>CM077676.1:172113939-172846439 GCA_039707655.1 Elymus sibiricus
ATGTAACTTCGTTGCATAAAGATGGCTAGCGGGTGTCTGTCTCTCTCACTTTAGTTGAATCGATTTCAATGAAGAGGGTTCTTTTAGAAGATCAAAAAGCAATCACTACACCACGTTGTGGTTTTGCGTAGGTAAGAACGGTTCTTGCAAACCCGTAGCAGCCACGTAAAATTTGCAACAACAATTAGAGGACGTCTAACTTGTTTTTGCAGGGTATGTTGTGATGTGATATGGCCAATTACATGATGAGATATATGTGATCTATGAGATGATCATGTGTTGTATAGAATATCACGACTTGCATGTCGATGAGTACGGCAACTGGCAGGAGCCATAGAGTTGTCTTTAATTATTTTCGCCGTTTTTGCTTTACTTTATCGCTATGAGTTAGCAATAGTCGTGGAAGCAACAGTCGGCGCGACAACCTCATGGCGACACGTTGATGGAGATCAAGATGATGGAGATCATGGTGTCATGCCGGTGACGATGGAGATCATGCCGGTGCTTTGGAGATGGAGATCAAAAGCACAAGTTCATGGCCATATCATGTCACTTATGAATTGCATGTGATGTTAATCCTTTTATGCATATTATTTTGCTTAGGACGATGGTAGCATTATAAGGTGATCCCGCACTTAAATTTCAAGATAAATTGTGTTCTCCCCGAGTGTGCACCGTTGCGAAAGTTCGTCGTTTCGAGACACGCCGTGATGATCGGGTGTGATAGACTCTACGTTCACATACAACGGGTGTAAGCCATGTTGCACGTGCGGAACACTCGGGTTAAACTTGACGAGCCTAGCATGTACAGACATGGCCTTGGAACACAAGAGACCGAAAGGTCGAACATGAGTCATATAGTAAATATGATCAACATGAAGATGTTCACCATTGAAACCACCTCAACTCACGTGATGATCGGACTTGAGTTGGTGGATTTGGATCATGTTACACTCGAATGATCGAAGGGATGTCAATTTGAGTGGGAGTTTTTAAGTAATATAATTAACTAAACTCATTATCTTGAACAATAGTCTAAGTTGTCTTTGCTATATTTATGTTGTAGATCATGGCTCGCGCAGTAGCACCCCTGAATTTTAATGCGTTCCTAGAGAAAGCTAAGTTGAAAGATGATGGAAGTAACTTTGTGGACTGGGCCCGTAATCTAAGGATTATCCTTACGGCTTCCCAGAAGGCTTATGTCCTTGATGCACCGCTTGGTGATCCACCCGCTCCAGTTGAGTCTCTAGACGTTGTGAACGCCTGGCAGGCTCGTTCTGAAGATTACTCAATAGTTCAATGTGCAATATTGTATGGCTTAGAACCGGGACTTCAAAGACGTTTTGAACGTCATGGAGCATATGAGATGTTCCAGGAGTTGAAGTTTATCTTTCAGAAGAATGCCCAGATCGAGAGATATGAGATCTCCGATAAGTTTTATGCTTGCAAGATGGAGGAGAACGGGTCTACCAGTGATCACGTACTCAGAATGTCTGGGTACTCCACCCGTCTGGCTGAATTGGGGATGCCCCTTCCGCCAGAGGCTATCACTGACAGAGTTCTTCAATCATTGCCACCTAGCTACAAGAGCTTTGTGTTGAACTATAACATGCACGGGATGAACAAGTCAGTCGCCGAGCTGTTTGCGATGCTGAAAGCCGCTGAGTCTGAAATTCAGAAGGAGCATCAAGTGTTGATGGTCAATAAAACCACTAGTTTCAAGAAAAATGGCAAGGGTAAGAAGGGTAACTCCAAGAAGAGTGGCAAAGCAGTTGCTCCTCTCGTGAAGAAACCCAAGGCTGGACCCAAACCAGAAACTGTGTGCTTTCATTGCAAGGGAACTGGACACTGGAAGCGGAACTGCCCCAAGTATTTGGCTGACAAGAAGGCGGCCAACAACAAACAAGGTATATATGATATACATGTTATTGATGTGTACCTTACCAACTCTCGTTGTAGTGCCTAGGTATTTGATACCGGTGCGGTTGCTCATATTTGCAACTCAAAACAGGAACTGCGGAATAGACGGAGGCTGGCAAAGTAAGAAGTGACGATGCGCGTGGGAAATGGTTCCAAGGTTGATGTGATCGCCGTCGGCACGCTCGCTCTTCGATTACCATCGGGATTAGTGATGAACCTGAATAATTGTTATTTAGTGCCTGCGTTAAGCATGAACATTATATCTGGATCTTGTTTATTGCGAGACGGTTACTCATTTAAATCAGAGAATAATGGTTGTTCTATTTATATGAGTAATATCTTTTATGGTCATGCACCCAATGTGAGGGGTTTATTCTTATTGAATCTCGATAGTAATGATACACATGTTCATAACATTGATGCCAAAAGATGTAGAATTGATAATGATAATACCACTTTCTTGTGGCACTGCCGTTTAGGTCATATTGGCGTAAAACGCATGAGGAAGCTCCATGCTGATGGACTTTTAGAGTCACTTGATTTTGAATCACTTGACACATGTGAGCCATGCCTCATGGGCAAGATGACTAAAACGCCGTTCTCTGGAACAATGGAACGGGCAAGTGACTTATTGGAAATCATACATACTGATGTGTGCGGTCCGATGAGTATTGAGGCGCGCGGTGGTTATCGTTACTTTCTCACCTTCACTGATGACTTAAGTAGATATGGGTATATTTACTTAATGAAACACAAGTCTGAAACATTTGAAAAGTTCAAACAATTTCAGAGTGAAGTTGAGAATCATCGTAACAAGAAGATTAAATTCCTACGATCTGATCGAGGAGGAGAATATCTGAGTTATGAGTTTGGCAGTCACTTAAGACAGTGTGGAATTGTTTCACAATTGACACCGCCTGGAACACCACAGCGTAATGGTGTGTCCGAACGTCGTAATCGAACCTTATTGGATATGGTGCGATCTATGATGTCTCTTGCCGATTTGCCACTATCGTTTTGGGGCTATGCATTAGAGACAGCTGCATTCACTTTAAATAGGGCACCATCGAAATCCGTTGAGACGACGCCATATGAACTTTGGTTTGGCAAGAAGCCAAAGCTGTCGTTTCTTAAAGTTTGGGGATG
The DNA here is from genome assembly GCA_039707655.1 of Elymus sibiricus. Lineage (NCBI taxonomy): Eukaryota > Viridiplantae > Streptophyta > Magnoliopsida > Poales > Poaceae > Elymus > Elymus sibiricus. Next base: position 172,117,006 of record CM077676.1, read on the forward strand.
TGATGCTTATGTCAAAAAGCTTCAGCCTGAAAAGCTGGAACCCAAAGCGGAGAAATGCGTCTTCATAGGATACCCAAAAGAGACAGTTGGGTATACCTTCTACCTCAGATCCGAAGGCAAAGTGTTTGTCGCTAAAAATGGAACGTTTCTTGAGAAAGAATTTCTCTCGAAAGAATTGAGTGGGAGGAAGATAGAACTTGATGAGGTTGTTGAACCTTTACTTCAACCTGAAAGTAGCGCAGCGCAGAAAGATGTTTCTGTAGAGCCTACATCAGCTGAAGAGGAAGTTAATGATGATGATCATGAAGCTTTGGATCAAGTTGCTATCGAACCTCGTAGGTCGACAAGGACGCGTACTGCTCCTGAGTGGTACGGCAACCCTGTCTTAGAAGTCATGTTGTTGGACAACGATGAACCTACGAGCTATGGAGAAGCGATGATGGGCCCGGATTCCGAGAAGTGGTTAGAGGCCATGAAATCCGAGATGGGATCCATGTATGAAAACAAAGTGTGGACTTTGGAAGTATTACCTGAAGGGCGTAAGGCCATTCAGAACAAATGGATCTTTAAGAGGAAGACGGACGCGGACGGTAATGTCACCGTCTATAAAGCTCGACTTGTGGCAAAGGGTTTTTCACAAGTTCAAGGAGTTGACTACGATGAGACCTTCTCACCCGTAGCGATGCTTAAGTCCGTCAGAATCATGTTAGCAATAGCTGCCTTTTTCGATTATGAAATTTGGCAGATGGATGTCAAAACAGCGTTCCTTAACGGTTTCCTTAAGGAAGAGTTGTATATGATGCAACCAGAAGGTTTTGTCGATCCAGAGAATGCTGACAACATTTGCAAACTCCAGCGATCCATTTATGGGCTGGTGCAAGCATCTCGGAGTTGGAATCTTCGCTTTGATGAGGTGATCAAAGCGTTCGAGTTTATACAAGTTTACGGAGAAGCTTGTATTTACAAGAAAGTGAGTGGGAGCTCAATAGCGTTTCTAATATTATATGTGGATGACATATTACTAATTTGAAACAATATAGAAATGTTGGAAAGCGTGAAGGAATATTTGAACAAGAGTTTTTCAATGAAGGACCTAGGAGAAGCTGCTTTCATATTAGGCATCAAGATCTATAGAGATAGATCAAGACGCTTAATAGGACTTTCACAAAGCACATACCTTGACAAAGTTTTGAAGAAGTTCAAAATGGATCAGTCCAAGAAGGGGTTCTTGCCTGTTTTGCAAGGTATGAAGTTGAGTAAAACTCAATGCCCAGTGACTGCAGGAGATAGAGAAAAGATGAGTCTCATCCCCTATGCTTCAGCCATAGGCTCTATCATGTATGCAATGCTGTGCACAAGACCCAATGTCAGCCTTGCCATAAGTATGGTCGGAAGGTTTCAAAGTGATCCAGGAATGGAACACTGGACGGCGGTCAAGAATATCCTGAAGTACCTGAAAAGGACTAAGGACATGTTTCTCGTTTATGGAGGTGATCAAGAGCTCGTCGTAAAGGGTTACGTCGATGCAAGCTTTGACACTGATCCGGATGACTCTAAGTCACAAACCGGATACGTATTTATTCTTAATGGGGGTGCGGTTAGCTGGTGCAGTTCCAAGCAGAGCGTGGTAGCTGATTCTACATGCGAAGCGGAGTACATCGCTGCCTCGGAGGCGGCGAAGGAAGGTGTCTGGATGAAGGAGTTCATGACAGATCTTGGAGTAGTGCCTAGTGCACTTAACCCAATGACTCTGTTTTGTGATAATACTGGTGCCATTGCTCTAGCCAAGGAACCAAGATTTCACAAGAGGACCAGACACATAAAGCGACGCTTCAATTCCATCCGCGATTACATCAAGGAGGACGACATAAATATTTGCAAAGTACACACGGATCTGAATGTTGCAGATCCGATGACTAAACCTCTTCCAAGGGCTAAACATGAACAACACCAGAACTGCATGGGTGTTCGATTCATTACAATGTAAATCACATAGTGATGTGAACTAGATTATTGACTCTAGTGCAAGTGGGAGACTGTTGGAAATATGCCCTAGAGGCAATAATAAATTGGTTATTATTATATTTCCTTGTTCATGATAATCGTTTATTATCCATGCTATAATTGTATTGATTGGAAACTCAAATACATGTGTGGGTACATAGACAACACTGTGTCCCTAGTAAGCCTCTAGTTGACTAGCTCGTTGATCAAAGATGGTTAAGGTTTCCTAGCCATTGACATGAGATGTCATTTGATAACGGGATCACATCATTAGGAGAATGATGTGATGGACAAGACCCAAACTATGAACGTAGCATATGATCGTGTCAGTTTATTGCTATTGTTTTCTGCATGTCAAGTATCTTTTCCTTTGACCATGAGATCATGCAACTCCCTGACATCGGAGGAATACCTTGTGTGTATCAAACGTCGCAACGTAACTGGGTGACTATAAAGGTGCTCTGCAGGTATCTCGAGGGTGTCTGTTGGGTTGGCATGGATCAAGACTGGGATTTGTTACTCCGTGTGACGGAGAGGTATCTCAGGGCCCACTCGGTAATACAACATCACAATGAGCCTTGCAAGCAATGTGACTAAAGTGTTAGCCACGAGATCTTGTATTACGGAACGAGTAAAGAGACTTGCCGGTAATGAGATTGAACTAGGTATAGAGATATCGACGATCGAATCTCGGGCAAGTAACATGCCGAAGAACAAAGGGAACAGTATACGGGATTAACTGAATCCTTGACATAGAGGTTCGACCGATAAAGATCTTCGTAGAATATGTAGGAGCCAATATGGGCGTCCAGGTCCCGCTATTGGTTATTGATCGTAGAGGTGTCTCGGTCATGTCTACATAGTTCTCGAACCCGCAGGGTCTACACACTTAACGTTTGGTGACGATTAGTATAGTTGAGTTATTTTGTTGGTGACCGAAGGTTGTTCGGAGTCCCGGATAAGATCCCGGATATGACGAGGATCTCCGGAATAGTCCGGAGGTAAAGATTGATATATGTGATAACAGTGTTTTGGTTTCCGGAAGGGTTCCGGAATTCACCGGAAGAGGTTCCGGATGTTTCCCGAAATGTTCGGATACGAGAACACTTTATTTGGGCCAAGGGGTAAAGCCCACGAGGCTTAGGCAAGGTGCGAAAGGAAGTTTTGCTGGCGTCTAGGGCAGTACTACCGCTTATCGTAAGCGGTACTACCGCTACGGGCGGTACTACCGCTTATCGTAAGCGGTACTACCGCTTGTACGCGATACTGCAGGGATCCGAGTTGGACTCTTTCCCTGCGGGCCAAACCGACCTTGTGCGGGCAAAACCGACCTGGAGGAGGCTTTTACTCCAAGTTTAGACCCCAAGGCTCAACATATAAATAGAGGGGCAGGGCTAGCACACGGAAGACATCAAGATTTCCCAAGCCGTGTGTCGGCAACCCTAACCCTCTAGTTCTTCCGTCATAATCTCCGTAGTGCTTGGCAAAGCCCTGCAGAGATTGTTCCTCACCACCATCACCACGCCGTCGTGCTGCCGGAACTCATCTACTACTTCATCATCGCTCGCTGGATCGAGGAGGTGAAGGCGTCATCAAGCCGTACGTGTGTTGAACGCGGAGGTGCCGTCCGTTCGGCACTAGTTCGTGATCGGATCGAGGGACGACTTGCGATTTGGATCGCGGAGACGTTCGACTACATCAACCGCGTTTCTTAACGCTTCCGCTTAGCGATCTACAAGGGTATGTAGATTCACTCTCCCTCTCGTAGATGCTCATCACCATGGATAGATCTTGTGTGTGCGTACGAAAATTTTTGTTTCCCATGCAACGTTCCCCAACAGTCTTCCCTCTTCTCGTAGGGGCAATCCACCACGAAATGACTCACATTGCCACAATTGTAGCAAGTTCTCACACGTTGCTTGCCCTTGGAGCCACTTGAGTTGTTCTTGGAGAAGTTGGGCCTTGAGTTTTTCTTGTTGCCCCAAAATTGCCTTGATGCAAGAGCCATGTGCTCGTGGTAAGCATATTTGGTGTCTTCGGGGCAACTCTCCTCTTCTTCCTCTTCATCTTCTTCCGGAATTGCCTTGGCCTTCAAAGCAAGGTTGATCTTCTTTAACCGTTGGACACGAGCTAGAGCGTTGTCGGCGGTCTTGTTCAAGATATTCATTGCAATGAATTCATCCAACACTTCACTTGAGGACAAGGTGTGGAAGTCCGGTCTTTGACGGATCACGGAAGACATGCTCTTGTTGAATGGCATGATGGCCTTTAGGAACTTGCGCTTGACCCAAGTGTCATCCATATCCTTGCTCCCATGATCTCGGAGTGAGACCGCAAGAGTAGTCAATCTCCGGTATAGCTCACGAGGATCTTCATCATCCTTCATCACGAACTCATCGGCCTCATCAAGAATGACCTCAAAGTTGGACCGTTGAATACTTGAGCTTCCCTTGTACAATGAGACGATGTGCTCCCAAGCATCCTTGGCGGTAGTGAATGGCCGCAAATGAGAGAGTTCTTCCAGCGGCATTGTGGATTGGAGAATGAACAAAGCGGAGTGGTTGAGTTGATTGTCCACTTCTTCTCTTGGTGTCATGTTGTACCGATCATGAGGATGGAAGCCTTGCTCAATGACCCTCCAAAGTTGTGTTGAGCTGTGATTCAAATGAGACTTGATACGAAAAACCCAATCATGAAAGTTATTCAAATCAATCTTAGGAGGAGGACCAAGAGGATTAATGCAAGGTGAAGGTACCGGACCTCCATAGTCCAGGGGAGGGCCAACCGAGGCATGGATGCCCGTCCCATTTTTCCCTAGAGGGGAAGAAGTTTGAGTACCTTTAGCCACTTCCTTACTGGAGTTGGCCTCGGACTCTGATGCGGTGGGATTACCCACTTGCATCGGACCGGTAGAAGATTTCAACCCCTCAAGGAGTTCTTTGAACATGGACTTGACCTCGGCCGTCATAGACGTCTTAAGTGAAGCCATAGCTTCATTCAAGTCGTCTCGGGTGACCGAGTTCAACTCCACGGCCTCGGGTACTTCTTCATCCCTATCCCCGTCGTCAACCATACTCTTCGGGTGGTGAAACCCTTAATAAAGAGACGAGGCTCTGATACCAATTGAAAGGATCGATATGGTTGACTAGAGGGGGGTGAATAGGCAACTACCAATTTTTAGCTTTTCTTAACAAGTTAGGAATAGCAACAAATAGGTTGTCTAGATATGCAACTAGGTGATCAACCTATATGATGCTAGCAACAAAGACAACAACAAGCAAGCAATCAATGCAACACAACAATATCTTGCACAAAGTAAAGGAAAGAAATAACCACAAGTGGAGTTGGTGAAGACAAGGATGTGTTGCCGAAGTTCCTTCCCTTTGAGAGGAAGTACGTCTCCGTTGGAGCGGTGTGGAGGCACAATGCTCCCCAAGAAGCCACTAGGGCCACCATATTCTCCTCACGCCCTCGCACAATGCAAGATGCCGTGATTCCACTAGTGGTGCCCTTGAAGGCGGCGACCGGACCTTTACAAACAAGGTTGGGGCTCTCTCCACAACTAAATTGGACGCTCCCAACACCACCACGGAGCTTCACCACAATGGATTGTGGCTCCGAGGTGACCTCTAACGTCTAGGGTGCTCAAACACCCAAGAGTAACAAGATCCGCAAGGGATTAGTGGGGGGAATCAAATATCTCTTGGTAGAAGTGTAGATCGAGGCCCTCTCAAGCAAACCCTAGAAAATCAACAAGAGTTATTGGCTAGGGAGAGAGATCGGGCAAGAATGGAGCTTGGAGCAACAATGGAGCTTTTGGAGCAAAAGAGGTAAATCTACTCGAAGAAGAAGACTCACTTATATAGTGGGGGAAAAGATCCAACTGTTATGCACTTCCAGCCCGTGCCTAAGCGGTAGTACCGCTCGGGCGAGCGGTACTTCCGCTGGAACGAAAGTTCCGGCCTGTGTGTGCAACTGAGCGAATCAGGAGGCGGTAGTACCGCCGGAGCGGTACTACCGCTCCCACCAGCGGTACTACCGTGTGGTGCTGCATGGACAGACGGAACAACGGTAGTAGAGTGGGACAGAGCGGTACTACCGCCCGGTACTGCCGCTCTACTTCCGCTCGAAGGACAGAGCATACCAGAAGGCAAAAATAAGCGGCACTACAAGCGGTAGAAAAATAACGGTAGTGCCGTTGGAGCGGTACTACCGCTCCGCAGGAGCAGTACTTCCGCTGTAAAGACTGAAGCTCAAAAGAATTGCGGTAGTGGGGTACTAGTCGGAGCCGCAGTACCACGGGAGCGGTACTACCGCTCTGAACTACCGCCCAACTACCGCTCAAAAACAGAACCCAGAAGCTAAGTGGAAGTGCGAGAGGTACTGAACAGCGGCAATACCGCCGGAGCGGTACTACCGCTTAGAAGCCACAAGATAGCCCAAACAAAGGATGAGAAAAGCTCCAACAGCCAGGAAGGAAGGAGGGTGCAAAGTGACTGTGTACGTGTTGATTCCACCCAAATCTTTCCACACACGGACCCCCTCTTGATAGTACGGTTTTCCTGCGACTCAAGTCCACCGAAAAGAAACGCGGGAAAAATAACCGTCTTGCTTTAACACTCCGAGGGGCATCAATCATCTTGTGCCATATGATAGATTATCTGAAATGCTCAATGCACACGATTAGTCCGCAAATGCATTGTCATCAATCACCAAAACCACTAAGGGAGAAATATGCCCTAACACCTAGCATGCACATCACTTCTCCGTGCTTCTCTTTTCACATGTCTCTACTCCGTCCGACCTCACTGCCGGAGAATGTTGGCTCTTCGCCACCTGGAGCTGTAGGTGGTTCCAAGGGTTGGGTTGTTCGGCCATTAATGTGGTACGTGAGTTGGGTTCAGAATGTCGTGAGACAGTTCGGTAATACTGTGGATTGGGCCGGGCCTGTGTTCTCACAAGCGGCTATCACCGATGCTCTCTTCGTCTGCCAACAATTTTGTCGGTTGCGTGTTAACCTGTGGTTAACTTAATTGATAGTACTCCTTCCATTATTTTTACTCTGCGTATTAGGTCTCATTAGGGCAAGCCTTTGATCAACAATTATCTTCATGTGTAACTTTTGTGATAGAAAATCATAATTATGAGGATGTACTTTGAAATACGAATTTAGTGGAATCAATTTTATGCCTCATAAAGTATATACTAGGGGAGAATATTTTCTTTTTAGAAATACAAAAAAACACATATGTTTTTATGCATGCACATACACTCGTTCTTATGAATGCACGCCCTATCTTGATTGACGAAGTCACCATAGTCACAGGTCGATGAAGCGGCAAACTTTGAGAGACCGAGCATGCAAATCTTGTGATTGACGAAGTCACCATAGTCATATCATAATCGACGAGATGTTGTCTCCACTTAACTTCAAGAGACCGAGCAGGCAAATCTTATCATTGACGAAGTCACAATAGTCACCTAATAGCTGACGAGATATCGTCCTCACTAAACGAATATCCTTGAAAAGACTAAAATAAATTCTGAAAATATGAGCATTTGTACTAAGTTTAAAACTTAAACCAGGATGGACTGGCTTCAGCACACTGCCCTCTCCCGTCAATGGAGTAACGTGCACCTTCCCGTTGATGCGGAGGCTCTCCCAATCTTCAGGGCTTAGACTTCTTAGACACTAAGGGACGACAACTCTTGTCACTTTTGGACCGGTCCTTGGATTGATGGGAAGTCTGTCGCGGAGTAGGCGTCACTGGTCTACGACTGTGTTCTTAAGCGTAGACGTACGGACCGCATTGTACGCCAGCAGTTGATTGCTCGCACATGGGTGCGGGATATTCATGGTCCTCTTGGACCCGCCGCCCTAGTGCAAGATGTGGTGTTATGGTGGCGTCTTCGCCCCATCCAGTTGATTGATGAGCCGGATGTGCTTCGACAAAGTTCGGTGCCTATTATGTCAAATCATGCTACCTTGCCCTCTTCTGGGGCTCGATCACGGACCCCAATTGGCACTTCACTTGGAAGACTTGGGGGCATCTCTGCATCAAGATGTTCACCTGGCTTGCCCTTCAGAACCCCTGATGGACGGCGTACCGTCTTGCTCGTCATGGCCTTCCCCAAAAGGAACGATGTGTGTTATGTGATCAGATTCTTGAGGACATGCAAAATCTTCTAGCCGGCTGCCCCTTTTTCCGCTAGGTATGGCATGAGTTACTCTCCTGGTCCGATCCACGGCCACTCTGTCGTGCTTGGTGATGAGCTTCTCTGAGTGGTGGTCGACTACCTACTCGCCTGCCGCCACAATGCACCATCGAGGCCTCTCCTTCGCCGTCATGCTCACGGCCTGGCCATTTGGAGACGTCGCTCTGGATGCATCATTGACGGGCAACAACCCTCCGTCTCCCATCTTGTCCACGAGATCCAGTACGAGGCGCGTCTTTGGCCCAAACCGGTTCCACGGCGATGACTAACTTTCTTCCGGAGATGTAGTCTTTCTTGTTTTTTGGGCTGAGCAACCCCTTTCTTTCTGCTCAGGTCATCTTGCAAACGACATGCCGTGTACGTGTTGTTGCAGAAAGCACCAACTCTTATAATTTTTCACTCTCCTTCTATTAATGAAAAAACACACAAGCTTTATGTATTCACGAAAAAAGAGTATCATGGAAAGTAAAAAAAAAATGTAAAAAAAAATCTGATGTCAGTTTTTAGCGTTTGACAGCGAACGCCTAGATATGCGAGTGCAAACCTTTGTCTCCAAGTCCATCTCGATGCGGAAATAGATAAATTTGCAATGCTGTTGTGTAAGATTTGTCATGTTCTAAAGTGAAAATTGCTTGTCATAAAAATTACCACGTTGCAACGAGTAATTGTTTCGATCAGATCTGATTCGATGCACGGTGTCAGATGTATATTTTGGGATTAAAAAAATGCTACTACCTTGAACCCTTTGGCCTTTGCCTACGTCAGAGCTTTGTGGGGCCCAAGCAGAACGCACCAGTCGTGTCAAGGTTCTTTAATCCCACCGCACACACAAAAAAAGTTCTTTAATCCCTTCCTGCAGAAAAAAAATGGTTCTTCAATTGCATCAAGAGTCCAGGCGTGTCAGGCCCTTCAACGCCATCCAGAATCCAGGCGTGGCGCCATGTGACCGCACCAGCTCACCCGCCACGCAGGCACTCCCCGCCACGCGTGCCGCCCCCTCCTCGAACTCCAAACCGATCGCCGCCGCCTCGCGCCAAAGTCGCGCGTCACCACACTCACAGCCGCACCGAAACGTAAGACGAGAAACAGAGAAGGTAGACAGAGTTAGAGCTCTGCTCGTCGCGCGTCGTATAGAGGCAGCGAATAGGGCAGAGCACTGAGCAGGCGGTGGTGACCTGAAACCAACCTGAATTGAATTGAAGCGAGAGGGCCAGGGCTGCATATGCGCGCGGCGCATGGCGGCGGCTTCGCTGTGGGACGAGCTGGTGGTGGCGGCGTCGACGGGGGGGAGCAGCGGCACCGTGGTGTCCATCTGCGTGTTCACGGCGGTGCTGTGCCTCTGCCTCGTCGCCGGCCACCTCCTCGAGGAGAACAAATGGGTCAACGAGTCCATCACCGCGCTCATCATCGTACGATACATACAGCGTCTCATCCCCAACAGATTTCAGGGAACATCCATCATCGTGACGAGACGTCCTGATTTCTTTCGGCTTCTGTGTTTCATGGCAGGGCTGCATTGTTGGGGCTCTCATCTTTCTGCTGAGCAAAGGCAGAAACTCGCACATCCTGAGGTTCGACGAGCAGCTCTTCTTCATCTACGTTCTTCCGCCCATAATCTTCAACGCCGGGTACTACCTCTTCGCTGATTCTTCGCAGTTTTAATCAGTTCTACCCTGCCCTCTATTTGAGGTAACAGTTAACCAGCTAGTGCTTCACTGAGTGTTTCGTGTGATTGTTCATGGCTCTTCTCCGCAGGTTCCAGGTCAAGAAGAAGCAGTTCTTCCATAACTTCCTCACCATCATGTCCTTTGGGGTATTCGGGGTTTTCATCTCGGTCGCAATAGTTTCCGCAGGTGCTACCTCTTCGCTGATTCTTCGACTTTTCTTGCATGTCTTACTTGGGCATGTGTACAGCACACATTGTAAGAGAAATGCTTATAAATTTGCAAGACTAAGCTGCTAAACTCAGTGGAAGTAAACCAATTTTACATTAGTGACTAGAATGGAAAAAAATACAGTACGTTTACATGACCATGGTACGGAAATTTCTGCTCACAAAAAGGGCAATTCCCTACTAGTGACGCCTGTGTGGATATTATGAACTAGGTTTGGCATTGATCAACAATCTGTTAGGGCTGTTGTAGGCCGGCGAGGCTGGCTCAGGTTTAGTCCCACCTTGCTTACGGGAGGAGGCCACAACCAGCTTATAAGGGAGAGATTCCTTCCTCCCTTCAGTCCGGGCTTTTGAGATGGAGTGGGCTCTCCGCTGAATGCTGGCCGTGTGCGCATAAACGTCCAGAACGTGGGTAGGGTGTGGGCTAGGCCGAGTTGGATGCTAACACAATCCAAGTGAAATATTTTTATCCCGGGTATCTTATTTATTGTCGCAATGTTGGGTGAATCCATGTTTTTCAAATTGCCTTCACTCATACTCTTTTATGCACCGGTAACCATTTTTCAAGGGAGATATTTTGTGCATCACACTAACAATCTGTTGCTAAATATCACTTTTCTTGATATCAGGTTTCTACTGGCTCCTTCCAAAAGTTGGTTTTGGCAAACTTGACGCGGTGGATTATCTAGGTCCTTACTTCTGCATTTGTGATTTTTTTTTTGCCACTCCCTTTCGCTTCAAACTAATCAGTTTGGGTCTGATTTCTTAATTGCAGCACTGGGAGTCATATTCTCTTCAACAGATACTGTGTGCACGCTGCAGGTCCGTTGGATGTTCAAGTTCATGAGTGTTTTCTCCACTATATATTTTCCAAAACATATGTTTAATCCCTCGAGCTCAAACTCAGGTCATAAGCCAAGATGAGACACCGAGGTTGTACAGCTTGGTCTTCGGAGAAGGAGTTGTCAATGATGCAACATCGGTGGTCCTATTCAATGCTATAAAGAATATGGATATCACTAAGATCAAACGTGGGGCGGTGCTAAAAGTTATCGGAGATTTCCTCTATCTTTTTGCAACTAGTACTATCCTTGGCGCCACAGTAAGGACACTATTTTTCAACAATCTAATTTTGTGATAGTTATAATCATGGTGTTACATAATTTTTCAGAACCATGACACCAATTTAGTTTTCATACTTTTGTTTCCCGAATGATATCAGATCGGACTGTTTACTGCTTATGTTCTCAAAGCGCTGTATTTTGGCAGGCAAGTAGCAGAATACTAGCACATTAGTTGGATTCCGTCCATCTTCTGCGCTTTTATATTCTAAATTCCTCCCCTGATTTCGCAGGCACTCGACTGACCGGGAGGTCGCTTTAATGGCTCTCATGGCTTATTTATCATATATGTTAGCAGAGGTAATTCCATGAGAGCTTAACTTCTGACAGTTCATATGCTTGTCCACAATGCACCTGAGCAGACATTCATCTTGGCAGTTGTTAAGTCTGAGTGGGATTTTGACTGTTTTCTTTTGCGGCATCGTCATGTCCCACTATGCATGGCATAATGTAACAGAGAGCTCCCGAATCACGACAAGGTGCTATTACTCTGCTGTTTCTGTATTACTGAATTATCTGTATGGCCTTCAAAGCAACTGCTAACTTATGTGTGTTATTTTGGTTAACCTATTTTGATGGAAAACATGCGTTGGAAGTAATAGTAATGTAAATGATGTGACTACAGGCACATATTTGCGACACTATCATTCATCGCTGAGACCTTTATCTTTCTTTATGTTGGAATGGATGCCCTTGACATGGATAAATGGAAGACAACACAGGCAAGGTGAGCAACAAAGCATGCATGTCTCTGTTTTTTTTTTTTTTTTTTGCAGTGCCAAAGTACTTATCACTTCTCTCAAGTTACCTTAAAGCATTCAATTTAAAAAAAAAAGTTACCTTAAACCATTTCTCAGAGCCATACTTTGTTACTTTGCCAGCTTCAAGACCTCAATTGGTATTTTTGGTGTCATCATTTCACTCATTTTGCTGGGACGGGCCGCGTTTGTTTTCCCTCTTTCGATCCTTTCAAATTTTATGAGTGGGAATTCTGAAAAAGCACCAATCACATTCAAGCACCAGGTTGCTTCTAAACCAATGATTATTCCCTGGTAGAAAATCCTCTGAATGATGTACTCAAAATTCTTTAATCATGTGAAGGTCGTGATTTGGTGGGCCGGGCTCATGAGAGGCGCCGTTTCAATTGCGCTAGCATACAATCAGGTACATCATCTCATCATCCGGGTGCCTTTGAGATAATACGAGAAGACAAGTGGTTTGCTGAACATTTGCATGCTTTTCAGTTCACATTTTCAGGAGTAACACAGGATCCAGTCCATGCAACCATCATCACCAGTACAATTGTCGTAGTATTTTTCACAACCCTGGTAGTAACCAAATCCCACGCTTTTCGTTACATGATGTTCTATCGGCGAAAGGTATACACAACACATAGAAGCTGATACATTCTCATCATTTCAGGTGTTTGGCTTCTTGACGAGGCCAATGATAAGTGCTATGCTCCCGCAGCATCGGCACCGGGAGCCGACGGGAGGCCGCAGCACAGGAAGCAACTCGCCGAAGGACGAGTTCATCCTGCCGTTTCTTGGCGACGAAGATGCGTCGGGGAGTGGAAGTGGCTTCGTCCAAGCCAAGAGAAGCATATCAATGATGTTGGAGAGACCCATCCACACGGTGCACATCTACTGGAGGAAGTTCGACGATCGGTTCATGAGACCAATCTTCGGTGGACCACGATCTTACTGACTGGCTTACTGAGTGGAATAATTGGCGCGTTGAGACCGGAGCACGTATAATCGAGTTCAGCGACATAATTCTGTGCAAGAGAAGAGGTGGAATAATTGGTGCGTTACGACTGTAGTATAATCGAGTTCAGCGACGTAATTCTGTCTAACAATATCTCTGAATTTTGTATCTTTGTTAGTTACTACTCCCTCCGTCCCAAAATAAGTGACTCAACTTTGTACACCTTAGTACCAGTGTAAAGTTTGTAACATGAACAGTGTCAAGCAAATTCAGTTTGCTCTTTATTTAGTGTATTTGCAGTATTACAAATTCTGGAAGTATAAACGGAAGGAGACACGCTGAAACTCATCTGGAATGCAGTGCTCCAGGACCTTGTCGGACAAACGGCTCTTGTACTCTAGGGACTCGTAGGAACGCCTGCGTGCTGGCGGCGGAGGCCTGGGCGCCTCCGGCTCTCCCTCTGCATCTGCACCAGTGTTGGAGGCCTCACCTCCACGGCCTCATCTTCTTCATCAGTGAGTTATCCAAGCTCTGGATCCATCTAGCTAGGGTTTGGAACAAGGGGTGTGGTGGCTGACTAGAGAGGTGCTGTCCTGAGTGGGAGAGGTGGGGGTTTTATTGACAAAGTGGTAGGAGGGGTGGGTAAATAGGCCTAGGTTTTTTGCCACAAGACCAAACCAGACCAATAAGCCCAAATACAAGTCCAACATACACAATTTTTTCACCTTCGCGCCAGCAGACGGAGGAGGAAAAATCAAATTAAAGCCCTGCTTCGGATGGATCGTCAGTTAACGGAGAACAAGGGAGAGATGGAAGCCATGGCCACTGCCTTTTATAAAGATCTATACAGCTCGGAGGGGGTTCAGAATGTTAGCAATAAACCACGCATTGTATGGGCTGTGTGTAGCGTGCGTGTGTGCGCATGTGTGTGTGCCGTGGTGGTCAGCCGCGTGAGCTAGCTAGCTAGGTAGTTAGCGGGCTGTTGCGAGCGGCCGCGGTGAGCGCGTCGTGGGCGCTGCATGCGGAGTCCAGCCGCCCCAGGCGCGTAGGAGCGCGTCGTTGGTGGAGGCGTTGCATGCGGATCGTGGGCGCGTGGGAAGGAGTGGGACGTGGCGTTGTATGTGCACCTGCGTGTAAAGCTCCCTCCCGTGTACTCTTGTAAGCTGAGCCGAGTGGAATACAAGAGAGAAAAAAGTCCCGGCGTTCGTCGCCGGGAGGGCGTCCGTCGCCGTGGGCGTTTGTCGCCCGGCAAAATTCGTCTCCTCGTGTTCTTGTCTGATCGTTCATCGATCCTCGGTTCCAACACAGAACATGAACCAAGTTCTCGATATTGTCCCTAGGACAGCGGAGATGAACGCAGCTCTGGATGCTGAAAGTCCTATTCTGCTCCCGAGCTCAAATGCTCCCTTGTGAACAGTAAAATCGAAAAAATTAGTAAAAAAAATTCAAAAAATTCTGAATTTTTTTTGTGCAGAACTTTGATAAATGTTTTGTATGGTTGCAAAATTTCAGCACAAAATGACATTCGGGGAAGGCGTGGCAAAAAAAAAAAAAAATCAGCACTCCAAAATGTTTTCAAAACTAGCATTTTTGGAACATCGATTTTGTTTTTTTTTTCACGACGTCCACGAATGTCATTTCGTGCTGAAATTTTGCAAACATACAAAACATTTGTCAAAGTTTCCCACAAAAAAAATCAATTTTTTTTGAAATTTTTTACTATTTTTTTTATTTTACTGTTCATAAGGGAGCATTTGACCTCGGGAGTAGATACTCCATGTCCTCTGGATGCCCCTTACTCTCAACAGGAAGTTAAAATTGCTTTGTTTCAGATGTTCCCTACAAAGGCTCCTGGGCCGGACGGATATCCTGCTCATTTCTTCCGGCGCCATTGGGATATTTGCGGTGACGAGGTAACAAGGGTGGTTTTGAAAATAGTGGAGGGTAACGAGTCAGCTGAGTGCATCAATGAAACATTGCTGGTTCTTATCGCTAAGGTGAAAAATCCCACTCAACTAACACAATTTCGTCCCATCAATTTATGCAACGTCCTATATAAGATTGCTTCGAAGGTAATTTCTAACCGACTGAAGGTGGTTTTACCTGACATCATATCTGAGGAGCAATCAACATTTGTACTAGGCAGGTTAATTACAGATAACATCATAACAGCATATGAATGCCTGCACTTTATGAAAAGGAACAAGGCAAAAAGGCATCAATCTCGTGATCTTAAACTAGACATGATGAAGGCCTATGACAAGGTTGAATGGCCTTATCTTAAAGCGATCATGCTAAAGCTGGGGTTCTCAGAGAGATGGGTAAGCATTGTCATGGGCTTAGTTACTACTGTAATTTCTCTGTTTTGTTTAATGGCCAGAAGTTGGAAGAATTCAAACCATCACGTGGAATCAGACGAGGGGACCCAATATCCCCATACTTGTTCTTGTTAGCAACAGAGGGCCTGTCGTGCCTGTTAAAATCAAGAAGGGAGTCATCCAATTTGCATGGGATACAAGTGGCATAGTCAGCGCCACCGGTAAACTATCTCTTATTTGCTGATGACTGCCTGCTGTTCTTCAAGGTAAATAGTATGGGTGCTAATGAGGTGAACCTAGTACTGGATATATATTGTCAAGCAACTGGGCAGCGAATCAATTATTCGAAGTCATCCATATTTTTCAGCAAGGGAGTCACAGATGCTACCAGACAGGAGATTATAAAGCATTACTCAATGTGCCAAGCGAAACCTTGAATGAAAAGTACTTGGGAATGCCATCAGATATAGGGAGCTCGAAGAATGGGGCCTTCAAGTACCTCAAGGATTGCTTGTGGAGTAAAATTCAGGGCTGGATTGCAAACACTATGTCCTCGGCAGGTAAGGAGGTTCTAGTTAAAGTTGTCGCGCAGGCAGTGCCGGTATACTCCATGTCTTGTTTCAAGCTCCCGAGAGGATTGTGTGTGTTGGAAATATGCCCTAGAGGCAATAATAAATTGGTTATTATTATATTTCCTTGTTCATGATAATCGTTTATTATCCATGCTATAATTGTATTGATTGGAAACTCAAATACATGTGTGGGTACATAGACAACACTGTGTCCCTAGTAAGCCTCAAGTTAACTAGCTCGTTGATCACAGATGGTTAAGGTTTCCTAGCCATAGACATGAGATGTCATTTGATAACGGGATCACATCATTAGGAGAATGATGTGATGGACAAGACCCAAACTACGAACGTAGCATATGATCGTGTCAGTTTATTGCTATTGTTTTCTGCATGTCAAGTATCTGTTCCTATGACCATGAGATCATGCAACTCCCTGACATCGGAGGAGTACCTTGTGTGTATCAAACGTCGCAACGTAACTGGGTGACTATAAAGGTGCTCTACAGGTATCTCCGAGGATGTCTGTTGGGTTGGCATGGATCAAGACTGGGATTTGTTACTCCGTATGACGGAGAGGTATCTCAGGGCCCACTCGGTAATACAACATCACAATGAGCCTTGCAAGCAATGTGACTAAAGTGTTAGCCACGAGATCTTGTATTACGGAACGAGTAAAGAGACTTGCCGGTAACGAGATTGAACTAGGTATAGAGATACCGACAATCGAATCTCGGGCAAGTAACATACCGAAGAACAAAGGGAACAATATACGGGATTAACTGAATCCTTGACATAGAGGTTCGACCGATAAAGATCTTCGTAGAATATGTAGGAGCCAATATGGGCATCCAGGTCCCGCTATTGGTTATTGATCGTAGAGGTGTCTCGGTCATGTCTACATAGTTCTCGAACCCGCAGGGTCTACACACTTAACGTTTGGTGACGATTAGTATAGTTGAGTTATTTTGTTGGTGACCGAAGGTTGTTCGGAGTCCCGGATAAGATCCCGGACATGACGAGGATCTCCGGAAGAGTCCGGAGGTAAAGATTGATATATGTGATAATAGTGTTTTGGTTTCCGGAAGGGTTCCGGAATTCACCAGAAGGGGTTCCGGATGTTTACCGAAGTGTTCGGGTGCAGCAACACTTTACATGAGCCAAAGGGGTAAAGCCCACGAGGTATTGGAAAGTGCAGAAGAAAGTTTTGCTGCTGCCTTAAGCGGTACTACCGCTGGTAAGGCAGTACTACCGCGTAAGCGGTACTACCGCTTGTGTGAAGCGGTATTACCGCATAAGCGGTACTACCGCTTGTGTGAAGCGGTACTACCGCTCGCGAGCGGTACTACCGCTTGTGTGCGGTACTGCAGGGATCCGAGTTGGACTCTTTCCCTGCGGGCCAAACCGACCTTGTGAGGGCAAAACCGACCTGGAGGAGGCTTTTACTCCAAGTTTAGACCCCAAGGCTCAACATATAAATAGAGGGGCACGGCTAGCACACGGGACACATTAAGATTTCCCAAGCCGTGTGTCGGCAACCCTAACCCTCTAGTTCTCCCGTCATAATCTCCGTAGTGCTTGGCGAAGCCCTGCAGAGATTGTTCCTCACCACCATCACCACGCCGTCGTGCTGCCGGAACTCATCTACTACTTCACCATCGCTCGCTGGATCGAGGAGGTGAAGGCGTCATCAAGCCGCACGTGTGTTGAATGCGGAGGTGCCGTCCGTTCGGCACTAGTTCGTGGTCGGATCGAGGGACGACTTGCGATTTGGATCGCGGAGACGTTCGACTACATCAACCGCGTTTCTTAACGCTTCCGCTTAGCGATCTACAAGGGTATGTAGATTCACTCTCCCTCTCGTAGATGCTCATCACCATGGATAGATCTTGTGTGTGCGTAGGAAAATTTTTGTTTCCCATGCAACGTTCCCCAACAGTGGCATCTGAGCTAGGTCTATGCGTAGATGAGATCTCGAGTAGAACACAAACGAGTTGTGGGCGTGGGTGTATACATACTGCTTGCCGTTACTAGTTGATACTTGATTCGGCGGTATTGTGAGATGAAGCGGCCCGGACCGACATTACGCGTACGCTTACGCGAGACAGGTTCCTTCAACTGACATGTAACTTCGTTGCATAAAGATGGTTAGCGGGTGTCTGTCTCTCTCACTTTAGTTGAATCAATTTCAATGAAGAGGGTTCTTTTAGAAGATCAAAAAGCAATCACTACACCACGTTGTGGTTTTGCGTAGGTAAGAACGGTTCTTGCAAACCCGTAGCAGCCACGTAACATTTGCAACAACAATTAGAGGACGTCTAACTTGTTTTTGCAGGGTATGTTGTGATGTGATATGGCCAATTACATGATGAGATATATGTGATGTATGAGATGATCATGTGTTGTATAGAATATCATGACTTGCATGTCGATGAGTACGGCAACTGGCAGGAGCCATAGAGTTGTCTTTAATTATTGTATGACCTGCGTGTCAATCATTAAGCGCTATGTAATGCTTTACTTTATCGCTAAACAAGGCAATAGTCGTGGAAGCAACAGTCGGCGCGACAACCTCATGGCGACACGTTGATGGAGATCAAGATGATGGAGATCATGGTGTCATGCCGGTAACGATGGAGATCATGCCGGTGCTTTGGAGATGGAGATCAAAAGCACAAGTTCATGGCCATATCATGTCACTTATGAATTGCATGTGATGTTAATCCTTTTATGCATCTTATTTTGCTTAGGACGACGGTAGCATTATAAGGTGATCCCTCACTTAAATTTCAAGATAAAATTGTGTTCTCCCCGAGTGTGCACCGTTGCGAAAGTTCGTCGTTTCGAGACACGCCGTGATGATCGGGTGTGATAGACTCTACGTTCACATACAACGGGTGTAAGCCATGTTGCACGTGCGGAACACTCGGGTTAAACTTGACGAGCCTAGCATGTACAGACATGGCCTCGGAACACAAGAGACTGAAAGGTCGAACATGAGTCATATAGTAGATATGATCAACATGAAGATGTTCACCATTGAAACCACCTCAACTCACGTGATGATCGGACTTGAGTTGGTGGATTTGGATCATGTTACACTCGAATGACCGGAGGGATGTCAATTTGAGTGGGAGTTTTTAAGTAATATGATTAACTAAACTCATTATCTAGAACAATAGTCTAAGTTGTCTTTGCTATATTTATGTTGTAGATCATGGCTCGCGCAGTAGCACCCCTGAATTTTAATGCGTTCGTAGAGAAAGCTAAGTTGAAAGATGATGGAAGTAACTTTGTGGACTGGGCCCGTAATCTAAGGATTATCCTTACGGCTTCCCAGAAGGCTTATGTCCTTGATGCACCGCTTGGTGATCCACCCGCTCCAGTTGAGTCTCTAGACGTTGTGAACGCCTGGCAGGCTCGTTTTGAAGATTACTCAATAGTTCAATGTGCAATATTGTATGGCTTAGAACCGGGACTTCAAAGACGTTTTGAACGTCATGGAGCATATGAGATGTTCCAGGAGTTGAAGTTTATCTTTCAGAAGAATGCCCGGATCGAGAGATATGAGATCTCCGATAAGTTCTATGCTTGCAAGATGTAGGAGAACGGGTCTATCAGTGATCACGTACTCAGAATGTCTGGGTACTCCACCCGTCTGGCTGAATTGGGGATGCCCCTTCCGCCAGAGGCTATCACTGACAGAGTTCTTCAATCATTGCCACCTAGCTACAAGAGCTTCGTGTTGAACTATAACATGCACGGGATGAACAAGTCAGTCGCCGAGGTGTTTGCGATGCTGAAAGCCGCTGAGTCTGAAATTCAGAAGGAGCATCAAGTGTTGATGGTCAATAAAACCACTAGTTTCAAGAAAAATGGCAAGGGTAAGAAGGGTAACTCCAAGAAGAGTGGCAAAGCAGTTGCTCCTCTCGTGAAGAAACCCAAGGCTGGACCCAAACCAGAAACTGTGTGTTTTCATTGCAAGGGAACTGGACACTGGAAACGGAACTGCCCCAAGTATTTGGCTGACAAGAAGGCGGCCAACAACAAACAAGGTATATATGATATACATGTTATTGATGTGTACCTTACCAACTCTCGTTGTAGTGCCTGGGTATTTGATACCGGTGCGGTTGCTCATATTTGCAACTCAAAACAGGAACTGCGGAATAGACGGAGGCTGGCAAAGGACGAAGTGACGGTGCGCGTGGGAAATGGTTCCTGTTGGAAATATGCCCTAGAGGCAATAATAAATTGGTTATTATTATATTTCCTTGTTCATGATAATCGTTTATTATCCATGCTATAATTGTATTGATTGGAAACTCAAATACATGTGTGGGTACATAGACAACACTGTGTCCCTAGTAAGCCTCTAGTTGACTAGCTCGTTGATCAAAGATGGTTAAGGTTTCCTAGCCATTGACATGAGATGTCATTTGATAACGGGATCACATCATTAGGAGAATGATGTGATGGACAAGACCCAAACTACGAATGTAGCATATGATCGTGTCAGTTTATTGCTATTGTTTTCTGCATGTCAAGTATCTGTTCCTTTGACCATGAGATCATGCAACTCCCTGACATCGGAGGAGTACCTTGTGTGTATCAAACGTCGCAACGTAACTGGGTGACTATAAAGGTGCTCTACAGGTATCTCCGAGGATGTCTGTTGGGTTGGCATGGATCAAGACTGGGATTTGTTACTCCGTGTGACGGAGAGGTATCTTAGGGCCCACTCGGTAATACAACATCACAATAAGCCTTGCAAGCAATGTGACTAAAGTGTTAGCCACGAGATCTTGTATTACGGAACGAGTAAAGAGACTTGCCGGTAACGAGATTGAACTAGGTATAGAGATACCGACGATCGAATCTCGGGCAAGTAACATACCGAAGAACAAAGGGAACAGTATACGGGATTAACTGAATCCTTGACATAGAGGTTCGACCGATAAAGATCTTCGTAGAATATGTAGGAGCCAATATGGGCATCCAGGTCCCGCTATTGGTTATTGATCGTAGAGGTGTCTCGGTCATGTCTACATAGTTCTCGAACCCGCAGGGTCTACACACTTAACGTTTGGTGACGATTAGTATAATTGAGTTATTTTGTTGGTGACCGAAGGTTGTTCGGAGTCCCGGATAAGATCCCGGACATGACGAGGATCTCCGGAAGAGTCCGGAGGTAAAGATTGATATATGTGATAATAGTGTTTTGATCTCCCGAAGGGTTCCAGAATTCACCGGAAGGGGTTCCGGATGTTTACCGAAGTGTTCGGGTGCAGCAACACTTTATATGAGCCAAAGGGGTAAAGCCCACGAGGTATTGGAAAGTGCAAAAGGAAGTTTTGCTGCTGCCTTAAGCAGTACTACCGCTGGTAAGGCAGTACTACCGCGTAAGCGGTACTACCGCTTGTGTAGCAGCGGTACTACCGCCCAAGCGGTACTACCGCTACCGTAGCAGTGGTACTACCGCTTGTGCGCGGTACTGCAGGGATCCGAGTTGGACTCTTTCCCTGCGGGCCAAACCGACCTTGTGCGGGTAAAACCGACCTGGAGGAGGCTTTTACTCCAAGTTTAGACCCCAAGGCTCAACATATAAATAGAGGGGCACGGCTAGCACACGGGATACATCAAGAATTCCCCAAGCCGTGTGCGGCAACCCTAACCCTCTAGTTCCTCCGTCATAATCTCCGTAGTGCTTGGCGAAGCCCTGCAGAGATTGTTCCTCACCACCATCACCACGCCGTCATGCTGCCGGAACTCATCTACTACTTCACCATCGCTCGCTGGATCGAGGAGGTGAAGGCGTCATCAAGCCGTACGTGTGTTGAACGCGGAGGTGCCGTCCGTTCGGCACTAGTTCGTGATCGGATCGAGGGACGACTTGCGATTTGGATCGCGGAGACGTTCGACTACATCAACCGCGTTTCTTAACGCTTCCGCTTAGCGATCTACAAGGGTATGTAGATTCACTCTCCCTCTCGTAGATGCTCATCACCATGGATAGATCTTGTGTGTGCGTAGGAAATTTTTTGTTTCCCATGCAACGTTCCCAAAAGTGGTATCAGAGCTAGGTCTATGCGTAGATGAGATCTCGAGTAGAACACAAACGAGTTGTGGGCGTGGGTGTATACATATTGCTTGCCGTTACTAGTTGATACTTGATTCGGCGGTATTGTGAGATGAAGCGGCCCGGACCGACATTACGCGTACGCTTACACGAGACAGGTTCCTTCAAGTGACATGTAACTTCGTTGCATAAAGATGGCTAGCGGGTGTCTGTCTCTCTCACTTTAGTTGAATCGATTTCAATGAAGAGGGTTCTTTTAGAAGATCAAAAAGCAATCACTACACCACGTTGTGGTTTTGCGTAGGTAAGAACGGTTCTTGCAAACCCGTAGCAGCCACGTAAAATTTGCAACAACAATTAGAGGACGTCTAACTTGTTTTTGCAGGGTATGTTGTGATGTGATATGGCCAATTACATGATGAGATATATGTGATGTATGAGATGATCATGTGTTGTATAGAATATCACGACTTGCATGTCGATGAGTACGGCAACTGGCAGGAGCCATAGAGTTGTCTTTAATTATTTTCGCCGTTTTGCTTTACTTTATCGCTATGAGTTAGCTATAGTCGTGGAAGCAACAGTCGGCGCGACAACCTCATGATGACACGTTGATGGAGATCAAGATGATGGAGATCATGGTGTCATGCCGGTGACGATGGAGATCATGCCGGTGCTTTGGAGATGGAGATCAAAAGCACAAGTTCATGGCCATATCATGTCACTTATGATTTGCATGTGATGTTAATCCTTTTATGCATCTTATTTTGCTTAGGACGACGGTAGCATTATAAGGTGATCCCTCACTTAAATTTCAAGATAAAATTGTGTTCTCCCCGAGTGTGCACCGTTGCGAAAGTTCGTCATTTCGAGACACGCCGTGATGATCGGGTGTGATAGACTCTACGTTCACATACAACGGGTGTAAGCCATGTTGCACGTGCGGAACACTCGGGTTAAACTTGACGAGCCTAGCATGTACAAACATGGCCTCGGAACACAAGAGACCGAAAGGTCGAACATGAGTCATATAGTAGATATGATCAACATGAAGATGTTCACCATTGAAACCACCTCAACTCACGTGATGATCGGACTTGAGTTGGTGGATTTGGATCATGTTACACTCGAATGACCGGAGGGATGTCAATTTGAGTGGGAGTTTTTAAGTAATATGATTAACTAAACTCATTATCTAGAACAATAGTCTAAGTTGTCTTTGCTATATTTATGTTGTAGATCATGGCTCGCGCAGTAGCACCCCTGAATTTTAATGCGTTCCTAGAGAAAGCTAAATTGAAAGATGATGGAAGTAACTTTGTGGACTGGGCCCGTAATCTAAGGATTATCCTTACGGCTTCCCAGAAGGCTTATGTCCTTGATGCACCTCTTGGTGATCCACCGGCTCCAGTTGAGTCTCTAGACGTTGTGAACGCCTGGCAGGCTCGTTCTGAAGATTACTCAATAGTTCAATGTGCATTATTGTATGGCTTAGAACCGGGACTTCAAAGATGTTTTGAACGCCATGGAGCATATGAGATGTTCCAGGAGTTGAAGTTTATCTTTCAGAAGAATGCCCGGATCGAGAGATATGAGATCTCCGATAAGTTCTATGCTTGCAAGATGGAGGAGAACGGGTCTATCAGTGATCACGTACTCAGAATGTCTGGGTACTCCACCCGTCTGGCTGAATTGGGGATGCCCCTTCCGCCAGAGGCTATCACTGACAGAGTTCTTCAATCATTGCCACCTAGCTACAAGAGCTTTGTGTTGAACTATAACATGCACGGGATGAACAAGTTAGTCGCCGAGGTGTTTGCGATGCTGAAAGCCGCTGAGTCTGAAATTCAGAAGGAGCATCAAGTGTTGATGGTCAATAAAACCACTAGTTTCAAGAAAAATGGCAAGGGTAAGAAGGGTAACTCCAAGAAGAGTGGCAAAGCAGTTGCTCCTCTCGTGAAGAAACCCAAGGTTGGACCCAAACCAGAAACTGTGTGCTTTCATTGCAAGGGAACTGGACACTGGAAGCGGAACTGCCCCAAGTATTTGGCTGACAAGAAGGCGGCCAACAACAAACAAGGTATATATGATATACATGTTATTGATGTGTACCTTACCAACTCTCGTTGTAGTGCCTGGGTATTTGATACCGGTGCGGTTGCTCATATTTGCAACTCAAAACAGGAACTGCGGAATAGACGGAGACTGGCAAAGGATGAAATGACGATGCGCGTGGGAAATGGTTCCAAGGTTGATGTGATCGCCGTCGGCACGCTCGCTCTTCAATTACCATCGGGATTAGTGATGAACCAGAATAATTGTTATTTAGTGCCTGCGTTAAGCATGAACATTTTATCTGGATCTTGTTTATTGCGAGACGGTTACTCATTTAAATCAGAGAATAATGGTTGTTCTATTTATATGAGTAATATCTTTTATGGTCATGCACCCGATGTGAGGGGTTTATTCTTATTGAATCTCGATAGTAATGATACACATGTTCATAACATTGATGCCAAAAGATGTAGAATTGATAATGATAATAGCACTTTCTTGTGGCACTGCCGTTTAGGTCATATTGGCGTAAAACGCATGAGGAAGCTCCATGCTGATGGACTTTTGGAATCACTTGACACATGTGAGCCATGCCTCATGGGCAAGATGACTAAAACGCCGTTCTCTGGAACAATGGAACGGGCAAGAGACTTGTTGGAAATCATACATACTGATGTGTGCGGTCCGATGAGTATTGAGGCGCGCGGTGGTTATCGTTACTTTCTCACCTTCACTGATGACTTAAGTAGATATGGGTATATTTACTTAATGAAACACAAGTCTGAAACATTTGAAAAGTTCAAACAATTCCAGAGTGAAGCTGAGAATCATCGTAACAAGAAGATTAAATTCCTACGATCTGATCGAGGAGGAGAATATCTGAGTTATGAGTTTGGCAGTCACTTAACACAATGTGGAATTGTTTCACAACTGACACCGCCTGGAACACCACAGCGTAATGGTGTGTCCGAACGTTGTAATCGAACCTTATTGGATATGGTGCGATCTATGATGTCTCTTGCCGATTTGCCACTATCGTTTTGGGGTTATGCATTAGAGACAGCTGCATTCACTTTAAATAGGGCACCATCGAAATCCGTTGAGACGATGCCATATGAACTTTGGTTTGGCAAGAAGCCAAAGCTGTCGTTTCTTAAAGTTTGGGGATGTGATGCTTATGTCAAAAAGCTTCAGCCTGAAAAGCTGGAACCCAAAGCGGAGAAATGCGTCTTCATAGGATACCCAAAAGAGACAGTTGGGTATACCTTCTACCTCATATCCGAAGGCAAAGTGTTTATCGCTAAAAACGGAACATTTCTTGAGAAAGAGTTTCTCTCGAAAGAATTGAGTGGGAGGAAGATAGAACTTGATGAGGTTGTTGAACCTTTACTTCAACCTGAGAGTAGCGCAGCGCAGAAAGTTGTTTCTGTGGAGCCTACATTAGCTGAAGAGGAAGTTAATGATGATGATCATGAAGCTTTGGATCAAGTTGCTATCGAACCTCGTAGGTCGACAAGGACGCGTACTGCTCCTGAGTGGTACGGCAACCCTGTCTTAGAAGTCATGTTGTTGGACAACGATGAACCTACGAGCTATGGAGAAGCGATGATGGGCCCGGATTCCGAGAAGTGGTTAGAGGCCATGAAATCCGAGATGGGATCCATGTATGAAAACAAAGTATGGACTTTGGAAGTATTACCTGAAGGGCGTAAGGCCATTCAGAACAAATGGATCTTTAAGAGGAAGACGGACGCGGACGGTAATGTCACCGTCTATAAAGCTCGACTTGTGGCAAAGGGTTTTTCACAAGTTCAAGGAGTTGACTACGATGAGACCTTCTCACCCGTAGCGATGCTTAAGTCCGTCAGAATCATGTTAGCAATAGCTGCCTTTTTCGATTATGAAATTTGGCAGATGGATGTCAAAACAGCGTTCCTTAACGGTTTCCTTAAGGAAGAGTTGTATATGATGCAACCAGAAGGTTTTGTCGATCCAGAGAATGCTGACAAAGTTTGCAAACTCCAGCGATCCATTTATGGACTGGTGCAAGCATCTCGGAGTTGGAATCTTCGCTTTGATGAGGTGATCAAAGCGTTCGAGTTTATACAAGTTTACGGAGAAGCTTGTATTTACAAGAAAGTGAGTGGGAGCTCTATAGCGTTTCTAATATTATATGTGGATGACATATTACTGATTGGAAACAATATAGAAATGTTGGAAAGCGTGAAGGAATATTTGAACAAGAGTTTTTCAATGAAGGACCTAGGAGAAGCTGCTTTCATATTAGGCATCAAGATCTATAGAGATAGATCGAGACGCTTAATAGGACTTTCACAAAGCACATACCTTGACAAAGTTTTGAAGAAGTTCAAAATGGATCAGTCCAAGAAGGGGTTCTTGCCTGTATTGCAAGGTGTGAAGTTGAGTAAGACTCAATGCCCAGTGACTGCAGAAGATAGAGAAAAGATGAGTGTCATCCCCTATGCTTCAGCCATAGGCTCTATCATGTATGCAATGCTGTGCACAAGACCCGATGTCACCCTTGCCATAAGTATGGCCGGAAGGTTTCAAAGTGATCCAGGAATGGAACACTGGACGGCGGTCAAGAATATCCTGAAGTACCTGAAAAGGACTAAGGACATATTTCTCGTTTATGGAGGTGATCAAGAGCTCGTCGTAAAGGGTTACGTCGATGCAAGCTTTGACACTGATCCGGATGACTCTAAGTCGCAAACCGGATACGTATTTATTCTTAATGGGGGTGCGGTTAGCTGGTGCAGTTCCAAGCAAAGCGTGGTAGCTGATTCTACATGCGAAGCGGAGTACATCGCTGCCTCGGAAGCGGCGAAGGAAGGTGTGTGGATGAAGGAGTTCATGACAGATCTTGGAGTAGTGCCTAGTGCGCTTAACCCAATGACTCTGTTTTGTGATAATACTGGTGCCATTGCTCTAGCCAAGGAACCAAGATTTCACAAGAGGACCAGACACATAAAGCGACGTTTCAATTCCATCCGCGATTATATCAAGGAGGACGACATAAATATTTGCAAAGTACACACGGATCTGAATGTTGCAGATCCGATGACTAAACCTCTTCCAAGGGCTAAGCATGAACAACACCAGAACTGCATGGGTGTTCGATTCATTACAATGTAAATCACATAGTGATGTGAACTAGATTATTGACTCTAGTGCAAGTCGGAGACTGTTGGAAATATGCCCTAGAGGCAATAATAAATTGGTTATTATTATATTTCCTTGTTCATGATAATCGTTTATTATCCATGCTATAATTGTATTGATTGGAAACTCAAATACATGTGTGGGTACATAGACAACACTGTGTCCCTAGTAAGCCTCTAGTTGGCTAGCTCGTTGATCAAAGATGGTTAAGGTTTCCTAGCCATTGACATGAGATGTCATTTGATAACGGGATCACATCATTAGGAGAATGATGTGAAGGACAAGACCCAAACTACGAACGTAGCATATGATCGTGTCAGTTTATTGCTATTGTTTTCTGCATGTGAAGTATCTGTTCCTTTGACCATGAGATCATGCAACTCCCTGACATTGGAGGAGTACCTTGTGTGTATCAAACGTCGCAACGTAACTGGGTGACTATAAAGGTGCTCTATAGGTACCTCCGAGGATGTCTATTGGGTTGGCATGGATCAAGACTGGGATTTGTTGCTCCTTGTGACGGAGAGGTATCTCAGGGCCCACTCGGTAATACAACATCACAATGAGCCTTGCAAGCAATGTGACTAAAGTGTTAGCCACGAGATCTTGTATTACGGAACGAGTAAAGAGACTTGCCGGTAACGAGATTGAACTAGGTATAGAGATACTGACGATCGAATCTCGGGCAAGTAACATACCGAAGAACAAAGGGAACAGTATACGGGATTATCTGAATCCTTGACATAGAGGTTCGACCGATAAAGATCTTCGTAGAATATGTAGGAGCCAATATGGGCATCCAGGTCCCGCTATTGGTTATTGATCGTAGAGGTGTCTCGGTCATGTCTACATAGTTCTCGAACCCGCAGGGTCTACACACTTAACGTTTGGTGACGATTAGTATAGTTGAGTTATTCTGTTGGTGACCGAAGGTTGTTCGGAGTCCCGGATAAGATCCCGGACATGACGAGGATCTCCGGAAGAGTCCGAAGGTAAAGATTGATATATGTGATAATAGTGTTTTGATCTCCGGAAGGGTTCTGGAATTCACCGGAAGGGGTTCCGGATGTTTACCGAAGTGTTCGGGTGCAGCAACACTTTATATGAGCCAAAGGGGTAAAGCCCACGAGGTATTGGAAAATGCAAAAGGAAGTTTTGCTGCTGCCTTAAGCGGTACTACCGTTGGTAACGCAGTACTACCGCGTAAGCGGTACTACCGCTTGTGTAGCAGCGGTACTACCGCCCAAGCGGTACTACCGCTACCGTAGCAGCGGTACTACCGCTTGTGCGTGGTACTGCAGAGATCCAAGTTGGACTCTTTCCCTGCGGGCCAAACCGACCTTGTGCGGGCAAAACCGACCTGGAGGAGGCTTTTACTCCAAGTTTAGACCCCAAGGCTCAACATATAAATAGAGGGGCAGGGCTAGCACACGGGATACATCAAGAATTCACCAAGCCGTGTGCGGCAACCCTAACCCTCTAGTTCCTCCGTCATAATCTCCGTAGTGCTTGGCGAAGCCCTGCAGAGATTGTTCCTCACCACCATCACCATGCCGTCGTGCTGCCGGAACTCATCTACTACTTCACCATCGCTCGCTGGATCGAGGAGGTGAAGGCGTCATCAAGCCGTACATGTGTTGAACGCGGAGGTGCCGTCCGTTCGGCACTAGTTCGTGATTGGATCGAGGGACGACTTGCGATTTGGATCGCGAAGACGTTTGACTACATCAACCGCGTTTCTTAACGCTTCCGCTTAGCGATCTACAAGGGTATGTAGATTCACTCTCCCTCTCGTAGATGCTCATCGCCATGGATAGATCTTGTGTGTGCGTAGGAAAATTTTTGTTTCCCATGCAACGTTCCCCAACAGTTCCAAGGTTGATGTGATCGCCGTCGGCACGCTCGCTCTTCGATTACCATCGGGATTAGTGATGAACCTGAATAATTGTTATTTAGTGCCTGCGTTAAGCATGAACATTATATCTGGATCTTGTTTATTGCGAGACGGTTACTCATTTAAATCAGAGAATAATGGTTGTTCTATTTATATGAGTAATATCTTTTATGGTCATGCACCCAATGTGAGGGGTTTATTCTTATTGAATCTCGATAGTAATGATACACATGTTCATAACATTGATGCCAAAAGATGTAGAATTGATAATGATAATACCACTTTCTTGTGGCACTGCCGTTTAGGTCATATTGGCGTAATACGCATGAGGAAGCTCCATGCTGATGGACTTTTGGAGTCACTTGATTTTGAATCACTTGACACATGTGAGCCATGCCTCATGGGCAAGATGACTAAAACGCCGTTCTCTGGAACAATGGAACGGGCAAGTGACTTATTGGAAATCATACATACTGATGTATGCGGTCCGATGAGCATTGAGGCGCGGGGTGGTTATCGTTACTTTCTCACCTTCACTGATGACTTAAGTAGATATGGGTATATTTACTTAATGAAACACAAGTCTGAAACATTTGAAAAGTTCAAACAATTTCAGAGTGAAGTTGAGAATCATCGTAACAAGAAGATTAAATTCCTACGATCTGATCGAGGAGGAAAATATCTAAGTTATGAGTTTGGCAGTCACTTAAGACAATGTGGAATTGTTTCACAACTAACACCGCCTGGAACACCACAGCGTAATGGTGTGTCCGAACGTCGTAATCGAACCTTATTGGATATGGTGCGATCTATGATGTCTCTTGCCGATTTGCCACTATCGTTTTGGGGTTATGCATTAGAGACAGCTGCATTCACTTTAAATAGGGCACCATCGAAATCCGTTGAGACGACGCCATATGTACTTTGGTTTGGCAAGAAGCCAAAGCTGTCGTTTCTTAAAGTTTGGGGATGTGATGCTTATGTCAAAAAGCTTCAGCCTGAAAAGCTAGAACCCAAAGCGGAAAAATGCGTCTTCATAGGATACCCAAAAGAGACAGTTGGGTATACCTTCTACCTCAAATCCGAAGGCAAAGTGTTTGTCGCTAAAAACGGAACATTTCTTGAGAAAGAGTTTCTCTCGAAAGAATTGAGTGGGAGGAAGATAGAACTTGATGAGGTTGTTGAACCTTTACTTCAACCTGAAAGTAGCGCAGCGCGGAAAGATGTTTCTGTAGAGCCTACATCAGCTGAAGAGGAAGTTAATGATGATGATCATGAAGCTTTGGATCAAGTTGCTATCGAACCTCGTAGGTCGACAAGGACGCGTACTGCTCCTGAGTGGTACGGCAACCCTGTCTTAGAGGTCATGTTGTTGGACAACGATGAACCTACGAGCTATGGAGAAGCGATGATGGGCCCGGATTCCGAGAAGTGGTTAGAGGCCATGAAATCCGAGATGGGATCCATGTATGAAAACAAAGTATGGACTTTGGAAGTATTACCTGAAGGGCGTAAGGCCATTCAGAACAAATGGATCTTTAAGAGGAAGACGGACGCGGACGGTAATGTCACCGTCTATAAAGCTCGACTTGTGGCAAAGGGTTTTTCACAAGTTCAAGGAGTTGACTACGATGAGATCTTCTCACCCGTAGCGATGCTTAAGTCCGTCAGAATCATGTTAGCAATAGCTGCCTTTTTCGATTATGAAATTTGGCAGATGGATGTCAAAACAGCGTTCCTTAACGGTTTCCTTAAGGAAGAGTTGTATATGATGCAACCAGAATGTTTTGTCGATCCAGAGAATGCTGACAAAGTTTGCAAACTCCAGCGATCCATTTATGGACTGGTGCAAGCATCTCGGAGTTGGAATCTTCGCTTTGATGAGGTGATCAAAGCATTCGAGTTTATACAAGTTTACGGAGAAGCTTGTATTTACAAGAAAGTGAGTGGGAGCTCTATAGCGTTTCTAATATTATATGTGGATGACATATTGCTGATTGGAAACAATATAGAAATGTTGGAAGCCGTGAAGGAATATTTGAACAAGAGTTTTTCAATGAAGGACCTAGGAGAAGCTGCTTTCATATTAGGCATCAAGATCTATAGAGATAGATCGAGACGCTTAATAGGACTTTCACAAAGCACATACCTTGACAAAGTTTTGAAGAAGTTCAAAATGGATCAGTCCAAGAAGGGGTTCTTGCCTGTGTTGCAAGGTGTGAAGTTGAGTAAGACTCAATGCCCAGTGACTGCAGAAGATAGAGAAAAGATGAGTGTCATCCCCTATGCTTCAGCCATAGGCTCTATCATGTATGCAATGCTGTGCACAAGACCCGATGTCAGCCTTGCCATAAGTATGGCCGGAAGGTTTCAAAGCGATCCAGGAATGGAACACTGGACGGCGGTCAAGAATATCCTGAAGTACCTGAAAAGGACTAAGGACATGTTTCTCGTTTATGGAGGTGATCAAGAGCTCGTCGTAAAGGGTTACGTCGATGCAAGCTTTGACACTAATCCGGATGACTCTAAGTCGCAAACCGGATACGTATTTATTCTTAATGGGGGTGCGGTTAGCTGGTGCAGTTCCAAGCAAAGCGTGGTAGCTGATTCTACATGCGAAGCGGAGTACATCGATGCCTCGGAGGCGGCAAAGGAAGGTGTCTGGATGAAGGAGTTCATGACAGATCTTGGAGTAGTGCCTAGTGCGCTTAACCCAATGACTCTGTTTTGTGATAATACTGGTGCCATTGCTCTAGCCAAGGAACCAAGATTTCACAAGAGGACCAGACACATAAAGCGTCATTTCAATTCCATCCGCGATTACATCAAGGAGGACGACATAAATATTTCCAAAGTACACACGGATCTGAATGTTGCAGATCCGATGACTAAACCTCTTCCAAGGGCTAAACATGAACAACACCAGAACTGCATGGGTGTTCGATTCATTACAATGTAAATCACATAGTGATGTGAACTAGATTATTGACTCTAGTGCAAGTGGGAGACTGTTGGAAATATGCCCTAGAGGCAATAATAAATTGGTTATTATTATATTTCCTTGTTCATGATAATCGTTTATTATCCATGCTATAATTGTATTGATTGGAAACTCAAATACATGTGTGGGTACATAGACAACACTGTGTCCCTAATAAGCCTTTAGTTAACTAGCTCGTTGATCACAGATGGTTAAGGTTTCCTAGCCATAGACATGAGATGTCATTTGATAACGGGATCACATCATTAGGAGAATGATGTGATGGACAAGACCCAAACTACGAACGTAGCATATGATCGTGTCAGTTTATTGCTATTGTTTTCTGCATGTCAAGTATCTGTTCCTATGACCATGAGATCATGCAACTCCCTGACATCGGAGGAGTACCTTGTGTGTATCAAACGTCGCAACGTAACTGGGTGACTATAAAGGTGCTCTACAGGTATCTCCGAGGATGTCTGTTGGGTTGGCATTGATCAAGACTGGGATTTGTTACTCCGTATGACGGAGAGGTATCTCAGGGCCCACTCGGTAATACAACATCACAATGAGCCTTGCAAGCAATGTGACTAAAGTGTTAGCCACGAGATCTTGTATTACGGAACGAGTAAAGAGACTTGCCGGTAACGAGATTGAACTAGGTATAGAGATACTGACGATCGAATCTCGGGCAAGTAACATACCGAAGAACAAAGGGAACAATATACGGGATTAACTGAATCCTTGACATAGAGGTTCGACCGATAAAGATCTTCGTAGAATATGTAGGAGCCAATATGGGCATCCAGGTCCCGCTATTGGTTATTGATCGTAGAGGTGTCTCGGTCATGTCTACATAGTTCTCGAACCCGCAGGGTCTACACACTTAACGTTTGGTGACGATTAGTATAGTTGAGTTATTTTGTTGGTGACCGAAGGTTGTTCGGAGTCCCGGATAAGATCCCGGACATGACGAGGATCTCCGGAAGAGTCCGGAGGTAAAGATTGATATATGTGATAATAGTGTTTTGGTTTCCGGAAGGGTTCCGGAATTCACCGGAAGGGGTTCCGGATGTTTACCGAAGTGTTCGGGTGCAGCAACACTTTATATGAGCCAAAGGGGTAAAGCCCACGAGGTATTGGAAAGTGCAGAAGAAAGTTTTGATGCTGCCTTAAGCGGTACTACCGCTGGTAAGGCAGTACTACCGCGTAAGCGGTACTACCGCATAAGCGGTACTACCGCTTGTGTGAAGCGGTACTACCGCTCGCGAGCGGTACTACCGCTTGTGTGTGGTACTGCAGGGATCCGAGTTGGACTCTTTCCCTGCGGGCCAAACCGACCTTGTGCGGGAAAAACCGACCTGGAGGAGGCTTTTACTCCATGTTTAGACCCCAAGGCTCAACATATAAATAGAGGGGCAGGGCTAGCACACGGGACACATTAAGATTTCCCAAGCCGTGTGTTGGCAACCCTAACCCTTTAGTTCTCCCGTCATAATCTCCGTAGTGCTTGGCGAAGCCCTGCAGAGATTGTTCCTCACCACCATCACCACGCCGTCGTGCTGCCGGAACTCATCTACTACTTTACCATCGCTCGCTGGATCGAGGAGGTGAAGGCGTCATCAAGCCGTACGTGTGTTGAACGCGGAGGTGCCGTCCGTTCGGCACTAGTTCGTGATCGGATCGAGGGACGACTTGCGATTTGGATCGCGGAGACGTTCGACTACATCAACCACGTTTCTTAACGCTTCCGCTTAGCGATCTACAAGGGTATGTAGATTCACTCTCCCTCTCGTAGATGCTCATCACCATGGATAGATCTTGTGTGTGCGTAGGAAATTTTTTGTTTCCCATGCAACGTTCCCCAACAGTGTGAACATCTGAACATGCTCATTAGGAAGTTTTGGTGGGGGTACAAAAATGGAAAACACAAGCCCCACTGGGTCTCATGGAAATCTATGACACAACCTAAAGGCATGGGAGGCTTGGGTTTTAAGGACTTTGAGTTGTTTAATATGGCAATGTTGGCCAAGCAGGCATGGCGGCTATTACAGAATCAACAGTCTCTAAGCGCCCGACTTCTAAAGAGCATATATTATCCCAATACATCCATCCTGGATGCGCCCCTTGGTGGGCATCCTAGCCAATTCTGGAGAGAAATAATCGAGGGTAGGGACACTCTAAAGCAGGGCCTGATCCGACGGATAGGTAATGGTGCATCAACAAGTATTTGGAATGACAGATGGCTCCCTAGGCATGAAATGATGCAACCTTATGGCTGCTTGGTACTTGATCCGCCAACTTCTGTCTCAGAATTTATTGACGGCACCTCGGCGACGTGGAACAAACAAAGAGTCGAAGAAGTTTTCATGCCCATGGACGTGCGAGGCACTCTTGGTATACCACTTTGTACAAGGAATGTTGAGGATTTTTGGAGTTGAAGTTACGAGAGACACGGAAACTTTTCAGTGAAATTTGCATATAGAATGCTTGCGGCAACGCGCCAGAGGAGAGAGGCATGGCTGGAAGGCTCCACCGGATCATCTACAACGTCAAAGGAGGAAGGATGTTGGAAGATGCTATGGAAAACGGAAGTTCTAGGCAAGGTCAGGCAATTTTTATGGCGCTTATCAAAACAATCAATTCCGACAAATGATGTCCGAGCTCACAGGCACATGACTGATAATAGTGCATGTGGTTTCTGCGGATCCCCAGACTCATGGAGACATTCTCTCGTCGAATGCACAATGGCACGATGTACATGGGCGTTGGTTGATGAGGAACTAGCTCATACTCTAGTAGCGACATCTGAACCAAATGCAAAAAATTGGTTGTTCATGCTCATGGAGTCATTATCACATACAATGTTTGTTAAGCTCTTGGTAACATTGTGGGCTATTTGGTCAGCACGGTGCAAGGCGATTCATGAAGAAGTGTTTCAAAGTCCTCAAGCGATAAACTCGTTCAATGCCAGGTATATACTCAATCTAGAGATGATACAGGAGGGTTGATACGTCTCCAACGTATCTATAATTTATGAAGTATTCATGCCATGTTTATAACAATTTTATATGATTTTGGTATGATTTGATTAGAACTAACCCGGACTGACATTGTTTTCAGCAGAACTACCGTGGTGTTGTTTTTTGTGCAGAAATAAAAGTTCTCGGATTGGGCTGAAAATTTACAGTGATTTTTTATGGACCAAAAGAGACCCCCGAAGCTTCGAGGAAGGACCAGAAGCCTCACGAGGAAGCGCCAAGCCTGGGGGGCGCGCCCTCCCCCCCAGGGCATGCCTACCGAGCTTGTCGCTCCCTCGTGGGGCCCCCTGGCGTTAATCCAATGCTGAAAAATCCTATAAATATAGAAAACCCCAAAACTAAACCTAGAAATCCCACGCCGCCGCCGCAAGCCTCTGTACCGAAGCGATCTCATCCGGAGCCCTGTTCTGACACTCTGCCGGCGGGGGGAATCATCACCGGAGGCCATCTTCATCATCCCGGCGGTCTCCGTAACGAGGAGGGAGTAGTTCACCCTCAGGGCTGAGGGTATGTACTAGTAGCTATGTGTTTGATCTCTCTCTCTCGTGTTCTTGATTTGGCACGATCTTGATGTACCGCGAGCTTTGTTAATATAGTTGGATCATATGGTGTTTCTTCCCTCTCTATCTTCTTGTGATGAATTGAGTCTTTCCCTTTGAGGTTTCGTTATTGTCGGATTGAATACTTTGGATTTGAGAACACTTGATGTATGTCTTGCATATGGATACCCGTGGTGACAATGGGGTATTCTATTGAGTCACTTGATGTATGTTTTGGTAATCAACTTGCGGATTCCCGTGACCTTGGGGTAATCTAGGCATATGGGTTGGTACACGTTTTCATCTTCTTTTCTCCGATAGAAACCTTGGGGTACTCTTTGAAGTTCTTTGTGTGGATTGAATATTATGAATCTGAAGTTGTTTGATGCATATCGAATAATCAACTCACGGATACTTGTGGTGACATTGGAGTATCTAGATGACATTAGAGTTGGTTGATGCGTATCATATGGTGTTATTTTAGTACGAACTCTAGGGCTGTTTGTGATACTTATAGGGATGGCTCAATAGATTGATCGGAAAGGATAACTTTGAGGTGGTTTCGTACCCTACAACAATTTCATCTTATGTTCTCCGCAAATAGGAACTTTGGAGTGATTCTTTATCGCATGTTGAGGGATTGTTATATGATTCAATTATGTTAGCATTGTTGAGAGATTCCACTAGTGAAAGTATGAACCCTGGGCCTTGTTTCCAAGCATTGCAACACCGTTTGTGTTCCGTTTTATCACTTGCTACCTTGCTGTTTTTATATTTTTCAGATAACAAAAACCTATATCTGCTATCCATACTACACTTGTATCACCATCTCTTCGCCGAACTAGTGCATCTATACAATTTACCATTGTATTGGGTGTGTTGGGGACACAAGAGATTTCTTGTATTTGATTGCATGGTTATTTGAGAGAGACCATCTTTATCCTACACCTCCCACGGATTGATAAACCTTAGGTCATCCACTTGAGGGAAATTTGCTACTGTCCTACAAAACTTTGCACTTGGAGGCCCAACAACGTCTACAAAAATAAAAGTTACGTAGTAGACATCAAGCTCATTTCTAGCGCCGTTGCCGGGGAGGTGAGTGCTTGAAGGTATATCTTTAGATCTTGCAATTGAATCTTTTAGTTTCTTGTTTTACTCTAGTTTGGTTTATAAAAAGAAAACTACAAAAAAATGGAATTGAGGTTGCCTCAAATACTTCATCTTTACAATGTCTTTCTTGAAAATGAGGATTCCGATAATTGTGCTCAATTGTTAGAGGAAGAATTTAGTAAAATGTTTAATGTGAGTCATTTGAATTATGAGCATGATTGCAATGTTGTTAGTATGAATTCTTTGAATATCCAAAATGCTAATGATGATTGCACTAGTCATGATAAAAAGGTTTCTTATAAGCATGTCAATTTTTGTGGAGTGCATAAAATTTGTGAAGACATGCCTTATAGGGATGATAGACTTTGTAAGAAGCATAAACATGATAAAACCAATTTGTTCTTTAAAGTGATAGATAAATCTTCTATATCTAAATAGCTAGCCCCCACTAAGTATCTCTCTCAACATGCAAGCATGCCACATCATCCCACAACATACATGACAAAAGGCCCACCCCCACTATCATATTTCTCTCTACATGCAAGCATGCCACATCATCCCACAACATACATGAGAAACGGCCCACCCCCACTATCATATTTCTCTCAATATGCAAGCATGCCACTTCATCATTAAATATGCATGGAAAAAAAAGACTCATCTAAACATGCAAACATACATAAGAATTTTCATTCTATTATGCTATTTATAATTAATAATTTTTTTACAACTATATAGTAATCAAACATAATAAATTATATGTATTTTCAGTTTGAGCTTTTTATATTATTACTTCAAATATTCATGTATCATGCGACAATCACATTGAAATATGTTGCAAAATATTCCCGCAACAACGTGCGGGGTATCATCTAGTTTGCCACGAAATTATGCTCTCTTCATCCAATTACTTCTGAACTTTGCAATAAGGTTGGTCATCTTAATTTTCAATGCATACTTTTTCATGATCGAATCATGGCCCAATATTGTAATGACTTGATCACCCTTGAACTTTATAATGAGCTTTGTCTATTTTTGGGGTGTGAAGAATTGACACATAAAAATAGTTGGTTTGAAGTATTCATTCTCACAGACGACATTGAAACTAATCTAAAGGAAATCTATATGTTTTGTGTGGTAAATTGCAATGAGAATGCTTATATAGCCAACTATAGAAAGACGGGAAAACCAATAGAATATAAAAGAAATGCTAATGGAAGGGTAAAGATCCCCCCTTTCCCTCCTATTTTCTCTCATGATGAAACAGGTAACGAGGAGGAGCTTCCTATCCAACCAATCTCTTCAATAAGAAGCTCGGAAGAATTAAACAAACCCACACATAATGTGGTGAAGAATAAGAAAAGAAGGAAAAGTAGAGGTAAAGAGGTATCTCTCCCAAATAATGTTGCTCCTATTGTTGTGCCCCATGAGAATGAATCAAAAATAATTGTGGAAGACGATACACTTGAGGATGATTTTGTTATGCCTATTACTTGTTGTGACAATTATGATTGGGAAGATAATGATACTTCTTATAATATTGAAAATATTTTTGGCACCAACTTGGTAAATTATGATAATAATAATTGTTATACTATTGGTGCTATTCATACTATTGATGATAATAGTGATTATGCTAATGATATGCAAACTCACAAGCTTGGGGATGATATGTTTGATTGGAATGACATGTTTGAGAATTTATTTGCTGCAAATAATGTTTATCCTAAGCTTGGGGATGTTATGCTTAATGAAGATGATCTTTTTATTCCCCCTACTTTTGACGAGCAAATTTGTTATGATGATAGCATGCCTCCTATTTATGATGATTGCAATAATAATGAAAGTGGGTTTGGAAGAGTGTCAACTTTAGGTAATAATTATCCCACTATTTTGGAGGGTGTTCAATTTTATAATAATGATAAAAGTAGATTTGGAGAGGTCATGACTTTATTTAATGTTCAATCCACTACTTTGGAAGAGGTTTCAACTGATTATGATGAGAACAAAGTTGCTACTTATGATGATTATTGTGATGATACATATGTTATAAAAAGTAGCGATGATTATTATAAAACTTGTCATAATTATGAATACCCTTTTACTGAACATTACTCTTTTAATGTGGAAACAATTTATAGTATTCAAGTTTCATACGATACTCCCACTATTATGAATGAGAATAAATTTGCTTATGTGGAGAGTAATAAAATTTCTATGCTTGTAGATCATGTAAAGAATGCTTTATGTGATAGCTATATTGTTGAATTCATTCATGATGCTACTGAAAATTATTATGAGAGAGGATCATATGCTTGTAGGTGTTGCAATAATATCAAGTTTCCTCTCTATGTGTTGAAAGTTTTGAAGTCATGCTTGTTTTGCCTTCCTATGCTAGTTGATTCTTGCTCCCATAAATTGTTTGCTCACAAAATACCCATGAATAAGAAGTGGGTTAGGCTTAAATGTGCTAGTCATATGCTTCATGATGCTCCTGTTATTTTTCAATTCTTTACTTTTATGTGAGCATCATTGAAATCATCATGCCTAGCTAAAAGGGCTTTAAAGAGAAGCGCTTGTTGGGAGATAACCCAACATTTATACCTACTATTTTTGTGTGTACACATGATTAAGCTACTGTAGTAATCATGTTTTGTATGTTTTCTTTCAATAATGTGCCAAGTAAAGCCTTTGGGATAGTGTGGATACTTGTTGATTTGATTCTGTGCAAAAA
Organism: Elymus sibiricus; assembly: GCA_039707655.1. Lineage (NCBI taxonomy): Eukaryota > Viridiplantae > Streptophyta > Magnoliopsida > Poales > Poaceae > Elymus > Elymus sibiricus. Next base: position 172,156,453 of record CM077676.1, read on the forward strand.
CAGAAACTTTTGTGTTCAGTGCTAGAATTTTTGTTCTGTACTAGAGCGTGATAAAATTCTGAAATTTTTACAAAGTATTGGGTTACAAATTGTTTACGTTTTCTTAATGTTTCAGAATTTTTGGAGGTGCAGAAGTATGCTTTTTAATTCTGGCACTACATGCTGTTCTGTTTTTTACAGATTCTGTTTTCAATGCATAGTTTGCTTGGTTTAGTGTTTCCATAGCTTATATTGAGTAATATAAATTGTGGAAATGATAGAATACAGTAGGTATTATGTGAGAACAATTATGAATCTTGTCTTGACAGTATCTAAGTGGATGATTTATTTTTATCATACTAACCTATCTCACAAGTTCCGTTAAGTTTTGTGTGATTGAAGTTTTCAAGTTTTGGGTGAGATAACAATATGAGGAGAATAAGGAGTGGCAAGACCCTAAGCTTGGGGATGCCCAAGGAACCCCAAGGTAATATTCAAGGAATACTCAAGCGTCTAAGCTTGGGGATTCCCCGGAAGGCATCCCCTCTTTCGTCTTCAACACTATCGGTAACCTCACTTGGAGCTATATTTTTATTCGTCATATAATATGAGTTTTGCTTGGAGCGTCATTTTATTTTGTTGATATTTTCTTGCTGTTATAAATAATCATGTTTTGTATCTTTTAGTTCAATAAAATACCAATTATAGACTTTACCATGCTCAGTTTGCAAGTTTATGTGTTGCTGTTGGAAAACAGAAAGTTTTCTGTTATGTCCTGAATTTATGTGAGTTGTCAGAACATGATAAAAATCTGAAATGTTTACACGGTAAGAATGCATGAGTTCTCTATCACGTGGTAATTTTTTGGAATTTTTGGAGTTAGGGAAGTATGAATTTTTATTCCACCTTTACAGATTGTTCTGTTTAGACAGATTTCGGTTATAGTTGCATTGTTTGCATATGTTTGCTTGTTTAATGTTTCTATTTGCGGATAGGAGTATTAAATATGCAGAGGAATTTAGTATGCAATGTTTAATTATAATTTTAGTGATTTGTTACAGTAGAGAATGTTAAGGTTTTGAGTTGATTTATACTAACTTATCTCACGAGTTCTTGTTGAGTTTTGTGTGGATGAAGTTTTTAAGATTTAGGAGAAGCCATGATATGAGAGGAATTAAGGAGACACAGGAGCTCAAGCTTGGGGATTCCCAAGGCACCCCAAGATAAAATTTCAAGAAGTCTCAAGCAACTAAGCTTGGGGATGCCCCGGTAGGCATCCCACCTTTCTTCATCAACACCTATCAATTAGCCTAAATTTTTACTTGTTCACATGATATGTGCTATTCTTGGAGTGTCCTTTTATTTTCATTTTGCTTGTTGTTTGAATAAAATCCTTGGATCTAAAATCTTGAATGAGAGAGAGTCCTCACATAGCTACTTAATTGTATGACTACTCATTGATCTTCACTTATATCTTTTGGAGTAGTTTGTCATTTACTCTCGTGCTTCACTTATATCCTAAGAGTAAATTGTTGAATGAATTAAATATCATAAAGTTAAATTATATGTGCTTCATATGCTTGTCCCATGGGGAGTAGTGACTTCACAAATAAGAAGTATAAGTGGTAAAATTTATTGAAAGTTAGCAAACACAATATTGGTCACTTGAACAATTCATGAAAGAATGTTGAAGGAAGAGAGATTTCACATATAAATATACTATCTTGGACATCTTCTATGATTGTGAGCCCCCATTAATTATTTTCAAACCTAATCAAGTAGTTGATGTTGGACAAGGAAGACAACGTAATGGGTTATGTTTGTTTATATTCACATAGATGTTATATTGTCATGGATCCTCTAACATGTGGTGCTTGCCCATAATCTTTTGCTAGCCAAAATTTCGTACTAACTAGAAATACTACTTGTGCATCCAAAAACCCTTAAACCCAGTTTCTTGCCATGAGAGTCCACTATATCTACCTATGGATTGAATAAGATCCTTCAAGTAAGTTGTCATCGGTGCAAAAGCAATAAAATTGCTCCTAAATATGTATGATCTTTTATTGTAAGGGAAAATAAGCTTTGTACGAACTTGTGATGGTGAAGAAATAAAAGCGACGGACTGCATAATAAAGGTTGCTATCACAAGGGGCAATATAAAGTGACGTTCCTTTGCATTAAGAGTTTGCACATCCAAAAATAAAAAGCGCATGACAACCTCTGCTTCCCTCTGCGAAGGGCATATATTTTACTTTATGTATTTACTTTTATGCAAGAGTCAATAGTGTTCTTCTCTATTCCGTTTTTATTTTCTCTCTTGGCAAGCATCATGTGCTGGGGAAAGATCCAGGCACATATATCCAGTTGAATATAGGTGATCATGAGTTATTATTGTTGACATTATCTCTGAGATAAATAAGTTGGGAGGCAAAACATTAAGCCCATATCTTCCTATGTGTTTGACCGAAACGGTTTGTTCTAAAAATATGCTTTGAGTGTTAGCAATCATGGAAGACTATATGATAGTTGAGTATGTGGAATTTGCTAAATTAAAGCTCTTACATAGACCCTTCGTGAAAATAAGATGAATTGCAATTGTTTGATGACTGAGAACATAGTTTGTTAGTTTTCAAGAAAGTTTATGGTCTATACTTTAGCATGTGAATAGCTTGCTACTTGATCATGAAAAGTTTTATGAGATGAGCTACTGTTTATAATATATAATGATGCTAGAAAAAGTGATTGAAATTATCATTCATCAATCTTATGCACGCTGCTAGCATTCACACTTCATAAATTATTTCTTTTATCATTTACCTACTCGAGGACGAGCAGGAATTAAGCTTGGGGATGCTGATACGTCTCCAACGTATCTATAATTTATGAAGTATTCATGCCATGTTTATAACAATTTTATATGATTTTGGTATGATTTGATTAGAACTAACCCGGACTGACATTGTTTTCAGCAGAACTACCGTGGTGTTGTTTTTTCTGCAGAAATAAAAGTTCTTGAATTGGGCTGAAAATTTATGATGATTTTTTATGGACCAACCCCCGAAGCTTCGAGGAAGGACCAGAAGCCTCACGAGGAAGCGACAAGCCTAGGGGGCGCGCCCTCCCCCCTAGGGCGCGCCTACCGAGCTTGTCGCTCCCTCATGGGCCCCCCTGGCGTTAATCCAACAATGAAAAATCCTATAAATATAGAAAACCCCGAAACTAAACCTAGAACTCCCACACCGCCGCCGCAAGCCTCTGTGCCGAAGTGATCTCATCCGGAGCCCTGTTCCGGCACTCTGCCGGAGGGGGGAATCATCACCGGAGGCCATCTTCATCATCCCAGCGGTCTCCATGACGAGGAGGGAGTAGTTCACCCTCGGGGCTGAGGGTATGTACTAGTAGCTATGTGTTTGATCTCTCTCTCTCTCTCTCTCTCTCTCGTGTTCTTGATTTGGCACGATCTTGATGTACCGCGAGCTTTGTTAATATAGTTGGATCATATGGTGTTTCTTCCCTCTCTACTTGTGATGAATTGAGTCTTTCCCTTTGAGGTTTCGTTATTGTCGGATTAAATACTTTGGATTTGAGAACACTTGATGTATGTCTTGCATGTGGATACCCGTGGTGACAATGGGGTATTCTATTGAGTCACTTGATGTATGTTTTGGTAATCAACTTGCGGATTCCCTTGACCTTGGGGTAATCTAGGCATATGGGTTGGTACACATTTTCATCTTCTTTTCTCCGATAGAAACCTTGGGGTACTCTTTGAAGTTCTTTGTGTGGATTGAATATTATGAATCTGAAGTTGTTTGATGCATATCGAATAATCAACTCACGGATACTTGTGGTGACATTGGAGTATCTAGGTGACATTACAGTTGGTTGATGCGTATCATATGGTGTTATTTTAGTACGAACTCTAGGGCTGTTTGTGACACTTATAGGGATGGCTCAATAGATTGATCGGAAAGGATAACTTTGAGGTGGTTTCGTACCCTACAACAATTTCATCTTATGTTCTGCGCTAATAGGAACTTTGGACTGATTCTTTTTCGCACGTTGAGGGATTGTTATATGATTCAATTATGTTAGCATTGTTGAGAGATAGCACTAGTGAAAGTATGAACCCTAAGCCTTGTTTCCAAGCATTGCAATACCGTTTGTGCTCCGTTTTATCACTTGCTACCTTGCTGTTTTTATATTTTCAGATTACAAAAACCTATATCTAATATCCATACTACACTTGTATCACCATCTCTTCGCCGAACTAGTGCACCTATACAATTTACCATTGTATTGGGTGTGTTGGGGACACAAGAGATTTCTTGTATTTGATTGCAGGGTTGTTTGAGAGAGACATCTTTATCCTACACCTCCCACGGATTAATAAATCTTAGGTCATCCACTTGAGGGAAATTTACTACTGTCCTACAAAACTCTGCACTTGGAGGCCCAACAACGTCTACAAGAATAAAAATTGTGTAGTAGACATCAACAGGGCCGGTCCTGGGGTTTTCGAGGCCCGGGGCAAAACTATAATCGGGGGCCCTTATAATGTACTTATGAGATATACCAAAAAAAAAGACAGTTCAAGTCCATCCAAAAGTAAATAACAAATAATGTATACATATAACCTTAAAAAGTCGACCATTCTGAGATGCATCATTATTAATCTCATCCAATTATTTCTTCTCAATAAAATTGCAGAATCTATACCTTAAGATGAGATAACAGTGTCAAAGTTTATAGAAACGATTAGTAATTTAAAACTAGTGGGAAGCTACCAAAGCACTAAATCAACCAAACAAAATATTACCAAAGTCAAACTCACAAATTACAAATGCACTAAGCCCAGTAATACCTATATGAACTCCAATTTCCACGAGTAAACAGTGTCCAATCTGTCGATCACCAATGTCCACGAGACCCAATATCAATCATCTATGGATTTTTTAAATCACTAGAACATATAATTTTTTAGAAATCAAAAGACAAAATACATATGTACGAAGCCCATCAAGAACTCACATAATTCCTCTCTGCTGGATTCGTGACATGGCCTCATGGACAGCGGAAGACTGCCGACTGCCACCGGGCATCTCTACAGCATGTTGGCTCCTTGTTCGCCTAGCCTGTTCCTGGCGGCCGATGCGTTGTAGGCGCTGCGATGAGCCGATGGTTACGCGGACTGGGATTAGACGACGCGATAAGGCAAGGCGACGACGCCGCAAGGCAACCAAGCGATTAGGCAAAACCGAAGTCAACAAACCGTCGCGCGCCGTATGCCAGCACCGTGCGATTCATCCGCCCGAGCATTGCGCTTTTGTGATTGGCGGCCGCCAGTATCATGCATCGCTCTCGATCCCTAGAATCATGGTCGTGTGGTCAGCGTATATATCTACTAGGTGCTCTTGGGCCAGGCCCAGAACAGAAGAACGCACGACCTCCTTTTTTCCCCCTCTTCTCTAATCTAATAATCTATATGTAGACGTAACCTACACCTTGGGGGGGCCCTCCCATCTTGGGGGCCCGGCGCGGCCGCATGTAGGAGATATGCCCTAGAGGCAATAATAAATGTTATTATTTATCTCCATGTTTGTAGTTAAGTTTATATTCCGTGCTATAACTGCTATGGTTATCGAGTCTGCAATAACCACGAGGCTCGGAGGAAGACTCATATGCACGTGTGGAATAATAAACGGTAAAATGTATTCCTAGTCTGGCCTCTAAGACTAGCTCAAGTATTGCATGATGGTTCTGTTTTCCTGATCATGGGCATGCCTATGCTGGCAACTTTGAGGGCACAATGTTAGGAGAACACTTGTGTTGAATCAACCCGAATTGATGTTATGCTATGAGATACATTCGTCACAAGTTAATGGTTAATAACACAGAGACGGTTTACATTTGCATAATTCCTTAGACCATGAGAGTATCGAGTTTCTTCATGCTTGCTTCATGAACTTTGGGGTTTGTTAAACGTCATCCGTAAATGGGTGGCTATTACGGCGGCTTACGGGTTCATGGAAAAGTATGTCAAGTAACTTCATAGCTCAAGATTGGGATTTGCTCCTCCGACGATGGAGAGATATCTCTGGGCCCTCTCGGTGTTACGGTATCCACCATCGTCTGGCCAGACACATTGTGATTTGATCACAGGGATGCCGGAACACGGAAACGAGAAAAGAGAACAAAACCGGTAACGAGGTAACTGGCATTGTGGACAAGTGTTGATCCAAGGAGATGCCGATGATTCTCACCTCGGGTATTTGTAACATATCGCGAAGCAACAGGAATAGCACACGGCAACTGGAGGTTCACTCGAATATTCATTCATGTGGGTATAGGGGTCAATATGGGTGTCCACGGCTCCGATGTTGATCATTGATCGGAAAGAGTTCCGGTCATGTCTATACTTCACTGAACCTATAGGGTCACACGCTTAAGGGTCATCTATCTGCTGAATACTAGACAGGGAGTCTGAGAGAAAGTCACCGGAAAAGTTTCGGAGACAGCGGAAAAGTTCCGGAGAGAGAACACCGGAATAGTTTCGGTAAAACTGAAAAGTTGTTTCAGGGTATACCATTAAGTCAAATTGGTTTCGGCACACGTCTGGAAATTCTTGGAGGGTGCCAGAATTGGTCTGGGAACTTCTGGGATTTTTCGGAGAAAAAATCCGGAAATGTTCCGGAGCTGCCGGAACCGGTTTGGTTGCTTTTCACAGATGAAAATCACTAATCCGGAATTATTTTGGAACGCGTCCAAAATCATTTTAGTGGGTGCTGGAATTATTCTAAGACACACAGAAATATTTTCGGATTTAACGGTCACAGAAAAATGTTTCCGTGAATAGTGAAAGTGCTTTTTGGGTGGCTTCTTGGAGAAGCCACCTTGAGGGCCTTTTGGTATTTTTCCCCTTGGCTTCTTGGAGAAGCCACCCTTGGGCTTGGCCTATAAATAGGGGTGGAGGGGGCTGTAGGAGATATGCCCTAGAGGCAATAATAAATGTTATTGATTATCTCCCTGTTCATAATTAGGTTTATGTTCCATGCTATAACTGCTATGGTTCTCGAGTCTGCAATAACCACGAGGCTCGGAGGAAGACTCATATGCATGTGTGGAATAATAAACGGTAAAATGTATTCCTAGTCTGGCCTCTAAGACTAGCCCAAGTGTTGCATGATGGTTCTGTTTTCCTGATCATGGGCATGTCTATGCCGACAACTTTGAGGGCACAATGTTAGTAGAACACTTGTGTTGAATCGACCCGATTGATGTTATGCTATGAGATTCATTCGTCATAAGTTAATGGTTAATAACACAGAGAAGTTAATGTTTGCATAATTCCTTAGACCATGAGAGTGTCGAGTTTCTTCATGCTTGCTTCATGAACTTTGGGGTTTGTTAAACGTCATCCGTAAATGGGTGGCTATTACGGCGGCTTACGGGTTCATGGAAAAGTATGTTAAGTAACTTGATAGCTCAAGATTGGGATTTGCTCCTCCGACGATGGAGAGATATCTCTGGGCCCTCTCGGTGTTACGGTATCCATCATCGTCTGGCCAGACATAAGTGTGATTTGATCACAGGGATACCGGAACACAGAAACGAGAAAAGAGAACAAAAACTGGCAACGAGGTAACTGGCATTGTGGACAAGTGTTGATCCACGAGGATGCCGATGTTTCTCACCTCGGGTATTTGTAACATATCGCGAAGCAACATGAATAGCACACGGCAACTGGAGGTTCACTCGAATATTCATTCGTGTGGGTATAGGGGTCAATATGGGTGTCCACGGCTCCGATGTTGATAATTGATCGGAAAGAGTTCCGGTCATGTCTATACTTCACCGAACCTATAGGGTCACACGCTTAAGGGTCATCTATCTGCTGAATACTAGACGGGGAGTCTGAGAGAAAATCACCGAAAAAGTTTCGGACGAAACGGAAACGTTCCGGAGAGAACACCGGAATAGTTCCGGTGAAACTGAAAAGTTGTTTCAGGGTATTCCATTAAGTCAAATTGGTTCTGGCACACGCCTGGAAATTCTTGGAGGATGCCAGAAGTGTTCTAGAAACTTCTGGGAATTTTCCGGGACAAAAACCGGAAATGTTCCGGAGCAGCCGGAACCGTTTTGGTTGCTTTTCGCTGAAGAAACATTGTTCCGAAATTGTTTCGGAATGCGTTCAAAATTGTTTTGGTGGGTGCTAGAATTATTCTAGGCACACAGAAATAATTTGGGTTTTAACGGACGCAGAAAAATGTCTTCGTGAATAGTGAAAAGCACTTTTTGGGCTGATTTGCAAATGGGGTTTTTCTTCTAGAAGAAAACCACTTTTGGTGTGTGAAAGGGAGGTGGAGCTCCCCAAGGGGGCTGCAAATTTCATCCATGGCATGGGGGGGCCCTCCTTGAGGTGTCCTTCCACCTCATGGTGGATATCTTCTACACACCCTTATGTGGCATGTGGTGGAAAGATCCTAGGAACGTCCTTTTGGTCTTTCCTCTACCCCTTGCTCCTCCTATAAATAGAGGTGGAGAGAGCTCTCCAAAATCAGCTCATGCTTGCTCTCATACACATGCCATTGACTTGTCTGGCTTCTCTCTTACTCCTAGCGAAATAGTTTCGTAGAGCCGAAAGGCTGTCTGGGTTCCGGTGGGAACTAGTTCTGGACGGCGAAGCCCTGCCGGATAGATGACACCGTATGTGTGCAACTCTGTAGAGAGATCGTAGTTTCGGTCTTAGTTCGAGAGTGCCTCCTGAAGGGCTGTCCAAGTGATCGTCTTAGTTTCGAGGGTCCTCCCGAAGGGCTGTCCGAGTGATCGTTCGAGTTTCGAAGGTCCTCCCGAAGGGCTGTCCGCGACACCGTCCGAGGGACTGTTCGACCGCCTCCTGGAGGGCTGTCCGAGGGGCAGATGTGGGAGTACATCCTCGCGGTTGGGAGGTTGTAAATCCTAGCTGCGGGGATCTGCACCGCCGATCGTCATCGACTCTACTTCCGCTGCGCTACGAGTCGGTAACGAAACAGATCAAACCTTGTATGCAGTCTCCATAGTGATCCTGGGCTGGTGCGTAGGTCGGAAATTTTTGTTTTCTGCTGCGTTCCCCTACAGGGGCTGCCTAAAGACACACTCTTTCTCAACATACACAAGCCATGTATGATCTGGCCTTCTCTCTCCCTCCCCGCGAAATAATTTCGTAGAGCCGAAAGGCTGTCTGGGTTCCGGCAGGAACTAGTTCTGGACGGCGAAGCCCTGCCGGATAGCTGACATCGTATGTGTGCAACCCCGTAGAGAGGTCGTAGTTTCGATCCTTTGCCCGTGGGGCTGTTCGAGTACCTGCCCGGAGGGCTGTCCGAGTGACCCGCCCGAAGGGCTGTCCGTGAGGCCTCCCGGAGGGCTGTCTGAGGATCCGTCCGATGGGACTATCCGAGGGACTGTCCAGAGGCCTCCCGGAGGGCTATCCGAGGATCCGTCCTGTGGGACTATCCGAGGGACTGTCCAGAGGCCTCCCGAAGGGCTGTCCGAGGATCCGTCCGGTGGGACTATCCGAGGGACTGTCAAGAGGCCTCCCGAAGGGCTGTCCGAGGATCCGTCCGGTGGGACTATCTGAGGGACTGTCCCGAGGCCTCCCGAAGGGCTGCCCGGAGATCCGTCCGGTGAGCTGACGAGGGAGTACATCCTCGCGGTTGGGAGGTTGTAAATCCTAGCTGCGGGGATCTGCACCGCCGATCGTCATCGACTCTACTTCCGCTACGCTACGAGTCGGTAACGAAAAGATCAAACCTTGTATGCAGTCTCCATAGTGGTCCTGGGCTGGTGCGTAGGTCGGAATTTTTTTGTTTTCTGCTGCGTTCCCCTACACCGCCCCCCTGCGCCCCCATCAGGACCGGGCCTGGACATCAAGGGTCACCTAGTGGCGCGCCAACCTGCAGGTCCAGTCACGCCTATACCCAATCATCGACCCAAGGTGCCACCACAAGGGTATGCAAAGATCCACGTCGATGCGGGCGTAAGGACTGGGAGAGATGGATCCGCAGCTGCAGTATGCGGAGATACAGATGGCACTTTCTTGGGTAGTTCCGCTCTTGTCATCGGTGGAGTGGACGACCCAGCCACGATGGAGGCAATTGCGTGCCGGGAGGCATTGGCTCTAGCGGAAGATCTACATATACAACGCTTCATCATCTCTTCGGACTCGAAGCAAGTCATTACAGATATAAAAAACAACGGTCATGGGAATTACGGAGCAATTATTAGCGAGATCACCTCTAGAGCATCTTTATTTCATGTTTGAAGGTCGTGTTCTTTATTATGAAGCACATAGTTTAGCCAAGTTTGCACTTTCGTTGGGTCTGGAATGCCACGTTTGGTTTGGCCAATCCCATGACCAGAATTGTATCCCACACCATGTGGTATTTGCTGAATAAACTTGGTTCTCCCCCTCAAAAAAAGATAAGGACCAAATCAATTCAAACCAAATAAATTAAAAAAATAGGCTCAATTTTTTTATATAAAAAAGACAAAAGCCCTTCATAGCTTTACTTACTTCATATCTTAGCATAAAGGTTCTAACTTAGGTTGAAGACTCGTTACAACTTACATAATAACTTAGCATAAAAGTTTCTAACATAACACATTAGAGTTCAAATGCATTGCCAAAGCCCTAGTTAACTTCACATTCCCCAGAATGTACACCTCAAATCAAGCATCAGATTCTTAGGCCACCTACTTATAAAGGCAGATGTACTTAACCACCACAACTACTAGTTTATTACTCCATGATGGTCTTGATTTTCTCTAACTTCTCCTTGCTCCCATAACCATCTTTCAGTAGCTCACCACTCGCATGCTCAAGCTTCACCTTCTCTTTTTTAAGTAGATCTCTGTCCACTTCAATCTCCTTCATGGCCTTCCTGGAGTTCTGGATAATGTTAGCTTGGCTCTGTAGAATGCACCTCTGCTCCTTGGCAAGCTTAAACTTTTCCATCTGCGCCTCCAACTTAGCATTCTCCTCTACCTCTTTCTTTCTCTTCTAAAACTCTTCCTCCTCTACTGCCTTCTAGTACTCCATGTGGTCCACCTTCCCATCTTGCCAATCGAACATCTTGGAAACATCATCCACAAGCTTGCTTTGCCCAGTTTCTCATTGTCCTTCTTAAGCTTGCCTAAATGTTTCTCATATGCCTGCTTGGCTATAAGACTGTAACCCTTCCACAATTCTACTCGTTAAACATTTCCCACAACTTTGACAAACAATTCTGAAGAATAGGAGGCCAAGGCCTATCAAGCCACTCAACAACACCACAGTTCACACCTCCTCCCTGCAATCGCAAGTGCATAAGTACATAACAATTCACAGTGCCTAATTGTCAGCAAGCACATAATAAATTGTTAACATGTAGATGATGATAGACAGACTGCAGCTAATACATAACATTGTTAACATGAACATAATTTTTTGTCAAAGTGTATACATTCAAAATACTAGAATCTGCTAGCCCTGAATGGCCTTAATCTGCTACTTATACTAGTGCATGGGTTCAAGCCTGAATCTGCTACTTATACTAATGCTTGGGTTCAAGCATATTCAGTTACTTATACTAATGCATTTGGAAATATTCAGTTACATCTGCTACTCATACTAATGCATCACATTCAAAACATATCACTGAGTCTGCTACTTATACTACCAGGCATATTCAGTTACAGTTGCTACCTAATGCATGGTTCTGAAACAGCACAGATGTAATCCATAGATCTAGTGCTAAATTGAGAGAAAGGTTGCTAGATAACCTACGCTAGACATCCATAAAAATGTCTTCCAGTAAAAATTCCTTCAAAAGTCACGCACTTAATAGGCCTCATGTGGTGCAGCATGCATTTGGGTTCAGATTCCTCGAGTTGGCCACGGAAAAGGGGCTCTACAATGGTCTCAGGGTCTCTTGCATCCACAACAGCAACAATAGATCAAATCCCCAATTACACTAACCCTGACTCGACAAGAACCCTAACCCTAGCTCAGCCCGAAAAAAACTTACCCGCTGCCCCATATCCATGTTGGTGATGTCGAAGTCAGTCTCGGAGCTCAATCCGCCGTCATTCCAGGAAGGCATGGTGGAAGGGAGGCGAGCACTGGTGTCGTCGGCGGCGGCGTCGAGCTAGGCGGAGCCAGAGAGCAGAGTGAGAGCGAGAGGAGTGAGAGCATGGGAGTGAGGGAGATACCGATGACTCGATCTACTTATGATCGAGCCGGTTGGTTCTGCCCGCGCCGATCGGCTAACGGGCGTTAATCCCCCCCCCCCCCCCCCCCCCGCGCACGTGGTCTAACTGGTGGGCCACCCCTGCTAGAAAACGGGTTAAAATGTTAGCACCAGGCAGTTTGAGTTTTTTGAAATAGCCGACCACACTTTCGGTAGTTATCAGCGACAAACAAAAATACAGTAGTTTTTTGGAACCATAACCCGAAAAGTCGAAAAGTAATAGTTTTATGCTATTCACTCAAAGTCACGGGGCGGCGATGGCAGCCTTCTTCTCGACTTCAGTTTACATGGTGATGTCGAAGGTGATGAGATCACTCTTCTCCCGGTGCAGGATCGCAAAGGGCGGGGTTCCGAATGCCCGCTCTCCCATACAGCTGTGCACGCAATGGGATCACTGACAGCAGCAACAGCAGCGAGCGGAACGACGGTGGGTGATGTGCGCGAGGAGGCTGCGGTGCATTTTTCCTTCTTCTTTTTTGGCAAAACTACTAATATCTGAACGACCCATCTTCACATGTGTAATTGCATGTGTCATAACGAAAGTGCAATCATATGGAACCACCCTATGGTTGGATAGTTAGGAGGACAGTGGTATCCGAGTTTAAGTCTTAGATTTGACATTGGTACTTGCATTTTTCTGGATTTATTTCAGACTTTCCGGCGATGTTCGTTCAGTAAGAGGAGACGTTTCCGTCGACTATGAGACGACTGTACTGACTTCGTTAATCTCAAAATGCTATGCCGGCTTAGTCGAGGTGCTCATAGGGTAAGATGTGTGTTCGTGCCTTCATAAAATGAGTGTATGCTTGTGTACAAGAGCGACTTCAATTGTATCATATGAAAAAAGAGTGCAATCACATGCGCCCCGATGCACGTGTGTAAGTGCATCTAGTGCCACCCCTTGTTGGTTTTGGAGTATTGAAGACAAACTTGGTTGTGAGACTAATGTGTTTGTGAGATTCACAGGAGAACACAGGTAGAAGTACCTATTGAATCGGTTTACCCATCGGAGATGACCCCTAAAAATGTATGAAGACATTGAAGACAATGGTGATTCACGAAGATATTCATGCTGAAGATATTGGTTCATGAAGACATTCGTCGAAGACAATGAAGCTTGAAGACATCGTCTTTTCGTAGTTTCATTTTCTTAGTTCTTGAGTCATAGGAACCACCGAACTGTCAAGTGGGGTCGAGGTAAACGAAGTCAGAAACTGACGTGATGCTCAACCTAAAATCCTATGTCTTCAAGTGAAGACAAATGAGAGAAAATCTCTTCCAGAGTTGGTTGAGTCAGCTTTGCTTGTAGCCCAAGTAAAGTTGCCGCGTGGGTTCAAAATCCGACCGTTGGACACGTGTCAGTTCCTAAATGACCAAGGGTCATTTCAGACATATCACATCGGGTTGCCCCCTGGCTATAAATAGCCACCCCCCTCCCCCATAAGTTGGTGGCTGCTCCGAGTTAGTGCACGACTTTTGTCGTTTGAGAGCAACCCACCTCGAAGCCTTTCAAAGAGAAACCTTGCGAGGTCAAAACCCAAAACACCCAGAGCCCAAAGTGATAGAGCATCACTGAAGACATTCTGTTCTAAGTGAACTGAAGACTTATTACACTTGAAGACTGTGATCTTCCAGTCGGTTAGGCGTCGCGTTCTGAGCATCCAAGAGTCATTGTGGATTGTCGGTGAACGAAGTCTGTGAAGGTTTGGAAGTCTACCTTGAAGACTTACCAGAGTGATTGGGCGAGGTCTAAGTGACCTTAGCTCAAGGGGAATAAGGTGAAGACGCGGTCTTCTGAGTTCAATCTCAGCCTCCCTAACCAGACGTACAACTGTCACAGCAGTTGGAACTGGTCAAACAAATCATTGTCTTCCCCGAGCTCCTTGTTCTATCCTTACTCTTCCTTACTTACTGTTTTGAACTGTGAAGCCTTTGCATGCTTGCTTGTGTTTGAAGATATTCCCTGAAGCCATTCATCTGTTTACTCATTTATCTTCATGCTTCTTGTGTTTATGTTCAATGCATGCCTGTATGTGTGATGTCTATACTTGTCATATCTGTTCATCGTATTGATAGGCTTTGCTAGTTCTCATCCTGCTTCCGCTTTCTTCGAAGACATTGCATGTTTTCGAAGCCTTTCATAAAAATCGCCTATTCACCCCCCTCTAGTCGATAACTAGCACTTTCAATTGGTATCAGAGCAAGGTGCTCCCTTGTTCTGTGTGAATCGGTTTAACCACCTGGAGTTTTAGCTATGTCGACTGCAGGGATAATCAAGGTTTCCACTGCGTGCCCCGTCTTCGATGGCACTGACTATCCCTACTGGAAGAATAAGATGCGCATGCATCTTGAAGCCATTGACAACGACCTTTGGTATGTCGTCAGGATGGGCGTCCCCAAGGTCGGTGAAGGTGTCACCGCTGCTGACGTGAAGAGGTTCGCACAATTGGACTCCACCGCCAAGAACATCATCTGTGGTCATCTGACCAAAGGACAGTATGGACGTGTGAGTGCTTTGGAGTCTGCGAAGCTTGTCTGGGACTGGCTTTCCAAGGTCAACGAGGGCGTCTCATCACAACGGGACTCCCGAATCGATGTTATTCGCAATCTCTTCAATCGCTTCAAAAGGCTCGAGAATGAAAATGCCCAACTCACCTTCGATCGTCTCACTGATATCACCAATGAGCTTCATGCTCTTGGCGCCACTGACATCACCAAGCATGAAGTTGTGAAGAAGCTACTAAGGTCTCTGGATAGTTCCTTTGACACCCTATCACTGATGATCCAAGAGCGCCCCGACTTCAAGCAATTGGACCCTGTCGATATACTTGAGAGGCTCAATACACATGAGTTCCAGCTATCTGAGAAGAGAGATATCTATGGTCCTAGCTATGGACGATCGCGTGCTTTGAAAGCAAAGGATGTATCTTCGTCTGAAGACTCGGACTGCTGTTCTGATAGTGCTGAAGACATTGGCAGAGAGCTCGCAATGCTTGTGAAGAAGTTCCAGAAGTTCACCAAGAAGAACCGTTTTGGAAAGTCTTCAAAGTATGACTCCAAGAAAGATGAGGCTTCCACTCGTGACTACAAGAAGAGAACTTGCCACAAATGCAAGAGATCAGGTAACTACATCGCTGATAGTCCTCAATGGGAGAAGGAATCAAAGAAGAAGAAAAGCAAGGATTATGACTCTGACGACAAGAAGAAGAAGAAACAATCAAAGTCTTCATCACGCAAATCAAGTTCTTCTAGCAAAGCTCGTGCATTTATTGGCAAGGAGATGGATTCAGAGAAGGAATCTGATACTGAGGAGGTAGTGGAGGAGTCAGAGGAAGAGTCAGACTCAGGCGTGGCAAGCCTGGCTTTGGCTTCAGCTTTCGTCGCCAAGTCCATCTTCAGCACTGAAGACAATGGTCACGTCACCGACACTATGAATGATGACCCTGCTCCTGCCTACTGCTTCATGGCAAGAGGCACTAAGGTAACATCTCGCGCTGCCTACTTTGAAACCTCAAGTGAAGATGACTCTCAATGTGAATCCAAACCTAGCTATAAGACACTTGCTAAAATTGCAACTGAGCAACAAACTGCTATGGAAAAGATTCAAAAATTGCTAGACAAAAGCGATGATCTGTTGGACGAGGAAATGAATCAAAGTCAATCTTTAATTGAAGACATAAAAAATCTTCAAGTTAAGTATGAAGAGCTCCTAAGTCGTCATGATACCCTCTCATCTGATCACGAGAAGCTCTCCTATGAGTATCTTCAAAGGAAGCAAGAGCTTGAGAAGCTGAGAACGTCTCATGATGATCTTCGAACTAAAAACGATTCACTACTCGCTCAACAGATCGGTACCGCTCAGGATGAATTTGTGCCACCTTGCTTAAAATGCCTTGAGCGTGATAATGCCAATGCTTCTGCTGAATGCTCTACTGTTTCTGAAACTGCAATATCTTCAACTACTGTTGTGGCAACTAACCCCTCATCTGAGGAAGCCATTGCTATTACTGATGAGAATGCTAGGTTGAAGACATTGCTTGAGACAAGCATGTTTAAGAGTCTCAAAGGGCATCAGACTCTCTGTGATGTCCTCAAGAAACAGATCCTGAACAGAAACCCTAGGAAAGAGGGTATTGGCTTCGAGAGGAGAATCAATGTTGATGGGTCATACTGGAAGCCTAAGCAGTACCCCAAAACTACCTGGGTTGCTGCACAAGGGACATCAGTGGATCCATCCACCTTATCTGGTTATAAGTGTGCTAACCCTATCATCATTGATGAGTCCTTTGACTCAAACTATAAACTGTTCAAAAACCAGAATGGTGAAGTGTTTGCCAGGTTTATTGGAACTAACTGCAGGAATGGTTCCCCTATGAAGAAGATCTGGGTTCCCAAAAGTCTTCTGGAAAAGCTTCCCGTGAATGTCATCATGACACCACCAGGGAAGAAGACAAACCCCAGAGCAAAAGCTTCATATGGACCAAAGTCTTCATACAGACAAAGGTCTTTGTATGATCGCCCTAACGCCAATGTTTTGCAGGGTTACAATGATCAGACTCATGAATATGAGAGACGTTCCTCATACCATTATGTTCACAAATCAAAGAATTTCTCAGCCTATTCATTTGAGTACTCTAACCCCCCCTGTGAAGCTATTTGCTAGGGCTTCAAAGCCAAAGTTCTCAGATGCTGCACTTAGACTTATTGCTTCTAAGCCACCCCTTTAGATGTGGGTGGTTAAGAAGAACTTATCTCTTTCTTGCAGGGTCAGGTCTCCAGCCGAAAAGCATTGGTTCTGAAGACAATGCTGGAGACCTGAATGAACTTGTGGGGCACAAGTCAAAATGCCCAAAATACTATGGAACAAAAGACTCAACATAATTTCTTGATGATTACATTTCCATATCTTTCATGAAACTAATCTTGCATATAGTATCTGTGATCACATGCTTTATCTTCACAAATTGCCATCGTGAAGCCTATCCCACTAACTCTACTGTAGGGTTCACTTCCAAAAGCTACTGAATGGATCCTGGACAGTGGCTGCACCAACCATATGACTGGTGACAAAAGCTTACTCATGGACTCTACACTTCGTCCATCTACTCAAAAGGAGATTACTTTTGCTGATACTGGGAAAAGCAAGGTATTGGGTCTAGGTAGGGTTGCAATCTCAAAGGATCGGCACATGGATAAAGTGATGCTTGTCGAATCCCTTGGATTCAACCTCATGTCAGTCTCAATGCTTTGTGATCTTGATATGATTGTCATCTTTGGCAAATTTCGCTGTCTTGTGCTAATGGCTTCTGACAAAACCCAAGTCTTCGAAGGTTATTGAAGAGGTGACCTGTACATGGTAGATTTCTCCACAGGACCACAGCTGGCCACATGTCTTCTAGCAAAAGCTTCAGAATGCTGGCTTTGGCATCGACGGCTAGGACATGCTGGCATGAGGAACTTGCACACCCTTGTGAAGAAAAAGCACATCATTGGGATCGAGGGCGTCAAGTTCAAGAAGGGTCACCTGTGTGGAGCATGTGAAGTCGGGAAGATGACTAGGGCGAAACACCCCTCGAAGACAATCATGACGACCACTCGTCCCTTCGAGCTGCTACACATGGACCTATTCGGCCCTACTCATTACTCCACTCTTACTACATCTGTACACCTATATGGCTTCGTGATTGTTGATGATTGTTCTAGATATACATGGGTGCATATAATCCTGTATAAGACTGAAGTGCAGGATGTCTTCAGACGGTTCGCCAACCGTGCAATGACCAACTATGGTGTCAAGATCAAGCACATCAGGAGCGACAATGGCACCGAGTTCAAGAACACTGGGCTCGACACCTATCTTGACGTCCTTGGCATCACTCACGAGTTATCAGCTCCATACACTCCTCAGCAGAATGGCATCGTGGAGCGCAAGAACAGGACTCTCATTGAGATGGCTCGCACCATGCTTGACGAATACAAGACACCACGCAAGTGGTGGCCCGAATCCATTGATACTGCATGCCACATCATCAACAGAGTATATCTTCACAAGTTCTTCAAGAAGACATCTTATGAACTGATCACTGGTAAGAAGCCAAATGTAAGTTATTTCAAAGTATTTGGTGCCAAGTGTTGGATACGAGATCCACATCACACTTCCAAATTTGCACCGAAAGCACATGAGGGTTTCATGCTTGGTTACGGAAAGGATTCGCACACCTACAGAGTCTTCAACCTCTTTCACTACAAAGTGGTTGAAACTGTAGATGTGCGGTTCGATGAGACTAACGACTCGCAAAGAGAGCACCTGCCACTTGTGATAGATGAACCCCCTCCTAGTGAATCCATCAAGCAAATGAGTACTGGAGAAATAATACCCACTGAGGAACTCGGAGATGAAGAGGTTGTGATACCTACTCCTGTCCAGCGTGAAGACAATGATCAGACTGAAGATAATGCTGAGCCTGAAGACAATGCTCAGCAACAGCACAATCTTCGCCCTGTACATCCTCGCGTGGCCAATGAAGTGCAGATCGAGAAGATAATCGACAACATCAACGCACCTGGTCCTCTCACTCGTTCAAGAGCCACACAGCTAGCAAACTTTTGTGGGCACTTCGCTTTCGTCTCCATCAATAAACCCACCAAAGTCACTGAAGCCTTCATGGAACCTGAATGGATTCAAGCTATGCAAGAAGAGCTTCAGCAATTTGAACTGAACAATGTGTTGGAACTTGTCAAGCGTCCGGACCCTCGTAAGCACAATATCATTGGAACAAAATGGATCTACCGCAACAAGCAAGATGAACATGGTCAAGTTGTCAGAAACAAAGCTCGCCTAGTCGCACAAGGATACACACAAGTGGAAGGAATTGACTTCGATGAAACCTTTGCTCTTGTGGCTAGACTTGAAGCCATCCGCATACTTCTTGCTTATGCAAATCATCATGATATTCTTCTATATCAAATGGATGTGAAGAGTGCCTTTCTAAATGGCAAAATTGAAGAAGTCTATGTTGCTCAACCACCTGGGTTTGAAGATCCAAAGCACCCCGACAAGGTCTATAGGCTCAACAAGGCATTGTATGGCCTCAAGCAAGCCCCACGAGCCTGGTATGATACACTCAAGGAATTCCTGAAAAGCAAAGGCTTCAAACCTGGTTCACTTGATCCCACTCTCTTCACCAAATCATATGATGGTGAACTGTTTGTGTGCCAAATCTATGTGGATGACATTATCTTCGGCTGCACTGACAAACGATATAGTGATGAGTTCAGTCATATGATGCAAGAGCAATATCAAATGTCCATGATGGGAGAGCTGAAATTCTTCCTTGGTCTTGAAATTCGCCAACAAAGAAATGGAATCTTCATATCACAAGAGAAATATCTCAAAGATTGCCTGAAGAAGTTTGGAATGCAAGATTGCAAGGGCTACAAGACGCCAATGCCAACCAATGGTCATCTGAGTACTGACGACAATGGTAAAGAGTTCGATCAAAAGGTATACCGCTCCATGATTGGTTCTTTATTGTACTTATGTGCATCTAGGCCAGATATAATGCTTAGTGTTTGCATGTGTGCCCGATTTCAAGTGGCATCAAAGGAATCGCATCACCTCGCCGTGAAGCGAATTCTTAGATATTTGGCTCACACCCCAACACTAAGATTATGGTATCCAAAGGGCTCAGCATTTGATTTGGTTGGCTATTCTGATTCTGATTATGCTGGAGACAGGGTGGATCGAAAATCCACATCAGGCACTTGTCACTTTCTTGGACGTTCACTTGTATGTTGGTCTTCAAAGAAGCAGAACTGTGTATTACTCTCTACTACTGAAGCCGAATACATCGCTGCTGGATCATGTTGTGCGCAGCTTCTCTGGATGAAGCAAACTCTCAAGGATTATGGCATCAACAAGAAGAAGGTTCCGCTATTCTGTGACAATGAGAGTGCAATCAAGATTTCTCACAATCCTGTCCAACACTCCAAGACGAAGCATATTGAGATTAGACACCACTTTCTTCGTGACCATGTGCTCAAAGAAGACATTGACATCATTCACGTCAACGCTGAAGATCAGCTGGCAGATATCTTCACGAAGCCTTTGGATGAGAAGAGGTTTTGCAAGTTGCGGTGTGAGCTAAATATCTTAGAATCCTCAAATGTCCAGTAAGAGGGCATTCATCCAAACACTTATGCATAATTGACGACTTTGGTGCACAACACATGAAGTAATGTATGTCTTCAATTCATGAAGATATACACTCTGAGTGTGAAGATATTAAAATGGATTTTGACTTCAGAGCGCCACGATAATGGTGCGCCGTGTCTGGGTCTAATACTTCCTATACGGTGGGTAATGCCACCACCAAACTTTTCTTGAAGATTTTCATTTGGCGTCACATCTATTGCATTATCTTCCTGATTTGGCTTGTCTTCTCGAATGGTTTTTATTTTCGCATTCTATTTGACTTCATTGCCTATACTATATATATATTGAGTTTGTCCTCAACAGCATTCACCTATAGCTATGTCTTCAATCTGTGTTTCTGAACTAGGTGAATGTGATCGGACCCTTACCCCTTTTGTGCTTATCTCGTCCAGTCTCTCTAAATCTTCATATGCATTCTATTTGACACATGTCGATTGTCTTCACTGTGTCCTTGTCAGTCGAAGATTTTGAGACAAAATTTAAAATGATTTGCATCTCTATCCAATTTACCTGCATCCGCAGAAGGCGGAACAACCGCCCGCCAAAACAGCTGGTTGTGGGGTCAAGGCGTGGTCGCAACAACTGCACATGTGCGCCACACGTCGCATAGATATGTATCGCCAGGGGCATGTCTGTCTTATCCCCCAGACCAGGCCAACCCTTATAAATACTTCGCCCCTGGTTCCATTAATGTTCTACACCCCTATCGCCGTCGTCCTCGCATAACCCTAGCGCCGCCGCTAACTTCATCGTCGTCGGAGGAGAAGCGCTTAGCTGCCGCGACCTCTTCGACGCCGTACTCACGCCGGCTGCGGGCATCTTCTTACCGCCGCGGCCGTAGCTGTTCTCCATTGCCAAGTTAGGGCGTAGGGGATTGAACTGCTCAGCCTCCTTTCGCCTCGTTGAGCTGTTCTTCGTGCGGTAAATAAAACTTACTTTTTACCGTCTATTTGATCCAAAATCTTATCGAATATTTTCAGAACTTGTTTTCTTCACTTCCAAATCTTCATCTTCTATTTCACGCATCTCATATCTTGCCAAGTTACTTCACTTATACTGCATAGTGACGATTCCTCACTTGTACCTATCTTCGGATTCGTACAAATCTGGAACCAACATCTCTCTATAAGTGAATGTCTTTGCACTGTGAGGTCATTGCCTTCAAACTGAGTTGGATTCCAAATTTTCTGAGAATGCATATGACCTCTCCTCCTTCCCTCGCATCTCTAATGCTGTCACAGGTACATGTTCGTGGGCGAGTCACTTGGTTCTCATAGTCTGAATTCATTTGCAGACTTCTTGCAGTTTCATCTCGACTCTCCTGAAGCCAGTTCCTGTCAAATCAGCAGTGTGAAGCCAATAGCCAGTGGTAAATCTGCAAAGAAGGGAGGAAGGCAACGACGAGCCAACACTGCTCTTGACCTCCCTCCAGATCTGTATGAGCAGTATAAATCTGATCCTGATGAAAGCTATGGTGAACGCAAATCTCGTGTGCAATGGAGTCGCCGCTACTGGGTAGAGCAATGGTTTCGTTATCATTTTGTTACACAAGAGTATGCTGAGAAGAATGCAGTCAGGCCACCATGGGCAGATATTGTGTACCGAAAGCTTATTCCGAAGACAAAGGCTGACGCCATTGCCCAGAACTTCTATCCTTGCATGGTAAGAGGTGTGATGCCCGAAGATGCCGACCCATCTAGCATCAGATGGTGTCGTGAAGATGATCTGTTTGAAGCCAATTATCAGTTTGCAAAAGCTTCAGCAGATGCCAACAAGAAGGAGTTTGGTGTGAACTTCAACCCCGGTCCTGCAGAACCAAGACCCGATGGCACCCGTCAAGCAGAACCCAATCTGACTGGGCCATGGGATAGTCTTCAAGCATATGTTGAGCATATCAACGCTCTTCATGCCGCTGCCACTAATGCGCGCGGAGAAGCCCATGCTGAAGACATTGCTCCTGCTCTCCCAAGACACAAAGAAAGCCAAAGGGCTCCAAAGCCAAAGAGGGGCAATCTGCCAAGTCTATTGCTGCTCCATCAGCTTCAAGAGTGAAGCATGTGAAAGATGCACCTCCTGAATCCAGTGTGCAGTCTGAAGATGTGTCTCGGAACATCCCGAAGACAAAGAAACCTGCTGGGCGAGGCCCCAAACCAACAACCACGTTGACTGATGACGACGCCATCATTGATTTATCTGATGATGAGTTTGATGATGATGCCCTTGAGCTCCTCATCAAGAACAAGCAGGAAGAGGCTGATATCTTCAAAAACCTGCCTCTGTTCGACCATGATATTCTCAACAACTTCATTGACGAATGGTTTTGCAACCCGTCTCTGTCGATTGATGACTTGCAGCTTTCGATTGACATCAACGTCACGTTCCAAGGCTTCATCAACAACGAACTTGCGGTTGTCCAGAAAGTGCTTGAACAGAAAAACAAGATTGAATATGAGAAGAGTCTATTCAAGAAGCACTTGTCCAAATTCAGCGTCGCAGAAATTCAAGGCTATAGGAAGATGATGGCCGAGCTCAAAGAGGAAATTCAAAAGCTTCGTGATGATGCCAAAGGTGCCAGAGAACGTCTCAAGCACTATGCTGAGAAGACAGTGCAAGCCCACAATGAGGGCTTGAAGAAAAAAGCACTTGGTCGCCCTGCCATTGATCCCAAGCTGATTAAGAAAAAAAAGAAGAAGCCCGAGACCCCTGCTGCTGAGGCCCCAAGGCAAGATGAGCCTCGGATTGTCTTCCCACCATCCATGCTTGCTTCGAAGCCATCCGTTCCATCAGTAGCTTCTGAGAAGAAGAAGACACAGCAAGCTGAAGCCGAAGCTCGTAAGCGCAAGCAATCAGATGCCTCTGCTACTCCTCCTTCTCAAAAGCGTCAGAAGACAAAGTCTTCAAAGGCTTCGCGCAAGGCACAAGCAGAAACTGCTCATTCAGCTTCTCAAGAGCCACTGCTCGTGACACCGATATCTGTTGCTCCCCCTGCCTCTGGAAACACTGAGAGAAGAGTTATCGTGCATGAACCTGCTTCCACAGAGGTTCCAGTTACTGTAGAGATTCCAGCTGCTGACCCGCCGCAGCTGAAGACATTGGTACTGATGCCAATGTGCAAAATGATGATGATGATGAAGTCCTTCCTCAGCTCACCGAGAACGTGGTATCATTCCCCGTTCCTGAGCACAGCGAACCAATCAGCATTGGTCGCCCTCTGATGCCAATGGATCAAGATGAAGTCATACCCCACACTCCTCCTCCTCAAGCTGCAACCACTGATGAGCCTATGTTGCCAGATACTCCTGAAGCCATGGTTGAAGACAATTCTGCTCCAAAGGCGTCGCCCATCTTCCGAAGGCTTCGCCGTGGCCCGCGGATGTCCAGCATTTCTGAGGAGGTCGTGCATCAAGATGCCTCTGCTTCTCAAGAGGATATTCAAGGAGATGTTCCACCCACCAACACCACTCGGACTGAAGACACGCAAGCTGATCCTGTACAGACTGTATCTGGTGAAGCCCAACCTGAGCAGGACGCCCAACAGTCTGAAGTTATACCGGCTGCAACAGCCGAAGACGTTCAAGAGCAGCCTCCTCTGTCTGACTCTGCTGCTACTGATACAAATGTGGCCCCTGAGTCTGAAGCTCAAGCCACTAAAGGAGATCTAAATGCCACTACTGATGCTCCCGCCACCTCTGAAGCCATTGTGCTCTCTGACGCCACTGCTGTCATGGCATACAACAGGGCTGGAGAACTTATGCCTGTCAACTGGCCTCATCTTGCATCACCAGAAAGACCTGGCCCAATATATGAATTCCATGTTGACAACCGGCCTCTTGTTCAGAAGCCAATGCCGAGGCTGCCAAGGCTTCGCGGAGCTGCTTCCACCGACTGCCCCTTCAGTGTCATTAGCTTCAGGAATGATAATACTTTCTTTGACCGCTCCAAGAACCCATACACAAAGCCAAGGATATCTTCTGACAGGTTTTGGAGCTATCAACAACAAAGCTATTACATGAGTGTCCTCTACAATCAAGACAGGATTCATCCTCACAAGCGCCTCAACCTTGACGCTATGACTAATCTGCCATGTCTGGATGAAGCCATTGATTGTCTTCGTGATGTAGGTCAGCTTCCATTTGTGATAGACAAAGAGCACTGGAACGAAGAGCTGCTGCTGCAATTCTATGCCACCCTCCATATCTCTGGATTCCACAAAGATATCAAGACTTGGACCCTTCACTGGATGACAGGTGATGTACACCATGAAGCTTCTGCTCAAGATCTTCTAGAGCACACAAACCTGTCTGCTCCAGGTGATATCTATGAACCTGGCTGTGAAGCCTATGACAGAGCTATGGAGAGTATCTTTCAGAAGCCAGAGCCAAACATGACTCAGATGCTCACCATGATGACGCCATTGCCTGTTGAAGCCGATTGTCCCAAGGAGTTTCTTGTCAATGACCTCCAGTACTTGCCTCGCACTATCTATCATATCCTAAGGCATACACTATGGCCTATCAAAGGGCACTCCCCGTCGAGCAAGGTTGAAGGTGCTATGAAGACAATGCTTTACAACATCATCGATGGCATCAGATTCAACACCAACGACTTCTTCATCAGACAGTTAGCTGCATCTGGCATGGACCTATTTGGCCTCAAGATTTATGCTCCTTGGATAATGCGCCTCATCAAGATTCGCTCTTCTGTGCAATATCAACCATCAAGCCGAAACCATCATATTTTTCTGCCTGAGATTGCACCTGTTGAAGACATCTATCCAGCTGCTGCTAAGACCCCAGTGCTTGAAGTTCCTGGCTCTCACAGCGGTTCTGCTCATGTTGAAGCCATCCATATCCCCTGTGCTACTTTTGCTGACCATCTCACTGGTCAGTTTCGCCAGCCACGTGAAGCCAATACTGAAGCCCCCACAAGCACTGTGCCTCCAAGACCTCAAAAGCGTGCGCGTGTCTTAACCGAGAGAGAGCTTCTTGTTTCTCTTCATCAGAAGCAAGACAAGCATCATGACTGGCTTAAAAGGCAAATGAGGAGCCTCATGACTGATCTCAATAGAGTGCGCAATCTTTCCACCAAGAATGCGTTTGTTGCACATGAAGCCAGCCGCCGGGCTTGGAAGAGTCTCACACTACTGTGCTCTGAAGATGACCTTGTTGCCGATGGCTTCAAGGAAGGCTTCAAATTCGACTCCAAGCCTCCTGCAACAGCGAAGTGGCGTGCTACACCATCTCTTGAAGACTCAGACTATTCTTCTTCAGCGCCCACTGTCGTCGCGCGGGTGGTTGATGATGAAGATGATGCTACTTCTCCGCCAATGACTTCACTGCATCAAGACGCTGCATCAGGCCCCTCTGCACCGCCCAACTCCAACATCGACCCGGCTGCCCCAACTTCTTCATCGCCTCCAAGGGACGCGTAGACACCCTGTGTCTTCACACCTTTTTGGTCACTTGTTGACAAAAGGGGGAGAAGCATATGGGTTGTTAGTCTTCAAGCGGGCAAATTGGGCTGGGCTTTGATATATTTTTGCTAAGTTTACAACTCTCGTTCTTGAACATTTGGTTTTGGGTTGTAAAACTTAAGTCCTGATGGACGTCTGCTACACTCGCTGTTTTTGCTACTGTTTATGCGCTACTTAACCTTGATATTATGCGCATGAAGTCATTCCGCAGACGCCCATATTTCATTGTGCATGTCATTATCTTCAATTTATTTTGTATGCACATGTTGTGACTTCATGAATAGAGGGAGATATCCACAAAGTCAAACCTGCCATGTGCATTTGCATTCAAATGCAAATTACTTATATGCACATCTTCAGGGGGGACCCCTCCTACTTCATGAAGCCAAACCATCTGTACCTTAACTTCACCTATTTTTATCCCCGTTGAAAACTTCAACCAGTTTGTCATCAATCACCAAAAAGGGGGAGATTGTAAGTGCATCTAGTGCCACCCCTTGTTGGTTTTGGAGTATTGAAGACAAACTTGGTTGTGGGACTAATGTGTTTGTGAGATTCACAGGAGAATACAGGTAGAAGTCCCTATTGAATCGGTTTACCCATCGGAGATGACCCCTAAAAATGTATGAAGACATTGAAGACAATGGTGATTCACGAAGATATTCATGCTGAAGATATTGGTTCATGAAGACATTCGTCGAAGACAATGAAGCTTGAAGACATCGTCTTTTCGTAGTTTCATTTTCTTATTTCTTGAGTCATAGGAACCACCGAACTGTCAAGTGGGGTCGAGGTAAACGAAGTCAGAAACTTACGTGATGCTCAACCTAAAGTCCTATGTCTTCAAGTGAAGACAAATGAGAGAAAATCTCTTCCAGAGTTGGTTGAGTCAGCTTTGCTTGTAGCCCAAGTAAAGTTGCCGCGTGGGTTCAAAATCCGACCGTTGGACACGTGTCAGTTCCTAAATGACCAAGGGTCATTTCGGACATATCACATCGGGTTGCCCCCTGGCTATAAATAGCCACCCCCCTCCACCATAAGTTGGTGGCTGCTCCGAGTTAGTGCACGGCTTTTGTCGTTTGAGAGCAACCCACCTCGAAGCCTTTCAGAGAGAAACCTTGCGAGGTCAAAACCCAAAACACCCAGAGCCCAAAGTGATAGAGCATCACTGAAGACATTCTGTTCTAAGTGAACTGAAGACTTATTACACTTGAAGACTGTGATCTTCCAGTCGGTTAGGCGTCGCGTTCTGAGCATCCAAGAGTCATTGTGGATTGCCGGTGAACGAAGTCTGTGAAGGTTTGGAAGTCTACCTTGAAGACTTACCAGGGGGATTGGGCGAGGTCTAAGTGACCTTAGCTCAAGGGGAATAAGGTGAAGACGCGGTCTTCTGAGTTCAATCTCAGCCTCCCTAACCAAACGTACAACTGTCACAGCAGTTGGAACTGGTCAAACACATCATTGTCTTCCCCGAGCTCCTGGTTCTATCCTTACTCTTCCTTACTTACTGTTTTGAACTGTGAAGCCTTTGCATGCTTGCTTGTGTTTGAAGATATTCCCTGAAGCCATTCGTCTGTTTACTCATTTATCTTCATGCTTCTTGTGTTTATGTTCAATGCATGCCTGTATGTGTGATGTCTATACTTGTCATATCTGTTCATCGTATTGATAGGCTTTGCTAGTTCTCATCCTGCTTCCGCTTTCTTCGAAGACATTGCATGTTTTCGAAGCCTTTCATAAAAATCGCCTATTCACCCCCCCCCCCCTCTAGTCGATAACTAGCACTTTCAACGTGCAACTAGAGTTTTTTTTTCTGGAAACAGCTGCGTGGTTTCACTTACGCCCCTCCATGCGCAACTTCTATGATCGTTCGATTATTCCAAAAAGAAACATAGTATTCTTCACATAAGATTGTACAGATGAGTCCTTAAGGAAAAAAATCCTATGAAATATACCAGTACGGTTTTGTCTTTTGGATTACTATATGAATTTTTTCCTTTATTTTCTAATAATAACCAATAATATTTGTGCACTTTGCAGCATTTTCCTCTGCCGGTTCTGCACATCATAAATTCAGGGCGCGGCTGCATATTCCTCCACAATAGCTACATGTCAGTCACCTGACTCTTAAATTCGGGTCAGTCGATTTTGATTGAAGGGAGAAACAACCGGAGGGGAGGAAGAAGCTCGCTGGCAGGCTACCCCATCATCTATCTTAGGGTTGGGGGTGGGAGAGGCAGCACGGCGGTGGTGGGGGTTCGCCAGAAAAAAAAAGCCGGTCATCCCCGGGGCTAGAGGGATGGCCGGGGGCGGCGGCAGCACAGCGGTGGGAGGAGGTTGGGGGGAGGGCGAGGCGGTCGCGGGAGCGGTTAGGCCGGTGGTAGCCGGCGGCTCGGGGACAGCTCGAGGTTGAACAGAAACAGTGCATCCTGAAGATTGAAGATGAAGTTGTGGACGTTGGATCAAGATCCAACGGTTGAATAGGAAGTTGAAAATCGACTGACCGCTTAAATTTTTTCAGTCAGACTGTCTTATAGCCACTCCCATATTCCTCTGCATATTTGTTGCGCCCACCACCACCCAAATGCTGGACCGAGAGACGTGTCCAGGCCTGAATAGGCCACGCAGAGATCCCCGACACGGATCTCCTCCTGTCCACCAAAACCCAGCGCAACAGCCAAAAGATTCCTCCCGCTTCCTCGCTCCTCTCGTGGACTCCGGCGGGTTTATATCTCGCGCGCTCGCAGGAACCCCGAGCCCACCCGCACCCGCTCCCGTGGCCGCATTGCGTGATTGCTCGCGTCCATGGAAATGGTAGAGTGCTCCCTGGCCGCCTCCCGCGCCGCGAGGCCCGTGCTCGGCCGGGTCCCGAGGTCCCCGGCGCCGGTTCTTGGCGCCGGGAGGGCCAGGCTCCGGGTGCGGTCCGAGAGGCGGGAGCAGCCTCCGCCGGTCGTGAAGGCGGCCGCGGGGCTCGCCGCCGCAGCCGTGGTGTCGCTCAGCGGGTTCGCCGGGGACTTCGCCCCGCCGCCGGCGCGGGCCGAGTCGCTCACGGTCGCCTTCCCCGTCTCCAAGGCCCGAGAGGTGGGTCTCCATGGTCCTACCGCAGGCACCACCTTCCAACACAGAGGGATTTTGGGGTGAATTTCAGGTTTTGGGTTCTTGGCAGGTGAACCGGGTGCAGAGGACGCTGGTGGAGGCATGGGGTTTGATCCGCGAGACCTTCGTCGACCCCACCTTCAACCACCAAGGTATACCGGATTGCATACATTTGTTCTCTGTAGAAAGGTAGAAATGGTGTAAATTTAGTAGTGTTTGTTGATGCTGCTTATAGTGTTCGATGCTGCTTATAGTGAACGAGTGAAGTCGCCAGTGTCTGATTCTGCTTGGTGTGCAGACTGGGACCAGAAACTTCAGCAGACGATGGTGGAGATGTTCCCGCTGAAATCGGCAGACGCTGCCTACAGCAAGATCAGCGGGATGGTGTCCACGCTAGGCGACCCGTTCACAAAGATCATCACCCCCAAGGTATGTATGTCAAGCTTCAGGCTTGTTCTCACAGTCACACATGGTAAACTGTCATATGGCTAATGTTTGTTTGGTGAGATGCAGGAATATCAGAGTTTCAGGATCGGAAGCGATGGGAATTTGCAAGGGGTTGGCATATTCATAAACAAGGACCCTGCCTCCGGACGCTTGGTAACGTCGCATTTTTTTCTGTAAGAGGACAGTATAAGAGTGTTTCAATTTATACCTCCGAAACTTGTTGCAGCTTGTTATGAACTGCATTGAGGGAGGCCCAGCCGACCGAGCAGGCATACGTGAAGGCGATGAGCTAGTTGAGATTAATGGTATCTTACTTTCTGTACTAAAACTTTATGTTACTAAAAGGCGATACTTACGTACTTTTGAAAAGCTTTCCTTGTAAATTCATATCAATCTGAGTCACACACCGATGACCTATGTGTCTAAATAACATATACTGAAGTTTCCGGCTAATATTGACCGGTAAGAAGGCTATAAAAACAATGGTGACAACTGATACTATTTAAAGATGACAGGGGCTAGTCAATTATCCCAACTAGTAGATTTTTTTGTCACCCTTTCTATCTATTAACAATGACCGAAACTAAAGAAAATTTGGCAAAAGTTTGAATTCTATGGTGTGGACAAATAATATGATCCACACGTGTCTCTGAACATTTAAGGGAGAATGATGTCTTTGCAAAAAATTGTATCTTGTGCAATTTAACCTTTGCAAAGAACTTAGTCAATCTAATCTTCTTGAGTTCCTTTTCCATCATTGGAAAACCAAGTGTTTCTAGATTCAAGAACTAGTTTTTTCTCCCCCATGGAAGTAGCATAGCAATGCAGAGATTAAGAACACAGGTTCACATACTACGCTTCAGTGGCGGAGCTTGGGCCACATTTTAGGAGGGGCAAATGGGCGGGGGGGGGGGGGGCGACCAACATCATGCTTAGGCCGGATTTCAGTGATTATATGGGCAATTTACTGATGATAATATGAACAAACCTCCTGGGCTAGGGGGGGTGGGGGGGGGGGGGGGGGCGATGGCCCAGGTTGGTCTCCACAAAGCTCCGCCACTGCTACGCTTATCTGCCGATGTCGCAGATGAGCGGTACCTCCTGACTGATTGTGGTTTTCTAACTAAAAGGGTGGAGCCTTCTATTTTTAACTAATCTTAAGGTGGATGGTGCAGTCTTGTTGTTATTATTGAGTTCACGGGCTCGCCTTCTTTTCATAATACGATATGCCCTTAATCTCGACTTGTTTTGTAGGGAATAGTGTTTTGGGGTTGGACGTAGAAGCTGTGGCTCAGAGACTTAGAGGTCGTGCTGGAACGACTGTGGAAGTGAAACTATTGGATGTATGCCCTTCCTTATCCTTAGCCTCAACTTGAGAAGTACTTGTTAGCGTTTTTCTATCTGTATTTCAAAAGCAACATTTCTCAATCCTAACTCTTAGTTACATAATGATTGCATCCCAGACTCTCAGTTACATACTTATGTCATCTTCTATCCTAACTTTCCTTATCTTCCTGTATTTTCTAACTGATACACAGGGTACTGGAAATGAAAGGAGTGGTAGGATAAAGCCAAAAGAGGTATGTGCCTAACTTCTGTTCAGTACGTAATAAAAACTTTCCTGAAGACGAAGGCAGTAAATAACACATAATAACATCAACACAATGTATTTAAGTTCTCTTATTCTCCTTAAAAGGAAAACATATTTCTGGACTTTCTCTTTTAACATTCATTGCTAACATTTTTCATGTGTGATTTAAAAAGTGTTGCATTGTTCAATTTAATCCAAGATGTGTTCAGTATCCCTCATTAAGCATATGATATTGTACTTTCCTAATTACAACTGCACATTTTATTCCGAAAGGTCCAGCTATCTCGTGAGGTTATCAATCTTTCACCTCTATCAACGGCAATTATCTCCCATAGATCGGGTGATGGGCATGAGGGCAAGACTGGGTATGTTAGGCTAGCTGCATTTTCTCAGGTAAGTACCAATCTTTGTTATATTTTTTCAATTGCAGTGTCTTATAGATAAGCAAAGTTGTTAGTTTATACTTCTTCTTAGTACCAAACTACATAGCTCTTCCATTGCTTTCTACGCGGCATTATCATACCAAAGACATTCCTGCTATTTTGAGTATTCCAGCTGCCAGCCATACTGAAAAATGGATTCAGGTGATAGGTTGTTCCATGCCAATGTGCATGCACATGTTATGTTTTATTCTTCTATCATCCTTACACACCCAAACTCACTAAACTAATCCAGCACCAATATCTTCTCCAACTTCAGAATTTTTTGCCTATCTTCAAGATACTCTCTCCTTTTCTTTTTACTCCGCATATAATTTTTTTCTGAAGTCAAAACTTAGTAAACTTTGACCAAATTTATATTGAAAAATATCAACATCAGCAATAATAAAGTTATACAGTATGAAAATTAATTTCATGATGCATCTAATGATATTGATTTCGTGTTGTGAATGTTGATATTTTTTCCTATAAAGTTGGTCAAACTTTACGAAGTTTGACTTCAAACAAATCTTATATGCAGAGTAAAAAAACGGAGGGAGTAATATTGTAAAACCTTGACTATTTTTATTGTCAATCCAATATTGATTTGATTGTTTTTATACAAATGAATTTGCCAAAGTTGCAAATATTATTACTGATATTTGAGCCCCTTCACTCATGTTTTATTTAATTTTCAACCCAGACTGCTGCTGCTGAAATGGAAAGTGCCATTAAAAAGATGGAGGATCAAGGTGTCCAGTCATATATTTTAGATCTGCGGAATAATCCAGTCAGTCTGTTCTCATCACAGTCTGTCTTTATAAATTATAATTTCAATGCAAAAAATCATGTATTAATGTTACTACCTATAACAGGGTGGTTTGGTAACGGCTGGTCTTGATGTGGCTCAAATTTGGTTAGATGGAGATGAAACTCTAGTGAACACCGTTGACCGTGAGGGCAATGTGCAAGCAATAAATATGGTCCAAGGCCAATCTTTAACACATGATCCTCTTGTAGTGCTTGTGAGTACCCACTCTCTATATTTGACTATGTGGTCTTTGTTGCTTTTTTAATCCATACGGGTAGAAAATTCATGCAATTTACTATTCATAAGATTCACATTCTTCCATCATGTTTCAGAAAGGCCAAGCAGAATAGAGGTGTTGCTTCACTGCTAGTTCAGTTTTTAATCATGATGTTTTAGTTTTCCTAAGAAAAAACAGTAAAACCACGAAGTTACAATACCTCACAAGAGGGTACTCTCTCTGTCCAAATAGAGTCCCCTCAAATTTTGAGCTAACTTTGATATTAAGCTTAACTAATAAAATATGAGTTGTTTGTTACAAAACCTATACCATTGGAAACCTCTTTCGAATAATAATCCAATAGTATACTTTTTATGGCATATAACTCATATTTTGTTGGTCAAAGTTAGGCTCAAAATTCTAGGAGGCCGTATATATTTGGACGGAAGGAGTACTTATTTCTCACTTAGTGAGACTACTTTTAGAAGCTCAAATATAGACCTAACCATTAGTTCAAGTCAAGTAGTCAACATAGGGTGAATCTCCAAAATTTATATGTTTGTTTTTTCTCATTTGCAAATGAGTTCAGTTACATATGCTTTTTCTGTAAATACTGCAATATTTGTTTTTTCTCATTTGCAAATGAGCACAGTTACATATGATTTTTGTTTTAATACTTATTTGTTTTCCCCAAATACCAGCATCACACTAATGTTTCTTTGCTAACGTTCATTTATAAAATAAGTGAAACTTTTTTTACGTGAGGCCTGTCGCTTGTGTTCATGTGTGCCAACATGTAGGTCAACGAAGAAAGTGCCAGTGCAAGCGAAATTTTGGCTGGGGCATTGCATGACAATGGCCGTGCTATTCTGGTGGGCCACAAAACCTTCGGTAAAGGAAGAATACAGGCAAGGCCGATTTCTCTAGGCATTCATGTTACTGTGTAGGTTTAAATGCTTGGATTTTGTCATGCTTCATTTCAGAAACATGTATAACTGAACCAAACCTTACCTTGGTGCAGAGTGTGACGGAGCTGGATGATGGCTCTGCTCTATTCATCACGGTTGCAAAGTATCTCTCTCCGGCGCTGCACGAAATCGACCATGTCGGGATCCAACCAGATATACAATGCACCGCTGATGTGCTATCCTTACCGAGGGCGCCTTCGCTCACCGGGAACAGCGAGGCCGCGAGTTTGGAGATGGACTCGTGCATTATGGTGGCGGAGCAAGCGTTGGAAATTCAGCAGTCGAAGGGTTCCGCTTCGTAGATGGTTTCTTACTGATAGCCAGAACTGGACCATCATATGTTGGCTACATGTACGCTGTTGTATCCTGCGTTGTAGTGTATATATTCGTTAGTATAGATTGGATCACTGGATAGTGATGTAGCAATGTATAGGCTGATCCTATATTGTTAGATTTGTAGGTGGTGAAGCAGGGGTTCATTCCATGGGTCATATGCCCGGATCAACGTTGTTGATTCGACAGGCACAGCTGATCAGGTTTTGGAATTGTAACTTGTATTGTTGTACTACAGCACATTGGCTGCCTGGCATCATTATCAATTTATTCTGGTACGAGCTAGCGGAATGCACGAGCTGAGATACCGCTGGAACAGACGCAACAAGTGAAAGCTGAAAGTTCTAGCGGTGCGATGGTTAATTGCATGCATCTGAATTTGCTGACACTGTTTAGCGACATTAAGCAGCAATGCGGTAAGCTACACTAGCCTAAATCAAAAAATTCTACCGCTGCGTACGAGAATATGCTGAAGTTAGAGATCACGTGATTACCACTAGACGCACAATCACATTAGATCACATGATTACTACTAGACACACGATCACATTTGCGGAGGGAGAGTTGACTAAGCGCATCTCAGGCGGCCTCGGGTTTCTAAATCTTAACGACACGCTGAGGTGTCACAAAATTTTCCTTCTTTGGAGACAAACACACTCTAAAAGCTATCCTGCCACCAGATTTTTTTTGGAAGGGGGGGGGGGGGGGGGGGGGGGGGGGTTTCCATGCGGGCGTCCCGCATCCTGCCACATCTACCCACATAATTTAGTGGGACTAAGTGGGCTGCCCACTTAATTTAAGTGGGATGATGCGGGCTGCCACAGGCCCACATACTCTACAGCGACAAACACAGCAATTGCAAGCTAGTTGCAGTACAGGGCGTGTCCAGAGGCTACAAACGATAAATAATTTGAGCAGTAAAGAACATGCCCACATAATCCACAGACGACACACTATAGCTGTACCGAATTAGAGCACTACACAGACTAAGATTGAAATACATGGTTCAAATGTTCATACACTCAAAAATGTTGAAATACAATACAGTAGTGAATATCTAAGATGATTTTTTCCTTCATTTCTTCAAGATGTTCTAAACATCAACCTGGCATGCTCAATTTGAAGTAGCAGTGCATATTTCCTGGCAAGATTGAACAGTCAAAAGGTGAATCAGTCCATGTGCTTAAACAATTCAACGTTGCCGTTTAACTTAAGCAAGCAGTGTGCTGCACTCGATGTTGGAGTACCCGTCCGGGTTTCTGATGTCGAATGCCTCGTAAAACAGTAAGAAGGTGAGCGGCGCCACGACGCGGCCCATGAGCGTGCCCTCGGCCTGGCCTACTCAAGGTCAACGGCGCAGCCGAGGGCGCCATTGAGGTCGCGAACGACGATCCAGTGCTCGAGTCTGGCTCGAGGTCGCCGCGCCCCGTGGTGGTGTAGCTCGAGGCTGGCACTAGTTTTACGGTTGACATGCTATAGGATAAATTCGACGGTGCGCGCACATGCACTGAATTTTGCTGCTGCTACTGACTGTGCTGCTGGCTGCTGCTAAATGAACTCTATGTATCTATGCTGCTGCTAAATGGTGCTTGTGCATAACTGAATTTTGCTGTTGCTATATGAATGCTATATATCTATGCTGCTGCTAAATGGTGCTTGTGCATAACTGAATTTTGCTGTTGCTATATGAATGCTATATATCTATGCTGCTGCTAAATGGTGCTTGTGCATAACTGAATTTTGCTGCTGGCACTGACTGTTGATAGATAACTGTTACACTAAACTTTGCTGCTACTAGTGAATTTGTGTTGACTATGACACATATGTGATTTTCAAATGAGCTTATGTAAAAACACAGCTTGCGCATGTCCTCGAAATGCCCTAACCCCTCCTAATGTTAAATGGAACATGAAATCTTGCTGTCAATTTGTCTTCTGCTGGCTACTACCAAGGGACAGACTGAATACTAGAGCCTTCTTTTTCAGTGCCAGTGTGCAAAGTCCTACTTATGCCCTAGCAGTAACATGGGCTATGATTTGCTGGATAATGTTCAAGCTCTTAAGCAAGAAAGCAACACTCTTTTTGTTATGGAACAACCAAAGTCCTACTACCAGGACAGGAGTAACCACATCTTCGAAGAATGACTGCAACCCAGCCGTTACAGATGCCCAATGTTAAATTATTTACTACTTATTCAACAACCAAAGGATTCCACATTTTACTCAGATGAGTGGGTTAAAGCTTAGTGGTACAAGGCCATGAAGGGAAGCAAGAAAATTAGGATTTTACCTTGGTCTTCCAACTGGCCTTGGATCTTGAAAGTTCTTTGCACATGTCGATGTCCACGCCGCCGACCGCTTGTTCCGGCTGCTTCATCACGGGGAGCCGGCGTCGGTCTTGGTGGAGCGGGAGGTTACTTGGAGGTGTAGAGGCGCTGCTAGGGGCGGCACCGGCGAAGCTCTCCTCCATCGGCGGAGGTCAGCAGCGGGGAGGACCTGAGGATGACGAGGAGGGAGCTCATGGAGGCGAGTGTGGAAGCGGTGGCGGGGTGAGACGGGCGGACGGCACGGAGGAGAAGGTGGGAGCTACCGGCGGCGCTCCGGCTGCTGGTCGCCTCGCCCTGATCTCCACGGTCGATGGTCTGGTGTGTGCGATTCGCAGAAAAAAATCTAGCAGAGGACGATATGCGGGTACGTGGTTTCCGTGGGATTAGCCCACATATCCCACGTAAGTTTGACCTAGTCCCCTGGATGTCCACGGACATGATTTTTGTGGGCTTTTAAGTGGGCATCGCGGACAGCCCATGTCCACCTGCAGCTTGAATGGCGTCATTTGCCCCAAGGTACTGACTGGCGCAGCCGCAGAGTTGTGTAGAATGCCTCAGGCATGGGAAAATAGTCAACAACCCTATATCTGCCTCGCTTGTGGGGGTTATCCATAGAGATCGCACGATCATGTTGTTGTGCAATCACCTTTAACTACTCATGAGGCCTATTATCAGTCTTCTTGGAAAACTTCTTGGTTCCCCGGTTGGACACGGTGCCTCTCTTGGCACGACTAGTAGGCTCAGGAGGAATGATGCATTTCTCTTCTTCAAACTCTTACTCAATCTTGTTTCTCGCAGCCCCACTGCCACCAACACCTGGATCATCTCTAGTGAACCGCTTGGATGGGCAGAGGGCATCCTCGGAATCGGTTGAAGCTTGACGACAGATATACGTGATTTGGAGAATACGAAGCATAGATAAGTGGGCATGCATTTATACGGAAGTCGAAAAGATGTGGTCACAGAGCACAAGAAAAAATTGGGCCCTTTGCTTCAGCCCCGGACAGTTGCGCCAGGAGATTATCTCCAGCTGAGGAAAAGAGGCCGATTTTTTCCCACGCAAAAATTGACCATGCACACATTTGGAAACACGATAACCTAGTTGCTACAAGGAACTTAGGACTAGATATTGCGAAGGGAGTGCGTCCTAAGATTTCATATGAATCAGAGAAAATTTTAACCTAGAAACAACCAAGGAGGCAAAGCTCACCATGGGAGGAGGCTCCTACAGCAGACTTGTCGGTTTCCTCAGTCCTTCCCATCCCGGTGATGGACTACGGTAGCTCCGACGAAGGTTGACGAAGCTGACAAGAATCAACCCCAACGGAGACCTCCCCCTCCACCAAACGAAGAAATTTGCAGTGGAGAATGTAGATCAAAGGTGGCAGAGTGGAAGGGAAGGAGGAGTCGGGCCCAGGGTATCATAATATAAATTCATCTCACTATAGATGAAAATTTGCTACATATGTACATAAAAAGAGTATCATAAACATTTAGTAGTTCATATGGAAAAGTGATGCCCATATATGTTGAATTAAGTAATTATCACCTTCTACTTTTCACATTTTAGTCTATAGTTTCAAAATTGTTAAAAGCATTTATAACCTACTATAGTTTGGATGGCTAACGAAGGTAGTTATACCCCCAGTCCACTAGAGATCAAACCGTGAATTTTATCTCCAAAGACGAAATGTTTTTGACCATAAAACAATAGGAGAGGATCCTAGCATTTCTCATTCCAAATATAATAAGATACAAATATACATATTTACAAGGGACCCTTACTAGTTTGGGTAGGGAAAGGAAATATCAAAGCACTAAGCACGACTAAAAAGGATTATGGAAGGGAGGCTACAAAGGTAGAAATGAAAGGATTGTAGGTCTCCTTGGCTCTATGGGAAATAAGAGAAAAATCCTCTTTAAATCTTGTCAACAAGGATGTGATGGTGGGTGATATCCCCCTGAAATGATTTTATACCTCTTTCCACAAACTCCAGGAGGCCACCAGGGAAATTTCCATGGACATGGCCTACCCTAACCATTCTTAGCCTGGGTTACCATTTGAAACCCAAAAGTTGAGTAGATAAAGTGAATACCCAGGCGAGCCCAGCATGATTGACTAAATTGGCATTCAAAGATCATGTGCTCAACTGTTTTTCAATGTGCATACCACAAAGCAGGCATTTAATATCGTTACCAACAATGTAGTGATGTCTTGTAAGCATGTTGCAAGTGTTGAGTCTATCGGAGAGCAGTAGCCTACCGAAAACTATGATTTGGATTTCAAAATCCACCTGTACGCTTGGTGAGCTTGGACATCTTTGAGGTAGAACGTGTAGTAATGTCTGGATTCAAATTCCCTTGATCCCCAAACATAGTGCCAAACGTCATGCATGGAATCCTCAGGCCCAACTTGAGCAGTCCGCTGCTGCAGGCTATGTACCTCATCATGGACTTGCATGGACAGGGGAAGATGAAACGCCTCTCTGAGTGTCATGACCCCCAAGAAATCCTTGACCAATACATCTTCATTAATGGCAAAGGAGAAAGCGCGTTGAGACACCGAAGAAGATCTTAAATATTCGATGGAGAAGATATTAATGTCATATGCTCATGGCGGTTTTATCAATCTTAAATCTCCACAACTGACTTTCCCCTCCACTTTCCCTCTCCTTTCATGTTCGATTTGAGAGTTGTGAGGGGCGCTTCCACTCATCTCCTTCTCTTCTCTAACGGCTTTGGATTAGAAGCAGTGGCCAAGTTGCGCGTAGCCTATGGGGTCAGCTAACCCCACATACCCCACATCTTTTCTATAAACACCCCTTTGATTTTCTAAAATTTATGACAAGTCCTTACAACTTAAGAAGATTGACCCACAACTTATTAATGACCCCATAGGGTTTTTCTGTTGGCACCGCCACTGATTAGGAGGCCGGCTTGCTGTTGTATATAGTAGGTTTAGGATTAGATATAGTTTGGAGTCTATCCACGGGGCGTCTCTCGCTATGCCGCAGCCGAGCTTCATTTCGCCGCTCTCCAGCGACGTCCGGAGGTTGCCTGCTCCCTCTTCCGGTTGCTCTCCATGGAGGATGGCGAGTGCCAAAGGCCGATCCGGTGTTCTCTGAATACGCTTGGTGAAAGGCTGGATTAGGCAGCCGTGGGCCTCATTCCTCTTCTCCCTTGCCATCGAGAGGAAGGAAGGGATGGAAGGGGCAAAGTTGTGTCACACCCACTTGGGTCCGGAGTTCCACCGGAAGAAGAAGCGGGCCTAGAGGTTCATCGTCATCTTCTCCTCGTTCCATTGACCTTCAATGTGGATCTACAGCGCACTATGTATTTTCAAAAACAATTCAAAACACAATCTGAAATAACACCATCCAACCCTTCCTTTCCTTTCCTTTCCTTCCCACTGGTTGGTCGTCAGTTCGTCACACTCACACTCACACTCACACTCACACCTGCCCAAAGCACAGCCCAGCCGGCCGCATCGCGGAGCGGTCTCGGGACGCGGTCGGCCAGATTATGCCCATGCCCAGGCCTCACGGCACACCTCCACACCCACCCCCGGGGCTTGATCCGTCATTTCCCACGCCTCCCGTTTTTAGGAATCATTCCCCGGTACGATACCCCCGCAGAAAGGCTGAGCTCCCTCCTCCCCAAAAAAAGCGAGACGACGGGACGAGACGGCGCGCGCGAGACAGACAGAGAGGAGGCCGAGGCGCGAGCCCCCCAAGCAAGCCCTGGGCGACGAGACGCGACGCGACGCGACGACGGCCGCCGCGGCGAAGGCATACCGCGTGTTCGCGTGCCCGGATTCGGGGCTCATCCCGTCGGCTCGGCCATGTCCACCAAGAGGTAACGCGATTCCCCCGATTGGATTGTGCGCGCGCCCTATCTCGCGCGGTTCTAAGCGCGGATTTGGTAGGGATTCGCGCGAGGTAGTGTCGCGTGGTGGTTTCCCGTAGGGGGGCGTTGAGCTCCGGATGGATTGATCTGCGTCGAGCTTGCCTGGGTCTTCTTTTCGAGAATTTTGCCTGGGTCTTAGGATTGGGGGGAGCCGGAGCTGAGGACATGCGTTTCGTGCTTAGAATTGGGAGTTGAGCTGGGCGCCGAGATGTTCCTCCGCGGTAGAGGCGGCCGGTGGGCGCCCACGGGTGTAAGTAAGCTGATGTAATGTGATACGCTTTGACACGATGCAAGATTTTAACTCTCCGGAGCTTCGATTGTGCCTCCATTCATTCGTTGCGTTACCATGTTCACATCCTCCATCTGTAGCGTTCTTTGTCTTTATCGTGCCACTTTGTGTTATGAATCTGTGATCTATCCAGCGTTTGTTGGGTTGGTGCTTGTATATCTTCTTTTCGTTGTTTGTGGGTGTGGTGGGAAAGCCTATCTAGAGTCCAGTTACTTCTTGTTTGTTAGCAGCTGATAGTATTGATGATAGTATTACGATTCTGCACGATTTAGGGTTTCAGATGGTACCCACTGGGAAAAATGTTTTTGGATGGTTATATATACTGTTATCTGCTCGGATGCACCGATACGGATACGGGTATCAGTATCGGGCCAATACGGATACGTAAATTCGTCATTTAAAAAAAGTGCCAATACGGATACGTTGTAGCTACTCAAAGCAATCTGGAGGAGATGAGAATAAGAGATCTTCAGAGATCAGAGAAGAAAGAAGAGGAGATGAGCTTGGCTGGGCAGGAGAAATGGAGAAGAGAAGTGTACATACATGGCTGCTGCGTGAGAGGGGACGTTGGTGAGGAGGAGGAGCAGCTCGTCGCCGGCTAGCCGCCACCGCCGCTGGCCTTGGGACCTGGGTGAGCAGTCGCTGGCGACATAGCCGCTGCCTGGTGTGAGCACGAGAGGGAGGAAAGACGGTGTGAGGGAAAGGATGGGGGGCATCCGGGCACTAGGGTTGTTGGTTGCCTCTTAACTGGGCTGAGTGGGCTCTTACCTGGGCTGGAAAAGTATCCAAAACGTACTGGCAAAGTATCCTTCGAGTATCGCAATTGTTTTAAATCATTTATTCTCGGATACTCCAGGGATACGTATCGGGAGCGTATCGGAGGAGTATCGGTATTGGATACGGTATCCGATACTGATTCGCTGGTCGGCTGAAGTATCCGTGCATTCGAGGTTATCTGTGTAGATTGAATTCGAAGAACTGATTTCAGTTCGATTTGATTGTGGTGTATATGTTACTTCTTGGTTCTACAATCACAAGATTATTCTTGGGGACGAGTTCCGAGGATTTAACAAATCATTTTTTGTGGGTTTGCGACTGAAAGTTCAATGAACCTTGCTGTATGTTGTGCATGCTTAGTGGTGGGTGAATACTGATGTTGACGCGGGAAATCTAGTGGGAAGTTCTTCAATATAGACTGAAC
The DNA here is from genome assembly GCA_039707655.1 of Elymus sibiricus. Classification (NCBI taxonomy): domain Eukaryota; kingdom Viridiplantae; phylum Streptophyta; class Magnoliopsida; order Poales; family Poaceae; genus Elymus; species Elymus sibiricus. Next base: position 172,197,993 of record CM077676.1, read on the forward strand.
TAAAAACAAAATCAATGGTGACGATGTCTTTGATTAATAATGGTGACTTCCTTTTTGTAAGTATGCTGAAAGCAACGAGCGTACAAATTTGGAGCACAGAGAACTTAGGTAGAGCGATAAGTACTCCCTCCGTTCCATATTTGTTGTTGCTGAAACGAATGTATCTTGACGTATTTCAGTGCTAGATACATCCGTTTGAGCGACAACTAATATGGAATGGAGGGAGTATGTGTTTGCATAGCTAGGGCCTATGCTCCTGAGTTGCAAATTTCTTCACAAACTACATTCTTGTTATGCTCTCTATTTAACTTGTAAGGAGTATCTCCTGGAACCCTGTTCTCTTGTCCTGTATAGCAAATACTTACTGCTGTTAACAGAAAAGGTAAAAACTATATGAAGTGTGAAAAAAGGGGAACAAAGATGTAACCTAATCTTAGCCTCTCTCGTGAGACATAACTTGAAATTTCTTAACTAAGTTATCTATCTAAGCATTAACTGCTGCAGCATTCTTTACCATCAGTTTACATTTTGCTTAGAGAAGCAATATTGGGCAGGAGATAGCTCCCGAAATTCCATTATTTTCTACTGTCAGATTATTTCCTGCCTGAGATGGAACTAACAATTTGATAGTTAGCTCACATGTCTTTTTGTACTGACTGATCTCTCCTTCAGGGTTCTTTGCAAGTTCTTCATGCATGGTGCTTGCTTGAAAGGAGAGTATTGCGAGTTCTCCCATGACTGGAGTGACCAAGCAAATAATGTAACGTGTTAAAAAATTTGGATGCAGATCTAGTTTCGTTGCCAGACTTCACAATGCATATCTTGTAGTGTTCCTTACTATGATGCTTGTTTGTGCAGGTTTGCACGTTTTACCAGAGAGGCTCATGCTCTTATGGTAACCGTTGCAGATATGACCATGTCAAGGTTTCTCGTAACAACCCAGTGCCTCCACTACCATCATCAAGTACCGCAACACGTAATTCCCCAGTTCGTCCGTCACCATCATCAAGTACTGCAACACATGTTGCATCTACATCTCTACAACTTTTAAGTTCTGGACGTCCTCTTCACTTCGGACACCAAACAAATTCAAGCAACCAAAGGCAACAGATATCTATGGATAAGCTGGCTCTTTCTGAAAGTAAGCCTGCATGGAGGAATGAGGTCCAACTTGACAGTGTATCAGAGGATGGGATTGGCTGGTCATCCATTCAAACTGCGCAAAATCAAACTTCCATGAAACTTGCTGATATGCCAATTTGTTCTTTTGCTGCTGGTGGTAACTGCCCGTATGGGGAAGAGTGCCCTCACATGCATGGGGATTTGTGTGCGTTCTGTGGGAAAATGTGCTTGCATCCTTATCGTCCTGATGAGAGGCAGGAGCATATCAAGCTATGTGAAAAGAACCACAAGCGTCTTGAAGCTTTGAAACGTAGCCAAGAAATAGAATGCAGTGTCTGCTTGGACCGTGTGCTCTCAAAGCCTACTGCTGCTGAAAGGAAGTTTGGACTATTATCTGAATGTGATCATCCCTTCTGTATTTCATGCATAAGAAATTGGCGTGGCAACTCTCCTACATCTGGTATGGATGTGAACTCAGCACTGAGAGCTTGCCCAATATGCCGCAAACTTTCGTACTATGTCATTCCAAGTGTTCTTTGGTACTTCTCAAAAGAGGAAAAATTGGAGATCACTGAAAACTACAAAGCAAAGCTCAAGTAAGTTTGGCTTGTCCTGTTTTGTGGTCTGTGCCCCAGCTTATATAAGTAAAACTAGAATGCTACAAATATTTCAGTTATATTTAGTCATTGAACTTATCCTTACTTGGATGAATGAGCCGTATCAATGTACTACAAATGGCATTTCTAGTTATCTTGCCTCACATGTTCTTATTTCCTTTTCTTTTGAATATTCAAGTCGATATGTTTCATGAGAAGTGATTTAAGATGAACATACTATGCTCCTTAGTACTTGAATATCATTCTACTGTCTGACCTACAAGTATACCATTGCAGGTCAATAGATTGCAAGTACTTCGATTTCGGAACGGGCACTTGCCCCTTCGGGACAAGCTGTTTCTACAAGGTAGACATACTTCTTACATTCTATAAACATGTGAATACTGAATACACATCTGCCTGCCCTATCCATATAGTTTGAGTTCACTACCAGGCCAGCTCCATCCCATCGCTGTTGGCAGTAACTTGTTTGTTCGGAACACTGGTAGCTAATAATAACCTTCTCCTCCGTCTGTTGGTCTACTGGAAACAGCCCAATTTACTTTGTTTTGATTCCAAGAGTCTTTTGTGTCCTCTAGTATTATCATCAGTTATGCACTCAGTTACCACCGCTTAGTATTCCTTGTTAGTTATTTGGTGGATAAAGATTGGAATGTGTAGACCAAGGTTGGAGTTTATGTTATGTTCAAGTTTGCATGCATCGTAGGGGACATGATATTTAATTTCTTGCTGATTATTTTCCTAGATAGCTTCATTTAGTGTAGAAACTGTGGATATGATTGTTGTAGCTTGCAATGTTAATTGATCGGTCTTTCCTCTTATTTGTCTTCTATTTTTGACTCAATCTTGTATCGTTTATGTTTTGCAGCATGCTTACAGAGATGGCCGTTTGGAAGAAGTCGTACTGCGACATCTTGATTGTGATGATGGAAGTACACTTATTGCTAAGAACATTAGGTGTGTGTTCTCTTATCTGTTTTATGCAGTCTGCATATTTTACTTCTCCTTATTTTTCTCTTGTATTGCTGTCACATTCTAGGTTGTCAGACTTCCTCGGCCGGTTGCATCTTTAGGGACCTGCGGCTGCATATATATCGAATGTAAGTTCTTTTGGGGGGTATGCAACCAACTCAATTATACTATTTTGGTGAAGTCACGTGCAAGTAATGCCCATTTTCTATCGTTAATGTCATTTATTTGCTGTTGTGGGAGATAGTCATGCTGCTGTTCCACTGTTGGAAAAGGCAACGCCTAGGAGGCGCTTAGGCATGCTTGGGCGCTAGGCAATGACCAAACGCCTCGCCTAGGGCATAAGCGAAACTCTAGCCATGGCAAGTAAGAAATTGTCCACTCAAGTGAAAAATCATGTCATTCTGCACTGACGGACCAAATTGGCCATCTTCCAATTGCAATAGCTGGTAGTTTACTCGCTTATATTCTCCAAATCGATATCGATACACATATAATATCCCAAATACAACATGGTAGTCAAAATTGTACGTCTGCCTAAGGTTGCGCCTAGGGCGCTTAAGCACCACCTAGGCGCTAGGCGAAGGTCAACCGCCTTGCTTACGCCTAGCGCTTTTTCCAACCTTCCACTGATCAATTTCAGTGCTTGTAGTTATGTTCGTATTTCCACTGGCTGAATTAATTTTATCCAACTTCTCCTGCAATCACGACCCCTGACATTCACTAACAGCACTGCATCCATTCTTCTCATATTTTTTGTTGTTTTATTCCTACCAAACTACTCTTTTAACCATTTGATAAAGTGAACAGGAAAATTTGCATCCAGGCATCATTCTGGGATTTCGCTGTCTACCAAATATTTGCAGTATTCTGAAGACATCAGTTTAAATCGAGGCATCTTGGAAAACTGCTGCTTTATCTCCAATTTATTGGTGGTTGCTTTGTCGCCAAACATACAAAGGCAATCCTTTTGTGCTGAAAAAGCTATCATTCCTGTCTCATGCATAAACTCTTACATAACCATTTGTGCCTAACTTCAGCACTGCGCGTTAATGCAGAAAATTCGAAGTTCGCTGCGGGACACCTGGATGACCTTGTAGCACTATTGACAAGTGGAACAATGGAAAAGAAGTTATGCCACGAGTATGCTTGAAAAGTGAAAAAACTTACAATAATTATAACTGCTGAAACGCCTTTCCATATGCACTTTGTGTTGCTTCCTGGGTAGTCACCAGTGATTCGGTAGAATTACCTGGCCATTGTGCGAACAACCGGTGTGTAATACTCATTTCCAAACTGCCATTTCCCTGTTGAGGAAGGCTACTGCACCAACAACTGGTGAACTGAGACCGTTTGGTTGTATAACGTGTACGCTGGAGGAAAAAGGAAAAGAATTCAAAGAATCGCTTCATACTTGATTGTATGAAGTTTGTTTGGTCAGATGCTTGCCCATGAAATATGATTGAAGTTGATCGGTGTTTTAAGCTCACAATATAAGACCAACAATTTCATCAGTTCCACAGCATACTTTTGTAACGCGTATTCTGCATTTTCTTCTGTGATGCAAGGGATCTTGGACCATATGCTCCTGATTTTAGTCATGGAACAAAAACTGTCCATTGTCATCATACAACGTCCTCCTGAATGTTGCGTAACGCCTACCAATCACATCCCAAACAAGGCTGGTTTCTGGCAATTCATTACAGCTAGCCAACCGGTGATCTTTATCAACGCACCCTTCACCAACCGAGCAAACACTCTGTGCTCTGTAGTCCTTTCGAGAACCACGTTGGTGCAGCTTGAACTCTTGAAGTCTGAAACCATGTTGCAGAAACCACAGGTGTAACTGAACCCCATCTGGATGCTGGCCTACATTTCTTATATTTGACAAACCGTTCGATTAACTAATAAATAACAACTCATACACACAAAATAGAGTGAAATGCAAAGGGCATACAAAAATGACTCATAGCCTTCGCCACAGAGCTCAGTATAACGCATGTGCACCTATTATTGGTTGTTACATTTCGTTCAGCCGTTCACCTCGACTACATTTGGTTGGAAGTTTTCACTCTAGAAACATCACAAATTTTGAAGGATAATCAGATTATCAATTGGGAAACTGAAACGTTTAAAAGCAAGAGAGTATATGTGTCAGTTAACTCGGCATCGATAAGGATGCAAACAAGCCTGTGAATCACAATTAACTCAGAAATACACCATTCAAATCTTAACCTATATTCGGTCAGGCCAGGGAACAATAAATTAGAACAGTACTGAAAATCGGACTAAATATAAGTGATCTAATTAGTATTGGACTTCAATAAGTACATAGTAGCTAACTGGCTAAATAGTTGATTCGGATCAAATTAGTATCCAACTTCAACAAGTAGCTGACCCAAGATGAGTTCAAGTAAGATAAACCGGTTAATATCGCAATATTGGTATCCATGACATATCCTAAACACTAAACATCAAAACAAGTTATTGCAGGCTAATTGATACAACTAACTGATGAGAAAATAGTATAAGAAGAATGCCAAGAGTGTAAATATACTTAGTGTTAAACTGAGAGCACTTTACATGTAATTACAGAGAAATTTACAGACATATTTTACATTGACAATGGAAGAAGCATTCTTTGCTTACTTTTCTTGTGTTTCCTCTCTTCCTTGGTTAATCTCATGCACAAAAAAATAAGTGCAGAAATACATGTGAATGATAAAGCTATTCCTATAAACTTGAAATAAAAGGCAATACATGCGAACACTAGTAGAGCATACAAAGCAAGTTCCCCTATCATGAGGAACACCTCAACCCTGCAGCAACCAACATAAAATAGTTGTGGAAGTCAGGAAGCGAGCAATAACTTAACTGTATTGCAAATAAGGATAGACATGAAAAGTAATCTCTTCCTAAGAAGAGAACTTCTAACAATCCTGATTCCTGAATATTCATGTTGTCGTATGTCAAAAGAAACTTGTAAATGCAGAACAAGTTGGTATGCCCGTTGTTTATTTTGCTTTCACTGTTAAGAAACAACCGTGACATAGCGATTTCGCACTAAACATCAGCAAATCAGGGCATGTTTACATGAGGTGGCCCTTCTGAGATTTAGTTCAAAATGATCATTTTGCTTGGTTGATGTACATAGCAGTCAATGAAAAGTGAAACTGCCACCTTGTTTAGCTTGTAACTTAAGAACAGAAGCAATTGGGCAGGTAACAATCCAACACTAGCTACAACAAGATGTAGAACTATGGCTGTTACTCCCTTTGTTAACCTTACCTAGCTAACAGAATAATGGCCGATTTTCCCTGTATGGTCACTTAATTCATCCTGAACTTGGTAATATCGAAACATAATACTCTGGCTTGTGAGAAGAAACGGAATGGCTTAGGGTTGGCGCTTGTTTACCACGAGGAGCCGGCCGTGGAGGTGGAGGTGGAGGAGAAGAAGGATGCGGCTGCCCAGGCGTGCCTGGATCGCACCTGATACTCCTTCACCTGCTCCACCATGGGGTGCTGCTGCTGCTCGGCGTCCAGTCCTCGCGCCATCCCCCTTCTGGATTCCGACGCCCAACGGCGACGGCGACGGAGTTGGTCCGGATCGAAGAGGAAATGGGGGATCGATCGCCTCTGCTTTGGGTCAAGCACGTTCGGCTTTGGGCCACCACGTCATCAGCAATTTTTACAGCTTTTATTAAGAGCAAATCCAACCCCTGGAACGCCTGAGGACACGTTGGGCGTGTCCGCGAACAGTGGCTGGTTAGTTCTCTAATAATCTCTTTCACAGCTGGATACCTCAATTTAGAAACCTTATAAATCCAACACTAGAACGTTTGCCACGGGCCTATTAATCTTTTTCGATTACTCCTATGAATACAATGCATATCAAATTTCATATGTATAGATATTTTCTGATTACACCTATAAATATATGCATATGAAATTTCAAATGTATAAAAAAGATAGCCTGCAACAATCGAAAAATAATTGAAATCCATTTCACTTGCAATATAACTCAAAGATGCATACATAGAGAGTCATGATCCAAATAAATTTGATACGCTTAAGAAATTCCTATACAAGCTCTGGAATAGTTCTTTTAGCTTCATTTGCATGGTACTTCAACAAGTACTAAAGAAATTCTCAACTCATAACCATCCTCCACAAGCAATATATATAATTGCGGACCAACATGTGGTTAGATGGTTAGGAGGACAGTGGTATCCCCTGCCCATCAGAGTTCAAGTCCTAAACTTACATTGGTGCTTGTATTTTCCTTGATTATTCTAGGCATTCCGGCGATGTGCGTTCAATGGAAGGAGACGTTCTCGTTGACTACGAAGGTGTCAGTGGCGACTTCGTCAATATCAAGATGACATGACAGCTCAGTCTTTCGGTGGTGCTCATAGGGGTAGTGTGTGCGTGAGCCCATTTATATGGATGATTGTATGTGCGTATGTATGAACGTATGCGTCTGCACCGTGTGAAAAAAAGCAATATATATAATTAGCATAAAGATTTCACAAGGAAGATCTAAGAATGTGCAACATAAAATACTCACCATCCAAACTGGACGAACGATCTATCAATAAATCATTCAACATCTTCTTCTTTCTCCATGAACTATCTCCGCATTCCTAGTCCATGTTCGACACCATAGTTAATGACAGACCGGGCTCGCAAATTCCTACATCAACACACACTTTGAATTTCAAACACGTAACGATGCACTTCTGCTACATTTCACACTAAAGCTCTCTATCTCTCCTCCATCTTTCACTGTAATATGTCAATCTCCCTCTCTCCCTACATCCTCTCTTTCACACCCTATATATTGGTCGTTCACTCCCCCACTTTGTTTACCACCCTGCATCTCTCTCTTACCCTCGCTCTACATCTCTCACTCTCCTCTCGCTCTGTCTCTCTCTCACACACACTCCCACTCCCCCTCTCTCTCCCACAACTCAAAACTTAATTTTGGCTAAGCTTTTTTTTTTCTCAGTGTTAACATTAAGCGGCTATAGTATATCGTAGAAGCTTAAACATTAATGAGAAATCCAGGGCCGGCCCTACCGTTTCAGAGCCCCTGTGCGAACTCTTCTACTCCACTGTCTGATTGTCGTTGCAAGCTACGGCGCTCACTACTTGCCCGTCGAGGACTTAGATGGAAGAACCAATGACGAGATTGCTACAACGACTATATTCATTAGTTGCACCGCTTTGGGGTCTTGGATAATACCTCCAATCAGCTAGCACTTTTCTATGCTACCACATACACAGCTTTTAGAAGTAAAGATGCCTTCATAAGAAATTTAGCAAAGCTTGCTCTGTTTCTAAGGACATCCACAACATGTAATTGATATAATTATCTAGAACAAGGACATGACCCAAGCATAAAGAAGCACAATGCTCCACTAAGTTATGAAAACATATACAACCATAACCAAGAACATCTCCGATAACCATATGTAATAATGTAAATCTTGCCCAATAGTCAAACCACAATGACCGAAAGAATAACTCTCAAACTCCCAAATCAAACCACGACACATAGAAGGTATAAGATATACTAAGTTCTCAAAACATGGTGCTAATAAGATAATATGTATGAGATTTGTGTAGTGAAGAAAGTTATGGTGCTACTCTCAAAATTCCCATGCATGTCGTCCTCAGGGTTTACCTAAAAACATTAAAGCAACAAGGGTGAGTATAAAGACTCAGCAAGCACATAAATGAATAATAAACAATGCACAAGTCAAAACAACACAGGCGGAGCATTTTCCCTCCACATCTTTCAGTTTTTCCGTATCATCACTATTTTTACAACTTGTGCTAATTTCATTTAACAGAAAAACTATTGCATCAAGCATAAAACGATAGTAGTGCCATGAATAAGCCTTAGAATGAACCATGGTATATATGGGAAAAAATTTATAAGTTTTGATCATGCACACCGACTAAAGTATAAGAAAACTTGAAATTAATCACAAGAATGCATGAAGTACCCAGTTAGTAAACAAATCTGACATCAGAAAAATATACGCTTCATCTAAAACATTAAAGAAAGAAAAGAGTACCTAAGAAGCAAACTGAAAATGGAGGCAAACCAAACATATTTATGGTAAAATATTAAAAAATAGTGGATATCTCAAAAACCTTTATATTACAGTTCTCTTTTTCTTCTTCTACTTTCAGAATCTTGTTACCGCGCAACATAGATATCTCTCTCAAAGAATCATCCAATTGCCTCTGAAGAATCAGAGAACCTTTATATTATTCGAATTTGGTCTTTTTTTGCTCCGAGAACTTTGTTTTGTCTATTATTCTGTACAGAAATAAGATTTACACCAAGTTGCATGTTTGTTATTTTAAAACAGAAATAATCTATGTTTACTAACATCTTTTGATGTACTTGAAAATCAAGGATATCCCTGTAGGTGGAACAATGGTTGAGAGGTCTCTTACCAATGATGTCCTCTCTAATTCAGGGCTGAGAAACTCGAAAACAACAAGATAGATAAAATTCAGATCGGTGATCAAACTATCTTGAATTCCAGGCAGTAGGACTTTAATGACCACATGTTCTTTGAGCTCGTAAACCTGGCCCCAAGAACCTGAATGATAATAAAGTTACCTCAATACTTTGGTGCTAGATTGAAGAAAGATATGCAGATGCTCTCAACAGAAACCTCATAGTGCAAAATAAATCACCAAAAATTACTATGCACAGCTATTCACATATAGAACCAAGATCCAATCTAATGGTAGCTAACAACCATCAGAAGATGAGGGGAATAAGAAGGGAGATCAAGCACATGTTTACCTTGGGTGATGAAGGATCCTAGGTATTCCACCGACACCGCGCTATGCAAGGGTGCTACTTGTAGCTTGCGTTGGTATTTTCCCCGAAGAGGAAGGGATGATGCAGCACCGTAGAGATAAGTATTTCCCTCAGTTATGAAATCAAGGTTATCGAACCAGTAGGAGAATCACGCAACACCTCGTTAGCAGCACCTGCACACAAACAACAAATCCTTGCACCCAACGCAAACGAGGGGTTGTCAATCCCTCGGCGGTAAATTGCAAGATTAAATTGTATGTGATAGATAGATAGATTGAAACAAAAATACAAAATAAAATAAATAAAAGAAAATGGCAGCAATATTTTTAGGGTTTTAGTAATATGATTTAGATAGACCCGGGGGCCATAGTTTTCACTAGAGGCTTCTCTCAAGAAAATAGCATACGGTGGGTAGACAAATTACTGTTGGGTAATTGATAAAAAAGCAAATAATCATGACGATATCCAAGGCAATGATCATGTATATAGGCATCACGGCCGAGACAACTAGACCGACTCCTGCCTGCATCTACTACTATTACTCCACACATCGACCGCTATCCAGCATGCATCTAGTGTATTAAGTCCATAAGAATGGAGTAACGCCTTAAGAACGATGACATGATGTAGACAAGATAAACTCACGTATGAATAAACCCCATTTTTTTACCCTTAATAGCAATGATACATACGTGTCATGTCCCTTTTTGTCACTGGGATTGAGCACCGCAAGGTCGAACCCATTACAAAGCACCTCTTCCCATGGCAAGATAAATCAATCTAGTTGGCCAAACCAAATCAATAGATCGGAGAAGAAATACGAAGCTATAATAATCATGCATAAAAGAGATCAGAGAAGACTCAAATAATATTGATGGATAATCTGATCATAAACTCACAATTCATCGGATCCCAACAAACACACCACAAAAAGTGATTACATCGGATAGAACTCCAAGAACATCGAGGAGAACATTGTATTGAAGATCAAAAAGAGAGAAGAAGCCATTTAGCTACTGCTATGGACCCGAAGGTCTATGGTAAACTACTCACGCATCATCGGAAGGGCAGCAAGGTTGATGTAGAGCCCCTTCGTGATCGATTCCCCCTCCGGAGGAGTACCGGAGAAGGCCTCCAGATGGGATCTCTCGAGAACAGAAACTTGCGGCGGCGGAAAAAGTATTTCGTGGACTCCCCTGAGGGTTTCTGATTTTTTGGGAATTTACAGTGGAGGAATTAGGTCAAACGGAGCTCTGTGGGCCCCACGAGGTACCAGGGTGCGCCTGCCCCCCCAGGCGCGCCCTGGTGCCTCGTGGGCACCCCCTGGGCTTCTGGCCTTCTCCCAAAGCTTCTAGTGTTTATCTTGTCCAGAAAAAAATCTCCAAAAAGTTTCGTGGCATTTGGACTTCGTTTGGTATTGATTTTCTGTAAAACAAAAACAGGGCAGAAAACAGCAACTGGCACTGGGCACTAAGTTAATAGGTTAGTCTCCAAAATTGATATATAATTGCTGTAAATGCATATAAAAACATCCAAGATTGATAATATAACAACATTGAACAATAAAAAATTATAGATACGTTGGAGACGTATCAGCATCCCCAAGCTTAATTCATGCTCGTCCTCGAGTAGGTAAATGATAAAAACAGAATTTTTGATGTGGAATGCTGCCTAACATATTCATCACATATTCTTTTCTTTTGTAGCATGGACATTGGACTTGAATGATTCAAAGCAATAGTCTATAATTTGACATGAAGATATAAATACTCAAGCATGCTAACAAGCAACCATGTCTTTCAAAATATCAACGCTAAAGAAAGTTATCCCTAGCTCATTATGCTCAATCATTGATCCATTCATGAAACACACTCAAATATTAGCTACACACAATGCACAAGTATGACAATAGTGCTCTCTAGTTGGTTCTTTTGTAAGAGAAGATGGAGACTCAAATAAAAATAAAAATTGCATACAAGTAAATAGATAGGCCCTTCGCAGAGGGAAGCAGAGATTTGTCAAATGTGCCAGAGCTCAAAGCTGAAATTAAAGAGATAAAAATATTTTGAGAGGCATGCTTTTCCTGTCAATGAAAACGACCGAGAATTCCCAATATTTTCCATGCTAGACACATCATAGGTGGTTCCCAAACAGAAAGTAAAGTTTATTTCCTTTCCACCATTCTTTCACAATCCATGGCTAGCCATATCCACGGGTGCCCTCCATACCAACACTTTCCAAGGAATTTTGTTGTTATTAATTTTGATTTCATTGTGGGACTGGGCATCCCTATTACCAACCATCCTCTCGTGCAATGACAAGTGAATAAACACTCATCGTGAGAATAACACACCTAGCATGGAAAATAATGGCCACCCCCTGCCGCTTCATGAGTGGTACGGGCACACAAACTGGAAAAATTATTTTGAAAATTAGAGTTGGCACACGCAAATTTACTTGGAACGACATTGAAATTATGCATATAGGTAGATATAGTGGACTCATTTGGCACAACTTGGGTTTAAGGAGTTTGGATGCACAAGCAGTATTTCCGCTTAGTACAAATGAAGGCTAGCAAATAGATTGAGAAGCAACCAACCAAAAAACGAAAACGGTCATAAACATGCATTGAACATAACTAACATCGAATAATGCACCATAAGTAGGATATAATTTCATTGCATAACTATTGACTTAACGTGAATGCATAGGGAATCACAAACCTTAACACTAATATTCTTACTAAATCATAATTACTCACTAACATGACTCACATATTATCGTTTCCATATCGCAAAACTATTGCAAGGAATCACACTTATCATACCCAATGATCTATATGAAAGTTTTTATTTATATCCCTCTTGAATATTCATCACTTTGGGACCAAATTCATATCTTGTGAAAATTACCGTTACTATCATCAACTCTCAAAAATATTTAAGTGAAGCATGAGAGTGCAAATATTTCTTCAAAATTTTAATCTTATCAATTCTCAAAATAATATAAGTGAAGCATGAGAATTCATTTCTTCAAAATTTCAATCTTATCAACTCTCAAAATAATATAAGTGAAGCATGAGAGTTTATTTCTTCAAAATATAGCCACCACCGTGCTAAAAAAGATTTAAGGGAAGCACTAGAGCAACTGTCTAGCTCAAAAAATTTAAGTGAAGCACATAGAGTATTCTAACAAATGATGATGAACATGTGGCTCTCTCAAGATAGGTGTGTTCAGCAAGGATGATTGTGACAAACTAAAAAGCAAACAAAGCAAAGACTCATATAATACAAGACACTCCATGCAAAACTCATATCATGTGACGAATAAAAATATAGCTCCAAATAAAATTACCGATGGTTGGTAGAAGAAAGAGGGGATGCCTTCCGGGGCATCCCCAAGCTTAGACGCTTGAGTCTTCCTTGAATATTACCTTGGGGTGCCTCGGGCACCCCCAAGCTTAGGCTCTTGCTACTCCTTATTCCTTCATCCATCGTGATCTCACCCAAAACTTGAAAACTTCAATCACACAAAACTCAACAAAACCTTCGTGAGATCCGTTAGTATAACAAAATAAATCACTACTTTAAGTACTGTTGCAAACCCATTCATATTTTATTTTTGCATTATACCTACTATACTCTAACTTCACCATGGATTATACCCCCCGATACAATCCATAGATTCATCGAAACAAGCAAGTAGTGCATCAAAAACAAAATCTGTCAAAAATAGAACAGTCTGTAGCAATATATTTAAAAGCCATACTTCTGTAACTCCAAAAATTCTGAAAAATTAGGACAACGTGGGCAATTCATATACCAATACTGTGTATAATTTCATATTTTTCTGACACTCCAGTACAGAAACAAAATTCGGGCACTCGACGCAAAACTTTCGGTTTTCCAAACAACATCAATTATACTATCTTCCAAATCATCCTAAAGGCTTTACTTGACACAAACACTAATTAAAATCACAAAAACACAATCATACCAGTAGCATAATTGTGAAAACACACAATAACAGAAAAAATTTATTTTATTCATTGGGTTGCCTCCCAACAAGCGCTATTGTTTTATGCCCCTAGCTAGGCATAATGCATAGTTTCAAGTATTGTCATCTTTCAAGTTGATTCCATAAGTGGCCCTCATAATTGATTCATATGGTGCTTTAATTCTTTTCCTAGGGAAATGCTCCATACCTTTCTTTAATGGAAACTGAAATTTTATATTCCCTTCTTTCATATCAATAACGACACCTATAGTTCGTAAGAACGGTCTACCAAGTATTATGGGGCAAGAAGAATTGCATTCAATATCAAGAACAATAAAATCAACGGGCACATAATTTCTATTTGCAAGAATAAAAACATAATTAATTCTACCCATTGGTTTTTTAATAGTAGAATCCGCCAAGTGCAAATTAAGAGAACATTCATCTATATTGGTGAAACCTAGCACATCACATAGAGATTTTGGAATTGTGGAAACGCTAGCACCGAAATCACATAAAGCATGGCACTCATAATTTTTAATTTTAACTTTAATGGTGGGTTCCCATTCATCATATAATTTTCTACGAATTGAAATTTCTAGTTCTAACTTTTCTTCTAACGCTTTCATCATTGCTTCTACGATGTGTTTAGTAAAAGCCTTGTTTTGCTCATAAGCGTTGGGTGAATTTAACATGGATTGTAACAAAGAAATGCACTCAATCAAAGAACAATTATCATAATTAAAATCTTTGTAATCCAAGAGAGTGGGCACATCGCTATTTAAAGTTTTTACCTCTCCAAACCCACTTTTAGCAATTTTTTCATTAAGATTTTCACCCTCCGAATTATGGGAACGCCTACTAGCTAAAGTTGACTCTTCTTCAGTCCCCTTTTCATCAAGTTTTATATTACTAAACAAAGAATCAATAGATGAAACACCAATCATTTTAATATCCTCGTCATTACTACGATAAAAACCGGGAGGAATCGCTTTTTCTAAAAATTCTCGTTTAGCTTTTAGCATGGCGGTTCTTTTCTTACTCTCATCCATGGAGACATATAAAGCTTTAATTGACTCATTAATATCAATTTTGGGTGGCAAAATTTTTGTCTTAAGATTTTCCACATCATGAATAATTCTATCAATGCTCCTAGACATATCATCAAGTTTACTCAATTTTTCTTCTATCGTAGTGTTGAATTTTTTTTGAGCATTAATAAACTCTTTAATATTACTTTCAAGATCAGAGGGCATCCTATTATTATTATTATTATTATTATAAGAATTACCATAAGGATTGCCATAATTATTAGAGGAATTTCCAAGAAACGGTCTAGCATTGAAATTGCCTCTATAAGCATTAGTTTTAAAATTGTTTCGAGAGACAAAATTCATATCTACGGGATCATTATTTTGCTCAATCAAAGTGGAAAAAGGCACATCATTAGGATCAATATGAGCATTCTTACTAGCAACCAATTTCATAAGCGCATCAACTTTATCACTCAAAGTATTAATTTCTTCAATAGAATTCACCTTTTTACTGGTAGGAGTTCTTTCAGTATGCCATTGTGAATAATTTGCCATAATATTATCAAGCAATTTAGTAGCTTCTCCCAAAGTAATTTCCATAAAAGTACCACCCGCGGCGGAATCTAAAAGATTTCTAGAAAGAAAATTCAATCCCGCATAAATTTTTTGTATGATCATCCATAAATTTAAACCATGAGTAGGGCAATTTCTTATCATTAATTTCATCCTCTCCCAAGATTGGGCAACATGTTCATGATCAAGTTGCTTAAAATTCATAATTTGATTTCTAAGTGAAATAATTTTCGCGGGAGGAAAATACTTAGTAATAAAAGCATCTTTACACCTACCCCAAGAATCGATACTATTTCGTGGTAAAGATGAAAACCAAATTTTTGCACGATCCCGCAATGAGAATGGGAATAATTTTAATTTCAAAATATCATTATCCACATCTTTTTTCTTTTGCATGTCACATAATTCTACGAAAGTGTTAAGATGGGATGCGGCATCTTCATTAGGACTACCGGAAAATTGATCTTTCATCACAAGATTAAGCAAAGCGACATTAATATCACAAGTCTCCGCACTAGCGGCGGGAGGAGCAATCAGAGTACTAATAAAATCATTATTATTAGTATTAGAAAAATCACACAATTTTGTATTTTCTTGAGACATCGTGGCTATGCAAACAAGATAACAAGCAAACAAGAAAAAGGCAAACGGAAAATATTTTTGTATTTTGTAAAAATGTTTTAGAAGTGGGGGAGATGAAAACAAGAGGCGAATGGCAAATAAAGTAAATGCAAGGAGATGAGAGTTTATGCAAAGGTACTTGATAGATGTTGATGATGTCTTCCCGGCAATGGCGCCAGAAATTCTTCCTGCTACTTGTAGCTTGCGTTGGTATTTTCCCCGAAGAGGAAGGGATGATGCAGCACAATAGAGATAAATATTTCCCTCAGTTATGAAACCAAGGTTATCGAACCAGTAGGAGAATCACGCAACACCTCGTTAGCAGCACCTGCACACAAACAACAAATCCTTGCACCCAACTCAAACGAGGGGTTGTCAATCCCTCAGCGGTAAATTGCAAGATTAAATTGTATGTGATAGATAGATAGATTGAAACAAAAATACAAAATAAAATAATTAAAAGAAAATGACAGCAATATTTTTAGGGTTTTAGTAATATGATTTAGATAGACCCGGGGGCCATAGTTTTCACTAGAGGCTTCTCTCAAGAAAATAGCATACGGTGGGTAGACAAATTACTGTTGGGCAATTGATAGAAAAGCAAATAATCATGACGATATCCAAGGCAATGATCATGTATATAGGCATCACGTCCGAGACAAGTAGACTGACTCCTGCCTGCATCTACTACTATTACTCCACACATCGACCGCTATCCAGCATGCATCTAGTGTATTAAGTCCATAAGAGCAGAGTAACGCCTTAAGAACGATGACATGATGTAGACAAGATAAACTCACGTATGAATAAACCCCATATTTTTACCCTTAATAGCAATGATACATACGTGTCATGTCCCTTTCTGTCACTGGGATTGAGCACCGCAAGATCGAACCCATTACAAAGCACCTCTTCCCATGGCAAGATAAATCAATCTAGTTGGCCAAACCAAATCAATAGATCGGAGAAGAAATACGAAGCTATAATAATCATGTATAAAAGAGATCAGAGAAGACTCAAATAATATTCATGGATAATCTGATCATAAACTCACAATTCATCGGATCCCAACAAACACACCGCAAAAAGTGATTACATCGGATAGAACTCCAAGAACATCGAGGAGAACATTGTATTGAAGATCAAAAAGAGAGAAGAAGCCATTTAGCTACTGCTATGGACCCGAAGGTCTGTGGTAAACTACTCACGCATCATCGGAAGGGCAGCAAGGTTGATGTAGAGCCCCTCTGTGATCGATTCCCCCTCCGGCGGAGTACCGGAGAAGGCCTCCAGATGGGATCTCTCGAGAACAGAAACTTGCGGCGGCGGAAAAGTATTTCGTGGACTCCCCTGAGGGTTTCTGATTTTTGGGGAATTTATAGTGGATGAATTAGGTCAAACGGAGCTCTGTGGGCCCCACGAGGTACCAGGGCGCGCCTGCCCCCCCCAGGCATGCCCTGGTGCCTCGTGGGCACCCCCTGGGGCTTCTGGCCTCCTCCCGAAGCTTCTAGTGTTTATCTTGTCCAGAAAAAAATCCAAAAAGTTTCGTGGCATTTGGACTTCGTTTGGTATTGATTTTCTGTAAAACAAAAACAGGGCAGAAAACAACAACTGGCACTGGGCACTAAGTTAATAGGTTAGTCTCCAAAAATGATATATAATTGCTGTAAATGCATATAAAAACATCCAAGATTGATAATATAACAGCATGGAACAATCAAAAATTATAGATACGTTGGAGACGTATCAAGGGGCAACCACGAAATCTCCTGACCTGCCGCCGTCGACCTACAAGTAATCTCAACGTAATTAACATCCGTATTAACGAGCTCAGCTTGCATAGAAATATATGTATACATATTTCAAATGAAAAGAATATTTCAGTGTTTTTTTATCAACTTTCAGAGTGTTTTTAATCAACTTTCAGAGTTCTTTTCCTGAAGGCATAAGTGGACGCTTTGGACAGTATAATAGAACAATTAAGTAATAACAATCTGATGGTCAAAGAAATATATAATAGCCAACCATCCATTTGGAAAAGACCAAAGCAGCCCACCCTAGATCAGATTCGTACAATACAGTAGTACACATAAGGTTTCTTGCGGGTAAACTAACATGCACGCGATCAAGAAGGTGAACGAAGGGAATAATATATTAACATACCTCCCAAAATTACTGTGTAAGGTCACAGCTCTAATCTTTACCCAGTGCATGGAGGCCCTCTACTATCATCAGAACAATTAATGCTTGGAAGGATTGACGTATACTATCCTATAGAATAATTAAACATTATATAGGCTGCACAGAAGAATTCATTGGGGAAATAATCCATACTCTGCGATACGAGTATTAGAAATACACCAGCCCCTAGGCACTTTTGTTATCTTGTTGTAGATTGTGATCCGGTGATGAATATGTGTTGATAGATCAGCGGATCCTCAAAAAAAAAGATAGATCAGCATCCAAGGCAAGTTGTGTGATTTCTTAACCTTCAGAGACCATTATACCAAGATACCTAGGATTACAATGATTTCTCAAACAAAGAAAAGGAAATTAATCCTGACAAAGCGCAAATGCAACACAGCCTCTGGCGCAGTAAGCACTCAGCCCACTACTACACCGCATTCTCGGCCAACCGATGGCCATGAAGGTGGGATCCATCTTATCTGGCGCGGCTCCGGTGACCGTCGGCGACGGGAGCGGGGGGTGCGGCGGAGGAAGCGCCAGATTAGGTAAACCACGAAATCGCTGACAGCTAAAAAATGGTGACGTAAAGGAGGACGCGGACCTCGGTGGGATTGAGGAAGGGCTCACCGTCGGTGGAGATGTAGGGCGTGGCGGCGGGGCGGTCCAATTCAGCCGAGGTTGTAGCTGGCGGGGTGACCGATCACCGAGCATCCGTGCGCAGACTCTGGTGGCGAGGATCGGTGTAGGGTTGCGTTGTTTCAGAGGTTGTCGATGCAGCGGTACGGCAGGTGAGAAGGTGGACGGCATGGCGATTGGATCGGGAGGAGGAGGAGGAGGAGAGGTGGGGGCGTGCGTTTCTCTAGCTTTTGTTAGTTGTTTTCTTTTAGCCGCGACGGTCTCTGTTTTTTTTCTCGTTTCTGTTTCCGTGCGTGCGAATGAACTGGGAAGAGGCGCAGGCGACGAAGCGAATGAAACGAGGTACACCACCGACCATCGCGACTGCAGACTCCCGCTTTAGGAGTAGAAAGAAGATTAGTCAATTGGATTTTTTCCTTAAAATCCGTTATTTGTTTCCTAAAGCAAATTGCATTGATGAGATGGATCGGTTGATTTGGGTAAGTTAGGAAAGTTAGATCTGTGACTTTTTGTACCATAGGAAAGTGTTTGATTATAAGGAAATAGTGGAGAAAAAATAAACCGGTGGGGTGGTGGGAGGGGAGACAAACAAAACCAGACGAAAGTGGGAGACGAAAAAAAACCGTGGAGGCTATCCTACCAAGTGAGACATTAGGAGTAGAGATATGCAACGTAAAATCTAATCTAAGCGGAGCTCGTCCGACTCCGCCGTGCACATGTCCTGCGGCCGGCTGCGTCCTTCGAAGTGTTGGTTTGGTGGCCGACGAGGTAGAGTAGGACATGGGACACACACCGGCTCACGGGACTCAAGGCGCCGCCGTCTCCCAGGCCCTACTATTCCTCGTCGGAGCCCGGAACCTTGATGGTGCCGGTGGATGTGAGATCTATGATGGATCCGTCCTGGGAGGAGCCGGCGACATCCACCACGACACGGTTGCGGCGCCCGGACTGGTGCACTATACGGGGCGCCGGAGAATGCGACTCCGCCTCGCCAACGTCCACCGCCGTGAGGGCTGCCGCAGTCTTCCGCGCCCGCTGCCTCGCACGTCGGGCACGCCGTGCCATATTTGTGTCAGACGACGCCCATACGCTCACCTCCGGCTCAGCGTGCCAACGAAGGGGTTGCGCGTCCGCCACCGCGTTCGGATGCCAGACGGACCGCACCGCCTTCGGTGAGGTGATACGTCTCCGTCGTATCTACTTTTCCAAACACTTTTGCTCTTGTTTTAGCCCCTAATTTGCATGATTTGAATGGAACTAACCCGGACTGACGCTGTTTTCAGCAGAATTGCCATGGTGTTGTTTTTTGTGCAGAAATAAAAGTTCTTGGAATTGGATGAAACTTTTTGGAGATTTTTTATGGAATATAAAAAAAATACTGGAGCCAAAACCTACTGGAGGGGGGGCACTGGCTGCCCACGAGGCACTAGGGCGCGCCACCCCCCCCAGGCGCGCCCTGGTACCTCGTGGGTCCACATGGCTCCGTCTGACCTAATTCCAACGCTATAAATTCACAATTCCAGAGAAAAAAATTAGAGAGGAAGTTTTATTGCGTTTCACGATACGGAGCCACCGCCACCTCCTGTTCTTCATTGGGATGCCAGATCTGGAGTCCGTTTGGGGCTCCGGAGAGGGGGATCTTCCGGCATCGTCATCATCAACCATCCTTCATCACCAATTTCATGATGCTCACCGCCGGGAGTGAGTAATTCGTTCATAGGCTTGCTGGACGGTGATGAGTTGGATGAGATTTATCATGTAATCGAGTTAGTTTTGTTAGGGCTTGATCCCTAGTGTCCACTATGTTCTGAGATTGATGTTGCTATGACTTTGCTATGCTTAATGCTTGTCACTAGGGCCCGAGTGCCATGATTCCAGATCTGAACCCTTTATGTTTTCGTGAATATATTTGTGTTCTTGATCCGATCTTGCAAGTTATACGCACCTGCTATGTGTTATGATCCTCATACCCCAAGGTGACAATAATTGGGATTCTTTCCGGTGATTGCCATAGTTTGAGGAGTTCATGTATTCACTATGTGTTAATGCTTTGTTCCGGTTCTCTATTAAAAGGAGGCCTTAATATCCCTTAGTTTCCTTATGGACCCCGCTACCACGGGAGGGTAGGACAAAAGATGTCATGCAAGTTCTTAATGCAAGCACGTATGACTATATACGGAATACATGCCTACATTACATTGATGAATTGGAGCTAGTTCTGTGTCGCCCTCGGTTATGACTGTTACATGATGAATGTTATCCAACAATATCACCGATCCAATGCCTACGAGTTTTTCACATATTGTTCTTTGCTAAGTTACTACTGTCACAATTGCTACAAAACTACTGCTGCTACCGTTACTGCTACTGTTACTATTATTGCTACTGCTATCAAACTACCATACTACTGTGCTACTGATCACTCTGCTGCAGATATTTAGTTTCCAGGTGTGGTTGAATTGACAACTCAACTGCTAATACTTGCAAATATTCTTTGGCTCCCCTTGTGCCGAATCAATAAATTTGGGTTGAATACTCTACCCTCGAAAACTGTTGCGATCCCCTATACTTGTGGGTTATCAAGACCCTTTTTCTGGCGTCGTTGCCGAGGAGCATAGCTATATTTGCTAAGTCACTTGGGATTTATATCTGTTGATCACTATGAAGAATCTGAAAGACGCTAAGACCAAGATCGTTCCCTCTAAAACGAGGGGAGGTAAGGAACTGCCATCTAGCTCTGCACTTGATTCACCTTTTGTTTTGAGTAAACTTGCAACACCACAACATGCTATTAATTCTGATATGTCACAAGTTATTGATGATACTACCTCTGTTTTGAATGATACTCATGATGATGCTAGTACTATGCCTGATAATGCTATGCCACTTGGTGAATTTCTTAGTGAACAACTTGCTAAAGCTAAGGAAATTGAAAATGCTGAAACTCTTGAGAATTGTGCTTCACCTATTATGCCTAGCTCTCCTACTAGAGTTGAAACACCTGATGAACATTGCTTTGATAGGGAGACGGCTAGAGCCATCCTTGCTTGTAATGATAGACATGAAGTTATAAAGTTGCTTGCTGATATGAAAGAAAATCTATGAGGGAGAGAATGAAATATGATCCTAAGTTTTCTACCTCTCTCATATTTGTTACTGATAAGGATTATGAATTCTCTGTCGATCTTGAGTTAATCACTTTGGTTGAATCTGATCCTTTCCATGGTTATGAAACTGAAACTGTTGTGGCACATCTTACTAAATTAAATGATATAGCCACCCTATTTGCTCATGAGGAATTTTTTTGCTATTACTATATTCTTAAGTTATTTCCTTTCTCATTAAAGGGTGATGCTAAAGAATGGTATAATACTCTTGCTCCTGGTTGTGTGCGTAGTCCCCAGGATATGATTTATTACTTCTCTGCAAAATATTTTCCTGCTCATAAGAAACGAGCTGCCTTACAGGAAATATTTAACTTTGTGCAAATTAAAGAAGAGAATCTCCCTCAAGCTTGGGGGAGGCTTCTCTAATTACTTAATGCTTTGCCTGATCATCCTCTTAAGAAAAATGAAATACTTGATATCTTCTATAATGGACTAACCGATGCTTCTAGGGACTACCTAGATAGTTGTGTGAGTTGTGTTTTCAGGGAACGGACTATTGAACAAGCTGAGGAATTATTGAATAATATATTGAAGAATGATAATGATTGGACACTTCCTGAAACACCGCCTAAACCCACTCTGAAGAAGAGGGGTATTTTATATCTCAGTCCTGAAGATATGCAAGAGGCAAAGAAATGCCAGAAGGAAAAGGGTATTAAAGCTGAAGATGTTAAGAATCTACCACCTATTGAAGAGATACATGGTCTTGACACACCGTCACAGGTAGTAGAGGTAAATTCTCTTATAAAGTTTGATGCAAGTGATATTCCTTATAACAAATCTCCTAGTCAATGCTTGTATGAATTTGACAATTATATTATTAAGTAAGATCATTTCAATGCCAATGTTATGAAACAATTGAAACGAAATGCCTACATGATTGATCGCTTGAGTGACTTGTTATTTAGAATTGCTAATGATGTTAAAGGTGTGAGTAAACATGCATCTATGGTTCAAACTCAATTAGAACAAGTTGCTAAATCTCAAAGTGAATTGCTCAATGAAATGAATAACAATATGAATGATCATGCTGTTAGAGTAATGACTAGAGGAGGTAGAATGACTCAGGAGCCACTTTATCCTGAAAGTCACCCAAAAGGAATTGAACAAGATTCTCAAAGAATTAATGTTGATGCACCTAGTCCATCTAAAAGGAAAAAGAAAAAGAAAAATGATAGGACTTTGCATACTTCTAGTGAACCCGAGGTAGAAAAACCCTTGGAAGATAGTAATGATGTTTCTATTTCCGATGCTGAAACACAATCTGGTAATGAACAACCACTCGATGATAATAATAATGATGATGCTCGTGTGGATACCCAACCAGATAATGATAAAGAACCTGATAATGATGTTGAAAGAGAACCTGCTGTTGATCTTGATAACCCACCGTCTAAAAATAAACGTTATGATAAAAGAGACTTCGTTGCTAGAAAACATGGTAAAGAAAGAGAACCATGGGTTCAAAAACCCATGCCTTTCCCTCCTAAACCATCTAAGAAAAAAGATGAAGAATAATTTGAATGCTTTGCTGAAATGCTTAGGCCGGTCTTTTTGCGTACTCGTTTGACTGATATTATAAAGATGCCTCCCTATGCTAAATACATGAAAGACATTGTCACAAATAAAAGAAAGACACCTGAAGCTGAAATTTCCACCATGCTTGCAAATTATTCTTTTAAGGATGGAGTACCTAAGAAACTAGGAGATCCAGGAATACCAACTATACCATGCTCCATTAAACGAAATTATGTCAAAACTGCTTTGTGTGATTTAGGAGCCGGTGTTAGTGTTATGCCTTTCTCTTTATACAAAAGACTTGATTTGAATAAACTCACTCCCACTAAAATATCATTGCAAATGGCTGACAAATCAACAGCCATCCCTATCGGTGTTTGTGAGGATGTGCCCGTTGTAGTTGCAAACGTTACTATTCTAACAGACTTTGTTATACTTGATATGCCCGAGGATGACAACATGTCGATTATCCTTGGTAGATCCTTCTTGAATACTGCAGGGGCTGTTATTGATTGCAACAAAAGCTAGGTCACTTTTCATATCAATGGTAATGAGCATACGGTGCACTTTCCGAAGAAACAATTTCAAGTAAATGGTATTCATATTATTGAAAAGACTCCGACAATTACTATTGGAAGTTTTCAAATCCCTCTTCCTACCGTTAAAAAGAAATATGAAACTCTTATTATCGGGGAGATGCATATCCCCGTTGAGGTAACTTAGTGTTATACGAAAGTTCTTCGGTTTCATGTTACTTGGAAATGGTTTGTTAATAAGATCTGATCAACCTTATTAATGGATTCTTTTTTAGGGGCATGTGGTCGATGAATTTAGTAAGCACAACCTTCTGTACCCACTTTTTATTTTCTGTTATTTTTAGTTAAATGCAATAAAATGCCATGATTATCCTGTTTTCTGATTTATACGTGCAATAAAAAATGTCCAGAAATGAAAGTGCTCAGAATGTAATAAAATTTTGATATGATTTTTTATTTAATATTTAAGAATTTTTGGCACTGGACACATACCAGGGGGGTGCCCCAGGTGCCCACGAGGCACCAGGGCGTGCCACCCCCTGGCGCGCCCAGGTACCTCATGGGCCCCACAAGGACCCCCTCACTTATCCCTTCAGCTCACTTCGTCTCTTACCTCTAGCAAAAATTCCTGGTAGCTCTCTATCTCGTGTTCTTGCTCACAAAACTGAAATTTTCGATCTCTTTGCTCGGAGCTCTGTTTTCGAAACTGTTTTGGGAAATTGCTCCTTGGTATGTGACTCCTCCATTGCTCCAATTAGTTTTTGCTCTATTGGATTATATTTTGCATAATTAGCTGCTCTTGGTGCTACTGAAAATGAGCTTGCATGTTGAATTCTTTGAGTTCCAAGTAGTTTGAATGCTTGATATAGCCTCTAGACATTCATATGAGTAGTTGCTATCAATCTTGTGAAGTTTTATTGATATCATTTTGTGACCCAAAATTTTTCAGAAAATTGTTCTTAGGAAAATGAATTTCTTTCGGAGGAGTTCCTCAAAGCGGAACGCCAAGGGAGTCCTTGGGGAGTCCTCGGACAGTGACCTCAACATTCCGTGTAGGACGGAGGTCCGGCCGTGCGAATGGCCGCACAATGCCATCATGAACGAAGCCGGATTCTACCAAGAGTTCGCGCAATTCGTTGCAAATGCCGGACTGACCGACTTCCTCGCAGATGAGTGTGACCAGCACCACATCCTTACAAATTCCTTTGTGCAAAACTTTCATTTTCTGAGTAGGCTCGAACCCCCTGAGGTGCGCTTTGATTTATATGCTGAACATTATCAGATACCTCTGGCTGAATTTTGTGAGATATGTTTGATTCCCTTTGATGGGGAAATTAGAGAGCCTCGCCCGGAGGAGTCTGAGGGTTTCCTCCAAACTTTAACTGTGGGAGAGACTAGGGGCGTGTCGAAAGCCCGAGCCACTAGCTTGCAATTTCCCTCAGTTCATTACTTTGCTTTATTCTTAGGGAAATGCTTGATTGCTAGGGAGCAAGGTAGTGCGCTAGCTGCACCTGACTTTGCCATTTTACGCCGCGCACTGCATAACGATAACACTTATAACCTGGGAGCTATCATTGCACGTCGCCTGCACACTAATAGAACTAGGGGTAAAATTCATGGTGGTATTTATGCTACTCGCTAAGCGAGATGTTTTAATGTTAACATACGCCCTCCTGATTACTTGCTGCCCAGAGTTTACTTAGATCGCCAGTCCATGAGGGACCACCACTTTCTTGATGCTCCTGAGCCTCCTCATAACATTCGTTATAACTTGGTTTTTAGTGAGGATACTCGTGATATTATTCCGTTGCCTGCACCTGCTTTGTTTGACTCTCATGCCAGGAACGGATATACTATTATGCCACCGGACATAGTTGCTTACCGGAACGCACTGACAGCAGCAGAGGAGGAGGCCCAGGATTGGGACGCTCGGGTGCCGCCTCCTCAGGAGTTTCATATGGGACCGGATGGCTACTACGGATGGCCGTAGACCAAGCTAGGCAAAAGCCTAAGCTTGGGGGAGTACGTATTTCTCACCGACATTACATTCATGTCCACACATTTCATTCCAGTTGTCGGTGTTCATACTTTTTCACTTTATAATCCATGTTAGTTTTATTTTCTCGCTTTTTTCTTGTGTGTTTGAATTTTTTTGAGAAAATCCAAAAATATTTCTCGTATGCATTATAAGGAGAAGACCACGATGAAAATGTTGAGTGGCTCTCATATGCATTATTGTTGATCTAACAAAGAGCCCATATTACCTTGTCTTCTGCTTTGAATAAAATGCTTGCAGATTCCAGCTTAGTCCACGGCACACTTGCACTATTTTTATTTTCATATCATTCGGTCGTGCAAGTGAAATGCAATAATGACGATGATTTGATGAAGTGACTGTGGCAAGGAAAAGCGGGTATGAACTCAACTTGTTCTTTGTTTTTGTAAATATGTTTAACTCAGTATCCATGATTCAGCATATTATGATTAAACATGTTTATGATGACAATTAGAGATTATAGTTGCTCATGCCATGCTTAAGTAGCTAGGAGTGGATAATGATTTATCTTGAGTGTCAACATGCATTAAAATGTTCATGATGTAGTATCATGATATGGTATCCTCCTCTGAATGTTTCAAGTGGCTTAACTTGGCACATGTTCACGCATGTAGTTGATTCAAAACCAACATAGCCTTCACGATATTTATGTTCATGGTGCTTATATCCTACTCATGCTAGTATTCAATGTTGATTATTCATAATGCATGATTATGACCATTCTCGCTCTCTAGCTGGTCGCTTCTCAACCTATTTGATAGCCTTCGCATGTACTAAGCAGGAATGCTGCTTGTGCATCAAATCCTTAAACCTAAAAGTTATTTCAGATGAGTCCACTATATCTACCTATATGCGGTATTACTCTGCTGTTCTAAGTAAATTTGCATGTGCCACCTCTAAATATTCAAATGAACATCTGTTTTGTGTGCCCGTACCGCTCATGGAGCGACAGGGGGCGGTCAGTATCTTCCATGCTAAGCGGGTTATTCTCATGATGAGTGTTAATTCACTCGTCCTTGCACGAGAGGGGCTGGTAATCGGGACGCCCAGTCCCATTATTAAAATTGCAAAATAATAAAACAAACTCCCCCGGAAAGTTGTTGGTATGGAGGGCACCCGAGGATTCGGCTAGCCATGGCTTGTGATTGTTGGTGGAGGGGGAGTAAACTTTACTTTACCGCTTGGGAACCGCCGCTAATGTGTTTAGCATGGAAGATATTGAAAACTCTCGGTCGTGACGTTGACAGGAAAGGCATGCCTCCCAAAATTTTATTTATCTCTGAATTAAGCTTCGAGCTCTGGCACCTCTGCAAATCCATGCTTCCCTCTGCGAAGGACCTATCTATTTACTTTTATGTTATTTTACTTTTATTGTTGAGTCATCACCTTCTCAAATAAGCACCAGTCCTGAGAGCACTATTGTCATTCTCATGCATTGTGAATAGTTAATGTTGTGTGCATCATGACTGGATCTCTTCTTCCATGAATTACAATGTTTAGTCGCTGCTTGAACTTTGGAGGTGCTCTGCATTTATGTTTTGCGGTCTCAGAAAGGGCTAGCGAGATACCATATTGTCATGTTATATCATGATCATTTTGACAAAGTGTTGGCATTTGATATATCTTATTATTGCTCGCTAGTTGATTATGCCATTGATATGAGTGAATATAATTTCTAAGAGTTATCATTTGCATGGTTAGTTATAATCTTTGCTGAAAACTTGGGTACTATTTAGGCATACATATAGATACAAGAACAAAAGAGTTTGTAAAAGTTTTTCTTTATCACTTTCAGTTTGTCAACTGAATTGCTTGAGGACAAGCAATGAGTTAAGCTTGGGGGAGTTGATACGTCTCCGTCGTATCTACTTTTCCAAACACTTTTGCTCTTGTTTTGGCCCCTAATTTGCATGATTTGAATGGAACTAACCCGGACTGACGCTGTTTTCAGCAGAATTGCCATGGTGTTGTTTTTTGTGTAGAAATAAAAGTTCTTGTAATTGGATGAAACTTTTTGGAGATTTTTTATGGAATATATAAAAA
This sequence comes from Elymus sibiricus, assembly GCA_039707655.1. NCBI lineage: Eukaryota > Viridiplantae > Streptophyta > Magnoliopsida > Poales > Poaceae > Elymus > Elymus sibiricus. The sequence continues at coordinate 172,225,917 of CM077676.1, forward strand.
ATACTGGAGCCAAAACCTACTGGAGGGGGGCCACTGGCTGCCCACGAGGCACCAGGGCGCGCCACCCCCCCAAGCGCGCCCTGGTACCTCGTGGGGCCCACGTGGCTCCGTTTGACCTAATTCCAACGCTATAAATTCACAATTCCAGAGAAAAAAATAAAAGAGGAAGTTTTATTGCGTTTCACGATACGGAGCCGCCGCCACCTCCTGTTCTTCATCGGGAGGCCAGATCTGGAGTCCGTTTGGGGCTCCGGAGAGGGGGATGTTCCGGCATCATCATCATCAACCATCCTTCATCACCAATTTCATGATGCTCACCGCCGGGAGTGAGTAATTCCTTCGTAGGCTTGCTGGACGGTGATGAGTTGGATGAGATTTATCATGTAATCGAGTTAGTTTTGTTAGGGTTTGATCCCTAGTATCCACTATGTTCTGAGATTGATGTTGCTATGACTTTGCTATGCTTAATGCTTGTCACTAGGGCCCGAGTGCCATGATTCCAGATCTGAACCCTTTATGTTTTCGTGAATATATTTGTGTTCTTGATCCGATCTTGCAAGTTATACGCACCTGCTATGTGTTATGATCCGCATACCCCAAGGTGACAATAATTGGGATTCTTTCCGGTGATTGCCATAGTTTGAGGAGTTCATGTATTCACTATGTGTTAATGCTTTGTTCCGGTTCTCTATTAAAAGGAGGCCTTAATATCCCTTAGTTTCCTTATGGACCCCGCTGCCACGGGAGGGTAGGACAAAAGATGTCATGCAAGTTCTTAACACAAGCACGTATGACTATATACAGAATACATGCCTACATTACATTGATGAATTGGAGCTAGTTCTGTGTCGCCCTAGGTTATGACTGTTACATGATGAATGTTATCCAACAATATCACCGATCCAATGCCTACGAGTTTTTCACATATTGTTCTTTGCTAAGTTACTACTGTCACAATTGCTACAAAACTACTGCTGCTACCGTTACTGCTACTGTTACTATTATTGCTACTGCTATCAAACTACCATACTACTGTGCTACTGATCACTCTGCTGCAGATATTTAGTTTCCAGGTGTGGTTGAATTGACAACTCAACTGCTAATACTTGCAAATATTCTTTGGCTCCCCTTGTGTCGAATCAATAAATTTGGGTTGAATACTCTACCCTCGAAAACTGTTGCGATCCCCTATACTTGTGGGTTATCAAGATGAGGCAGCGGCGACACACCTCACGGCGGATTGGGATGACAATGGGTACCCATTACCCACGTACCCTGCGGGTACAAACCCTATTAGGGTAAGGGTACGAGACAAAAAGTTATCCATGTGTATATAAATAGGAAAATCTGAAACCCATCGGGTAGAGCGAGTACGGGTATGGGATCGTATAATCCATATCCACATACCCATGTACACATATAAAATCCATATGAACTCAAAATTATCTCTACACTTTGCCGTGAATTTGTGAACTCAAAATGTATGACTATATGTTGTTGTTTATGACTATGTGATGTTGTTTTGATGTGTTGTTGTCTACGAGAAAGTGATGTTGTTTATTAAATGTGTTCTTGTTTATGTTGTGTTGTTGTTTATAAGTATGTGTTGTTATTATAATAGTATGTTTTTGTTTATAAATTATTATTATACGTTGTTGTTTATGGCTATGAGTTGTTCAAATTGATGCTTTGCAAACTTGGGTAATTTTACCCGCGGGTATCCGTCTACCCTGTCGCGTAACGGGTACCCGTTGACGGGTATGGGTAAGGGTGACGGGTAAGTTCAGGGGGCGGGTAAGGGTATGGGGTGGCTCCACCCATACCCAAACCCTACGGGTGCCATCCGTAGCGGCGAATCCATGTGCCATTTGGGCGGACACAATGGATTCCCAACGGAAGGAGTCCGAGCATTGCCGTCGGGCGGCCTCCTCCCGAGAGCGGCGGAGCACAAGCCGGACGGTCATCTCCTCCTCGGGGCTGCGTGGGATGAGCTCGGGGTCGACGGATTTGGAGGTGCAGGACTCGGATCCGCTGCCAGCCATGTCGAAGAAGGCTGGAGATCGCCGGAAGGGAGCTTGGGGGCGGAGTGGAGTGGAGTGGAGTGACTAGGGTTTGGTCCGGGGAACGGATGGGGACGAATATATGTGGTGTTGGGTGGGTCAGCGTGGGCTGGATCCAACATGGCGAACGCGCCCGGCCACGCCCGGGCCACCCCATATCCACGCCATATTTGGGATGGATATGAGGGGTGCTGGTCGGCTTGGGCGTTTGAGCCAGGTTTGAGGCGTCCGTCTGGGTCGGGTTTTTTTGAACGGTCAGTGACCGAGCCGTCCGTCCGGGCGTATGAGGAGGGTTTGAGGCGCCCAACTGTAGATGCTCTAAGGCCTCTTTAGGTTCATTAAGATTCCTGCGGAGCAAACCTGGCCATATGCACCACGTGACACATGTGGTAAGCAATCTAAACTATTAGAAAAAAAATCTGGCCATATGCATCGTGCTTTTAAGGCTGGCCCATGGGCACAAATTTTTGTCCAAACATAGGCCCGACACGGCACGCGAACAAAATGGTTTGGTCGACCTTTGGCCCGCCAAGGAACAAGGCCGATCCTCGAAGCCAAGCCTTAACGCCGGTCCAACATGGCCCTTTTATGCGTGGCCCGTCATGTGGCCAAAATCGGTCCTTTTAGCATTATTTGGGGCTGTTTTGATCTTTTTGGGTTGTTTATCCTTTTTTTACCTAAAAACAAAAGGTCCGAAAGACCGAAAGGGCCTAGAAAGCTGAAAATCAACTCGAGACGGCCCATAGCCATGTCATGCCGTGCCGACCTTTTTAGCTCGCATGCTAGGTCAATCCACGAGACGAAGCCTTCGAGGAGCACGCCACGACCCTAAAAGGGCCTAAATGGGTCGTGGCGCGTCAGGCCTTTTTATGGCTGGGACGTGGCACCCATATGGTTAGGTTTGTCCGGGAGACGATTGTATTCCTTAGGAATTATTTCTACAGAGTTTGTTTAATTTGTACAATATAAAAAAGCATAGATTTTTTTGCATGGAATTCCACATGAGTACCTTTCCTCCGTAACCTTTAGGCAAAACCCTAATAGACAGAAAGCTTAGTTCCCTACCGACTGATTTCGCTGTTTTCCTCGTCCCCGACGTCTGGTTTCCACATCGGAAGGCAGGGGATCACGGAGTTACGTGGGGAGTTTAAGTCTATTTTTGTTAAGTTTCGGTGTCTTTATGTCGTTCTCCGGGCGCTGATTCCAACGTCGACATGGGACGCACAAGAGTTTGTTTCAGAAAAATTGAGCAAAATATGTACATTGTAATTTATTTATTTATTTGAACCATGCAGAAGGAGTGCATGTAAATATTATAGTAGGAGATAAGAAGTACAAAGTCTTAACCAAAGATAGAAGAAAAAACCAACAACAACCAGGCAAAGGAGGAAAGAATGCAACCCAACCAAACGAAACAACCAAGACTCAAGGGCACACACATACACCCAAGCGACCATGTACGACCTAGATGGGAAGGTGATCTAGGCACCTAGCGCTGGCACGACGCCATTGGCACGCTTCACATTTAATTTGTTCAACTAACCGGTCGATCGAAATGACGACATTGTCAAAATTCCTCTTATGTAGTACTATTTGTGTGTGGCTGCTTTTAAGTTATGTATGAGACCTTGCTATATGCTTGTGAGATTATGGCTATGCTTCTTTCTCATATATCATATTGTTGTTATTGTCTCATGTCATATTGTTGTTATTATATGCCTTATCACACACACCACTTGTTGTCATTTTGAGATGGCTATGTTATATATTTGTAATTTTTTAGTCATCTCATATATCACAAGTTGTTGCAAAAGTAAAATTCACTTTGTGCATCCATGCTCACTTTTGCACCTCTCCAGTTTCTAAAACTTTAGGGGGAGCGTTGATCATATTTTGTGCACTTTGTATTCAAATGCATAGAATTTTCTTATGTGTGCACAAATGTAGGAGAGCTAAACCTAAACATCTAGAACCCATGCTAAGCTTATCATAGTATCCTTTATTATATTGATCTATTCATATTGTCATCAACCACCAAAAAGTGGAAGACTAAAAGGACATTCGTCCCTAATGAGGGTTTAAGTGTTAATGAAAATAGTGATTAGACGCCTAACTATGTTGTGCTTTCAGCTTACACATGATTGGAAATGAAACGTAATGTCGGTCGGCAACCCTCCTAAGCTAAAAGGATAAAGAAGATGGCACATCAAAATATACCGATGATTGCTCGTTTTGAGTCGTAGGTACACCGTACTATTAAGTGGGGATACACCATGAATCTTGTATGGGAATCACTGAACAAAAGTAAGCCATATACACCCACATCCCATGTGAGAAAGAGCACTGTGTTTTCCACCTTTTATGTTGTTGTTGTCACGACCAGGTCGGACTATCTGACACGTCGGAGGTTTTGACTCATGGTCCGACATGGGATCCAACTTTGTTTTGGGTGTTGTATCAAGTCTAATACCATGTTTGACCTAGGTTAGACTATCTGACATCTCTGTACAACATACATAACAGGCAGAAAACTGGTGGTTCTATATAAGCCACCCTTCTTCTTTAAAGGTGGATGACGACTCTATTCCTCTTTGCTCCATTGATCCAAAGCTCAAAACTTTAATCTCTCTCTCTCTCTCTCTCTCTAGCCACTCAATCCATCCGAGCAATAGGAACACCCAATCAATCAATCCACCAAAGCAAAACTCAAGTTCGTTGATTCCCCACAAGATCCTAGCACATCTTGTTACTCTTGCGTTTGTGGGGAACTCTAGATAGTTGGTGTTACCCGGGGGCTTTCGATTCATGTGGTTGTGCCCCAGGCTTGCTTATGAGGATTTGGAGCTCGCCCCAAGAGCTACCCCTAGTGAGAGGAAACTTGGGCATTCGTTGACCAAGGTTCATAGAGACATTCGTTGTTGTGGGAGCATTCTTTTTTTTTCCACCTCTCCAATGAAGATTAGCACACCTCCAAATGTTTGAACTTCATTCTACATCTTCGTCTCTATCACTTTTGGTTGTCTCTTAACCCTAACTTTACTTTGTGTTATTACTTGTTTGTTTGTTGCCTTGTGTAGCTTGCTAGCTTGTTGTAACACATCACATATGGTGTATCATCTTGTTGCAGATACAGAGAACTTGCATTTTCACGATAACCTCTAAAATCAACAAAGAAAAAGATTAAATTTGGTAGTCGTCTATTCACCCGCCCCCTATAGTTAACTTCTCGGGCATCTTTGAACCTTCAATTGGTATGAGAGCAAGGTCTCTCTCTCTCTCTCTCTCTCTCTCTCTCTCTCTCTCTCTCTCTCTCTCTCTATTTAGCTTCACCGCTATAGAGAGCAAAGATGCCGGATGAAATCAAAGGTGAAGCCAGGAATTTGTTCCTCGGTATTCATCATAAAAAAAACTTATGCAATAACAAATGTGTATATGACACCAATTGTGCAATAAGCTAGCAACGACAATGGGCCAACGACGTGTGTGACAGGGCCGTCACGAAGAGCCCACCAAAACACCACATCTTACATTCTTATGAAGTTGCTCCCCACTTCTACCAATTCTCTCAACATGCAGCCCTCCACATCACCAACATGCCACATCAGCATTTTCTCTTTTATTTACTATGCAGACATATCCTCTTCTTTGGAATCGTATTATTGCCTTTCTTTTAACCTTTTCAGTTACCCCCACCGATTGATTTCCCTCTCAATCTATTGATCCGTAATAAATTCCCTTCCATTCCCTTCACCTTCATCTTCTCCACTACTCTTCTCTTCTTCGTCGTCTACAGTATATAAGGAGCTTCTATTCCTCTTTGGCGACCGTGCCAGGGTAGTTCTTAATCTTGTGATGATACTTCCAACCTTCCAGGGCTTCAATTCTAAAGCTATGTCACTGACGTACGCTTGACATAGAAGTAGAAGCTGGCTGAGAATGATCTAGCGTTGTACAGCATCAGATAGAGGCGCACTTGCCATTGACGAACATCATCAGCAGCAGCACACGATCGACCGGCCGCCTGAGCTCCGACGGTGTGCACTCCGTCAAGGTCAGACATAGAAGTCGAAGCTGGGCGAGCACGATCTGGCATCGTATGGCATTAGGCGGAGACGCACGTGTCGTTGATGAACATCCCCATCAGCAGAGCACGACCGACTGGCTGCCTGAGCACTGATCTTAGTGTGCACTCCATCGCAGCCAGTATAAGCCTGGCCTGCTAGATGTGAAGATTTAGCCTGTCGCGCCGGTGTGGCCATCCATTGGCGTCGTTTGCGCGTGCCCCCGAAGGCTGAGGACGGTGTTGGCCTCCGTGATGAGCGCAGCGCCTCGGCCACCATGAAGGAGGGTGCGAGGAACGCAACGGCGAGGATGAGCCAGACAGGAATAACTGTTTGTTGCAGACTTGGGTGGTCTGCAGCGAAACGGCGGCCACATTAATGTTTCCATGGATTATTTGTAGATTTCTCTCCTGTGACGCCTCCTAACACGACCCGAGAGATTTGATGGAGAGCGGCAGGGTTCAGTTCAACTAATTCCGTGGACTTCTTACCGATACCGCCGGGGTAAACAAAATGTCATATATTTTGCATGTACACCAAAAAATTGCAGTAGTAAGAGATTAGGAGAGCAGCTGAAAGGGTCATCGACTGGGATGGATGTCAACTATTTTGAATATGGGTGCGTACATCATCTTGCAACCAATGGTTCTTCGCTGGTGAAACAAAATTAGCTAGCAATATCACCATATTCCGCATGATGTTACTGTGCCTTTCTATAGATTTTGTCACTATTTGGTTTTAAGCATTTTACACTGCTCAATATTTGCATCCGTATTAATTACTAGTACATATGTTGTAGGCTTAGAGCTGGTGGGGTCATCGGACCATTTTGATAATAGTTTAGCAGATGAGGCAAATGTATTTGTGAAGTATGAAAAATACCATTGAATTAAGCATCCATATGTGCTAAATATTCCCGCAGCAACGCGCGGGGTCTTATTCTAGTTATATAAAAGAGGCACACTCCATCATTTCCCCCACATGCCAAAGCAAATAACAAATATATATATGAATTTTGCCTAATATCAACGTGCAATTAAATTCCTGTCTAATAGAAACGTGCATTGCACGTACACATTTGCTATTGAAATCCCAACGACACAAGCGACGCAACAAAGCGCCTCTAACCCTTCTTCCAGTGTTATAAGAGAGATCCTTGTGTTCACACCCCACAAAGTAAAGCTGTCGAAACAAATTTATTTGTTTCAAGAATATAGTTTACCCAAAATTTGTACTACTTGAACCCTTAATTCTTGCCGAATTCCTTGATGAAGCCGATGAGCCGTTGGAACTCCGTCGCCGACGAGCCTCCATCCGCGATGTCCCGCCTCACCTCCTGCGACAGCGCTTGAGCCGACATCCTTAGCTGGCCGGACTCCATCGCCTGCCTCACCATCCCCTCCACGACGGCCCTCTCGCACACGTCCTTCATGTCCAGCCCCGTCCCCCATACGGTGCCCACGAACCGGCTGTTGATGTGCTGGTCCGCGAAGAACGGCCAGCAGACCAGCGGCACGCCCTCGGTGATCCCCTCCAGCGTCGAGTTCCACCCGGCGTGAGTCAGGAAGCAGCCCACGGCGCGGTGTCTCAGCACGTCTCGCTGCGGCGCCCAGTCCACGACACGCGCCTTGCCGTTCCCCGCCGCGTCGATGGCTTCCTGGAGGACGGCGCTCTGGCTTGCCCCGACCATGTCCGGCCGGAGCACCCACAGGAACGCGTAGCCGGAGCTGACAAGCCCGGACAGGAACTCGGTGAATTGCTCGAGTGAAATGACGACCAGGCTGCCCAGGCTCACGTACACGACGGACCGGTCCGCCTGACCGTCCAGCCACGCCATACATCCGTCGTCCACGCGCCACAAACTGGTGGCCGGCGCCGGCGCCGCCGAGACGGCGTGGAGAGGGCCTATGGCGAAGACGTCGCGCATATGCGGTGCGATCTGTGCGAGCGCCGACCGCTCCAGTGACGCCGCCATGTTGAATATGAGCGCCCGAGCCTTGCAGCTGTGAGCGGTGTAGCCCACCAGAATCTGCAGCAAAGGGTCGACGTCGTGGGTCTCGGCCCGACGGCGGCAAGAGCTTGGAAGATCTCGTCGCCGCAGGAAATCCTCCATCCCCGGGACGCAACGGACCGGCTCATCGAGGTCGGCGCCTACAGGGATGGGAACCTCGCCGAGCTCCACGAGCTTGGGTACGGAGAGGTAAGCCAAGAAGCTGCACGCGCTTGCCGTGCGGAAAGCGAGCGCCGGCACGCCGAGCTCCTCCGCGACATCGATGGCGAACGGCAGTAAACCGTCGGCCACGACGCACGACAGCGCTGGGAACCCGCCGTCGGCCGCGGACAGCGCCGAGGCGAGGAGAGCACGGTACGCAGCAGGGCCCGTCGTCATCAGGGACTTGGCGAGATCCTTGAGGTCGCCCACCGAGCGGGGGTGGTCGACGGGGAGGCCGTCCGGCAAGGACACGAAGCGGAGGCGTGGCGTGGCGACGGCCTCGGCGCGGTGAGCACGGCGGAGATTGTGCTCCGTGTGAACGAAGGTGACGTGGAGGCCGGCGTCGAGGAGCCCCGCGGCGAAATGAAGCATCGAGTTGATGTGGCCCTGCAGCGGCCAGGGGAACACCAGAACGTGCACCGGCGCCATTTCCGTCACACCACCGGTCGCTTCCTCTCGCCGGCTAGGGATTCTACGGAGTCTCTGAATAGGGTGTACTTACCTCTGCGTGAGTACGCTCCATGAAGTCCAACTTTGAGGAACAGTTTTAAAATCGATAGCGTCGTCCTCGCATGAGATAAAAAATGATGCACTACTAGTGGAACCTGTTGGCATTGGCTAGCTTGAGTGATGGATTGGTGGCGAAGATCTGGATCCGATTGCTGCTCTACTTTAAGCACAAGCGCGTGTGCATCATCAGAGCCTTAACGTGCACCTATCAGCTGTGCTATTTACCTTTTTACTGTTTTTTCTTGTCGGTTGGCGATGTCGTTTTACTCCGGGCGTCCGCTGAAAGCCTCGAAACTCGCGCTCCTGGGCATGGCATCTTTGGAGCGCACTATTGACCGCCAGAGATCGTGGCTAAGATGGATCAAAGAGGGTGACGCGAATCCTAAGCTTTTCAAGCAGTGGCCAATCGCCAATGGTAGGAGACTGGGTAGGAGATCGAAGAATTATATCCCTCACATCAAACATGGTGATGAAATTATCACGGACCAGCAACGGAAGGAAGAGGTTTTCACTGAAGCATATAAAAACTTCCTTGGAGCTGCGCGGGCTAGGAGTCACTGTAGATTTGGACTATCTAGGCGTGGGGGCAGTGGACCTGCAGGAGCTTGACGACATCTTCACGAAGGAGGAAGTGTGAATGATCGTAATGGAGTTGCACCCTGATCGGGCACGGGGCCTGATGGGTTCATCGATGCGTTCTATTAGCAAGATTGGCCAATCATCAAAAAGATATCATGGCAGCACTACTCAAATTATTCGTTTGTGATGGTAAATAGAGGTTTCACCTTTCTCAAAAAAAAAAAAAAAGTAAACAGAGGTTTCACCAAGCTCAACAGGGCTCTGATCACTTTGATCCCGAATAAAGTAGACGCTAAGGAGGTGGGGGATTTTCACCCCATCAGTAGTTTCTCCAAACTATTTGCAAAAATGCTTTCCTTCAGGGTCCGTCGACGTATGAAGGAGCTGGTTAGCGTGAACTAATCAACGTTCATTCAGGGATGGAATTGGTGTCATGTAGATTCCATCCCTGAATGAACGTTGATGGAATCTACATGTCTGGTTGCCAAGAAGATACATGCGAGGAGAATCCCTGGTGTTTTCCTGAAACTCGATATTTCTCCAGCTTTTGACTCCCTCTTGGGCTTTCTTGTTCGAAGTCCTAAGAGCGAAAGGTTTCAACGACAAGTGCATCCGGTGGATGGCTATACTGCTGCAAATAACTACCACTCGGATACTTGTAAAGGCATCCAACAATAAATGATCTTTCTTTTTTTTTCAGATGCGCGCTCAACACTTTTGGGGAGGCCACGAGTCTGCGCGTAAACTATAGGAAATCATCGTCTATCCTGATTCGGGGAGGACAGGGAGATCGAGCTAGGGTGGAAGAACTGCTGTAGTGTTAGCTCGCTGATTTCCCTTGCAAATACCTCGGTCTTCAGCGTGCCATCAATCATCTTATGAAAACGGAGTGGCAACCCATGCTTGATCACGTTAGAAAATTCACCCCGGCATGGCATCGTGGTCTAATTCAGAGACCAAGGAGTCTTGTCTTGGTGAAATATGTCATTGCTGCGAAACCAGTGCATCACCTATTGTCATGGACGCGCCGGTTTGGGTATTCAGAGACATGGATCGATGGATGCGCTCGTTCTTTTGGGCAAGGAAAGATTGGGCAAATGGCGGGCAGTGTTTGGTCGCATGGAGCATCATCTGTCGACCAACATGCTTTGGAGGTCTCGGCGTTGAGAACCTGAAGATGTAGACTCTTGCACTACGAGTGCGATGGGAATGGCTTAGGCGAACGGAGCCTGATGGGCCATGACAAGGGTTGTCCTTAATGACGGATGATGAAGCACACATAGTCTGTGACAGCTTGGTCCATATAATTGTTCGCATGGGGAACAATGTTCTGTTTTGGACGGATCGATAGACCCGCTCACCGCCGCTGGTTTGCAGCTGTCAGCATTTGAACCCACAGCTTTTTGGTGCTGGCACCGCCGCTGGTTTGCAGTTGTCGATATCACACCAATGATCGTGGCACAAGTGGACCCGCTCACCCAAAACCACCGATCAATGCAACAAGCCTGGATACGAGACATTTAGGAAGGCATATCTTTCAGCGCGCATATCCAGCTGATGCACCTGCGCCACGCCATCTCAACTGTGCCCTGAAATGCACTAGCTCAAGACACTTATGAATGGCCGTGCGCGGCGTCGGTGTTTTACTCTACCAAGTCTGACTACAACAGACTTTGCGAGAGTTTGGTTCGCTCTTCGATGGCGGCCTGCATATGGCGGAGCTGTGCACCTCTAAAATGTAAAATCTTTGTGTGGCTGGCCGCACAATACCGTCTCTGGACCTCGGATCGTAGAGATCGACATGGTCTACAGGAAAAGACCTTCGGCGTGTTACACCTGTTTGCAGGAGGAAGACAATGTTGACCACATTTTGGCTCAATGTGTCTATGCACATGAAGTATGACATTTTTTCTTTGATGCTTTATAGGGAAACGTCACCAACACGGAGATGACAAACTCTTTCATTGCATGGTGGCTCCGGACTAGAGATAGATTCAAGAAAGTGGAGAGGCATGGCTTTGACTCGCCGGTGATTGGGATTGCACGGTCTCTTTGGAAACAAAGGAATGCATGGATCTTCAATCATGTGGAGCAATTTAGAATTCCTTTTAGTTTAGCTCAGCAAATCTTATATGAGATCAAAGCTTGGAAACAAGCCGGTGTTGGAGCGGCAGGGTTGCATAGGTTTGTGAGAGAGTAGTCTTTGTACTCTCCGGTGGTGTGGGTGTACCTATGATGATGTTCACATCAATTCCTAGGTCTCTTGTAAGCCTTTTGCTCCCTTCTATAAAACTATGATACACCTTTGGCATACTCTCAAAAAAGAACATATACAATCGTAACCACAAATCTTCCTTATACGCTCGGGCGGCGGCCCGGTCACTGTCTGGTCATAAAAATGCCATCCAAATGGACCCCTCAAATCGGTCATATACGTCCGGGCTATCCTGCTCCCCCAAACACAACCCATATACATGAAGGATATGGGGACGACCGAACGCGCCTGCACGTCGGATTCAACAGGCTAGACCAATTCCAAATCCGCTCTAAATTGACCAAGTTCACCATGTTGGAGAAATGCCCTAGAGGCAATAATAAAAGTATTATTTATTTTCAAGTTTATGATTAATTTTTATATTTTATGTTATAACTGCTATGGTTCTCAGGCTCAAACAAGAAACTGCTGTGGTTCTCGAGTCTGCGAAAAATAAAGAGGCTCAGAGGAAAACTCACATGCACGTGCAGAGTTATAAACGGTAAAATAGATTTCTTGTCTTACCTCTAGGACTAGCTTAAGTGTTGCATGATGATTTTGTTTTCTTGATCATGGGCATGAGTTAAGTGTAACGATGCTGTCAGCAAGTTTGAGGCCAGGATATTAGAAGAACACTTGTGTTGAATTGACCCAAGTTGTATGCTATACTAGGAGATTATTTCATGGTCCATCACACGGGAAAGATAACGTATGCATAATTCCTTAGACCCATGAGAGTATTGAGCCACTTCATACTAGACGATTCACTTTGAGGATGTTCTAACGTCAACCGTAATAGGGTGATCATAACGACAACTTACAGGTTCATATGAAACGTATGATAAGGAACTAGATAGCTCGAGATTGGGATTTGCTTCTCCAACGATGGAGATGTATTCTTAGTGCCCTCTCGGTGTGACGGTTTCCATCATCGTCTCGCCAGACATAGCGTGACTTGTTAACAGGGATGCCGAAACACGAGAAAGAGAATAAAAATGGTAACGAAGAGACTGGCATAGTGATTATGTGTTGACTCACGAGGATCCTGATATATCTCACCTCGAGTTTGTAATCGCGAAGCAAAAGAAATAACATATGGTAGCTATAGGTTCACTCGATAATCATTCGTGTGGGTATAGGAGGATCAATGTGGATGTCCACGGTTTTGCTATTGATCATTGAATGTCAGCTGGAGCAAGTGCCTGCAAGCGAGCGTTGTGGAACCACCGAGCGAGCTAGCTAGCGTAGTTTTTTTTTCTACAATTTTTTTTAATGCTCAGAAATTCGAAATTCTAAACGATTTTGGAAACGAGAACTTTTTTAAAATTCCAATATTTTTGTAAATGTAAACATTCTTTGAAAACGCAAACAAATTTTGTAAACATGAACATTTTTTGGAAATCCCGAACAAAAAGTAATGTGAATTCAAAAAACTGTTCACAAATTTGAATTCTAAAATATTTCTGAAAAAGTGACAATTTTATAAATATGGTGAACATTTTTACGAAATATACACTACAAAATTATTAAATATATGATGAATTTTTTATTTATATACAATGAACAATTTTAGAAAATACAGACTGAAAAATTATTTAATATATGATGAAAATTTTATTTGTTTACAATGGACTTTTGAATATGTGGTGAACAATTTTCAGTTATACATTTAACATTTTTATATACGGTGAACAATTTTTGAAAATCGTGAACAATTTTTCACATCCCGAACAATTTTTGAAAAATGTGGTTTTTAAAATTTGGGAACATTTCTTGAAATTGTGATTTTTTTTTGAAATTCAGAACCATTTTTGATAAAATACAAACAGGTTTTGAAAACTTAAATATTTTTTAAAAAAACTCAATTTCTTTTGCAATTTTGAAACTTTTTGAAAGTTGTGAAATTTTGAGGAAAAAAAACGAGTATAGATAAATGAAATGATAAAAAGCTGAAAAGGAAACAAAAAACTAGTAAAAATTGTTTTTAAAAAATAGTCATGGATTTAAGAAGAAACAATTAAGAAAGGAAAAGGAAAAAGAAACAGAAAAGGAACAAGAAAAAACAGAAAAATAGGTCAGAAAAACCAGAAAACTGGGCAAAAACACTGAGAAGAAAAAAAAACTATCGCAAAGTTCCCAAAACCGCTGGAAATGCTCCCGCTCAGTGGGCCAGCCCGCTCGACGAGCCTGTAGGTGATTGACGTCCCAACGCTCGCAAAGAGCGCGAAAGCTATTTATCGCCTTGAGCGAGCACAGGGGGAACGTCTCGCTGAAGGGGTCTACTACTTGGGCCGGCCCATTCGGGTGGAGTTAATGAACGAAAAAGCAGAAGAGAAAATGGGGCGCTCTCCCGGTTCACAGCGAGTGCGGCTAGCCACCTGTGCTAGGCTGGTGTTTGAGATATATATAAATAGGGCGACAGTTGTTAACGTGAAACAAGCCGCGTTATTCATTGTTTATTCTCCGTTTTATTTCCAGTTTTTTTTGTTTTTCTCCGTTTTTTCTCTGTTTCATTGGTTTTTTTATTTTCTTTCCATCTTTGATGTCTTTCTTTAGTTTTATTTTTTTATTTTTTCTTCTCCATTTTTTGTTTGGCTTTCTTTTTTCTTCTCAATTTTTGGTTTTTCTTTTGTTTTTTATGTTTGTTTTTGTTTTCACTCTACATTTGCATATATGTCAAAAAAAAAATTAATAAGTGATCAACATTTTTTGTATACACGTTCAACATTGTTCGAACGCTTATTCAACATTTTTTAAATACTTGCTCAACATTTTAATAATTATTCAAAAAAATTCAATTTCATGTTCAACATTTTTCTAATACCTGTTCAACATTTTTTTAATACTTATTCAACATTTTTTAAATAGTTGTTCAACATTTCAAATACTTATTCAACATTTTCAAATACTTGTTCAACATTTTTTAAACACTCATTCAACAATTTTTAATACTTATTCAATATTTTTCAAATACTTGTTCAACATTTTTAATACTTATTCAACATTTTCAAATACTTGTTCAACATTTTTCATATACTCTTTCAACATTTTTTAATACTTGTTCAACATTTTTCAAATATTTATTCAACATTTTTAATACTTTTTCAACATTTTCAAATACTTGTTCACCATTTTTAATACTTTTTTAACATTTTCAAATAATTATTCAACATTTCTAAAATTCTTGTTCAAAAAATTTCAAATATTTTTATAGAGTGTTTTTTTCTAATATATATATTTAAAATATGTTAAAATATAAACAAAAGTAAACAAAAAAAGCAAAGAAAGAAAACATAAAACAGAGAGCAGAAAGAAAAAAAAAAGTAGGCTGGAACTTCCCGCGCGGCTGGGCCGCGGCCCATGTATAGCTCCGCGACGCGAGAGGCTGCCCTCGTCTCGCCTAACCCGAGAAATAGGTGTCCCCGCAAAGAGCGACATGTTTCATTTGCGAAGACGCTCCGGCATCAGCGTACACTGTTTTGCTCAAAAAAAAAAAAATCAGCATACACAGAATTGCAAGACGATCACAGAATCGACCAAGCTTTATTCACAGTCTCGCAAAGATGAGAGATACGACACAAGACAAGAGAATGCCCAACGAGACCAGCCTCCAAGAGACCGCGATCTCTCGAAAGAAGTATACAAGCAGCCGTCGTCGCCATGACGCCATCCGATCCAAATCAGTACGCCGGCGAAGGCCGACCGACATGACCGCCTACTGCATCAGCCCCGCCCCCAGCAGGGACACCAGCGCGAGAGACGCCAAGGCAAGGGCGGAGCCCGGAGCGGCGCCGGTCGCCCCGCCCGTGTCCGGGGCGAGAGCGGGCGCCGACGAAGGCGCCGTGAAGTCCTGCGCCCACGCGGACGCAAAGACAGTGGCCACCACC
This sequence comes from Elymus sibiricus, assembly GCA_039707655.1. Lineage (NCBI taxonomy): Eukaryota > Viridiplantae > Streptophyta > Magnoliopsida > Poales > Poaceae > Elymus > Elymus sibiricus. Next base: position 172,241,480 of record CM077676.1, read on the forward strand.
GCTGCCACGAGCAGCACGGCCACCCGGGGAGCCATCGAATTCACAACCTCGCGGGATGCTTCGAGCCGAGGCTAGGGACTACGCGTCCAGGAGAGTGATTTGTGCTGTGGTGGAGCCGCGGAATGCAATTGAGGGACGATTGTTGTGGGGTTTATATCAGCACGAGCTGCTACAGGTTGCTGGCAAGGGGTGCTGAAACGGACGCGGACTTGCGCGCACGGCACGACACGGCCGGCTGGGCTGGTCGTGCGGCGTGGGAACGCTGGGTTGGTTCGGCGCGAGCGCGCGGCTTCCCACCCACGGCTCGCGCGGGAGGGCGGGCGCCCCTGGCTTTGGGGCGGGTGGACGGACGTGACGCGCAGTTGTGTTGCCCGGCTCGACCGCACCGACGGGCGGAGGTCACGCGCCTTGTGGAAGGCTGAAGCAGAGTGGTGACTTGACTTGCGGATTACCGATTGCTGTGTCGTGCTGCGTGGGGCTCAATAACGGCGCTTTGCTTTCTTGATTGACACAGTTCACACGATGAACAGGGAATCGAAGGTTCTACTTTGAACCGGAAAGAAGTTTTTTTTTTTTTTTTTTTGCGGGGGGAACCGGAAAGAAGATTAATCGTTGGTTTCTTCCGATGTTCTTGTCCTGTTTTCTCTCCACCTTGAGCTGTATTTCCTTGGACAGCAATGGATGCTGCAGTTGTTACGTCCTGGAATGAACTGGATATGAGATACGAAATCTACTTCCGAGTTCTTCACAGAAGATTATGGAAGGCCGGCCATTCTAGGGCCCTTTTTTGTGTGAACAATCTCGGGTCATGAATGGCTGACACCACAATGTGATCGCTGTTGATTGGTGATTCGGCGTGCGAACTTGGGTAACACACAAATATTCTACTAGCGCTAACAAACGTAGCTGGTAGCTGAGAAAGATTTGAACCCGAGAACAGCCTACACACACGACAAATTCTGAACTATTTTTGCACGACGCAACACAGCAAGCCGTCCATGCATAGAGCAAAAGTGAATCATCCATCGTCCAGCAAAGTTTCCTTTGAACCCTATGTTGAAGCTAAAATGCTTCGTACATAGTGCTTCTATCTTTTCAGGAAACTTTTATTACCCCTGACCTCCATATATGTTAAAACGTTAAAATACATAATTAAACTTTGATCTTGCCAGGAAGAGAGAAAGATCAAACGCATACTCATGTAATTAAGCTCTGTTTGCGAGGTCTTCACACAAGATTATCACAGAACCCAACAAGCTTTATTCATATAATATTATATAGACAACATGATAGAAAAGAATGTCGAACAAACAAAAGAGGCAAGAGCTAATAACACTCATCAAACAATCGCCGATCTCCCAAAGAAAACTCTCCGCTCCAGCCATCCATTCCAAAGCTGCAACCATCTACTGCATCATCGCCGCCGCGAGAAGGGACACGAGTGCTGAGGACACCAAGCCCAAAGCGGACACGCTGGCGGCCGCGCCGGCGTCAGGCGCCGGGGCGGGGGCCGAGGAAGGCGCCATGAACTCCTGCGCCGAGGCAGAGGCGAAGAAGACGGCCACGGCTAGGAGCAGCACGGCGACGCGTGGAGCCATCACGACCTTGCGGGGTAGTAGCTTGCGGGCTTGCGAGTAGATCAGAGGATCGGCGAGGGAGTGAGTAATCCGGGGGAGGCTCGGTGGGATTCGAGAGATGGAGAGGGCACCGTGGGGTTTATATAGCGGCAAGCCGTCGGTTCGGTGGTCGCGCTCTTGCGTTCTACAGGGGGCAGGAATCGGGCGCACCACGCGTGCGTGCGTGCGTGCGTAGTATCAGGACGCGTTCGGCCGCGCGGGGTGGGAACGCACGTTGCGGTTCGGCGCAGCGAGTGCGCGGCCGGCGTAGGGGGGTTTCCGCGTGGCTGACGCGGTGACGCCCACAGCCCGCTCGCTCGCGCGATCGGTGCCAAAAGCCGATTTGTGGGCGTAAAGCGACGGCTGTCGATCGACCTGACATAGTGGCATTGCACGTTGGCCCGCCCGGCCGCAACGAGGCTTGAACCTAAGTGGTGACTCGCCGAATACCAAAATGTTCCCATGTGCTGATCGAGTAGGGGTAATGGAACCAATTTAGGGTTTTCCATTAAGTCAGCGTTTTTTTACTTGCGGAGAGTCCCTTTTTTTGCCAATGGGGAGACTACTTTCTTACAGAGTAAAATACACTGGAGGTCCTAAAAGTATTACAAGTGTGTCAAGTAGGTCCTAAAAGTTTGACATCGTTCACCGCGGGTCCTAAATGTGTGTAAGTCGTTCACCGCAGGTCCTAAAAGTATTACAAGTGTGTCAAGCAGGTCATAAATGTCGTGGGAAAAATACACATATAAGACCCGCGGTGAACGATTTCGAACATTTAGGACCTACTTGACGCACTTGGAATACTTTTAGGACCTCCAGTGTATTTTACTCTTTCTTACACCACTCCCGCACACTAGATGTCAGGTAATGGAATGTTTACCTTCGGCCGACCTCTCACCTTCTTTTTTCCATCTTGCTAAAAGGTACTCCATCCGTTCACAAACATAAGTAGAGATCAAAACAGAGTAACAGATCGCCTGACAAGCCATGGGAGAGTAGAGTGTAGCATGGCCTGTTGGCTACAGAATTACCTACCTTGTATCGCTGAGCTTTTGCCGTAACTCTGCATCTATGAAATAAAACACTTTTACCCCTGCAATTTTTTTTATAAGATGTCCTAACTTTTTCTAAATCGGATGTACACATTTTAGTGTGTTTGTTCACTCATTTCAGTTTGTATATAGTGACGAGGATATGTACCTAGGGTAGGGTATTAGGCCTGTCCTACATACCCCACCTAAGGACACCACATTGGAGAACTACAAGACTACAAGACTACAAGAGAGATTCCGACTGAACTAGCCATGGCATATGAGTCACTCGACATATGTTCACTCGGAAGACCCCCCTACACTCGACAGTAAACTCTCACTCGGAGCGGTCGCCAATCACTCGACTGTAGAAGACCGGGAGTCTCCCCAGGGAGGCCAACGGGCAGGCGTTACGCTCGCCGCCTTAACTGGCATTTATTGTATATGTTACCAGTAACGTCCCTCTTTACTCCCCACAATCAATCCCTTAGATGCCGGACGTTTATGAGGGGCAGCGCACTCTATATAAGCCACCCCTCCCCACTGGCACAAGGGTTCGCAATCCTTTGTAAACACAACACACGTATCACTCGACAGAGTAAGCTCCCCGGAGCACCTGAGACGTAGGGCTGTTATCACTTCCGAGTGAGGCCTGAACTCATACATCTGTGTGTACACCCTCGCCGTAGCTAGGACTCTGCCCTCTCCTTTCGTACCCCTACCATCTACTGTCAGACACGTTCCCACGACAGTTGGCGCCCACCGTGGGGGAGGCGTCTAAGCGACTTCCGGCGAGGTTGCAGTTTTTCATCTTCACCATGTCTCCCGACGGCGGTTTGATCCTGGGCTGCGAGATCCGTCTCGGTGCGTTCACCTTCATCGCCGACGACTCCGCATGGCTCCAGGAAGCCCCTCTCGACGTTGAGGCTCTCCCCGTCCGCGGGGCGACGTACTTCAGCGCGAGTTCATGCGGCGTTCTCCTTCGTCAGCCGTCGACTCCGTACATGTCGGCTCCAGCGTCGTCCACTCTCCCCGCTGTTCGTCGCCGCAAGCGATCCGGTCGTTCGCGGCTCCAGCGATGGGTGAGGCACGCAGCGGCGCGCCAGGCGTCGACTCCGCAGATCGCGGCTATCGAGCCCGCCGAGCCACTTCACGGCGCGTTCGACTCGGCATCAGATTCATCCGAGCTCCCTTCCGAGTGCGAGAGCTGTGATCCTGCAGCAGAAGTTTTCATGGAGGGTTCTCATCAGAGCCCACCCGGCTATGGCCGTGGCGGCCGCGAGCGTGGCGGCCCGTCGAATGATCAGCAGCGCAGGGATGAGGAGGTCCTCCAAACCCCCATCGTCGGCACGACTGCAGAAGCCCAGGCTCTGGAGGCTGCGCGTCTCGCCACCTTGGCAGAGCGCACGCGCCTCGAGGGGATGCAGAGGTCACTCGACGAGCGCACTCGACAGCGCCGCGAGCGTCAGTTGTTCCCTCCAGTCGACGACAATCGTCAGGTATACCGTACTCCGATTCAGAATGTTGCAGCGGCGGCTAGGATTGCAGATTCTATACAGCCGTCCGATTCAGAGGCCGGCAGAGGACTCGAGCAGATCCGAACCCTGCTTGGGGCGGCTCGACAGCAGAACTCCGCTGTCTCTCAGTCGCGCAACAAGATTCACAGCGAATCAGTTAGAGCAGACACAGTCCAATCAGCCCACAGTCCAGGGTCACCTCAGCGTCGCAGAGGCAGAGATTACCGCGACGATCAGTACAGAGATCAGAGGCGAGATCAGTTTGCTCCTCGACATCACCGTGATGACCACCGTCGGGTGCCTACTCCTCCACGGAGTGGTCCATACGTGCCCCGGTACTATGATGACAGGCGCCCGTACGGTGATGAGCGGGACCCTGGGTTTGACGCGAGATCCGTTCTCGTTCAGAACCGGGTCGACAGAGGCAGATACAACAGAGGTGGCTATGACAGAGATTTTCCGAGTGGCAGTGGTATAGCTGTTTCTGGTCCAGAGTGTTTCAGCAGAGCCATCCGATCTGCTGAGATCCTCCCCAACTTCAGGTTGGCGGCTGGGATTAGCAAATTCACTGGCGAGTCGAAGACGGAAACATGGCTAGACGATTACCGAGTGGCTGTTCAGATCGGCGGAGGCAACGACAACGTGGCTATGAAGCATCTGCCCCTGATGTTGGATGGTCCGGCCCGGGCGTGGCTTAATCAGTTGGCTCCTTCTAGCATCTATTGCTGGGAGGATCTTGCCCGAGTGTTTGTCAAGACCTTCGAAGGCACCTGCAAGCGCCCTGCCGGTTTGCTCGAGTTGCAGCACTGTGTCCAGAAGCCGAATGAGACCTTGAGGGATTACATTCAGCGGTGGACCACTCTTCATCACACGGTGGAAGGTGTTTCCGAGCACCAGGCTGTTTGCGCCTTCAAGGCCGGAGTCAGATACAGAGAGCTCTATTTGAAGTTTGGTCGGACAGGAGATATGTCCCTGAGCAAGATGATGGAGATTGCCACCCGATACGCCAACGGCGAGGAGGAGGATCGCCTTCGCAGTGGCAAGGGTAAAGCAGTCGACAGTAATCCCGGCGGCGGAAATTCCAGTCGGAAGCAAAAGCGTAAAGCTGACGGCTCTGTCCAGGCAGAAGTAGCCGCTCTGGCGGCGAAAGGGAAAGTGAAGCCAAAGGGGCAGTTTGTTCAGAAGAAGTCCAAGAACCAGTCGACAGATGTCCTGGATATGCCATGTCCCATTCACTCACGGAAGGATGAAGAAGGCAACTTGATCCTGTCAAAGCATACCACTCGACAGTGCCGATTGCTGATCCAAGGGTTCAAGGGAGAGCAGTCGAGTGACAAAGATCCTGAGAAAGAAGAGGACGAAGATAAAGAAGACTTTCCTGAGATCAATGCCACATTGGTGATTTTTGCCGATGTAGAAAGCAAGAGTCGATTGAAGGTCATCAACAGGGAGGTCAACATGGCTGCTCCAGCTACCCCCGAGTACCTCAAGTGGTCCCAGACAGCTATCACCTTCGATCAGTCGGACCATCCCGCTCATGTCCCTACCCCAGGTCGACAGGCGCTGGTGGTGGATCCGGTGGTAGGAGGCACTCGGCTCCGCAAAGTTCTCATGGATGGAGGAAGTGGCCTGAATATTCTGTACGCTGATACCCTCAAAGGGATGGGCATTCCGATGTCCAGGCTCAGCGAAAGCAATATGCAATTCCACGGGGTCATCCCTGGGAAGAAGGCCAAGTCACTCGGACAGATTGCGCTGGATGTGGTGTTCGGCACTGACAAGAACTTTCGCAAAGAGAAGCTGACATTTGAGGTTGTAGACTTCAAGAGTGCATATCATGCCATCCTTGGCCGTCCAGCGTATGCACGTTTCATGGCCCGCCCGTGTTACGTGTATCTCAAGCTGAAGATGCCCGGGCCCAAGGGTGTGATCACAGTCACATGCAATCGACAGAGGGCTGAGGAGTGCTTCCAACAGGGCTCCAAGATCGCCGACATGCAGATGGCTGTAGTCGAGTTAGAAGAGTACAAGAAGACTGTTGATCCCGCCGATCTGTTGCGTTCCAAGAAGCCCACCACCGAGTCAGCTTTTCAGTCGGCAGGAGACTTGAAGCAAGTGCACATTCACCCGACAGATCCTACTGCTGCTCCGACCAACATCTCAACCACACTCGACAGCAAATAGGAAGCCGAGCTCATCCAGTTCCTCCGTGAGAACTGGGACATCTTTGCATGGAAGCCCGCTGACATGCCTGGTGTACCCAGGGGACTGGCTGAGCACCGTTTGAGAGTTGATCCGAAGGCCAAGCCTGTAAAAGAACACTTACGCCGGTCGGCAACAGAGAAGCGGAAGGCAATCGGCGAGGAGGTGGCTCGACTCTTGGAGGCCAAGTTCATTCGCGAGGTCTACCACTCCGAGTGGCTTGCGAATGTCGTCATGGTCCCCAAGAAGGACAAGTCGCTCCGAATGTGTATAGACTTCAAGCATATCAATCGGGCCTGCCCGAAAGATCATTTCCCGCTCCCCCGCATCGACCAGATTGTAGACTCGACTGCGGGGTGCGAGCGTTTGTCTTTTCTCGATGCATACTCTGGCTATCATCAGATCCGTCTGTTTGGTCCAGATGAAATAAAAACGGCCTTCATCACCCCTTTCGGGTGTTTCTGTTACATCACCATGCCTTTTGGTCTGAAGAATGCTGGCGCTACTTTCATGCGCATGATTCAGAAGTGTCTCCTCGACCAGATCAGTCGGAATGTCGAGGCCTACATGGATGATATCGTAGTCAAGTCTCGCAAAGGTTCCGACCTGCTGACTGACTTGGCGGAAACATTCGCCAACTTAAGAAGATATGACCTCAAGCTGAATCCAACCAAGTGTACTTTTGGAGTTCCGGGTGGAAAGTTGCTCGGTTATCTCATTTCCGAACGAGGAATCGACATCAACCCTGAGAAGATCGGTGCCATCGTCCGAATGAAACGCCCCGAGCGTATTCACGATGTCCAGAAGCTTACTGGTTGCCTGGCAGCGCTGAGCAGATTCATTTCTCGTCGCGGAGAGAAGGCACTCCCTTTGTACCGACTGATGAAGAAATCCGATACGTTCGAGTGGAATTCAGAGGCAGAAGCAGCGTTTGTCCAGCTCAAAGCCCTGCTCTCCACCCAGCCGGTGCTTGCCGCTCCACACAGCAAAGAACCCCTGCTCCTGTACATTGCAGCCACCAATCAGGTCGTCAGTACAGTTCTTACTGTCGAGCGAGAAGAAGAGGGCAAGGCCTACAAAGTCCAGCGCCCAGTTTATTACATCTCTGAAGTGTTGACTCCTTCTAAGCAAAGGTACCCACATTACCAGAAGCTTGTCTATGGTATATATCTATCAGTGAAGAAAGTGGCGCACTATTTTCAAGATCACTCAGTCTCAGTCGTCAGTGATGCGCCTTTGAATGAAATCCTCAACAATCGAGACGCGACTGGTCGAGTGGCCAAATGGGCCATTGAACTTCTTTATTTTGATATCAAGTTTGAAGCGAAGAAAGCCATTAAATCTCAAAGCACTTGCTGACTTCATGGCCGAGTGGATAGAACAGCAGCAGCCAGTCCGGATCCACTCGGAACACTGGACCATGTTCTTTGACGGCTCGAAGATGCTGAACGGTTCTGGTGTTGGTGTGGTATTGGTGTCTCCCAAGGGCGATAAACTCAGCTATGTCCTCCAGATTCACTTTGATTCCTCCAATAATGAAGCTGGGTACGAAGCACTCCTTTACGGGTTGCGTATGGCCATCTCGCTCGGCGTCCGTCGCCTGATGGTATACGGTGACTCGGATTTGGTGGTCAATCAAGTGATGAAGGAGTGGGATGTCAGATACCCCGCCATGACCGGATATTGCAATGCAGTAAGGAAGCTTGAGAAGAAGTTTGAGGGTTTGGAACTCCATCACGTTCCCCGAGTGAAGAATCAGGCAGCTGACGAACTGGCAAAAATCGGTTCCACTCGGAAGCCTGTGCCCAGCAATGTGTTCCTGGAGCATTTGCACTCTCCTTCGGTACAAGAGGACCCCTTCACCGAAGAGCCCCCGCAGCCTATAAGCGCCTCCAATCCGACTGAAGTTGATGTCCCAGCAGTCATAGATCTGGTCAGTGAGATTCTGGTGATAACTCCCGATTGGACGGTGCCCTACATCGCGTACATCCTCAGGCGAGAACTTCCAGAAGACGAAGTTGAAGCTCGACAGATTGTCCGCAGATCCAAAGCTTTCACTGTTATGAATGGGCAGCTCTACAGAGAGAGCGTAACCGGCGTGGCTCAGCGATACATTTCTCCCGAAGAAGGTCGACTGATTCTGGATGAAATTCACTCGGGAACTTGCGGCCATCATGCGTCCTCTCGGACGATTGTTGCCAAGGCCTACCGAGCTGGTTTCTTCTGGCCGCGCGCCAATGAGATGGCTAAGGATATTGTGCAGCACTGTGAAGGATGCCAATTCTATGCAAACTTGTCGCACAAGCCTGCGTCTGCCTTGAAGACCATCCCACTCGTCTGGCCGTTCGCTGTATGGGGATTGGATATGATCGGACCTCTCCGCACGGGCCAGAGTGGTTTCACGCACCTTCTGGTAGCAGTCGACAAGTTCACTAAATGGATTGAGGCCAAGCCTATCAGGAAGCTGAATTCTCGCACAGCCATCAAATTCATGAGGGAAATAATATTCAGATACGGAGTTCCCCATAGTTTCATCACGGACAATGGTTCTAATTTTGATTCGGAAGAGTTCAGAGCTTTTTGCTCCTCTCAAGGCACTCGGGTGGATTACGCATCCGTTGCGCACCCCCAGTCAAACGGTCAGGCCGAGCGAGCAAATGGCCTTATCCTTCAAGGGTTGAAGCCTCGACTCATGCGCGAACTCGATCACGCAGCTGGAGCTTGGGTTACAGAATTACCGTCTGTTCTGTGGGGCTTGAGGACAACTCCAAATCGGTCAACTAATCGCACTCCTTTCTTCATGGTGTATGGGGCTGAAGCTGTCCTGCCGAGTGATGTTCTTCACAATTCTCCTCGGGTGGACCTTTACTCGGAGGTTGAAGCTGAGCAAGCACGCCAGGATGCTGTGGATCTCCTTGAAGAAGAGCGGGAAATGGCTTTGATCCGATCGACTGCATACCAGCAAGATCTGCGTCGCTTTCATGCAAGGCACGTCAGGAGTCGGACCTTCCACGAAGGTGACCTCGTGCTCCGAGTGGATCAGCAGCGGCCTCACAAGCTAGCCCCCACGTGGGAAGGCCCTTTCGTCGTCACCAAGGTGCTGAACAATGGAGCCTACCACCTCTTCAATCTCAAGAAGAACGCTGACGAGCCACGGGCCTGGAACGCGGATCTGCTTCGTCAGTTCTACACCTGAAGGTTGATCTGTCTGATGTAATAAGAGTAAACTATTTTGATTATCAAGGATACGACTTCTGCAGTCTTTTGTCGATTCCGATCGCACAATTTTGAGTTCAAGAATACTCCGAGTGCGAGCGATTTTCCACTCGGGGGGCTTAGCCGCGATTCCGCATCGCCTAAGTTTAAATCTACTCCGAGTGATGGACGATCCTCACACTCGGGGGCTTAGCTGTGACTCCGTGTCGCCTAAGTTCAGAACCTCGTCGAGTGAATAACATCACTCAAAAACTTAGCCGCAGTTCCGCATCGCCTAAGTTTAAATCTACTCCGAGTGATGGGCGATCCTCACACTCGGGGGCTTAGCTGCGACTCCGTGTCGCCTAAGTTCAGAACCTCGTCGAGTGAATAACATCACTCGAAAGCTTAGCCGCGGTTCCGCATCGCCTAAGTTTAAATCTACTCCGAGTGATGGGCGATCCTCACACTCGGGGGCTTAGCTGCGACTCCGTGTCGCCTAAGTTCAGAACCTCGTCGAGTGAATAACATCACTCGAAAGCTTAGCCGCGGTTCCGCATCGCCTAAGTTTAAATCTACTCCGACTGATGAGCGATCCTCACACTCGGGGGGCTTAGCTGCGACTCTGTGTCGCCTAAGTTCAGAACCTCGTCGGGTGAATATCATCGCATTCACTCGAGAGCTTGGCTGCGAATCCGCTTCGCCCAAGTTAAAACGCTACTCCGAGTGACGAGCGATCCTCTCACTCGGGGGCTTGGCTGTGAATCCGCTTCGCCCAAGTTGAATCGTACTCCGAGTGACGAGCGATCCTCTCACTCGGGGGCTTGGCTGCGAATCCGCTTCGCCCAAGTTAAAACGTTACTCCGAGTGATGAGCGATCCTCTTACTCGGGGGCTTGGCTGCGAATCCGCTTCGCCCAAGTTAAAATGTTACTCCGAGTGATGAGCGATCCTCTCACTCGGGGGCTTGGCTGCGAATCTGCTTCGCCCAAGTTAAAAACATACTCCGAGTGATGAGCGATCCTCTCACTCAGGGGCTTGGCTGCGAATCCGCTTCGCCCAAGTTAAAACGCTACTCTGAGTGACGAGCGATCCTCTCACTCGGGGGCTTGGCTGCGAATCCGCTTCGCCCAAGTTGAATCGTACTCCGAGTGACGAGCGATCCTCTCACTCGGGGGCTTGGCTGCGAATCCGCTTCGCCCAAGTTAAAACGTTACTCCGAGTGATGAGCGATCCTCTCACTCGGGGGCTTGGCTGCGAATCCGCTTCGCCCAAGTTAAAAACATACTCCGAGTGACGAGCGATCCTCTCACTCGGGGGCTTGGCTGCGAATCCGCTTCGCCCAAGTTAAAACGCTACTCCGAGTGATGAGCGATCCTCTCACTCAGGGGCTTGGTTGCGAATCCGCTTCGCCCAAGTTAAAACGCTACTCCGAGTGATGAGCGATCCTCACACTCGGGGGCTTAGCCGTGATTCCGCATCACCTAAGTTATAAACTACTCCGAGTGATGAGCGATCCTCACACTCGGGGGCTTAGCCGTGATTCCGCATCACCTAAGTTATAAACTACTCCGAGTGACGAGCAATCCTCTCACTCGGAGGCTATCTGCGAACCAGTCTTCGCCTAAGTTCTGATACTCACTCCCGAATGACGAGCGGTCCTCTCACTCGGGGGGCTTAGCTGCGAGTCAGTCCTCGCCTAAGTCCGAAATCAATCAAACAAATTTAAGACCCCTGCCGATGTCGCCGCCACTCGACAGCGGTCTCGGGGACTACACCCAGTGGGTGCACTCCGCGTGCCCCCACTGGACCAGAAACCACTCGACAAGACCTGATCTACTCGAGAGGAAATCAAGCAAAGGACTGAAAAACAAATTCAGATAAATCCAGAGTATTCAGCATGGATAAAAGTTGCCCATGCAAATGACGAAAGTACTCGGGCCCAAGACCCGAAAGAAGTTTTAACGATACACCACCACTCGGCATACCGAGGCAAATTAAAGTTTTTGATCACCAGCAAAGCTTTCTCAAGCTCCAGTGGGACTTGCAGGTTCGACGAAGGTGTCCAGGTCGATCCCGTCAGTGATCCGAGTGGCCGCTTCGATGAAGGTCTCCATGAAGTCCTGGAACTGGAGCTTCTTTGTGTTGGCCACCTGAAGTGTTTTCAGTTTGTCCTCCTTGACCTCCTTGCAATGGACCCTGACGAGTGAGAGCGCTATGTCAGCTCCGCAGCGTGCAGCAGATTTCTTCCATGCCTGCACTCGACCAGGGAGCTCGTCAAGCCGAGTCATCATTGACTCGAGGTCAGCCTGAAGTGAGTCTTCCGGCCACAGCTCCTTGTCGACCTTCTCCATTGCACCTCGCAGTCGAGCGACGTACTCCCGGACGCCTGCGACTCGAGCTTCAAGCCGGAACATGTTCATAGCCATAGCATCTCTGACAGGTGACTTGGAAGGGTCTAGATTGGGCTCGACCGCCTCGGTCTCCTTCTCGAAGTCCTTGCAGAATTCTACATGAAGAAGATGGAAAGAATTAGTCATGATACTGTTCCCTGAAAATCAACGGAATTCACTCGACTGGATGAAGTTGGGATTAACGGAATTCACTCGACTGGAGAAAATTACCTTCAAGCAAAACATACATCTTCTGGGCGTAATCCCCCAGATAGGTCTCCAAGCCCTTTGCTCCCTTGGTTGCATGGTCAAGCCTTTTGCTCCAGTCAGCTCGCTCCTGCTTCAGCTTCGTGTTCTCTTCCTCAAGCTTGCTGGCCGCGGCGAGCTTCTTCTCGGCAGCTTCAGTCTTCTCCCTCGCCGTCTTCTGAGCATCGGCGAGTGATCTGTCTTTGTCCTCCAGCGCCTTCTTCATGATATCTAAAGCAATAGCATTGTTGAGTCGCGCTCGGAGTCGACGGTTTTCAGCACGCACGTCTGCTCGAGTGGAGTCACTCGGTTCAAAGATAGAAGAAACAAATAATGAAGTACTCGATCAACAAAGTTTACCTCCTGAAGCCTTCAGATCAGCTTGCGCACGCTCCAGGTCTCTCCTTGTCAGTTCCAAGTCGAGCTGAAGCTGAGTCTTCTCCTTCTCCAAGTCAGCATATCGAGTACCGAGCTCACAGGCCTTCTGAGATCAACGACAAAAACAATTCAGTGGCAGAAATATGGGCTTCGAGTCCAAGTTCTAAGACTCCCGCCGACTGCCCGCAGTCGACGGCAGTCTCGGGGACTACACCCAGTGGGTGCACTCAGCGTGCCCCCACCGGGACGGTATCCACTCGGAACGGTCCGCCCGATCCGAGTGACGGCCGAACAAAAAAAAAGAGATTGTCCACTCGACCAGGTCAGCCCTAGCCGAGTGCGTGACAAGCGATTACCAGTCGACAGACAGAAAACTCCCAGTGGGTGCAGAAGTCAAGTCATGGTAGACGGAAAACGACACAATCAAAAAGCGCACTTACAAGTGCACTTACTTGGACGTTCGCCCGAAGCGCTGAGCTAGCGTCGTAAGCCAGCTTGCTGGCCTCGTACGCTGCATCATATGTTCGGCCTGCATCATCGCCTCCTTAGCAGCTCCAGTCTGGTCTTCTGGAACACGGTGCAGAGAGAAGATGGTCTGTGAAGGGAGCGGCTATGTAGTCGGAAGGACTGGCGCTTGCGAGGCTGGCGCTTGGGAGACAGGCGCTTGTGGCGGACTGGCGAGCTCCACGGCCATCTGGGTCGGTGCTGTAATCGGTACAGTCGGAGACGGGGCTGCGGGGTCGGTATCCATTGGCTCTGCATGTCACCAGTCGACATATCACATGACTGTCGAATGGTTTGAAAAGAGTGTCAAATGACAATATGCCAGACCTTGGCGAGAAGTAGCTGCGTCCGGCGTGTCCTTCTCCGCGCTTTCCTCTCTTCGCCCCGGCGATGTCACCGAGGTAGCGGCCCTGACGATCAAGATCCATTCGGTCAGCAAAAATATGAAGTTCAGCAACAAGTTAAACGAAGAGCAAGGATACTTACGTTGAAGCAATCGGCACGTCAACCTTGATTCTGGGGAGAGCCTTCCGGGGCTTGGTGGTGGTGACCTTGGGCTGCTTGGCAACCTTTTCAATCGGCTCTGGCGTCGACGTCCGACTGCGCTTGGAACTCCTGGTGGTCGACCCCCCGGCCCGGCCCCGGTCGAGTGTTGGGTCGTGACGCTACTTGGAACGCCCTTCAGTACGCGGAGGAGACACGACTTCAACTTCATCACTCCCCGACGAGTCGTCACCGTTGCCTTCGCTGTCCTCGGCGTAGCTGATGCTGTCACTGTCGCTCTCGCTCCCCGCTCCTTCAGGGCTCTGACCGCCATTCGGCACGGGTGAATACATGTTCGTGAGCTCCTGCAAAGATTCAAGTCAGTCAGCTGAAGACATATTCACTCGACAAGATACAAAAGCAATCGACAATGACATGACTCACCACATTCGGCAGGTTCGCAGCTGAGAGAGGCGATACTCTTTTGGAACCCCGGGGGTTGTCTCGCGCACCAGTGATGCCGCGCAGCCATAGCGTGATGGCTTCCCCTGAAACATCTTCCGGGTGGGTACAAGTGGTATCGTCGACTCCTGAGTAATGCCACATCGGATGGTCCCGCGCCTGGAGCGGCTGGATCCGTCGACCCAGGAACACCTCCAACAGATCCAAGCCGGTCACTCCATCACGAATCAGATTCACGACACTGTTCATCAAGATCCCCACATTGGCCTTCTCTTCCTCGGCCACGGTCAGAGATGGGGGCGCAATGGGTCGATCCAGCGTGAAGGGAGGAAGGCCGGTCGACATGTTTGGAGACGCGACGTCGTGGCAGTAGAACCAGGTCGACTGCCAGCCCCGCACCGACTCCGGAAGGGTGAGCGCTGGGAATGCACTCCCCGTCCTCTTCTGAAGACCCAAACCCCCGCATAGCTGGATGACGTTGGTCCTATTATCACTAGCGTGGGCCTTCTTTACCGACTGAGAATGGATGGTAAAGATGTGCTTGAACAGACCCCAGTGGGCGGGACAACCCAAGAAACACTCACACATCGTCACGAACGCAGCGAGATACGCAATTGCGTTGGGAGGAAAATGATGCAACTGAGCCCCGAAGAAATTCAGAAAACCGCGGAAGAAGGGATGCGGGGGCAGAGCGAAACCTCTCTCCAAATGGGTGGTCAGGAGGACCCGCTCGCCCTCGCGCGGCTCCGGCTCCGCTTCCGTCCCTGGCAACCTCCATGACCCGGCTGCAACCAGGCCGTCAGCGACGAGCTTCTCCACATCCAACGCCGTCACGGTTGACGGCAGGAAATCGCCCTGCATCCATCCGGGTGGCGCTGCGGCCCGGGCGCTCGAGGGATTCTTCCCCTTCGTCGTCTTCTTGGGCGCCATTGCCGTAGCGGCGAGCGGATTCGATCTGAGCAGCGCGGCGGCGGAGCAGAAGAAGCGAAGGAGACGAGGGGAAAATGAGCGCACTGTCGCAAATTCCCCTCCCCTCTCGTTTTTTTATGTCCGTCGACCCGAGTCACTGACTCGTGAGCCCGCCAAATCCCTGTGTATCCCACTAACGGAGGAGCCGCGATATGTGGCGATAAAGGTGGCGCGAGGATCGAGGAGCCGTTTCCCCGTCGGTTGCGTCATCCCTGCTCGGCGCGCGTTCCCCGAAATTTCGAATCCCGCGAAATCCGGGCCGGACAGAGCGTCCTTTCACATCTGAAGATCCTGTTGACCATTCGGACTCGAACCTGCATCTGAATTCACTCGGAAGAGCTGACAAGCTGAATAGATCAAGGCAGAAGTTGGAAGGCCCAGTCCTCACAGGTATCGGAAAAATCTCGAAGCTCATTCGGAACGCTGAGTTCGGCAGATCCTGCACTGTCCCTTCTCCACTCGAGCCCTGATCCATTCGGGGGCTAATGACGAGGATATGTACCTAGGGTAGGGTATTAGGCCTGTCCTACATACCCCACCTAAGGACACCACATTGGAGAACTACAAGACTACAAGACTACAAGAGAGATTCCGACTGAACTAGCCATGGCATATGAGTCACTCGACATATGTTCACTCGGAAGACCCCCCTACACTCGACAGTAAACTCTCACTCAGAGCGGTCGCCAATCACTCGACTGTAGAAGACCGGGAGTCTCCCCAGGGAGGCCAACGGGCAGGCATTACGCTCGCCGCCTTAACTGGCATTTATTGTATATGTTACCAGTAACGTCCCTCTTTACTCCCCACAATCAATCCCTTAGATGCCGGACGTTTATGAGGGGCAGCGCACTCTATATAAGCCACCCCTCCCCACTGGCACAAGGGTTCGCAATCCTTTGTAAACACAACACACGTATCACTCGACAGAGTAAGCTCCCCGGAGCACCTGAGACGTAGGGCTGTTATCACTTCCGAGTGAGGCCTGAACTCATACATCTGTGTGTACACCCTTGCCGTAGCTAGGACTCTGCCCTCTCCTTTCGTACCCCTACCATCTACTGTCAGACACGTTCCCACGACATATAGTTCATATTGAAATATCCAAAACATCGTATTTATGAACAGTATGTGTCTGTGCATCGTCAGGGTATGAACACCCATGTTCAATACACCGGTGTATTGAACATGGGTGTTCATACTCTGACGATGCACAGACAGTATGTATCAAACAAACAACAAGCATAATGAAGGCCCTCCAAAAGGTGAAACACGAGTTCACTTTTCTTTAGAAAAAATAAAAGGCGATCTCGCCTCCGCCGACGACTTCGGTCGTCGGTGGTGAGCGGGGGACGCCGGATCCACGTGTGTGGATCGTTTTTAGTCTCTCGTAGTTTGGGTTTTTAGGCTGTTCATCGTTTTTGCTTCGGCGGCGGCGACAGCGCTGGATAGAGTTTCTTCAGATCCTACTTCGACGAGGCGATTGGTCCTATGGTTGGGAATGAATTTGGAAATCAGTCTGTTCAAGCAAGGATGGTGCGGCGGTGGCGGCATCCTCGTGGTGGACATGAGTCATCGGGCTCCGCCGTTGCGACGACATTTGCTCCAGCGCCGTGTGTTGACTCACGGTGTCAGAAGTAGGGCTCCGGGGACCCTGGTTCGACCTCTGGGGCTAGCTTGCTACCTAACGACTCGACGGTGACCACGGCGAGGCTACGGCGAGAGCGCGCACACACACAGGGCACGGCAGGGACACAGGAGCTACCCAGGTTCGGCCCACCGTGCGGTGTAAAACCCTACTCCTGCTTGTGTTGGGATTATTGCAGATGAGAGAGTTCTCGCGTACAAGATGGAAGAAGGTGGAATCCCCCCATCTACGGTGGCAGCACTGCCCCTTTTATAGCTGCCTTGGTCCTCTTCCCCCGAAAATATTGGCGGGAAGGGTTGCCACACAATGGCAGTTTGAAGGGGGACATGCGCCCAGTCTTATCCTGACAAAAGGCGGTCTTCGCCTGCAAAGTCGCTATCCATGACGCGCTGGTGGGCTCGGCGATGACGCCCGCCTTGGCGCGCTTCGTCGTCTTGGTCTCCTTGCACCAAACGGGCAAGCTTTAGGACTTGCTATGGGGGAGGGCAGCTGGCGCTGCCCCTTTATCACCAAAGAGGAAACCTCCCTGACCGCGCCTGCTGGCACGGCTCCTGTCACTATCGTCTTCCAGCGCGGGTGCGTCACCCACGTGGTGGGCATGTAACCGCGAGGCTGGCGCCAAGCGGCGCCTTGCTCGGGTGGCTTCGAGAGGCTGCCTCGGAAGGTCGCCTCGCGAGGGGGCCTCGCGAGGCTTTCTGCTGCTGATGTCTTCGGTGGGTCCGCTCCTTGCGGAGGGGGTCCTCGTGAGGCCGGCGCCTCGCGAGGTGTCTTGCTTCGCGGCGCCCATAGCTGGGCCACCTCTTGGGCCTTCGCCAGGCGTTACTTCCTGGGGCGAAGGAAGACAGCCCGTGGTACCCTGGTTCTCACTGGGCCGACAGTAGCCCTCGGGCCCGCGAGGCGCACGCTTCCGCCCGTTGGGAGCAAAATGGCGCGGGGCCAAATCATACTGCCGGGCCGAGGCAGGTACGCGTGGCGCACGACGGGACGTGGGACGTCCCCACTCCCCCCCCCCCACGACGCCTGGGTTGTAACATCCCCATGTAATTAAGCTACAGTGATCGCCTTTTGATAATGCCAAGTCACCATGTATAACAGTGCTTGATCATCATTTGCATCATGTCTTATTTCAAATTCCAACTCAAATTGAAATTCAAATTTAAAGTGAAAATAAAAGTTGTTCCAATTTGGAAACAAAAATGTTCATTAATTAGCAAATAATCCATAACTAATTATGTTAAGAAAAACAACATCACCTAAATTACCTAGAAGACTCTAACATCAACAAAACAGTACCAAACAGCAATCTTTAATACCATTTTGTTTAATAAAATTACAAATGAAATCATATTGTCTCCAAACCAATTTCTGGTAGTAGTTAATATTGCACTGTAATTATTGAGCTAAGTCACCTATTTTACAAAAGTCACATGGCGGCTAAATATTTTTCAAAAGGGAGAAAAGAATAAAGCAGAAGAAAAAGAAAAGGAAAATGGGAAAATTGCACTGTGCACTTGGACCACCCGACCCAACAGTGCGGCCCGGCCCGCCAGCCACAGCCTTTCGTCCTCCCCCCGCTACAGGGGAAGGCCGAGGCGCCATGGCCGCGCGGCGCTCGGCTCCGCGCACTGCTGCGCCGCGGGGTGGATAAGACCACCCCCAGGTCGTCTTCCCCTCTCCCCGAAACCCTAGCCCCCTCAGATCTCCCTCTCTCCCTCGCATTCTCCCTCCCCGCGACAAGCCGCACGTCGCCGTCGCCATGGCCGAGCTCGCTGCCGTGGCTACCGTCGTCCTCGTCGGCTGAGACCTCGCCAGAAGCTCCGCCTTCCTCCTCTACTTCCTCTCCGACCACGGGAACGAGCTTTGCGCCACCACAGCTCCGGGATCGAGCTCCTCCCCGTCTTCGGTCACCGGCGTTTTCCCGTCAAATGTCGCCGCCCTGCTCCTCCTAAGCCTCCGCCGGGCCCTTGTGTGCCTCCCCGGTGAGCATCCACTCCTTCCCCTCTCCTCTCGCCGTCGAACGCGCGCTCTTGCGAGCTCCCCCGTCATGGCCGAACTCCTCGCCGCCCGAGCTCGTCGCCGGCAGCCGTCCGGTGACCATTTGGTCACGCACGCGAGTCCATCGACTTCGCGCGCGCACGTAGAGCCCGCCTAGCTGTTTAGTTGCTCGCTAGCGCCGCGTTTCGCCGTGTTCCGCCGATGCCCGAACTCCGGCCGCCGCGTTCGAGCTCGCCGCCGTCGTTTTAGCCCGTATCCGGCCGGGCCAGTACCACCACGAGATGCGCCGCTCCGCGCTCGTTCGATCCCGCTCCTCCGCGTTCGATTTGGTGGCCAGTGGGCGAATCCCGACCACCTCCCGAGCCGCGCCGCCATGAAAATGGTCGCCGGAGTAACTCCGGCGACGGCGCCGACAACGCCGACGTGGCCGCGCCCTGTGCCGCTGACCGCTGGGCCTTGTGGGCCCCAGTTGACTGGGTTGACCCAGTCAACTGCTGACTGGGCACCCGTGGGCCACTGACATGCGGGTCCCACCCGCCTAATTAACATTTTAGGTTAATTTAATTAATTAGTTATCTAATTAGGCACTAAAAGTAGGCCCCACTAGCTAATTAGCCTAATTAATTAAAACTAAAACATGTTTAATTAGCCGAGTCACTGACCAGTGGGACCCACTGGTCAGGTTTGACTCTGGTCAGCCGGGTTTGACCCGCTGACGTCATGATGATGTCATCTAACACTGTTTCGGATAATTCGAATTTAATAATTAAATTAATTCTAGAAATTCAGTAAAACTTTGAAAAATCATATAAAATAAACCGTAACTCGGATGAAAATAATTTATATATGAAAAACGATCAGAAAAATATGAAGAATCCGAATATGTGGTCAAAATGCTTGACCATCACTCCTATCTAGGTGAACATGGAACTTTTTGCCCGATTTCAATAAATGAATAGTGTATGACCTTAATAAAATAAATCCAAATAAATTTCTAAATTATCTAAAGCAGTTAGATAGGCATTATATCACCTCTGCATATCATTTAGGCATGTCATGCATCGCTGTTGCATTGTTGCCGTGAATTTATTGTTTCTTCCCCCTCCTTCTCTCCCGATAGACGCCGAGACCGCCGCCGACGCAGCTGAGTATGACTACGCTCCAGACGAGCAGCCTTCAGACGACCAGCCCCTCTCAGCAGAGCTTCCAGGCAAGCAAACCCCCTTGATCATCCAGATATCGCCTATTCTTTCCCTCTTATTCTTGCATTAGAATTGCCCCTGCTACTGTTCCAATAGTTCCTATTCTGATGCATAGCCTGGTTTTGTAACCTGTTGTTGATACTTTACCTATTATCCTATATGCTTAGTATAGGCTGGTTAATGATACATCAATGGCCCCACACCCTTGTCCTTGTTGCCATGCTTTTCCACTGGAGACTCGACCAGTAGGATCGACGGTCAGAGATCAACACATCACCGCACATTCCCCTAAGTTGTTCGACTCTACAGAGCTACCACCGAGTGCCGAGGGTGATACCTCTTACTCACTTTCGATGATGCCTCTGTAGAATAGCTATCCGGTTGTGGGTTACCAAGGGTGATTCCTCTTTCATCACCTCCGATAAAGCTTCTGTCGTGCAACTCCTCTTGTGTGAATCCATCGAGGGTGATTCCTCCGGGTTCACCTTGACTGATACTTCGAGTGGGAATCCATCAAGGGTGATTCCTCGGATTCCTTCTCGATACCTTGGACACACGGGTACTTGGACTTTACTACTGTCATTTGATAAAGACGGGTCGGCTCCAAGAGCACCCGCGAGCCGTGTGTTACCAAGTCGGAGAGACAGGAATCCTGTTAGTCTCTGTGAGCTACTAAATACGCCTAACGGATTTGGGTATTTGATCTGAGTGGGTCGTTGGCCTTATACGCACTACCATCACGTGGGATAATGGTAATGGGACCCTCTACGTCGTATGTATCAACCGAAAGCTCTTCAGACGTCACAGCTCAGAGATGCGGGCTGATCGTTGGGGTGGGCTGGTTATGTCCCTGGTGTATTCAGTGTCGCGCCTGGGCCTCGACCAGCCACGCAACGTGCAGGAGTGCAAAGGGCGATGGCCCAAGACCCCTTCGCACTTAGGATTTAGACCGGCGTGCTGACCTATCTACTGAGCCTAGGTAGGATTGCGTCGTGTCGATTACCCGAGGCCGGGCATAACCCAGCAAGTGTGTCCGGCCAGATGTAATCGAGCGTGTTGGATAACAGTAGTGCACCCCTGCAGGGAAGTTATCTATTCGAATAGCCGTGTCCACGGTAACAGGACGCTCGGAGTTGTATCCTGATCCACTACAACTACAAATTGATGCTGATTTAATATTAAACTGTCAATACTGCTCTCGGGATCGTTTTCTCGCTGGGAGTAGAGAAAGGATCTCAGGGCGTTGCTATTATATAACCACTATTATATGCTACTGTGTTCTACTCTCTTCTGATGCTGCAAGATTTCTTCAAGATGCTAGTCTTCGATAGGCTAGGCTTCTCCCCCTCTATTCTGGCATTCTGCAGTTTAGTCCACAGATATAGCCCCATTCCTTTGATACCGATGCATAATTAGTATAGATCTGATGTCAGTCTTGCGAGTACTTTGGATGAGTACTCACGGTTGCTTTGCTATATTTTCCCCATACCCGCTTGCTGAATTCAGACGATGGTGTCCCGGAGCCAGACGCCACCACAGGAGACTACTACCAGGAGAGCCCCGGAGGCACATACTACTGGGTTGAGCCAGCCGACCAGGAGTAGTTCGGAGGCCCTAGGTAGGAGGCCTTCGCCCTTTCGATCAGTGTCGATGTTTGTGCTAGCCTTCTTAAGGCAAACTTGACTAACTATGTCTGTACTCAGATACCATTTGTGTGTATGACTTATGTATTCAGGTCCTCATGACCCTTGGTTTGTAATATGAAGATTTATGTTTAAATTTGAGTTTAGAGTTGTGTTGTGATATCCTCCCGTGAGTCTCTGATCTCGAGCGTGCACGTTTGCGTGTATGATTAGTGCACGATCGAGCAGGGGCGTCACAAGTTGGTATCAGAGCCGACTGCCTGTAGGAAGCCCCCTTCCAATTCCTTGGTCGAAGTTGAGTCTAGTCTTTGAAAACTATATTTTACTAACATGGATGTGTGGCTTACGGGCCCACGTCGCCAATGGGTGGTATTAGGATCTTTTATTCCTCTTCCTTACTCTGGGATTCTACTCTCTCTTCTATTCGGGTTAAAATTTTACTAACTCTGACTCTAGGCTCTCGTGATCACGTCCACCCGGAGCTTTGATTATCTACAAATTACTTCCTTGAATGCACGATGCAAGAATTCACTCACTGTCATTTGACAATCTTGAATTTCCTCTGTTTCAGATGGATCGCTTGTTTCCGCCGCGCCCTGCGACGCAGCTTGTACTGCGTACTTGGGCTCATGATGCGACTGGTTTTCCAGCTATCCTGATCGCCCTCCTGACCAGACTGGGCTACCGTTGGTACCCCGAGTACATGGTTTACGAGGATTTCTGCGAGTTCAACCAGGAGCAGTACCATGCCGATGTTCGTATTTTTGATCAGCGGAACAACTCCGTCATCGAGTTGCACACTTTTCACGGTATCGGCGTGATGATTGATATGGCAGTCCATGACGCTGCCCATTCTGCTGTCGCACGTCTTCGTGGCGAGCATAGTCGCTTGGATAACTCCGAGTTCCGATACATCCCGTATGCCCCTGCTGGAGATGATACCGGATACTACACAGCTGTCTGTGCCCCTTACGAGCGACGTCGATATGACCCGTAGATTTTGATTCAGTGCACTCAAGCTCTGGATCGCACTGCCCGGGCTCTTGCCGTCGAGTTGTTTGCCACTCGAGCACGTCTCTACGATGCTATGACACAGTTGCTGCCAGCTGTACGTGCAGGGATACATCCAGAGTACATCCTTTACCCGTGCAGGACTCAGATGCCATCAGGTATCGCTTGGCCTGCTGTTGGAGGTCACACACCCACATGTGGACCTCTTCTTCCAGTTCGAGATCGGGTTCTGCATCAGAGTGCTCACGGAGCGCAGGACCTTCCTGCCATGGACACTCATCGTCTGCACCTGCAGTTACCTAGTTTCAGTGGTTTTCCCCGACGTTGATGTAGCCTTTGCTATGTCTCGTTGTTGTATTCCTCACCGTGTGCCTGCACGCCGCCTAATATGTCTAGCTGTTTAATTTCCGAACTTGTGCTGTCCGCGTGTAACCGACTCTGTGTATGGATCTGTAAGTCTTAATTGACTACTGTTATGTATCTATTGCACTGCTTGTTTATTGTCGTGTTACATCATGTTTGTCTCTAAACACTTGCGGTTACTTTTACTAAACTACCCCCTGTTAAATCTTTAGCAGGATGGTTAGACCAGGTGGTCGTGGTCGTGGCCGTGCTCCCGAGCAGCCACCACCGCCAGACTATATGGCAGCTATGATGCAGCAATTCGAGCTAAACCGCCAGTTCATGGTTGGAATTATAGCTCAGTTTCCGCACCAGAACCAGAATGCTTAGAATCAGCACCCTGCTGCAATAACTCTGCAGGACTTTGTGCGTCTCAGTCCTACTGTTTTCCGCAACTCTGAACAGCCACTGGATGCTGATGACTGGCTTCGCGACATCACCTACGAGATGGAGTCTGCAAATGTCGCCCCCGCCAACTTTGTCACCTTCGCGTCCTACTTCTTGAAGGGTGCCGCTGCTCAATGGTGGCACACCCACAGGAGTTCACTACCTGCTGAGACAGTCGTTACCTGGATCAAGTTTCAGACTGCTTTCCGTGCCCGCTACATTCCTCAGGGAATCATGGACCGGAAGAAAAGAGAGTTTCGCAACCTCACTCAGGGCAGTAAGACTATCGAAGCTTATCAGTGGGAATTCCTTAACCTGTCCCGCTATGCTGAAGAAGATGTTGCCACAGATGCTCGCAGACAGGAAAAATTCCGCGATGGACTCTACCCAGACCTCAAGCTTGCACTTGATGTTCATGACTTCGCCGACTTCGCCACTCTGGTGCTATCCAGGTTGAGACCGCTCAGATGGAACATAGGGAATCACTCAAGTGCAATCGTGACATTGGCTCATCTTCGAGCTCAGGACAAAGGCGAAAAATCTGGATTCCCAACAACATGTATCGTCCAACTTCCCCTGCGCCGAGGCCTTTCTATGTGTATGTGGCACCCTGTCTGCCTCCTCCACCACCGAGGCAGCCAAGAGCTCAAGCTGCTCCACCACGTGCCGCTCCTCTTCGTCCTGAAGATGGTCTGTGTTTCAAGTGTCGCCGCCCAGGTCACCTTGCCAAGGACTGCCGCCAGAATCAGACTCAGTTGGCACTTCCTCCTACTGGCCGTGGAAATGGCCGTGGCAACAACCAGACCCGCAACTATAATACTGGGTCTGCAGCTTATGGTCGTGGACAGGCTTACCACGTCGATATTGAAGAAGTTCAGGATCAACCTGAAACTGTGATGGGTACCCTTCTCGTTAACTCAGTACCCGCTTCTGTTTTATTTGATTCAGGAGCATCGCATTCATTCATGACAGAAGCATTTGCATTAGCACATGACATTGCATTCCAAAAGATGAACCTACCAATAGTTGTCCGTACCCCTGGAGGCCATTCATGACAGAAGCATTTGCATTAGCACATGACATTGCATTCCAAAAGATGAACCTACCAATAGTTGTCCGTACCCCTGGAGGCCAGTGTCAAACCACCATGATGGCACACAATGTCACTGTTGTAATCGAAGGATTAGATTTCCTTGTTTCACCCATCATCTTGAAAACTTCCACCATAGACCTCATTCTGGGAATGGATTGGTTGAAAGCTCACATTGCTTCGATCAATTGTGCCACTAAAGTCGTCCAACTCCTTCACCCCTCCGACGAGATAGTGAACTACACCGCCCGAATTACCCGGAATGCCAAAGCTCAAATATATGCTCTGAATGCTTTGAACGCTTCACCTCTTGAGGGAATTGAGAATGTTCCAGTCGTTCGCGAATTTCCGGACGTCTTTCCAGAAGAACTTCCCGGAATACCCCCTGTTAGAGCCGTTGAATTCGTCATCGACTTGAAACCAGGCACCACTCCTATTGCCAAGTGCCCATACAAGATGCCGCCGCATGAACTCCTTGAACTTAAGGAGGAAATCGACAAGTCACTTAAAAAGGGTTTCATCCGCCCCAGTTCTTCTGCTTGGGGAGCACCTTCTCTCTTTGTTAAGAAAAAGGATGGAACTAACCGATTGGTCCAGGACTATCGGACTATCAACCAAGCAACAATCCAGATAAAATATCCACTTCCCCGGATCAACGATCTTTATGATCAGCTTGCTAGATCCTCTGTGTTCTCTAAACTCGACTTAAGGTTGGGTTACCATCAGATCCGAGTTTGTAAAGAGGATATTCCGAAGACCGCTTTCGTTACTCGTTATGGATCATACGAGTATACCGTCATGTCCTTCGGCTTAACCAATGCTCTAGTAGCCTTCTCTCGATTGATGAACTATATCTTCATGGACTACCTCGACAAATTCATCGTGGTTTATTTGGATGATATCCTTATATTTTCCAAGAATGAAGAAGAGCACGCTGAACATCTTCGGCATGTATTGGAGAAACTCCGAGAACATCAACTATATGCCAAATTTTCCAAGTGTGAATTCTGGTTATCTGAGGTGACTTATCTTGGTCATGTGATTTCCAAGGATGGCATTGCTGTTAACCCGGAACGAGTTCAGGCTATTCTTGACTGGACTCCTCCGCAAACTGTTAAGCAAGTCAGAAGTTTTCTCGGTCTTGCTAGCTATTGCCGCCGTTTCGTCGAGAACTTCTCCAAGATTGCTAAGACACTGACTGATTTGCTTCACAAAGGCAAGAAGTTTGAGTGGACGGAAAAATGCCAGGAAAGTTTTCAGACCCTTAAAGATAAGTTGACATCTGCCCCAGTGCTAGCCCCCCTGATTCCCGCAAGGACCTTGTGATATATTGTGACACATCCCGTCAAGGATTAGGCTGTGTCCTAATGCAAGAGCGCAAAGTGATTGCTTATGGCTCTCGTCAATTGCGTCCTCACGAAGATAAGTATCCAACGCATGATCTCAAGTTAGCAGCAGTTATCTATGCTCTGAAGTTGTGGCGACATTACCTTCTTGGTAATCGTTGCGAGATATACACGGACCACCAAAGTCTGAAGTATCTGTATAGTCAACCAGATTTGAACCTCTGTCAACAAAGATAGCTCGAGACAATAGCTGACTATGACATGAATATTTCTTATACCCCTGGCAAGGCTAATGTAATGGCCGATGCTTTGAGTTGCAAGTCTTATTGCAACAACCTCATGGTTCAGCAAGCACAACCCCTTCTTTACGAAGAACTTCGCAAGTTGAACCTTCACATTGTCCCACAGGGTCATCTCAATACCCTGGTTGTTGAACCGGATCTCGAGGACCTCATCAAGCATATACAGAAAGCTGACTCTGAGGTCGAGAAAATTAAGCGCGATCTCAAAAGGGGAAGGCCCTCATTCTTCACTGTTGATGCTGATGGCACCTTGTTCTTCAAAAATCGCTTAGTGGTTCCTAGAAAGGACAACCTGGATCTGACCCCACGCGTCATGAAAGAAGCTCATGATACGCCTCTTTCAATTCACCCTGGTAGCACCAAGATGTACCAAGACATTCGACAGAGATACTGGTGGCCTGATATGAAGCGAGACATTGCTCGCTATGTTGCTGAGTGTGACGTTTGCCGTCGCATCAAAGCAGAACATCAAAGGCCTGCCGGTACTCTGCAACCCCTTGATATTCCTGAATGGAAATGGGACAAAGTCGAAATGGATTTCATTACTGGTTTTCCCAGATCGCAGAAGGGTCATGATGCTATATTTGTCGTCATTGACCGATTCTCAAAGGTTGCTCACTTTCTGCCAGTCAAGGAGACAATCACTGCTAGTCAGTTAGCAGACTTATATGTTTCCAGAATTGTGTCACTTCATGGTATTCCGCTGGAGATCAGCTCAGACCGTGGCAGCCTCTTTACCTCAAGATTTTGGAATAGTTTCCAAGAAGCTATGGGAACTCATCTGTCCTTCAGCACCGCTTTTCACCCCCAGTCTCAGGGACAAGTTGAACGAGTCAATCAAGTGCTTGAAGATATGCTTCGAGCTTGTGTCATCTCTTTCGGTAAGAAATGGGAGGAATCTCTCCCGTATGCCGAGTTCTCTTACAACAATAGCTATCAAGCTAGTTTGAAGATGGCACCATTTGAAGTTCTCTATGGACGTAAGTGCCGAACCCTCTGAATTGATCAGAAACTGGGGAACGGCCACTCTTCGGTCCGGACATTATTCAACAAGCTGAAGAACAAGTCTGCATTGTCCGTGAACATTTGAAAGCTGCTCAGTCTCGTCAGAAGAGCAACTATGATCGAAAACACCAGGTAATGGTCTATCAACCTGGCGAACAAGCTTACCTTCATGTCACTCCGATGAAGGGCACTCACCGATTTCGGATCAAAGGCAAGTTAGCTCCTCGCCACATTGGCCAGTTCCGTATTGTCGCCTGTCGAGGAGAAGTGGCATATCAATTGGAATTGCCGCCGAACCTTTCTCAAGTTCATGATGTCTTCCATGTGTCGCAACTCCGTCGCTGCTTCAAGGATCCTATCCGAGCAGTGGATCATGAAATGCTTGAGCTGCAAGAGGATCTTTCTTATCAAGAGTATCCGATCCGCATTCTTGATCAAGCTGAACATCGAACCCGTCAGAAGGCAATCAAGTTCCTTAAGGTTCAGTGGTCAAATCATTCTGAAAATGAGGCCACTTGGGAACGCGAAGATCGTCTTCGTGAAGAGTATCCTGCCCTCTTTCAGCCTACCTCTTAATTCTCGGGACGATAATTTCTTTTAGAGGAGGAGAATTGTAACATCCCCATGTAATTAAGCTACAGTGATCACCTTTTGATAATGCCAAGTCACCTTGTATAACAGTGCTTGATCATCATTTGCATCATGTCTTATTTCAAATTCCAACTCAAATTGAAATTCAAATTTAAAGTAAAAATAAAAGTTGTTCCAATTTGGAAACAAAAATGTTCATTAATTAGCAAATAATCCATAACTAATTATGTTAAAAAAACAACATCACCTAAATTACCTAGAAGACTCAAACATCATTAAAACAGTACCAAACAGCGATATTTAATACCATTTTGTTTAATAAAATTACAAATGAAATCATATTGTCTCCAAACCAATTTCTGGTAGTAGTTAATATTGCACTGTAATTATTGAGCTAAGTCACCTATTTTACAAAAGTCATATGGTGGCTAAATATTTTTCAAAAGGGAGAAAAGATTAAAGCAGAAGAAAAAGAAAAGGAAAATGGGAAAAGTGCACTGTGCACTTGGACCACCCGACCCAACAGTGCGTCCCGGCCCGCCAGCCACAGCCTTTCGTCCTCCTCCCACTATAGGGGAAGGCCGAGGCGCCATGGCCGTGCGGCGCTCGGCTCCGCGCACTGCTGCGCCGAGGGGTGGATAAGACCACCCCCAGGTCGTCTTCCCCTCTCCCCGAAACCCTAGCCCCCTCAGATCTCCCTCTCTCGCTCGCATTCTCCCTCCCCGCGACAAGCCGCACGTCGCCGTCGCCATGGCCGAGCTCGCTGCTGTGGCTACCGTCGTCCTCGCCGACTGAGACCTCGCCAGAAGCTCCGCCTTCCTCCTCTACTTCCTCTCCGACCACGAGAACGAGCTCTGCGCCACCATAGCTCCGGGATCGAGCTCCTCCCCATCTTCAGTCGCCGGCGTTTTCCCGTCAAATGAAGCCGCCCTGCTGCTCCTAAGCCTCCGCCGGGCCCTCGTGTGCCTCCTCGGTGAGCATCCACTCCTTCCCCTCTCCTCCCTCCGTCGAACGTGCGCTCTTGCGAGTTCCCCCGTCATGGCCGAACTCCTCGCCGCCCGAGCTCGTCGCCGGCAGCCGTCCGGTGACCATTTGGTCACGCGCGCGAGTCCATCGACTTCGCGCGCGCACGTACAACCTACCTAGTTGTTTAGTTGCTCGCTAGCGTCGCGTTTCGCCGTGTTCCGCTGATGCCCGAACTCTGGCCGCCGCGTTCGAGCTCGCCGCCGTCATTTTAGCCCGTCTCCGGCCGGGCCAGTACCACCACGAGATGCGCCGCTCCGCGCTCGTTCGATCCCGCTCCTCCGCGCTCGATTTGGTGGCCGGAGGGCAAATCCCGACCACCTCTCGAGCTGCGCCGCCGTGAAAATGGTCGCCGGAGTAACTCCGGCGATGGCACCGACGACGCCGACGTGGCTGCGCCCTGTGCCGCTGACCGCTGGGCCCTGCGGGACCCAGCCCAGTCAACTGCTGACTGGGCACCCGTGGGCCACTGACATGCGGGTCCCACCCGCCTAATTAACATTTTAGGTTAATTTAATTAATTAGTTATCTAATTAGTCACTGACAGTAGGCCCCACTAGCTAATTAACCTAATTAATTAAAACTAAAACCTGTTTAATTAGCTGAGTCACTGACCAGTGGGACCCACTGGTCAGGTTTGACTCTGGTCAGCCGGGTTTGACCCGCTGACGTCACACTGACGTCATGATGATGTCATCTAACACTGTTTCGGATAATTCGAATTTAATAATTAAATTAATTCCAGAAATTCATTTAAACTTTGAAAAATCATATAAAATAAACCATAACTCAGATGAAAATAATTTATATATGAAAAACGATCAGAAAAATATGAAGAATCCGAATATGTGGTCAAAATGCTTGACCATCACTCCTATCTAGGTGAACATGGAACTTTTTGCCCGATTTCGATAAATGAATAGTGTATGACCTTAATAAAATAAATCCAAATAAATTCCTAAATTATCTAAAGCAGTTAGATAGGCATTATATCACCTCTACATATCATTTAGGCATGTCATGCATCGTTGTTGCTTTGTTGCCATGAATTTATTGTTTCTTCCCCCTCCTTCTCTTCCGATAGACGCTGAGACCGCCGCCGACGCAGCTGAGTACGACTACGCTCCAGACGAGCAGCCTTCAGACGACCATCCCCTCTCAGCAGAGCTTCCAGGCAAGCAAACCTCCTTGATCATCCAGATATCGCCTATTCTTTTCCTTTTATTCTTGCATTAGAATTGCCCCTGCTATTGTTCCAATAGTTCCTATTCTGATGCATAGCCTGGTTTTGTAACCTGTTGTTGATACTTTACCTATTATCCTATATGCTTAGTATAGGCTGGTTAATGATACATCAATGGCCCCACACCCTTGTCCTTGTTGCCACGCTTTTCCACCGGAGACACGATCAGTAGGATCGACGGTCAGAGATCAACACATCACCGCACATTCCCCTAAGTTGTTCGACTCTGCAGAGCTACCACCGAGTGCCGAGGGTGATACCTCTTACTCACTTCCGATGGTGCCGCTGTAGAATAGCTATCCGGTTGTGGGTTACCAAGGGTGATTCCTCTTTCATCACCTCCGATAAAGCTTCCGACGTGCAACTCCTCTTGTGTGAATCCATCGAGGGTGATTCCTCCGGGTTCACCTTGACTGATACTTCGAGTGGGAATCCATCAAGGGTGATTCCTCGGATTCCTTCTCGATACCTTGGACACACGGGTACTTGGACTTTACTACTATCATTTGATAAAGACGGGTCGGCTCCAAGAGCACCCGCGAGCCGTATGTTACCAAGTCGGAGCGACAGGAATCCTGTTAGTCTCTGCGAGCTACTAAATATGCCTAACGGATTTGGGTATTTGATCTGAGTGGGTCGTTAGCCTTATACGCACTACCACCACGTGGGATAATGGTTATGGGACCCTCTACGTCCTATGTATCAGCCGAAAGCTCTTCAAACGTCACAGCTCAGAGATGCGGGCTGATCATTGGGGTGGGCTGGTTACGTCACTGGTGTATTCAGTGTCGCGCCTGGGCTCCGACCAGCCACGCAACGTGCAGGAGTGCAAAGGGCGATGGCCCAAGACCCCTTCGCACATAGGATTTAGACCGGCGTGCTGACCTATCTGCTGAGCCTAGGTAGGACTGCATCGTGTCGATTACCCGAGGCCGGGCATAACCCAGCAAGTGTGTCCGGCCAGATGTAATCGAGCGTGTTGGGTAACAGTAGTGCACCCATGCAGGGAAGTTATCTATTTGAATAGCCGTGTCCACGGTAATAGGACGCTCGGAGTTGTATCATGATCCACTACAACTACAAATTGATGCTGATTTAATATTAAACTGTCAATACTGCTCTCGGGATCGCTTTCTCGCTGGGAGTAGAGAAAGGATCTCAGGGCGTTGCTATTATATAACCACTATTATATGCTACTGTGTTCTACTCTCTTCTAATGCTGCAAGATTGCTTCAAGATGCTAGTCTTCTATAGGCTAGGCTTCTCCCCCTCTATTCTGGCATTCTGCAATTTAGTCCACAGATATAGCCCCATTCCTTTGATACCGATGCATAATTAGTATAGATCTGATGTCAGTCTTGCGAGAGCTTTGGATGAGTACTCATGGTTGCTTTGCTATATTTTTCCCCATACCCGCTTGCTGAATTCAGACGATGGAGTCCCGGAGCCAGACGCCACCACAGGAGACTACTACCAGGAGAGCCCCGGAGGCACGTACTGGGTTGAGCCAGCCGACCAGGAGTAGTTCGGAGGCCCTAGGCAGGAGGCCTTTGCCCTTTCGATCAGTGTCATTGTTTGTGCTAGCCTTCTTAAGGCAAACTTGACTAACTATGTCTGTACTCAGATACCATTTGTGTGTATGACTTATGTATTCGGGTCCTCGTGACCCCTGGTTTGTAATACGAAGATTTATGTTTAAATTTGAGTTTAGAGTTGTGTTGTGATATCCTCCCGTGAGTCTCTGATATCGAGCGTGCATGTTTGCGTGTATGATTAGTGCACGATCGAGCAAGGGCGTCACATGGGTAACTGCCCGCGCTGCCATAAAGCAGACCCGCGCGGGGCGCGGAGCCATCATTGCCTTTCTTCGCACTCCTCGCCCTCCTTGCGCCCATCTCCTCGGATCCTCTTCCTCCTCTCGCCCCCAAAGCTTCCTCACACTCCCATGGCGCCCGCTGGCAAGAATGGCAGGGCGAAGGCGGCGGCCGCGGCGGCGGCAGAGCTGGAGCCGGCCCTGCGGCGGTCCACCATTGTTAACCAAGAGGGGCTGGACAAGGTGATTCCGATGACCGCCAACGACCACAACGAGCATAAGGCGACGCAGATCTGGCCAGGATCTCGCTCGCCGCGGGACCTGGACGCGACGACCTTCCCCTTCTACCTCCACACCATCTTCGTCGGTCTGGTACCGCCCTTCTCAGACTTCTTCTGCGCCATCCTCGCCCACTATTAGATCCACGCTCTCCATCTCCAGCCCAACTCCATCCTCCTCCTCGCCATCTTCGCCTACTTCTGTGAGGCCTTCATGGGCGTGATGCTCTCTGTGGTCCTCTTCCGCCACTTCTACAGCTTGCAGCTATCCGCGGCGAACCAGCGCTCGGGGTGCGCCTCGTTTCGCAGCATCGAAGGGACGGCGGACGACACCATCCCCCTGAAGATCTCGAAGAAGGTGGAGGGCTTCAGGCAGCGCTGGGTCTATATGGACGCGCACCAGCACAACCCTCTGCTGATGATACCAATGGACCCCGCCGTGAAGAGCTCCAAATGGGAGCACGCCAAGCTCAGCGACGAGCGGCTGGGGCCGCTTTGGGAGATGATGGAGGAGCTGAAGGCTGCGAAGCTCACGGGGGCGATGGTCGCCAAGGAGTTTCTGCGCTGGCGCATCGCTCCCCTTCAGAAGCGCTCTCGCCCAGTGTGGGCCATCACCGGCTCCGACGACCCGATGAGGCTGAGCGTCGACAACCTGAGGCCGGAGGTGGTGGATGAAGTCATGCATCTGCTGCTTGGTGAAGACGTGGAGGCCCTGCCCAAGGAGGCGCTCCCTCTCTACCGCTACAAGAACTGGACCGAGCTGGTCGAGGAGATGCCGCGCTTCGACCAATGGGGCTTGATCCCGGAGGGCCACGAGGGGCCTCGCGACAACCCATTTGTGGTGCTGCCCGCCTCGGGAGGCCGCGACGATGACGAGGCCTCGGCAAGCGCTGCAGAGGAGAGCGATGGCGGGGCGGCTCCGTGGTCCTGACGGCAGCTGCTGATTGAGCTCGGCGACGATGACGACAATGAGCGATTCGTGATCGCGCCCTCCCGGCCCACGCGTTCGGGAGGTGAAGGAAGCAGCAGTGCGGGGGCCAACGCTCCCCTCGCTGAGAAGACCGGCGCCGGCGACGCGGTCGCCGAGCCCACCAGCACTGGCGATGTTGCCGCCGATGCCACGACGGAGGAGACCGGCACTGGCCCGGTGAAGGAGGGCCTCGCGAAGCGCCGCGCCGAGCCTTCGGGGAGGGGCTCGAGCGAGCCGTGCGGCAGCGGCGGCAGCAGCCGCTCGCTGCCCAAGTTGAAGAAGAGGAAGTGTGTTCCCAATGACGAGTGAGTCCCCTTGTCCTGCTCTTTATTTTCGTGTCTTGGTTTCCGCCTCTTGAAGTTCTGGCTGAGCTCTTGCACCACGCAGGGAGCCCACGAAGTAGAAGAAGAAGAAAGCCCCCAGCTCGACGGGGGGCTCGGCCTCCACTACAGGCGCCGAGCAGGAGGAGGAAACCACCCGCCGCCCCGAGGCTGAGACAGGGTGCGTGGAGGTGCAGGAGGAGCACACGACGCCTCCTGAGCTGCGCGCGAACTTGTCTCCTGAGGCTGAGGAGGTCGAGCCTCGGGAGGCCACCTCCGGAGGCGGGGTCGTGCCTCCTGAGGCATCCGGCGCGGGGGGCGATGCGGAGATGACGGAGGCTGAGGAGCCGATCCCTCCGCCAAGATCTTCCCCCGCCAAGGAGACCGAGGCCGCCGAAGGCACCCCGGCAAGCCCCGCGCGGCCACCGGCGCGCGAGGCCCCCAGCGCGAGCGCGACGAGCCCTCAGAGCGCGCTGACGCGGCAGGCCGAGGAGGAGGAGACGACGAGCCCGCCTCTCCTGACGGGAGACGCAGCTCCCACGGGGGGCGCGGAGATGGAGGCCCGGAGGGAACCCGGCACTGGGCCCTCGCGGGCCATAGCGGCGGAGGGCGGCACTGAGCCGCGCACTGGATGGGTCTGCAGCTCGTGAGCGGTAGCGCCGTGCTCAAGCACGGGGCCATGCAGGGTGCCAGGGCGGCACTGGACGCCCTCGAGGCGGACCTCCAAGCAGAGGAGGCGCACCTCGCCAACGAGCGCCTGCGCCCCGCGGAGGGCTGGCGGCAGCTCGATGTCGCCATCAAGCAGGGCCGACGTCAGAATGAAGCCACGCGGGAGAAGCGCGAGAAGGCCGCCCAAGACGCCAAAGAAATCTTCGAGAACGCCGTCAGGGAGGTGTAACACCCCAAAAATTTAATCATGTTTTATTAATTAAAAAATTTCCAGGAATATTTATTTTCTATCTTTCTGGATTTTTCTAGGGATTTCAGAGCCACTTCTTTTCTCTGGATTTCAATTTTTCTCCTCTTATCTGAAACTTTTGAATAGTGTTGTGTGGCTTGAGTGTTTTATTTAATCATTTTATTTTCATTTAGTAAAAATCAGTGGAATTATTTTTATAATAAAACTTTCCTAGTTTTAATTCTTTTAATAGCCTTTTCATCCTTTTAAAGGCCTAAGTTGCACTACAACTACTTCATATATTATCTTAAAAATTCCATAAAAATTTGTAAATGACATGTGTTTCCCCTGGATCACTTTTATGCTATAATCTAACCTTGCGTTTTGGAAGTTTTGAGCAGATCATCTTCTTCTTCATTCTGGTCCAGATTTGCATTTTTCACTACAACCCTTTTATTTATTCATTTAAAAATTCCACAAAAATTTGGAGATGACAGCAGATGTATAGGATTCATGTTTATGCAAAAATACATTTGGGTTCTTTGAAAAATTTGAGCAAACCATCCTCATTTGCATTCTGGTCCAGTTTGGCAGTTTGTACTGCAATCCTATTTTATTTTGCTCTAGTGATCTTGAGATTTTTCCTGCTTGTAGTCCACCCTACCAAAACCTTAAGTCCAAGAGTTCAGACCCATAGGAATGTTTTAAGTTGACCAATTTGCCCCTTTCATTTTCTGTCCAGAATTGTTTTTCTCCAAAACTTGCATTAACAAGTTTCTGCTTTGGCCAAACTAACTTTTCCATCATCACCTACACCTAAAGATACCATGATCTGGTAATTTTGGTGGCCATAGAAGATCCCTAGATGCGCATGACATTTTGTCGAGCACCTGTAGTGCACGTCCAGTTTTGGCATGGTTGTAAGTTTGTACTGTGAACTTATCCCTCTGTCCAAACCAGATTGTCTAGTAGCCTTATAACTGCCTCTAACCTAGCCCTGTTAATTTTTGTTTGCATCCAAGCCCTCTAGGACCCTCTGGCATTCCGTCGAGCACCTCGCGTGCGTGCCCGGAGCGCGACCAGAGCGCACGTTTTGCACGCGCTCGCGCCCGAGCCGCCGCGACCAGATGCCGCCTCCCCCGCTCGTTCCAGTCCCTCCCCCTGTCTCCTGGTTCTGCCGCGACGCGCCAAGACCCTGCCAGCCCTCCCCCGTCACGTCTCCGGCGAGCCAGAAGCTAGCCGCCACCGCCGCCTGCTGTGGTCGGTGCCGTACGGGCCACCTGGCGCGTCCCCGAGTGCTCCAGCTCGACGTGCTTATCCTCAATCGCGTCGCCTTCCTCTGCAAGCCCTGCCAGCCGACCCCCACCTCCCCTGTGCTGCAATAGCGCCGCCGCCGTCGTGCTTATCCACGGGCATTCGGCAAACCGACATGGATGGCCTATAAAAGGAGCCCCGAGCGCGTCTAGCCATTCCATCCCCCTCCCTAGCCCCGTAGGGAAGACCCCAAAGCAACCAGGACGACCGGAGGTAGCCGTTCTTCTCGGCTCCGTCAGTTACGGCCGCCGCCGTCCTCCGGTCGATTCCGACCAAGCCAGAGCCTCCCGTCCCTTTATTTCTTCACCACTAGCTCGCCTTCGACCCTAGGAGCCCATCCCCTCTTCCAATTTCGCCCGAGAGCCAACGAAAGCCAAACTCCCCCTCATGGCCGAGGCCTCTTCCGCCATGGATGAAGGGGTGCTCACCCCCGAGCTCCCCGGCGATCCTTTTGCCCTCCAGAGGATGGGGTCCTTCCTCCTTAGCCCACCGGTGGCCGTGGCATCGCGAATGGTGGCCTGAGCCGCCCGGAATCATCACCGGAGCCTCGCCTCTGCTCTGTCCAGGCGCGCGCGAGCAGAGGAAGACGAACCCGACAAGTGGACCCCACCTGTCGGTGACCCAGCCAGTCTCCCCAGAGGCGCAGCCCCACCGAAGCGTTTTCCTCTTAGGAAAACGTATTTATGTGAGTGCGCTTTCCATCGGCGAAGGCGTATTACACTGGAGTACGTCTCCCCTTCTCTGGAAACGTATTCCGAGCCGATACGTTTTCTTTTTTTTCTGATTTTATTAAAACAGAGTTTGACCTCAACTTTGACTAGCTATATCTTTCTAAATAAAACTCCTAATGAATTGATTCTTTTTCCTACCTCTCTCAAATTTCATCTAGTTTTTCTTTATATTTATTTGAAAATTTTCCGTGACAACTTTTTGTACTGTATTTTTTTTATTATTGCGTGTTGATTTGGTTATTTTCAAAATAGGAATTTGGGAGAGAAGAAAACTTTCAAAAGTTTTGTGGTGCACCCTACACCTCTGCACCTGAAAGGCAAGCATTCTGAACCCTGGTATAACATGGGTTGTGGGTTATTTGTTGTGACCACAACACCAAGTTAATTCGAGGCCTGCGTTATTTTATGTGATGTTATGATCACGCTCTTAAGTGCATAATAGAATTTCTTTGCTGTTGTAATTTAGATACTTGTGAAAGTGTTCATTCTCTTATATCTCTCATGCCTACCGGAAGGGATCCGGAGTAGTCTCTGTCTCGGGTAGACACGAGCTTACTGTTGACATCTCGTTGAAGCGAGGATGGTCAGTAAGGCATGAAGGGGTGTGATGAGTGGTGATTCTGTTTGGAAACTGTGAAAAATATTTGTTGTGCTAACATGCAGGGAACACATAAGCCTCTTGAGTCGACCATAGATCGAGTCTTGTTCCAGTAACCCCCCATACTTGTTCCGTACTACCACTCGTCCCTGCCACAGGTAGGGTACGGTTCAGTAAGTTGTCAACCCCTTTCTTGGCACACACCGTACAGAGAGGCCATGGTGGAAGATACCGGCTGCAGCCGGTAGGCATGCCACCTGGTCCGGGGGCATGGGTGTTTCCGGTTGGACCGAGAGGGGGGCACCCCTTAGAGCGCGCGAATATAAATTTGATCCCATGCTAATCGAGGTTGGAGCCTCCCCACTTAGAGTTTTGCTTAACGAGTGTCGTGGGTGATTCCAGGCATTGGTAAGTTAAGCTGGTGTGTGCAAGTTAGGTGTGTTTTCAATCCAAAGACCGTAAATGGAATTAGTCCCGATGGACTAAGGAAATCCGTTACTCGTGGGTAAAGAGTACACCCTCTGCAGAGTTTATATCTATTCGAATAGCCGTGTCCGCAGTTAAGGACTACAGTCTGGGATGGGTCAAGTGTCGGTCTTAGTGTCGGTCTTCGGAGGATAAACTTCTAAACTGGATTACTGCGCATGGCATGTGATAATTATGATTATGACTATTATTATTGTGGACTAACCATTTTTCATATTTGTATTATTGAGTATCCCTGGGACGGTTCTACCTCCTGGATACTTATTGTGACTTTCTTATATAAGCCCTTTCTGTGGTGTCGCTCAGACGCCCGACTGTGGCATGCTTGTCATTTATATTTCCTTATAAGCCCTTTATGTGGTGTCGCTCAGACGCCCGACTGTGGCATGCTTGTTATTTATTTTCCTTATAAGCCCTTTATGTGGTGTCGCTCAGACGCCCGACTGTGGCATGCTTGTCATTTATATTTCCTTATAAGCCCTTTATGTGGTGTCGCTCAGACGCCCGACTGTGGCACGCATGTTATTCATTCTTCTTATAAGCCCTTTATGTGGTGTCGCTCAGACGCCCGACTGAGGCATGCTTTATATTTTTTTTATCCTTTCGAGGCGTCGCTTCAGAGACCCGATCGGTTTATTTTATTTTTATTCTCTGATTGCTTATTCTTGTTTAATATGAATGACATGCTTGCGTGCATCATGAATTTTATTTCATGACTGATTAAGTGATCATGGATTATTTCAGTGCATGATTATCATCTGTTATATTATACCTGGTTTTATGATGTTTGCGAGTACATTCAAAGTACTCACTGGCTTGTCCCTGGCTATTGTCTTGGCCAGATTTCTTGTTTGGAGAGGAGCACTATGACGACAGCCCCGGAACCTAGGCACTGAAGATAGCAGCCGCGCGAAGATAGGAGTTATCCAGGTCAGCTGTTCCTGTGGGAAATGGAGTCCCATAGACGCTGATGACCCCGAACCGCTTCCGCCATCAACCACTAGAAACCTTTTGTTGTACTCATAGACCACAATGGTCTTGTACTACATATTTTGTATTTTGCTTGGAATTTCTGTATCAAGATTGTGTCTCATCAGCTAACAGTAATCCTGGGGCTGGTGAGCACAAGGACCATTTACTGGGAAATTAATATCCTAAAAAGCCAGTCCTGACAACCTTGGTATCAGAGCCAGGCTGACCATTGGCTAACCCTATCTTAGCCGGGTCAAGAAAACCTAGGTTAAACCACCCACCAGACCTTAACCCTACCACAGCCAAGCCTATCCTACCCTATAGCCCACACAGTGACCCCGACAGCTTTTGGCAGTCGGTGCCCAACCTATCAGCCTAGCCCATCGGTCACACGCCCTTGACTGACACCTGAGTTGTTCCATTCGCAAGCATGCGAAGGAAGACTCCGTTTTCTTTATATAAAGGGAACGTTTGCCCCAACCGACAACCACAGTAATACGTCGCATTTTGCGATATATATATATATATATAGTTGTGGCATTGACCTCGACCACCTTATAGCAGAACCGACAATTAATATTGCCCACACACCGCAATATGTCACCCAGCCCAGATGCTATACATGAGGCCACTCCGTGACCTTACCAAGCATCTCTCACTTTGTGCACTGCCTTCACAGCCATTTTTTTTTCAGGTCGCACCTTGGGATTCATATAATGACCCCAGATGCAACCCCGAGGAATTTTAAAATTTGTGGGATTTTTCCACACCCTTGCTGTGATAAACCCAAGCCACCATTAGCAGACCCCTGAGGCCAGACTAAGAGAGACGCATTTTTGTGAGTCCTCCATCCGCTCCCCAGTAGACAAAGGATATATCCCACTGCAGGGAATAATTCCTCATGAGCTACAGTTTATTACCTGGACCGTCTGCGCTTTAGTTGTATTAGTTTATGTGGCTTTTTGACTGCTTGTTGTGATATCTGAGCTGTGTTTTAAAATTTTCTGTCAGAGTTTATTGTGTTGGTTGCAGTTGTTTCTTGCGATTGATAATCGATTGTTTTCATTATACCAAATTTAATAGCAAGGTTTTTCTTAAAAGACCACTGCATTGAAAAATGTTTTCCAACAAAAATTTAATTTGCAAGTCCTCGCATTATACGACTCATAGGCCACGTACGCTAAATACCAGACCACGCGTTCATTTATCACCTAATCGATTACCTCGCTAGAACACCACAATTGCGCATTAGTTAGCGATTTTTACTGTGACCCCGTCCTATCGTGTGTGTGTGGTATTTTTTTTGTTTTTCTTGTTACGATTGCCGTGTGGTACGAATGATATTTCTTTTTGCAAAATACGTCCTTTAGCAAATCTCGAGGACGAGATTTTTCTTAAGGGGGGTAGTGTTGTAACACCCCAAAAATTTAATCATGTTTTATTAATTAAAAAATTTCCAGGAATATTTATTTTCTATCTTTCTGGATTTTTCTAGGGATTTCAGAGCCACTTCTTTTCTCTGGATTTCAATTTTTCTCCTCTTATCTGAAACTTTTGAATAGTGTTGTGTGGCTTGAGTGTTTTATTCTGCCATGAGAGGCTCACGGGCCCCCTTGAAGAGAACGACGCCGGCTACTTGGACTTCTTCACCAAGCTTGTGCAGAAGCTTGAGGATGGGGCCAAGCAGATGAAGGGCATCATCGAAGACGAGTGCCACGATCTCCTCAGCCAGGCAGCGACACGGGTCTTCAGCAACATCCTTCGCGCCGACGCCTCCTTTGACTTCGACAAGGTGATGGCCCCTGTCCCTCCGGAGCTCCGCGACGGGCTTGGAAGGGAGGTGGAGGATCACGTGGCGGCCCTGGTCTAGAAGTTCTCCCATGGCGGCGAGTGCTCCGACGAGGCCGGCGTGGCGATGGCGACGGCGGCGACAGCGCTTCATCCGCCTAGGCCCTTTCTTTTCCCTTGCCCTGTATCCAAGTCGATGTAGCCCCATGGGGGCGTGAAAACATGGTCTTTATGCTTAAGTTGAGTACTTAGCATTTTGCTACACTTTATGTTCTTCGCGAGGCCTCCTCGTGAGGCATGTTTCCCCTTCTTGCTTGCTTTCGTGCTCTACGTCGTTAGGACCCAGCCCCCGAGCGTGCTACGACCATCGCTGGTATGTTAGGACGCGTGCCTAGACAAGGCCAGAGGGTGTAGGGCTCCGCGAGGTGGTAAGGGCTCCCGAGGCGCGATGCTCAGGAAGCCCCCTTTGGCGTGCAAGCAGCTCGCGCGATGGAGAAAACACCAGCACTCAGCGAGGTTGCGAGGAGAAGAGAGCTTGAGAGCCGCTAAGGGCAGCTTGCGAGGCGTTTTAGACTTAACTTTTTCGTGGAGTGTGGCTTGGCGTGCCGTGGCTTGCGGGGTAGCGCCTCACGAGGTGCTCGCTCGTGAGGCTTCCCGTTGGCACTTGGCGGGGGTGGCTCTACAGACCGCCTCGCGAGGCAGCGCTCGTGAGGCCCTCCGTGTGTCTTGGTCCTGTGACAACCACACCTCGACAAGTTTTGCAAGTAGTGTGGCGGCACGTGCTCGCTAGCTTACTCTCGTGGGTGTCACGCGAGTAGACAAAGTACCAAGGACCTTGGTGAGGTGGCGTGCACGGGAGCAGGCCCGCGAGCCAGAGCTCAGTCACTTGGGTTTACGGCGCTGCTGGGCCTGGCCCGAGCGCAGGCACCGTGTCCAGCCCCCGCTCGCGTGATACACAGGAGGGAGATCGCGAGCGCGCACAACCTCCTGGGGCAAATTACTTACCAAGAACACATAATACTTAGGAAACAAAGACTTTACTGATGCATAAAAATAGGTTCCATTACACAACCAAAAAGATGAGGCTGCCGCTACGGACACGAGTCAGCTTGAGGATGGTGCAGCCACGTGGCGCCCTTAGTTCGATCATCCCGCCATGTCTGAGCATGAGGCTTACACTGGGTTGTGGGCGGGAGCTCTCGCGGCCTCAGCAAGCACCGCATAGAGAGGCTCCGGAGCGTGTACAACTCCATTTCGTTCGTGCCCGTGAGGTCACGGGTAGAACTTGCGGAGATGTTGGATGTTCCACGTGTTTGGCACCGGAACACCCTCCTCCATCTCCAGCCGCGCTGCGCTAGGCCGGGAAACGTGCACAACCCTGAACGGGCGTTCCCACATGGGTGAGAGCTTGTGGAGTCCTTCCCTGGAGAGGATCCTTCGCAGGACAAGATCGCCAGCTTCAAGCGTGCAGGGGTGTATGTTGCAGCTGTGGTAGCGACGCAGCGCCTACTGATACCGGGCGGCGCGGATGGCGGCCCGGCGACGTGCCTCCTCGAGGAGGAGCAAATTAGCTTCCCGCGGGCCATCCTGGTGAGCCTCGTTGAAGGCGAGGACTCGCAGGGACCCGTGCTTGAGCTCATGAGGAAGGACCACTTTCGCCCCATAGACGAGGAAGAAGGGTGTTTCGCCGGTAGGCTTGGTCGCTGTCATGCGGATCGACCATAGCATGGACTGGAGCTCATCGAGCCAGCCTTTGCCGTAGGCGTCGAGCTTTTTCTTGAAGCTTCGTGTCTTGAGGACCTTGAGGACCTCAGCGTTAGCACGCTCGGCCTGGCCGTTGCATCGCGGGTGCGCCACGGGGGCGTAGCAGATCTGCGTGCCAAGGTTGGCGTAGTACGACTTGAAGAGGCCGCTGGTGAACTGTGAGCCGTTGTCAGTGATGATGTGGTTGGGGATGCCGAAGCGGCTCACGAGGTTCTTGATGAACTTGACGGCTGATCCTGCCGGGATGGTGCGGACGGGCTCCACTTCCGCCCACTTAGTGAACTTGTCAATGGCGACGTAGAGGTAGTGGTAGCCACCAGCTACGCGAGAAAAGGGACCCAGGATGTCCAGCCCCCAGACCGTGAAGGGCCACGAGAGGGGAATGGTCTGGAGCACCTGCGCCGGCTGGTGGATTTGCTTGGCGTGGAATTGGCAGGCCTCACATGATTGGACCAGCTCGGTGGCGTCTTGAAGCGCGGTGGGCCAGTAGAAGCCGCTACGGAACACCTTGCCGGCGAGGGTACGCGATGAGGAGTGGTGGCCGCAGTCTCCACCATGTATGTCAGCAAGCAGCTCGTGCCCTTGTTCCTTGGAGATGCACTGCAGCGCGACGCCATTGGGGCGCCTGCGGTAGAGATCTCCATCCCTTAAGCAGTAAGCTGTGGCCTGGCGGGCCACGCGCTCGGCCTCTGAGTCCTTCTCTAGGAGGGTGCCGTCCTTCAGATAAGACTTGAATTCGTTGGCCCAGCTATCAGGTTGTGGTTCGAGCGCCAGTAGCAGGCGAGCGCCTGAAGATGGGCCACAGTCTGGCACGCCTGTGGGCGGTGCGGGGGGGAGCTCCTCATGAGGTGTCATGGTGCTTGCGGCAGGTGGCGCAGCTGATGGCCTCAGGAGCCTTTCCTCGAAGACACCGGGCCTTTGAGGCTCGCGGAGAGATGCTCGCTTGGCGATATCGTCTGCTTCCTTGTTGCTGCTGTGAGGGATGTGCTGGAGCTCCATGCCGAGGAATCGCTTCTCGAGCTTGCGTACTTCCTCCAAGTAGGCGGCCATGTGCTCGTCCTTGGGCTTGTAGCTTTTGTTGGAGAAGTTGACGAGGAGCTGCGAATCTCCCTTGATGAGGATGCGCTTGATGCCAAGAGCGAAGGCAGCCTTGAGCCCAGCGATGAGGCCCTTATACTCGGCGATGTTGTTGGAGACCTTGTCGTCATGCTTGAAGCAGAGCTGTACGGCGTAGTAGAGCTTGTCTCCTGCTGGCGAGGTGAGCATGACTCCAGCCCCCGCGCCCTACCGGGAAAACGCGCCGTCGAAGTGCAAGATCCAGCCGCCAGGGGCGTCCTCCCCAGGCAGGAGGAACTCGTCCTCGCGAGGTTCCTCTTGATGGGGGTCCGTCCATTCTGCAGTGAAATCCGCCAAGGCTGCACCCTTGATCGTCCTTGTGGTGAGGAATTCCAGTCCGAAGGCCTGCAGCTCAATGTTC
Source organism: Elymus sibiricus (assembly GCA_039707655.1). Taxonomy (NCBI): domain Eukaryota; kingdom Viridiplantae; phylum Streptophyta; class Magnoliopsida; order Poales; family Poaceae; genus Elymus; species Elymus sibiricus. Next base: position 172,284,772 of record CM077676.1, read on the forward strand.
CATTCGACGACGCGGCCAGTGGTGTTGGGGCTGCGCAGGACCTGTTCCAGGGGATAAGAGGTGATCACCTTAATGGAGTGGCCCTGGAAGTAGTGGCGCAGCTTCCTAGAGGCGATGAGGAGCGCGAGGAGGAACTTCTGCTGCATGGGGTACCGCTCGCGTGCATCCCGCAGCATCGTGCTGACGAAGTAGACGGGGTGCTCGACGAGACGTGTGGCCGTAGGCGCGGCAGCTTGTTCTTCGGGGGGCTCGGGAGGCGGCTCGTCAGGAGCCTCTTGAGGAGGGTCCTCGGCAAGCGAAGGTGCTGCCTCGGGAGGCGCTGGTGCGGCCTCGGGAGGCACTGGCACGGCTTCGGGAGGCACGGGCGCCGCCTCGGCAGGTGCAGGTGCGGCAGGCTTCTTCTTGGTGGGAGCAGGCTCTTCTCGTTCCGCCACCAGGGCCGCGCTGGCCGTCTGGGGGGTGGCCGCTAAGTACATGAGCAGGGGCTCGCGAGGGCGCGGGGCGACCATGATGGGAGGGCTCGTCAAGTACCTCTTGAGGTCTTCGAAGGCTGCGTCGGCTTCGGGAGTCCACTTGAAAGGGCCCGATCTCTTCATGATCTTGAAGAACGGCAGGGCCCTTTCGCTGAACTTGGAGATGAACCGCCCAAGCAAGGCCATGCATCCCGCGAGGCGCTGCATTTCCTTGAGGTTCCGCGAAGGCCGCATCTGCTCGATGGCCTTGATCTTCTCGGGGTTGGCTTCGATGCCGCGATAGGAGACCAGGAAGCCAAGCAGCTTGCCGGAAGGAACTCCGAAGACGCACTTGGCGGGGTTGAGCTTGAGGTTGACCTTGCGCAAGTTGGCGAAGGTTTCTTCGAGATCCGCGATGAGGGAGCAAGACTTGCAGCTCTTCACGACAATGTCGTCGACGTAGGCCTTCGCGTTTCTTCCCATCTGGGGCCCCAAGGCGATACACATCAGTCTCTGGAAGGTAGCCCCCGCGCTCCTCAAGCCGAAGGGCATGCAGACGTAGCAGTATGTCCCACAGGGGGTGATGAAGGCCGTCCTCTCTTCATCTTCTATTGCCATCTTGATATGGTGGTAGCCTAAGAAGGCTTCCAAAAAGCAGAGCAACTCACACCCGACGGTGGAGTCCACGATCTGGTCGATTCGCGGCAGCGGGAAGGGGTCTTGGGGGCAGGCCTTGTTGAGGCTGGTGAAGTCGACACACATTCGACTCTCGCCGCCGTGCTTGGGGACGATGACAGGGTTGGCGAGCCACTCGGGGTGGCGCACCTCATGGATGACTCCTGCCTCTTGCAGTTTCTGAACTTCTTGGACGATGAACTCTTGCTTCTCGAGCGCTTGGCGCCGTGCCTTTTGCTTTACGGGGCGCGCGTTAGGGCACACCGCTAAGTGGTGCTCGATCACCTCCCTCGGCACACCGGAAAAATCTGATGCTGTCCACGCAAACACATCAGCATTTGCCCGGAGGAAGGCGACGAGCGCATCTTTCTATTTGGATCGAGGCCGTTGCCGATGGTGAAGGCGGGCCCGGAGCCACTGCCATCCATCGACACTTTCTTCGTCTCGGCGCGTGCCTGAGATAACAGCTGCTTCTTCTTTGCGGGTGCGGCCTCGGCAGGCTCGACGTCGTCCTCGTCGGCAGGGTACGCGGTAGCGGCAGCCTTGTAGGCGCGCTCGAGGGAGCGTACTGCGTCCTTCTCATCGCAGCGGATGGTGATGATGCCACTGCAGCCCGGCATCTTGAGGACATTGTAGGCGTGGTGAGTCACCGCCATGAACTTGGCGAGCGCGGGGTAGCCCAAGATGGCATTGTAGGGTAGGCCGATGTGTGCCACATCGAAGTCGATGAGCTCGGTGTGGTAGTTCTTGCGGGTGCCGAAGGTGACGGGAAGGCGCACTTGCCCCAGAGGCAGGATGGAGCCATCGGTCACACCTGAGAAGGGCCTCGTCGGCATCAGGCGCTCGTAGGGCACTTGGAGCTTCTCGAAGGTCTCGATGGAGATCACGTTGAGGCCAGCGCCGCCGTCGACGAGCGTCTTGGTGACAGCGACGTTGTTGATCGTGGGCGTGCACAACATGGGGACGGTGCCCACAGCCATTGTGGACTTGGGGTGGTCCGTCGAGTCGAAGGAGATCGTGTATTGTGACCACTTGAGGGGCTGAGAGGCCTTGGGCCTCGGGAGGGCCGCGTTCACCTCGCGAGAAAACTGCTTGAAGTGGCGGTTGGATGGGGGGGCTGAGCCCCGTCGAGGATGCATGCCACTCCGCGAGGTTCCTGGTAGCCCACAGCGTTCTCGTCAGGCTGGTTACCGTTGTTCCTGCCTGGCGGCGACAGCGGCGGCAGAGCGGCGTTAGCTTGAGGACTGGCCTGCCGAGGTTGGTCACGCCAGCCCTGCCGGAAGTTGTTGTTGCCGTTGTTGTTTCGGTCTCCCCAGCGGTTGCTGCTGCGGCCGCCTCCGCGGCCTGCGCCGTGGTCGTTGCGGTTGCCGCGAGCTTGAGCTCATGGCAGTCTTCAGTGCTGTGGGAGTGCATGTCGTGGTAGGCGCAGGAGGGGCGGCCATCCTTCTTGGGTTCGTCGCGGTCGCGGCGGCGCTTCTGCTCGGGCTCCGCCGCAAACATAGCGGGGCCCTTGCGCTTGGTGTCCTTGTTCTTGGCCTTGGCGGCGTCAGGCGCCGTGTCTGGGTCGTTGTGGGCGAAGAGGCGGCCCTCTTTAGCCTTGGCACACCTGTCGGCGAGGTCGAACAGCTCGACCGCGGTGTCGAGCTCATCGTTGATGGTGAGCTTCTCGCGCATCCGGACGTCCGTGACGCTGGAGGAGAACGCGGAGATGATCGTGGCGTCGAAGGCGCGCGGGATCTTGTTGCGCACTTGGCTGAAGTGCTGGATGTACTTGCGGAGAATCTCGTCAGGGCGTTGGCGCACAATGCGTAGGTCGTTGAGCGTGAGGGGGCGCTCGTGCGTGCCCTTGAAGTAAGCGACGAACTGCCGGCACAGTTCAGATCAAGAAGAGATGGAAGCTTCGGGGAGGTTCATGAGCGACGAGCGCGGGGCGTCCTTGAGGGCCATGGGGAACCAGTTCGCCATGACCTTGTCGTCACCGCCCGCAACCTCGATGCTCAGAGTGTAGAGCTGGAGGAACTCCGTGGGGTTGGGGATGTCGTCGTAGCGAGGAGGCAGGTCCGGCTTGAACTTTGTAGGCCACAGCACGCGACGCAGCTCACGAGTGAAGGCATGACAGCCCCCGCTGCTGGAGGCGACGCCGCCGGCGAGGGCAGCATGGTTCTGGCGCTCGGCTACCGCGACCTCCTGGATGGTGCGGTCTTGTCGCTGGCGCTGCTGCTCGAGGATCACGCGCGCGTCTGGGTGTGCACGCCGGACGATCTGGCAACTGACGTCGTCTTGATCTGGCGAGGATGCGCCACGAGACGCCTCCCATGTGCGCGTGCCGCAGCGGTGTCCGTCGTCGTCTCCGGACGGAGGAGGTGGAGGAGGCGCATCGTGCTCTGCCTCCGCGTCGCGCGGCGACGGAGGCGAAAGAGAACGGGATGGCGCCGGGGCGTCTCCGACGGTGTTGACAAGCTCGGTGATGCGTGCGAGCCAGGCATCGTAGCCGGCCTCGGTGGGGCGGTAGCGCAGGAGCTCACGCGCCATAAGCAGTGCGGCCTGCGGGTCCGGCGGGTTGCGACGAGCAAGCGACGACGCCGTGGCGGTGCGAGAGGGTGGCCGCACGGACGGGTGGAGAGAGGAAGCCTGCTCCTCCCCCCCTGCGGGCTCGGTGGTGGTGCCAGCGCGGCCGCGGCGGTTGTCGTTGGCGACGGGCTCGGTGCGGACCATCCTGGCGGCCCTGCGCAGAGCGCGCTCGCGTCGGGAGTCGGCCATGGTGATGTCGCGGTGGAAGGAGCGAAGGCAACCTCCTACCTGGCGCGCCAAATGTTGGAAGTAGGGCTCTGGGGACCCTGGTTCGACCTCTGGGGCTAGCTTGCTACCTAACGACTCGACGGTGACCACGGCGAGGCTACGACGAGCGAAGCACGGCGAGAGCGTGCACACACACAGGGCACGGCAGGGACACAGGAGCTAGCCAGGTTCGGGCCACCGTGCGGTGTAAAACCCTACTCCTACTTGTGTTGGGATTATTGCAGATGAGAGAGTTCTCGCGTACAAGATGGAAGAAGGTGGAATCCCCCCATCTACGGTGGTAGCACTGCCCTTTTTTATAGCTGTCTTGGTCCTCTTCCCCCGAAAATATTGGCGGGAAGGTTTGTCACACAACGACAGTTTGAAGGGGGACAGGCGCCCAGTCTGATCCTGAGAAAAGGCGGTCTTCGCCTGCAAAGTCGCTATCCATGACGCGCTGGTGGGCTCGGCGATGACGCCCACCCTGGCGCGCTTCGTCGTCTTGGTCTCCTTGCACCAAACGGGCAAGCTTTGAGACTTGCTTTGGGGGAGGGCAGCTGGCGCTGCCCCTTTATCACCAAAGAGGAAACCTCCCTGACCGCGCCTCCTGACACGGCTCCTGTCGCTGTCGTCTTCCTGCGCGGGTGCGTCACCCACGTGGTGGGCATGTGACCGCGAGGCTGGCGCCAAGCGGCGCCTTGCTCGGGTGGCTTCGAGAGGCTGCCTCGGGAGGGGGCCTCGCGTGGCTTTCTGCTGTTGCTGATGTCTTCGGTGGGTCCGCTCCTTGTGGAGGGGGTCCTCGTGAGGCAGGCGCCTCGCGAGGTGTCTTGCTTCGCGGCACCCATGGCTGGGCCGCCTCTTGGGCCTTCGCCAGGCTTTGCTTCCTGGGCCGCAGGCAGACGGCCCGTGATACCCTGGTTTCCACTGGGCCTACACACGGGGATCCCGATATATCTCACCTCGGGTTTTGTAAAGGATCACGAAACAAAAGAAATAACATATGGTAGCTATATATTCTCTTGATAACCATTCGTGTGGGTATAGGGGGGTTAATGTGGATGTCCACGATTTCGCTATTAATCGTTGAACGTCAGCTGGAGCAAGCGCCTGCGAGCGAGCGTTCTGGCACCAGCGAGCGAGCCAGCTAGCGTGGGTGGTTTTTTTCTTTTATCTCAAAAATATGTTTTTTTTTAATGTTCACAAATTCGAAATTCTGAATGATTTTGGAAACAAGAACTTTTTTTTAAAATTCAAATATTTTTGGAAATGTGACCATTTTTTGAAAATGCAAACAAATTTTGAAAACAGGATCGTTTTTTGAAATCATGAACAAAAAACAATGTGAATTCAAAAATCTGTTCACAAAATTAAAATTCTAAACAATTTCTGAAAAAGTGAACAATTTTATAAATACGGTGAACATTTTTGCGAAATACACACTTAACAATTATTTAATATATGATGAAATTTTTATTTACATACAATGAACAATTTTAGGAAATACATACTGAAAAATTATGTAATATATGATGAACATTTTATTTGTATACAATGGACCTTTTTAATATATGGCGAACAATTTTCAGTTATACATTGAATACTTTTACATACGGTGAACAAGTTTTTAAAATCATGAACAATTTTTGACATCCCGAACAATTTTTGAAAATAAAATATATTTTTAATTTGTGAACATTTCTTGAAATTGTGAACAAACTTTGAAATTGAACCTTTTTTTTTATAAAACACAAACAGATTTCAAAAACATAAATCTTTGTTAAAAACTCGATTTGTTTTGTAATTTTGAACCTTTTTGAAAGTTGTGAAATTTTGAGGAAAAATAAAAATGAAACCCAAAAAATGAAAAGATAAAAAGCTGAAAATGAAGCAAAAAACAAGTAAAAAATTGTTGTTATAAAAATTCATGAATTTAAGAAGAAGAACCAGAAAACCGGGCAAAAAACACAGAGAAGAAAAAAAACAACCGGAAGTTTCCCAAAACCGCTGGGAATGCTCCCGCTCAGTGGGCCGGGCCGCTCGACGAGCCTGTAGGCGATCGACGTCGTAACGCTGGCAAAGAGCGACAAACATCATTTGCGAAGACGCTCCGGCATCAGCATACACTTGTTTTGCTAAAGAAAAAAGAAAAAACAGCATACACAGAATTGCAAGATGATCACAGAATCGACCCAGCTTTATTCACAGTCTCACAAGGACCAGAGATATGATACAAGTGAATGCCCAATCTCTCAAAAGAAATATACAAGGAGCCGCCATGACGCCATCGCCCTCCAATCCAAATAAGTACGCACGTATCAGGGACACCGTCTAGTTCATCAGCCTCGCCCCCAGCAGGGACACCAGCGCGAAAGACACCAAGGCGAGGGCGGAGGCCGGAGCCGCGCCGGTCGCCGCGCCCGTGTCCGGGGCGGGAGCGGGCGCCGACGAAGGCGCCATGAAGTCCTGCGCCCACGCGGACGTCAAGGCAGAGGCCACCACCGCTGCCACGAGCAGCACGGCGACCCAGGGAGCCATCGAACTCACAACCTTGCGAGATGCTTGGAGCCGAAGGACACCGAATGGAGGCTAGGGACTACGCGTCCAGGAGAGTGATTTGTGTTGCGGTGGAGCCGTGGAATGCAATTGAGGGACGAGTGTTGTGGGATTCATATCAGCAAGCTCACAAACCAAGCAGCTTGGCTCGGCGCGCGACACGGCCGGCTGGTCGTGCGGCGTGGGAACGCTGGGTTGGTTCGGCGCGAGCGCGTGGCTTCCCAGTTCCCACCGACGGCTGGCGCGGGAGGGCGGGCGCCCCTGGCTTTGGGGCGGGTGGACGGACGTGACGCGCAGTCGTGTTGCCCGACTCGACCGCACCGACGGGCGGGGTCACACGCCTTGTGGAAGCTGAAGCAGAGTGGTGACTTGACTTGCAGATTACCGATTGCTGTGTCGTGCTGCGTGGGGCTCAATAACGGCGCTTTGCTTTCTTGATTGACACAGTTCACACGATGAACAGGGAATCGAAGGTTCTAATTTGAACCGGAAAGAAGATTGATAGTTGGTTTCTTCAGAAGCTCTTGTCCTGTTTTCTCCCAATCTTGAGCTGTATTTCCTTGGACAACGATGGATCTTGTTGCAGTTGTTACGTCCTGGGATGAACCGGATATGAGACATGCAAAATTTACTTTCGAGTTCTTCACAAAAGATTATGGAAGGCCGGCCATTCTAGGGCCATTTGCTTTGTGAACATTCTCGGGTCATGAATGGCTGACAGCAGAGTGTGATCGCACTTGATTGGTGACTCGGCCGGCGAACTTGGGTAACACACAAAGATTCCGCGAGCGCTAAAATCTATCTCAACAAACGAGCCGGCAACTGAGAAAGATTTGAACCCTATGTTCAAGCTAAAATGCTTCGCACATACTTCTATCCTTTCCGGATTATGGAAAGTTGGAAACTTTTAATACCCCCGACCTCCATATGTTAAACTGTTGAAATACATATGGTCAAAATTATAACTTCGAGATTCATCGGAGCGGATGATGGAAGTGTGGCACATACATTAGTGATGCAACAAGTCATCGTCATCCTTATAACATTGTTCATTGCAAAAACTGAACTTTGATCTTGCCAAGAAGAGACAAAGATCAAACGCATTCTCATATAATTAAGCTCTTTTTGCGAGGAGGTCTCGACACAAGACTATCACAGAACCCAACAAGCTTTATTCATTCATTAACATTATATAGACAAGGCACATAATATGGAGATACTCTCTCTGTCCGAAGCACTAACTTGGTGCTAGGTACATCCATTTGAGGGACAAGCTTGGGACAAGCTTTTTCGGACGGAGGGAGTACAATATATCATAAGAAAGAATGTCGAACAAACTAAAGAGGCAAGAGCCAGCAACGCTCATCAAACCACCGCCGATTTCTCAAAAGGAAAAACTCTCTGCCCCAGCCATCCAACCCGAAGCCGCAGCCATCCATCTACTTCATCATCGCCGCCGCCAGAAGGGACACCAGTGCTGAGGACACCAAGGCCAACGCGGACACGCTGGCGGCCGCGCCGGCGTCAGGCGCCGGGGCGGGGGCTGACGAAGGCGCCATGAAGTCCTGCGCCGACGCAGAGGCGAAGAAGACCGAGGCAACGGCCATGGACAGGAGCAGCACGGCCATGCGTGGAGCCATCGCGACCTTGCGCTGTAGGGGTAGCTTGCGGGCTTGCGAGTAGATCGGAGGATCGGTGAGGAGGGGAGTGAGTAATCTGGGGACGGCTCAGTGGGATGGGATGCTGGGTGTGGAGGGGATGCCGTGGGGTTTATATAGCACGCCGCCCGTCGGTTCGGTGGTCGCGCTCTTGCGTCCTACAGGGGGCAGGAATCGGGTGCACCACGCGTGCGTAGTAGCAGGACGCGTTCGGCCGCGCGGCGTTCCCACGCGTGTGTGGTTCGGCGCAGCGAGTGCGCGGCCGGCGTGGGAAGTTTCCGCGGCGCTGACGCCCACAGCTCGCGTGCGCCATCGGTGCCAAAAGCCAATTTGTGGGCGTAAAGCGACGGCTGTCGATCGACCTGACATAGTGGCGTTGCACGTTGGCCCGGCCGGCCGCAATGAGGCCTGAAGCAAAGTGGTGACTTGCCGAATACCAAAATGTTCCCATGTGCTGATCGATTAGGGGCAATGGAACCAATTTTGGTTTTTCCACAATGGCGAGATTACGAAGTGTAACGGCGCCTACTTTTTTTTTTCAGGCGAAAAGACGGCTACTTTCTTGGCACCACTCTTACTTTCTTGACGCCTAAGAGCATCTACAGCAAGAGATAGCAAATCCAGACCCTCAAACGCCCATGGACGCGCACGGGCGCGTTCGCGGGCACTGACCGGGCACGCCTTATTTGTTGCCTTCCACACCCGCATTCCTCATATTCGAAATCTCAAAACCATACAACTCATACAACACTACGTAAAAGACGATCAACACACGCAGTTCATCGGATCAACATTTCATCGCCGGACAAAAGAAGCAAAGTTCATCGGAGTTCAACGGCGGACAGTGCAAATCCATACTACAAACTACTTAAAACATAGTTAAAATATAAACAAAACAGGGAAGGGCGGAGGAAATCAACATTTCCTCGCCGGCCCCTTCCCCTTCCGGTCGTCGATGCGGCTGTGCCCCTCCTCCGTGTAGGCGTCGGCGTGCGGTGGTGCGTCGTCATCGGAGCTGGAGGTGGAGATGCCCGTCAAGTCGGAGTCCGAGCTACAGCTTCGGCCCGACAGCCTGCGGACCAGGCGGTCCTGCTCCTTCGCATGGCGGGCCGCCTTCGCCTTCGCCGCCGCCACCTTGCTTGCCTCACGCTCCGACAACTCGATGGCGAGTCGGAGTGCCTTGACATTCTTGCGGCGGAGGCGCCGCGCAGCCGTCTCCGCCGTCGTGAGAGAGCGGCGGAGGACCGACACGAGGAGCGCAACATCGGAATAGACCGGCGTGCTCGCGCGTGACTGGCGTGCGGTCACCGTCTCCCCCGCCACCGCCCTCTCCCTTGCCCGTTGCCGCTCGCGGCGGGCTGCTCGTGCCTCAGACTCGGGCATCGTCGTGCGCGCCGGCGCCTGCGCGGGCACGAGGACCCAGCGGTGGCCGGGTACCACTTCCGGAACAGAGGGTGGTGGCCGGCGTACCCGAAGGACGGGAGCGGAGCGGCCAGAGCAGCGCGCCGGGTGGGACGGGCCGGTGACGTCGCCGGCGCTGCGTCGACGAGCGACGGGCGCTAAGGAAGAAGATCCGCCGCTGCGAGCCGGGCGCGACGGTCCGGCGACGTCGCCGGCGCTGCGTCGACGGGCGATGGGCGCTGAGGAAGAAGATCCACCGCTGCCCGCGCCGCCTTGCTCGAGCAGCGACCACCTCAAGGCGATGCGGAGGGCGACCTCCTCCGCATCAATGCTCGAGCCATCGGATTCTCCACCGGAGCCACAGCTGCTTCCGTCGCCGGCCATCGGATCGGAGGGGATGGGATCGGAAGTGGAGTGGACAGGGAGGGGAGTGAGGTGGATTTTGGATTGACCGAGGTCTAGGATTTTCCGGATGGGGATATTTGTGGGGCACGGGTAGGCCAGGCTGGGCCAAGCCGACGTGGCAGACGCGCCCGGACCGCCTCATATCCGCCCCATATTTGGGCTGGATATGAGAGGCGCCGGACGGCCCGGACGTTTGTGGACGGTTTAAGGCGCCCGTCTGGATCGATTTTTCACGATCGGTCAATGACCGGCCGGCCGTCCGGACGTTTGGGGACGGTTTAGGGTCCCCGAATGTAGATGCTCTACCTCCCGCCTTCTTTTTTCCCATCTTCCGAAAAGATATGTATATCAAACAAAAAACAAGCATAGTGAAGGCCCTCCTGGCTAACAAAGATGAAACATGTCAGGCCTTTTTTGGTTAACGGAATTCAAAATGGCAGGAACAGGAAAAATACAAAAAAAGAAGATAGGATTGCATGCATAAAACAGACGATTGTAAAAACATAGGAATTTGCAGAATTGTGTGTTCGATTTGCGGTAATAGGAAAAAAATACAAGAATCATAAAAGACAAGTCAAATAATGATTAAAACATATGCAAGGTTTGCCTGGCTTCGGCGAGAGAGGGGTGATGATGACGGCACACCTTCGACTAGATTCAGTGCTTGTAGTCATCGCTGGGTGTTCTACGGACCTGGTTATAATTTGTATTACTTATGTTGTTCACTGTACTGCCATGATACTTGATGAATTGATTCCAAGTTTCTCTCAAAAAAAATTGCTTAATATTATACTTTCTTATGGTATTTGACTTGTTCAATGTGCATATGAGTTAAAAAAAGAGGTTTGAGTGCATTATAAAATTCCTTTATTTCTCCTATGAAATCCAAATCAAAGGAAAAGATCCTTCATTTTTTTTCTATGGCTCATTCCTATGTTATCATAGAAAAATTTCTTATTCCTATGTTTTTCCTCCAATATTCCTACAAATCAATGAGGCCCAACATTGGTGTTGCGGTTGGCAACAGTCCAACAATTCAACAATGTACGAATGCCACTGGTTTTTTTTTTTTTGAGAAACGCCACTGGTATTTAGGAGGCTTATCAATAGCGTGCACCAAAGAGATAACACCACTAGTATATTTTTTATGTTTTCGGGTCATATTTGGGTATTTTTAGGGTTTTAGTGTTCTGGTAAAAACTGTTGTCCTTGATTTTATATATATTTAATATACATCATTAAAAATGCCATGTATTTCTTTTATTTTTTTTAGGATTCATATGCTATTTTTATGATATTAAATTTATTTCTAGGTATATAACAGTTAGAATTCAAATTCGAATTACTCGTACATTAAAAAAATACCCAAAAAGTTGATAGAAAGATCATATTTAAGTTCTTTAGTGTCCAGTTAGGTACTATGCAAGAAGTTTAGGAAAACTTAGATATCTATGTGGGAAAATTCAAACAACTATACTTAGAACTTAGTGTTTTTTGAATTTTAGAAGTATGTTAATGAAGTCTATTTAAACTTGTCATAGCGTGTTGGTATGACCTTTACAGGTTGTGGTTAGAATTCGAGAGAGATACACAAAATTTGTGATGCACGCTGCATAGAAATTGATGCATCTCCAAGGAAGAATCATAGTTTCAAAGGGAAAGTCCAATATTTGAATGCAAAATCATAGTTTTGTTTATCATTTGTAGATGAAACATTTTCTACATTGTAGATACGTTTCGAAAGTAAAGTCCATTATTTGAATTCAAACTCGCAGTTTTATTTATCATTTGGAGTTGAAACATTTTGTACATTGTAGATACACCATTAGAGGTTCCATGCTAAAATTTGGCATTTTTAGGGTTCATTTGCTATTTTTAGGGCATTCAGTTGATTAATCGGTATTTAATAGATATAATTCAAATTTAAGCTACTTGTACATTAAAATTGCCCAAAATTGGTAGAAAGACCATATTTAAGTTCTTTAGTATATAAATAGGTATTATGCAAAGTATTAGGAAAACTTAGACTTATGTGTGGGGAATTCAAACAATTATACGTTGAGGTTAGGGTTTTTCAAATAAAAATAAAAATAATGAAGTCTTATTTTTTTTTTGAAACTTGCATGGCGTGTTGGTATGACCTTTATAGGCTGTGGTGGTAATTTAGCTTTTGTAGATGTCCTGGGTTCGAATCCAGGAGACACATTTTTTTTTTCCAAATTGCTACACACTAGTGGCGTGCCACCGAAACGAAATGCCACTAAAACTTAGCAGTGGCGTTCAGAGATTCCTGCATGCCACTAGTATCTACATGGCACCAGACTCTTCATCTTCATTTTGGAGCCCGCTCCACTTCCCTCCCTCTCACAACCTCACGGGATCGCCTCGCTGGAAAACCCCTCCTCGTACAACTAAATAGTCAAATCCCCTCCAACTCTCAGTCTCAGCCTCTCACTCTCACTTCCGCGTCGCTCCCTCTCGCTAAAAAACCCTAATTGTCGACCGCCACCGCAGCTCTGAGAACCGTCGTTGGGCACGCCTTGCTCGGACCCATGCGACGTGGTACCTCCGGATAATCAACGTACCCCCATGCTCGAAGCGGGCGCGGATCCCACATTCGGAGGCGTCGACCCCTCCGCCGCCCATCGTGCACCATGGGGTGACGAAGGCGCCGACCCTTTCCATAGACGTCCCTGATCTTCACTGGGAGGCAAGGAACAAGCTCGACGTTGGCGCCTTCTCAACCTCAAGCTGGTGCTCCGCCCGCTGCTCGCTCGTGCTGTCACCCCTCCTCGCGTCGACTTTGAAGAGATCACAAAGGCGGAATTCAACATCAGCGAGACGACAACCAACTTGTGCGGGTGGGTATCATCTAGTTAAAATATTCATATTCCATACAATCAAATCTTATTAAAATATATTGCAAAACATTTCTGCAACAACGTGTGGGGTATCATCTAGTTCCTAAAAAATCATGATCCTCTACCATATTAGGAAAGAAATAGTCACTCAAAACACAATAATCTCAGGGCTATGCTATTGGGTGGTCCTATTCGTTGTGTTAAAAAATTAGCCACTCTTGTATCGTTCGTTTGAAAAAACAAATCAGTAGCTTGCACTCATTCAAAGAAAGAGCCAAATCATTTCGAAAGAATTGATCGGTTTCTTATTTCATAAAAATATTATATTATTAGTCAAAAACATTGTTCATATATTTTTAAAAAATCCTTTTTTTCATGAATTAAAATAAATGTTCAAGAATTTAAATTGTTCATGAATTAAAATAAATGTTAAAAACTTTAAATTGTTCATTAATTTTATCTAATATTCACAAATTTCAAAAAATATTCATGATTTAAAAATTATGAATTAAAAAATGTTACTAGTTAATTTAAAAAAATCACAGTTTTGATTTTTTACGAATTTAATTTAAAAAATACAAAAACTAAAAATAGAAGGAAGAAATAAAAAAAAAAAAAACCGGCAAAGAAAACACTAATCTTGGCGAGTTTATCGGACGACGATGTGCGTTAACTAATTCTCGTGTGCATTGTTGTGGTTGCCTGTTGCTGAAAACTGTGGGCGTCTGTTGCAGCGTGACATGCAGTATAATAATTGACCGCAACCAGTAATTTAATCTTCTGGAACATGGCCGAATTTTGTCGGAGCGTGGGAGCACACCCTCCGCGTGACTCGTCGCAAAAGTTTGGCACCGCAAGCCGTATTAGTACTACATTGTTAGCTTTCGTTTTCTTTGCGTTAAATCCAGTAACTGAGTTGTACACTTCAAAGCAAAATTCATCTTCATCAAACTTTTTTGCGATACGACATGATCACGGGATCATCATGCTTTATTCATAGTAACAATCTCATATAAATCAGGACACATAGCAGAATAATGTAGCGGATATATTATATATATGACAAAAAGAAAGAATGCCTAACAAGATCAACCGATCGACCAAACGCTGTAACAAAGACTCATCAAACCACCACCGATCTAGCCTAGCACTAACGAAGACGGTATGTATAGAAACCGATCACCCAGGGCAAAGCGCAGCCATCATCTCTACTGCAGGAGAGTCGCCGCGAGGAGGGACACCAGCGCGGAGGTCACCACGGCCACGGCGGAGACCGGGGCGAGGCCAGCGGCCGCCCCGGCGTCAGGCGCGGGCGCCGGCGCCGACGAAGGAGCCGACGAAGGCGCCATGATGCCCTGCGCCGATGCGGAGGCGAGGAAGACGGAGGCCAAGGCCATGGCCACGAGCAGCACGGCGGCGCGGGGAGCCATCACACCCTTACTTTCCTTCGCGGAGACGCTGGCGAGAAACGGTGGAGGGCTCTGTTGGAGGCTTGGCGGCGTCGAGGGGAGGAGATTGATCTGCGAGGAGGCGGTGCGGTGGACTGGTTTAGGGATGGAGGGGTTTATATATAGGGCCGGCGGCGTGGAGGCGTGGGCCAGTGGGTTTTGGTGTGCACGCAACGCGGGCTTCTGGAGGCGGCACACGGCGCGACGCGTTTTGGTCGCGGGGCCGGCGTGGGAACGCGAGGTGGCCTCTGGGGTTGGGGGCTTTCCGCGTGACCGGGCTGGGTGGGCGGGCGTGACGCGGTGCAGTTGGCGCGACTCCACCGACGGACGGACGCGTCGTGGTGGAAGCTAAGAATTAGGTTCGTGGCCAACCGAATGCCAAATGTAGCGCCTTTAGCACCGACTTTGGATCCTGGCTAACGGAATGCCAAATGCGCCTTGTCCTTGTGCTTAGTTGCGCCTTGCACGGCACCGGCTTCTCTTTTTCTTCAACTTTCGTTTTCCGCAACAACAAACAAAATAAAAAGTCCCATGGCGTTAATTTACTACCTTTGATCCCACTGCTTGGCAAATAATTACTCCCATTTATAGGTGACGGGTCGAAGTCTCTACCCGGTCCGGCATCCCCCGAGGCCACTGCCTCCAGTGGCCTCCATTCTTGTTTTTTATATGGCTCAACATTCATGCCAAATGGTATCACCGTCTATATTATGTTGCTTGTCTCCTAAGAGATTTAGAACGAGCATAAATGCTAGGGTATTCGGGAATGTGTCTCATATGCCCTCCACCATCTTCTCCAAATTTGTGCAATAGAATAACAGAAAAGATGTATCAATTAATCTTAGTTTCACAGTAAACTTCTTGTACTTGTTCATTGTTGCAAGATTGTTCATCTACTTAAACAGGATTCACGGTGGCGCTGATGATCATCAACTATAGACGTATTGACACATTGCGTCCTGTGTATGCAGAGGTCGTGGTTATACTCCTGCACATATATCAACTTGATGCAAGGAAGAACTTACTCCTTCTGTCTCATAATATAAGAGCATTTTTGACACTAGTGTAATATAAAAAAACGCCCTTATATTATGTGACAGAAGGAGTAGAGACAAATGAATGCACATGCATGGAAATTTACACATGACATAGATTATTTTCTTGGTCAGACAAGGTGTCCAATTCGATCTGGACATCTGGTGCGCGTACTGACGAAGCACACGTATATCAATGTAGCACGTACGCCAGTCTACCGGACCTTTCACTACAGCGTATGAGAAACGGTGGAATTATACACAAAGAAATTTGGACGGACACATGCATGTTGGCGACTCACTCAACCGCTAAACGTCTCACACGTGCCGTTTCATTTGATTGTCAAGAGCTAGTGTTTGTTCAGAGTCTTGTTCGCTGTCGAGTCGTGCTTCTTGGCCGCTGTAACACGGCAGATGTTTGCATGTCAGCAGTGCATTCGCGGACATGAAACGCCCAGTCTGGTGAGGTGCCCAAACCCAACTGTAGTTGCGCATGGTCGCCGGTAGGATACGTGGTGAGTTGTGTGGTCCGTGTTGTTTCCAGAATCTCAGGAGGGCAGGAAGAGAGAGCTTCTCAGCCACTCGGAGCACGGCACCAGAATAGAAAGGACAAAATACTGTACGCGATTCACATTCCACAGTGCTCCATATGCTCCGCAAGCACCAATAAACGATAGACATATCGACTTGATTGTATGATTGTATGGTTGAAGTCCTTGTTCAATTGCTCCCGGACTGACCAATGGCGAAGCTCGTGTTTCTCGACAGTTTAGCACGATCGTTGGTGCATGTCACGGCCGGTTCACCGACGGCGACCTGTACGCCTTGATCAAGGCCGAAACGGACGTGGAATTTGCCCTATCCCATCAGGCTCGCGCGCAGCGGTGCACTTGGCAGGCCGTCAGGTAGGAAGTAGGATGCGTGCTCTATGGTGTCTTCGTGCCTCGAGAATTACCTAAGAGCATCTACAGTTGGATATGGCAAATCCGGCCTCCTTTACGTCCGCGGGCGCGTCCATGAACAGCGCCGGGCGGCTTCTCATTTGGCCTGCCGGACAGCCACACACCTCAATTGTGGATCCTCAAATTTATGCAATCCATGCACGTAGATCATAGAGCACAAATTTATCACAATTCAACAGTTCAACAATGCGACAAAGCAAAATAAATCGTAGTTCAAAAATCCGACAAAGCAAAATAAATCATAGTTCAAGTCCGAGCGTGACGGATTCACTTGCTGGCCGGATCACTCGCTGGACGCCATCCATGCCGTCTGCTCCGCGGCCTGTTCTGCCTGCACCCCTGCCGCCTGCTCTGCCTACATCCTTGCCTCCGCGCGGGAAATGGTGGACATATGTGGGAGGAGGGCGGTGGGTTTGGTTGACTTGAAGGGATTTGGTGTAATTTGTCGTGGGGTCGGGCTGTCTGGTCCATGCGCCCGGGCGCGCCCGGGCCTCCCCATATCCGCCCTAGATTTGGGTTGGATATGAGGGGTACCGGTCAGCCCGAGCAGGCCTGTATGAGGAGCCCGTCTGGGTCGAAACTTTTTACCGGTCAGTGACCGAGCCGTCCGTCCGGACGTTTGAGGCCGGTTTGAGGAGCCTGGCTGTAGATGCTCTAACACAAGGACACATGAACCAACAAATACTCTCTCCATTTTCTTCTGAAAGTTGGCGTAAAAACATTTTCTCCAATCTCCATTCATATTCACACATGTAGGGCTGAAATTTTAACTCGAATCTTGTGAGAGTAGCTCGTGACACGGCTCGACTTGACTTGAACACGGTGACTAACGAGTCAAGTCGAGTTCTAATCTAAGCTCATTAAAAAAACGAGTTTAACAAGCCGAGCTAACGAGTTACTCGTTTAGCTCAAGGACTAGACTCATGAAACCAGGGGAGGCGACTCGGGTAGGTGCCCCGACCCCGGCGGTCACAGGCAAGTTGGCGGCCGGTTCTGGGCCCTGGCGGAGGGCGCCGGAGATGACGACGAGGAGGACGATGGGTATCCGGCCGCCGTCTCGCCGGAGATCGCGTCGCCGACGCCTTCAGACATGATCTGCGAGGCGTTTAATGTGGGGTACTCCGAGGAGAACGTCACCAAGCTGGTGGATGCGACGATCCCTTGCGACGATCCAGCAAGACAAGGATTACAGGAGGCGGACAGGGTGGAGGTTGCTCGTCGGGTCGTACATCGAAGGACGGCGGCGACAGCGGTCCGGCCATGGAAGGGGCCTCTTCCCAAGGTATGTCTTCCCAAGTTAACCTTGTTCGATTTCTTCAACCCGGATTCTTGGACGGTGGTTTCTAGAAAGAAGAAGAGAAGGCCGGTGGTCGTGGACGCGCCGGCGCCGGCGGCCGGCGTGAGCTGCGAGATCCGGGCGGTGAGGGCGGCCCGTTTGAAATGCTTGTTAGGCCAAGATGGGCCGGATGCAGGCGATGTAGTGCTGGGCTCAGTGCGTATTGGGTATGTGGCCCAGTACAGAGCCCAGACTACTGGCCCGACGTGCGACGAGACGGCCCCGGGGCATGTTACGTCGATCGATCGCGGCTATCCTCTCGGTTCGACTTTTCCTAGGGTTAGACCTCGAGTGGCGAGACCTGGGTTCCCGTCGCTGCGGCAGGGTCGTGCTGCGAGGATCTCCCCGACCCCGTCTGTTCAGCCGGCGGTGATGGCCGGCCGCGGGAACGGACCTCCGCCGCCGCCCAGACCTACCCTCCCCCCCAGGCCAGGGCGGATGGAGCCCAATATCCTCCGCCTGCTAGGGACGGGCGGACAGTGGCCATGGCTGCCGCTGCACAAGGAGCCGGCAGCGGTCGCGGAGACTACGGCGTGGGCAGAGAAAATTCCCGGCACACGGACAGCAGGCGGAATTATGCTCCGCGAGGGCAGTGGGGTGATGATGGTTACAATGCATATGGCGAAGGTCAGCATCGCGGTTCTTCCTCGACAGGCGGAGGCCGTGGATATGGTTGGCAGAACGGTGGTGATGATGGCCGTGGCTACAATGGTCCCCCTGGCACTTTCGTTGAAGGGGCTTCGGGACCAAATTTCCGCCAGCGCGGTTCCTTCCGAGCCAACCGTGGAGGAAGGGGGGGGTGGCAGGCGGCCTCCTCCGCCGCGACCGCCACCACCACCTGCGCCTGCACACGGTCCTACACCCCCAGTGGTGACGCCGGCTGCCGTGGTTCAGGCGGAACCCGTGGTGGTACCGGCGGCGGCTGCTGTAACCGTTGTGCCGTCCTTGTCAGGCGAGGCCATAGAGACGGTGCGTGCTTTGGCGGCCGTGAAGGTTCCTGCTGCCAAGCAAGTCGCGGCGAAGCCTCGGGATTCTTCTTCGGACAAAGGGTCCGATAAGTCAGACGGTGAACGAGCTACGAAGTGGGCTCGCAAGAAAGAGAAAATGATTTGTTATCGTTGTGGGGAGCCTGGACATTTTATTGCTGAATGCACCACGGAGCTATGTGATACTTGTCTCAAACCGGTGCATGGGTCTGGAGAGTGTCCACTCCTCCTAGGGCCTAAGCCAGTGGTTACGATCTATGGTGTTTGCTGTCCCGAACTGATGTTCTTTGAGTCACCCAGTGTTGCTGTGCCCGCACACACGACAGAGAGTTTGCGAACGGGTGTGGTCAAAGTGACTAATGGGTCTATGACTGAGGCGCAAATTGTGCAGTAGCTACGTGAGTTGGCCCCAGGTAATTTTCAGTGGGAGCTTGTCAAACTTGAGGATCAGTCATACAAGGTGGACTTCCCGACGCCGGAAGATCTAGCACGTTTACTCAAGTTTGGCATGTGCAGAGTACATAGCAGCAATTGCATTCTTGAGTTCGATGAGTGGAAGCAGAAGAAGCCAAAGGGGACCCCGTTATCTCAGATTTGGGTTCATTTTTCGGGGGATCCACCTAAGCCTCTCATGGACTACTCGGTGACATGCAGTCTCGGGTCTCTTATTGGCAAGACTGAGAAAGTGGATATGCCTTTCACTCGCACACATGGGGTGGCGCGTTTGCTCGTCAGTGTGGTTGATATTGAGTTCGTGCCGGACGTGGTACGATGGACTTATGCAGGAGTTATGTATGATTTGGATGTGGACATTGAAACACCTCCGATTTTCCAAGAGGCAGATGGGCATAATGATGTTAATATGACTGAGGGTGATGGTGGCACAGGTTCACGAGATAAACGTTCTGAGCATAATAAGCGTAATGACGCTTCGAGGCCCCACGGTTAGTCTTCTTCGACGTCTGAGCTTGCCAAGGAGGCAGCTCCGTGATGACCCACAAGTATAGGGGATCAATCATAGTCCTTTCGATAAGTAAGAGTGTCGAACCCAATGAGGAGCAAAAGGAAATGACAAGCGGTTTTCAGCAAGGTGTTTTCTACAAGCACTAAAATTATCGGTAACAGGTAGTTTGATAGCAAGATAATTTGTAACACGTGACTAGTAACAATAGTAACAAAGAGTGCAGCAATATAGCCCAATCCTTTTTGTAGCAAAGGACAGGCCGGAACGATCTCTTATAATAAGTAAAGCGTTCTCGAGGACACCTGGGAATTTCATCTAGTCACTTTCACCATGTTAGTTTGATTCGCGTTCGCTACTTTGATAATTTGATATGTGGGTGGACCGGTGCTTGGGTGCTGCCCTTACTTGGACAAACCTCCCACTTATGATTACCCCCTCTCGCAAGCATCCGCAACTATGAAAGAAGAATTAAGACTACTCTAACCATAGCATTAAACATGTGGATCCAAATCAGCCCCTTACGGAATAGCGCATAAACTAGGGTTTAAGCTTCTGTCACTCTAGCAACCCATCATCTAATTACTACTCCACAATGCATTCCCTTAGGCCCAAAGATGGTGAAGTGTCATGTAGTCGACGTTCACATGACACCACTAAGAGAATCACAACATACACATCATCAAAATATCGAACGAATACCAAATTCACATGATTACTTATGACAAGACTTCTTCCATGTCCTCAAGAACAAAAGTAACTACTCACACATCATCAACATGTTCATGACCAGTAGGGTATTGAATTGCATAAAGATCTGAACATATAATCTTCCACCAAGTAAACCAACAAGCATCAACTACAAGATGTAATCAACACTACTAGCAACCCACAGGTACCAATCTGAGGTTTTGAGACAAAGATTGAATACAACAGATGAACTAGGGTTTGAGATGAGATGGTGCTGGTGAAGATGTTGATGAAGATTAGCCCTCCCACGATGAGAGGGTCGTTGGTGGTGTCGATGGCGACGATTTCCCCCTCCCGGAGGGAAGTATCCCCGGCAGAATCTCTCCGTCGGAGAGCAAAAGTGCTCCTGCCCAAGTTCCGCCTTGAGACGGCGGCGCACCGTCCCGAAAGTCTTCTCTATATTTTTTAGGTCAAATGCCCTTATATACCAGAAAATGGGGGCCAGAAGTGGGCCAGGGGCCCCACGAGGTACCAGGGCGCGCCTGGGGGGGGGGGTGGCGCGCCCTGGTGCCTCGTGGGCACCTGGGTGGCCTCCTCTGGTACTTTTTGCTTCCAATATTTTTTATATATTCCAAAATAATTCTCCAGAAAATTTCAGCTCATTTGGAGTTGTGCAGAATAGGTATCTTGACAGAGCTTTTTCAGGTCCAGAATTCCAGCTACCGGTATTCTCCCTCCTTGTGTGCATCTTGCATATTTAGAGAGAAAATGCATTAGAATAGCTCCACAAAGTGTTATATTGATTAAAAACACTATAAATAACAGTAGTAAAAGATGATGCAAAATGGACGTATCAACTCCCCCAAGCTTAGACCTGGCTTGTCCTCAAGCGAAAGCCGATATCGATAATCATGTCCACATGTTTAGAGAGAGAGGTGTCGATAAAATCAGAACACGGACATAGAAGCATCATGATCATTATTATAACAGCAATATTTATTATCATGGCAGCAATATTTATTATCATAAACTTCTTATGAGCAAGTAATAATTCACCACAACAGTGGAGTATAAGGCATAAACCTTCTTGAAAGCTAACAAACTATGTTCTCAGTCAACAATGCAATTACAATTCATCATATTTTTAGGAAGGGTCACATGTAGGAGCTATTCAGCAAGTCCACATACTCAACCATCATTTAGTCTTCCATGATTGCTAACACTCACGACATATATATGGAGCAAAAAGTCTCAGCCAGGCACATAGAAAGATAGGGGCTTATAGTTCTGCCTCCCAACTTATTCACCTCAAGGGTGATGTCAACAATAATAACTCATGATCACTCATATCCAACTGGATATATGTGCTTAGATCTTTCCCCACCACATGATGCTTGCAAAAGAGAAAAATAAAAAGGAAATAGAGGAAAATACTATTGACTCTTGCATAAAAATTAAAATACATAAAAGTAAAGGATAGGCCCTTCGCAGAGGGAAGCAGAGGTTGTCATGCGCTTTTTGTTTTTGAATGCTAAAGCTCTTAATGCAAAGGAACATCACGTTATATTGCCCCTTGTGATAGCAACCTTTATTATGCAGTTTGTTGCTTTTATTTCTTTACCATCACAAGCTCGTACAACGCTTATTTCCCTTACAATAAAAGTTCAGACATATTTAGAGGCAATTTTTATTGCTTTTTGCACCGATGACAACTTACTTGAAGGATCTTATTCAATCCATAGGTAGATATAGTGGACTCTCATGACATGAAACTGGGTGTAAGGGTTTTGGATGCACAAGTAGTATCTCTACTTAGTGCGAATTTTTGGCTAGCAAAGATATTGGGCAAGCACCACATGTTGGAGGATCTATAACAATATAACTTCTATGTGAATATGAACAAACATAACTCATTACGTTGTCTTCCTTGTCCAACGTCAACAATTTGACACAAAATACTTAATGGGGGCTCACAATCATAAAAGATGTCCAAGATAGTATATTTGCATGTGAATCTTCTCTTCCCTTATTAATTCTTTCATGAATTGCATCATTGACTAATACCATGGTTGTTATCCTCCAATAAATTTTACCACTTATACTTTTCTTTATGCAATGTCATTACTTTCCATAAGGTTAGCATATGATCTTTTTCGTTATTTTCATTGCTATGATTGAAACATGAAAGTAAAGCAACACAGGCTCAAACTACTCTTTATTATATAGCTCTCAACTCAATTGCATAGATAGATGGGTCACGAAACTAACACTCAAAAATAGATCATGCTAAGCTTTTATTCAACTAGATCACGAAATAACTGAGGATCGAACTAAAAGTAAGTGAAGATAATAAAAGTGATGGTGATACGATACCGGGGCACCTCCCCCAAGCTTGGCGCAAGCCAAGGGGAGTGCCCATACCCATGTGCTCAAGCGTCCTTCTCCGGTGATGATGGTGGTGGAGTAGTGATGGGCTTGTCCTCCGGCTTCCATGGCATAGATGCCCCATCATAGGAAGATGAACGAGTCTCCGGAGTCCTGAAATTTGCAGCTAAACTCATACCTTTGAATCTTGCCTAATATTCAAAATTCTGATTTTGGAGATCGTAGATTTGTCCTTGGAGGTAATCAATTCGTTCATTGAGCTTGAAGATGATGTCCCCAATTGATCGGTCATCCACCTTGTGACCACGGGTGAATTCCGTGATCATGGAGTGGTTGGCGCTGAGTCCACGTTCCACCATCCCTTGGCACTTGAAGATCTCCTGCTCCACCGCCTCGAGTCTAGATTCCACGCTCCCGGTCTTCTTGGGTCCTTGGACATCCCGGATGTGAAGCACCCCTTCACGCATCTCAATGGCTTGAGGGTGTTTCATCACCTCCGGAAGGTAAGGATTGATGACCTTCTCATAGAACTTGTCTTTGGAAGAGCTTGGTGAAGTCATGGCGATCTAGATCTGTCAGAAAAACAGCACGAAACAAGAACAGAGGAGATTTCTGCGATACGGTGGTCAAAACATCTGGAAGTTTATATATAGATTTTTTATCCTTCAAAACAAGTAATCCAGAAGAAAAAACGGAGTCGGGAAGGCACACGTGGGGCCCACGAGCCACCAGGGCGCGCCTGGGGGGGCGGGGGTGGCGCGCCCTGGTGCCTCGTGGGCACCAGGTGGGCCCCCCCGGCTATTTCTTATTTTTGTATTTTTATAAATATTCCAAAACTGACAGAAAGTATTTTTATGGAATTTTTGGAGTCGGTTTACTTACCGTATCACATACCTCTTCCTTTTCAGGGTTCTGGAGTGTTTCGGAAGGTCTCCCTTATGTATTCCTCCGGTGTAATTGTTTCAATAATATTAGTTTCAACATTAATAGGGGTACCTGAAATATAATGCTTAATTCTTTGCCCATTCACCACTCTCGGATTAGTGCCATCGGAGTTATTTATTTTGATGGCTCCGGTGCGATAAACTTCTTCGATAATATACGGTCCTTCCCACTTAGAGAGAAGTTTTCCTGCAAAGAATGTTAAACGAGAATTGTACAATAGAACTTGCTCACCTACTTTAAATTCCCATTTCTGAATTCTTCTATCATGCCATCCTTTAACTTTTTCTTTAAACAATTTAGCATTTTCATAAGCTTGGGTTCTCCATTCATCTAATGAGCTAATGTCAAATAACCTCTTCTCACCGGCAAGTTTGAAATCATAATTTAATTCTTTAATTGCCCAATATGCTTTATGTTCTAACTTAAGAGGCAAATGACATGCTTTTCCATAAACCATTTTATAAGGAGACATACCCATAGGATTTTTATAAGCAGTTCTATAAGCCCACAGTGCATCGTCAAGTTTCTTAGACCAATTCTTTCTAGATCTATTGACGGTTTTCTGCAAAATTAATTTTATTTCTCTGTTGCTTAGTTCAACTTGACCACTAGTCTGAGGATGATAGGGAGATGCAATTCTGTGGTTGACATCATATCTAGCAAGTAATTTACGGAATGCACCATGAATAAAATGTGAACCACCATCAGTTATTAAATATCTAGGGACTCCAAACCTTGGGAAAATAACATCTTTAAGCATTTTAATAGAAGTGTTATGATCAGCACTACTAGTTGGAATAGCTTCTACCCACTTAGTAACGTAATCAACAGCAACTAAAATATGAGTATACCCATTGGATTTAGGAAAAGGTCCCATATAATAAAATCCCCAAACATCAAATGGTTCAACAGCAAGTGAATAATTCATAGGCATTTCCTGACGTCTACCAATATTACCAATTCTTTGACATTCATCACAAGAGGAGACAAATTTACGAGCATCCTTGAAAAGAGTAGGCCAATAAAAACCAGATTGTAATACCTTGTGTGCAGTTCTGTCTCCCGCATGGTGTCCTCCGTAAGCTTCAGAGTGACACTTCCGTAGGATTTGTTCCTGTTCATGCTCAGTTATACAACGTCTAATAATACCATCTACTCCTTCTTTATAAAGATGTGGGTCATCCCAGAAGTAATGTCTTAAGTCAAAGAAGAATTTTTTCTTTTGTTGGTATGTAAAACTAGGTGGTATGTATTTAGCAACAATGTAATTAGCATAGTCTCCAAACCAAGGAGTATTACGAGAAGCATTTATGACAGCTAATTGCTCATCAGGAAAATCATCATTAATAGGTAGTGGGTCATCAAGAACATTTTCTATTCTAGACAAATTATCTGCTACGGGATTCTCAGCTCCCTTTCTATCAATAATATGCAAGTCAAATTCTTATAGCAATAAAACCCACCTAATGAGTCTAGGTTTAGCATCTTTCTTTTCCATAAGATATTTAATAGCAGCATGATCGGTGTGAATAGTTACTTTAGAATCAACTATATAAGATCTGAATTTATCACATGCAAACACAACTGCTAAAAATTCTTTTTCAGTAGTAGCATAATTTCTTTGGGCACTGTCTAGAGTTTTACTAGCATAATGGATAACATTTAATTTCTTATCAACTCTTTGTCCTAGAACAGCACCAACAGCATAATTGCTAGCATCACACATAATTTCAAAAGGCAAGTTCCAGTCAGGTGGTTGAACAATAGGTGCAGTGGTTAAGGCTTTCTTAAGTGTTTCAAAGGCTTCTAGACAATCATCATAAAAAACAAATGGAACATATTTTTGCAAAAGATTGGTGAGAGGCCTAGAAATTTTGGAGAAGTCTTTAATAAATCTCCTATAGAAACCAGCATGACCAAGGAAACTTCTTATACCTTTAATATCTTTGGGACATGGCATTTTCTCAATAGCATCAACCTTAGCTTTATCTACTTCAATACCTCTCTCAGAAACTTTATGGCCCAAGACAATACCTTCATTCACCATAAAGTGGCACTTCTCCCAATTCAAGACAAGATTAGTTTCTTCACATCTCTGCAAAACTCGATCAAGGTTGCTTAAGCAATCATCAAAAGAAGTTCCGTAAACGGAAAAATCATCCATGAAAACCTCAACAATCTTTTCACAAAAGTCAGAGAATATAGCAGTCATACATCTTTGAAAGGTAGCAGGTGCATTGCATAAACCAAAAGGCATACGTCTATAAGCATAAGTTCCGAAAGGACAAGTAAATGTGGTTTTCTCTTGATCGGGTTGTGATACGGGTATTTGAGAAAAACAAGAATAACCATCTAGGAAACAAAAATGTGTATGCTTAGAAAATCTTTCTAACATTTGATCAATAAAAGGTAAGGGGTAATGATCTTTTCTAGTAGCTTTGTTTAATTTTCTAAAATCGATTACCATCCTATAACCAGTTACAATTCTTTGTGGAATGAGTTCATTTTATCATTAGGAACAATGGTTATACCTCCTTTCTTAGGGACACAATGAATAGGACTTACCCATCTACTATCAGCTATGGGATAGATTATACCTGCTTCTAGAAGTTTTAATATTTCAGTTCTTACCACCTCCTTCATCTTAGGATTTAATCGACGTTGGTGGTCGACAACTGGTTTAGCATCAGGCTCCATATTAATTTTGTGCTGACATAGAGTGGGACTAATGCCGTTAAGATCATCAAGAGTATATCCAATAGCAGCTCGGTGCTTCCTTAGAGTTTTCAGCAATCTCTTTTCTTCATATGCTGAAAGGTTAGCACTAATAATAACAGGATATATCTTCTTTTCATCTAGATAAGCATATTTCAATGTATCAGGCAATTGCTTCAATTCAAACACAGGATCACCTTTAGGTGGAGGAGGACCTCCAAGAGTTTCAACAGGCAAATTATGTTTAAGGATAGGTGGTTGATCAAAGAACATCTTATCAATTTCATTTCTTTCATGCATATGCATATCATTCTCATGGTCTAGCAAATATTGTTCTAATGGATCAGTAGGAGGTACGGCAATATAAGCAAGACCAATAATTTCATCTTTACTAGGCAATTCCTTGTCATGAGGTTGTCTACGAAATTTGGAGAAATTAAACTCATGAGACATACCACCAAAATCAACACTGACTGTTTCTTTAGTGCAATCAATCTTAGCATTAACCGTGTTCAAGAAAGGTCTACCAAATATAATGGGACAAAAATCATCTTGTGGAGAACCAAGGACTAGAAAATCAGTAGGGTATTTTGTTTTTCCACACAAGACTTCAACATCTCTAACAATCCCAAGTGGTGTAATGGTATCTCTGTTTGCAAGTTTAATAGTAACATCAATGTCCTCTAATTCAGCAGGTGCAATATCATTCATAATTTTGTTAACCACTGTTGAAACCTTAGCATGTTCCTTAATCTTAACAGGAAAAGGTGGTTTCTCAATAGGAACAACTGGATCAACATGATAAACAATTGTTTCTTCTTTAACACTAACAGGTTCCTCTATCTTTTCTTTAACAGGGGGATGATATTTAAACCACTTATCCTTAGGGAGATCAACATGAGTAGCAAAGGATTCACAAAAGGAGGCTACTATCTCAGAGTCAAGTCCATATTTAGTGCTAAACTTATGAAAAGCATCGGTGGCCATAAAAGATTTAACACAATCGAACTCAAGTATTATACCTGACTTATTACCTTTGTCGAGTTCCCAATCTTCAGAGTTGCGTTTAATTCTTTCCAAAAGATCCCATCTGAATTCAATAGTTTTATTCATAAAGGAGCCAGTCGAAGAAGAATCGAGCATAGTTTGATTATCATGAGAAAGCCGAGCATAAAAATTTTCTAAGATAATTTTTCTTGAGAGGTCATGATTGGGGCATGTATGCAACATATATTTAAGCCTCCCCCAAGCTTGAGCGATGCTTTCTCCTTCACGAGGCCAAAAGTTATATATATAATTCCGATCACGATGAACCAAATGCATAGGATAAAATTTCTGATGGAATTCTAGTTTCAGGCGGTTCCAATCCCATGTATCAGTATCATCACATAGCCTATACCATATTAATGCTTTTCCCTCCAAAGATAAAGGGAAAACTTTCTTCTTAACTCCATCTCCGGTTATACCTGCAAGCTTAAACAATCCACAAATTTCTTCCACATAAATCAAGTTCATATCAGGATGTACCATTCCATCTCCTGCATAAGGATTAGCTAGCAGTTTCTCTAACATGCCCGGAGGAATTTCATATTCAATATCTTTTTCAATAGGTGTAGTAGGTTGAGGAGAAACTATTTATGTTTCCGGTCGAGGTGAAGATACCCCGAACAAACCCCTCAAAGGATTACTTTCCATAGTGACAAGTGATAGTAAATTTCAGCACGTAATATAAATATTTCCTTACCAAATTCCACTTACCAAAGGCGCTTCACTCCCCGGCAACGGCGCCAGAAAAGAGTCTTGATGACCCACAAGTATAGGGGATCAATCGTAGTCCTTTCGACAAGTAAGAGTGTCGAACCCAACGAGGAGCAGAAGGAAATGACAAGCGGTTTTCAGCAAGGTGTTTTCTTGAAGCACTGAAATTATCGGTAACAGGTAGTTTGATAGCAAGATAATTTGTAACAAGTGACTAGTAACAATAGTAACAAAGAGTGCAGCAATATAGCCCAATCCTTTTTGTAGCAAAGGACAGACCGGAACGATCTCTTATAATAAGTAAAGCGTTCTCGAGGACACCTGGGAATTTCATCTAGTCACTTTCACCATGTTAGTTTGATTCGCGTTTGCTACTTTGATAATTTGATATGTGGGTGGACCGGTGCTTGGGTGCTGCCCTTACTTGGACAAACCTCCCACTTATGATTACCCCCTCTCGCAAGCATCCGCAACTACGAAAGAAGAATTAAGACTACTCTAACCATAGCATTAAACATGTGGATCCAAATCAGCCCCTTACGGAATAGCGCATAAACTAGGGTTTAAGCTTCTGTCACTCTAGCAACCCATCATCTAATTACTACTCCACAATGCATTCCCTTAGGCCCAAAGATGGTGAAGTGTCATGTAGTCGACGTTCACATGACACCACTAAGAGAATCACAACATACACATCATCAAAATATCGAACAAATACCAAATTCACATGATTACTTATGACAAGACTTCTCCCATGTCCTCAAGAACAAAAGTAACTACTCACACATCATCAACATGTTCATGACCAGTAGGGTATTGAATTGCATAATAGATCTGAACATATAATCTTCCACCAAGTAAACCAACAAGCATCAACTACAAGATGTAATCAACACTACTAGCAACCCACAGGTACCAATCGGAGGTTTTGAGACAAAGATTGAATACAAGAGATGAACTAGGGTTTGAGATGAGATGGTGCTGGTGAAGATGTTGATGAAGATTAGCCCTCCCACGATGAGAGGGTCACTGGTGGTGTCGATGGCGACGATTTCCCCCTCCCGGAGGGAAGTATCCCCGGCAGAATCTCTCCGCCGGAGAGCAAAAGTGCTCCTTCCCAAGTTCCACCTCGAGACGGTGGCGCACCGTCCCGAAAGTCTTCTCTATATTTTTTTTAGGTCAAATGCCCTTATATACCAGAAAATGGGGGCCATAAGTGGGCCAGGGGCCCCACGAGGTACCAGGGCGCGCCTGGGGGGGGGGGGGTGGCGCGCCCTGGTGCCTCGTGGGCACCTGGGTGGCCCCCTCTGGTACTTTTTGCTTCCAATATTTTTTATATATTCCAAAATAATTCTCCAGAAAATTTCAGCTCATTTGGAGTTGTGCAGAATAGGTATCTTGACAGAGCTTTTTCAGGTCCAGAATTCCAGCTGCCGGTATTCTCCCTCCTTGTGTGAATCTTGCATTTTTAGAGAGAAAAGGCATTAGAATAGCTCCACAAAGTGTTATATTGATTAAAAACACTATAAATAACAGTAGTAAAACATGATGCAAAATGGACGTATCACTCCGTCGTCTACACCAATGAATACGCTACGGTTCGGATCTTTTTGTGCATCATCGGCTCCCAGTCGACTTTGGAGTCACAGAGTGGAGATGGAGGACACCTCAGAGTGTGTATTGCCGTCATTGCCGGCGACACCGAGGAAGGATATGCGGGCGCCCCGACTGTCGCGGTCGATGATGGTCGCTACGGGCGCCCGGTGGCCCATGCCGACGGGGCAGACGGGGTGGGGAGATGTGGGAAGGAGGCCCTCATCCGCCATCCTCTCCCACTGTCGCCGCTGGTGTCTGCGTCGGCACCCGCATCACTGATGCCTGGGTCGGCCGTCGAGTCTATGGCCGAGGGGGTGGGGAGTCAAGGGTAGGTGGCCCTTCGCTCACACTCTCCTTCTCCCCCTCCGGCCTCTCAGTTGCGCGCACCGTCCCCCTCTTCGCCGACTCCTGGGGTGGCGCGCTCGGCGTCTCCTAACGGTGTGCGGATGGAAGCACCGGTGGGGGTGCCTCGCCGAAGGCCACGATGGTTGAGGCGGCACCAGTTGGGCACACGGCAGGCGCCGCAGTCCAGGTTGGATGGACGATGGAGGAGGTGATTGCCTATGGAGGGATCGTGGACCCGACTTCAGGTGATAGACGTGTGAGTCACCGGATTCAGGCCCAACCTGATGCTGACGATCTGCAGTTAGGACATGCTATGCGGGCCGCCAAGGTTCGTGACATCGAAGCGACTACATGTATGTCTGTCAATACGAGTTGTTCCATTCTGCATTTTTCTGAGCATGATATAATAGATAAGGCGGGCAACTTAGGGATATCTCTAGGTTCTAATGAGAAGGAAATTGCAAAATCGGTCAATGACTTATTAGACTTAGAAGCTGAGAGAACTTTAGAAATGATCCGGAATATTGCAGCGGTAAAGCCAATGAATAATGATGAAATTAGTAACTTGGGAATAACGGCGCTAGAGAGCTTGTGCGATGATCTCATACCACCCTCGAAGCCCGAGGATGTGGTAGAGGATACGAGTTCAGAGGTGTATGAGGCACCTTTGCAGCCTGTTAGCACTGAACCAGCCTCTTCCGGTCCTTTGGATGCGAAAGAGATGCATGATAAACCGAAATGATCCTGGACGAGGAAGGTCTATCCTGCATCGGCGGTTCGTAGAAGCGCGAGAGTCAAATTTAAGAAAAAATTCCACGATGACAAATGAAAGGAATTTTTTTGGAATAGCAGAGGTCTAGCAGACTTGGCTAAAAAAAGATTTCTTGCGGAAGCGTCACTAGAACATAAACTAGATTTCATTGCCCTACTCGAAACGGGCAGAGACAATTTCACCTCGCAATTTCTTGGCACCTTATCAGGTGGTATAGACTTTGATTGGCACTGTTTACCCCCAAGGGGACGATCCGGAGGGATTCTACTTGGGGTTAAATGTGAAACTTTAGAAGTAATGGATGTTATACAAGGGGAATTTGCCGTTAAGTTTCGAGTTAAGTCCAAACTTGACGGTTTTCGATGGGCCTTGGTGGATGTGTATGGTGCAGCTCAACCGGAGCTCAAACCTGACTTCCTTGCTGATTTGGTGCGAATTTGTGGGGCGGAAAGGCTACCGATACTAGTTGGTGGTGATTTTAATATTATTCGAAGGAGAGAAGAAAAGAACAATGACAACTTCGATGGAAGATGGTCATTTATGTTCAATGCTATTATCGAAAGCCTTAATTTGAGGGAGATAGAACTCACCGGTAGACAGTTCACATGGGCGAACTCGTTGCCGGTTCCAACATACGAGAAGTTGGACCGAGTGCTCACTAGTATTGATTGGGAACAAAAATTCCCTCTGGTAACGGTGCAGGCGTTACAGAGGTCTATTTCATATCATACACCTCTACTGGTTGATTCAGGGGACGCGACACATCTCGGGAATAAGAATTCCTTTTCCTTCGAACTTGGCTGGTTCAAGAGAGAAGGGTTTCTTGATATTATTGCAAGGGAGTGGGCTAAAGATTGTGGGGGCCGATCGAATGTCGAAAGATGGTAGAATAAGATTAGACATCTGCGACAATTTTTGCGGGGTTGGGCCAGAAATGAAAGTGGGATATATAAACAGGAAAAGGAGAGATTGCTCCATCTAATTGAAGTCCTTGACCTCAAAGCGGAATCTACCGTGCTTCACGTAACTGAACGGACCACAAAATCTGAGGCAGAGAAGCAACTTCGAGATCTTCTTAGAGAAGAAGAACTGAAATGGGCTCTGAGGGCTAAGACGTTCAAAGTTGTCCAGGGTGATGACAATACTCAGTTCTTCCATATGATTGCAAATGGCAAACATAGGAAGAAGAAAATTATTCTGTTAGAACAAGATGAAGGTACGATAGTGGGGCATGAAAACCTCAAGCTTTACATCTCAAACTACTATAAACAACTCTTTGGGCCGCCGGAGGATAATTTTGTGTCGCTCGACGAGCTCGCAGTTGAGGACATTCCTCAGTTATAGGCAGATGAAAATGAGATTTTGTCTGCACCGTTTACTGAGAAGGAGGTGTTTGAGGCCATTTCACAAATGAAGCCTAATAAGGCACCTGGACCAGATGGGTTCCCTGCCGAATTCTATAAGAAATGCTGGCACATTATCAAAGATGATCTTATGCCGATATTCCATGACCTTTTTAATGGCCAGTTGCCAAAGAAGGAGGAGGCAGTACGGATTGAGCAGTTTAGGCCCATCTATCTCTTAAATGTGAGTTTCAAAATCTTCACGAAAGTAGGCACAAACAGATTGACAAGGCTTGCCCATACGGTGGTACAACCGAGTCAAACTGCTTTCATGCCAAGAAGACATATACTTGAAGGGGTTATTGTCTTACACGAAACTCTACATGAAATTCACTCGAAGAAACTCGATGGGGTGATCTTCAAGGTGGATTTTGAGAAAGCGTATGATAAGGTCAAATGGCCCTTTCTCTAGCAAGCCATGCGTATGAAGGGGTTCAATGAGACCTGGAGGAACCAGGTGGACTCCTTTATTAAACAGGTTAGCGTGGGGATTAAAGTGAATGATGGCACGGGTCATTATTTTCATACATATAAAGGCTTAAGACAGGGAGACTCGATGTCTCCTATTCTGTTCAACATAGTGGCGGATATGTTGGCAGTGCTTATCGGGCGGGCCAAGGAGAATGGCCAGGTAGGTGGTCTCGTCCCTCATCTGGTTGATGGAGGGGTTTCTATCCTACAATACGCTGATGACACAATCATATTCATGGAGCACGACATCGCAAAAGCTAGAAATATGAAATTAGTGCTTTGTCTTTTTGAGCAATTGTCGGAATTGAAAATTAACTTCAACAAGAGCGAACTGTTCTGCTTTGGAAGGGCTAAAGAGGAACAAGACACATATAGACAATTGTTCGGGTGTGAAATGGGATCATTGCCATTTAGTTATCTTGGAATCCCAATTCATCATCGTAGACTCACGAATAAAGAATGGAAGTGTATTGAGGATCGATTTGAGAAAAAGCTAAGCTGCTGGAAGGGCAAGCTTTTGTCTTATGGAGGTCGGCTTGTGTTAATCAACTCAGTGTTGACTAGTATGCTGATGTTTCTGCTATCTTTCTTTGAAGTACCTATAGGGGTACGGAAAAGGCTTGACTTTTATCGATCCCGATTTTTCTGGCAAAGCGATGATGTTAAGACAAAATACAGATTGACCAAGTGGGACATCATTTGTAGACCCAAAGACCAAGGGGGACTTGGGATTGAGAACTTGGAGATAAAAAATAAGTGTTTGCTAAGTAAGTGATTGTTTAGGTTGTCCACGGAAACGGATGGTATGTGGGCACAGATTTTGCGTAACAAATACTTACAAACCAAGACGTTGGCTCAGGTGACCGGTAGGCCTAATGACTCGCCGTTCTGGAAGGGGCTCATGCGAACGAAGGATACATTCTTTCGCAGAGCAAAGTTTGTTGTAGGCAATGGTACAACAGCAAGGTTCTAGGAAGATACTTGGCTAGGGGAGATGCCTCTAGCCTTACAGTATCCCTCTCTGTATAATATTGTACAGCGTAAGGAGGACTATGTTGCTACAGTATTACAATCGTCGCCATTACACATCCAGTTCAGGAGGTCTCTCGTGGGGGAACGGTGGACTTCCTGGCTGCATCTAGTGCGAAGATTGATGGATGTGCACCTTTCGGACCAACCTGATGCGTTTAGATGGAAACTCACTACGAACAGTATGTTTACGGTGAAGTCCATGTATCTTGATTTGATTAATTCTGGCCCACTCCCGAGATCGATACACATTTGGAAAATTAAAGTTCCACTCAAAATTAAGATATTCATGTGGTTTGTCCACAAGAGAGTGATTCTCACCAAAGATAATTTACTCAAGCAAAGATGGGTAGGTAGTCCACGATGTTGTTTTTGTAACAACGACGAAACGATTCAGCACCTATTCATTGATTGTCCGCTTGCTAAGTTGCTTTGGCGTTCGATCCATATAGCCTTTAACATAACCCCTCCAGCCAGCATCGACATGTTATTTGGGACGTGGCTTGCTGGAGTGGAACAAGTGACTGCGGGACATATTCGGATAGGAATATGTGCATTACTTTGGGCTATATGGAACTGCAGAAATGATATGATCTTTAACAGGCAAAATCTCATAAACTTTTTGTAGGTAATATACAGGGCTACAGCTTGGATCTGTTCGTGGTCGCCACTCACTCATACGGACTCCAGGGAGCATTTGGCTACTGGGTGCAACCGATGGGAGACGGTCGCACGGGTTATCTACAACCGATTTGGATGGCGGTCCAATAATAGGATAGATGTGTAGCCATCTAGTCTTTTTATACCGCCGGTTATGGCATTACTTTTTGTTCATCTTTCTTGCTCCTTTTGCGAGCTGTACCACACTGCGTACTTTGTTTGGATTTTAATAAGATGGCCGTATGCATCGTCCTGATGCAGAGGCCGGGGGCTTGTTCCTCCTTTAAAAAAAAGCTCATTAAGTACCAATATTGTTGTAGATTATTTTCATTTGTGGAGTGTACCCTCTTTAGTGTAAATTATTGATTGTTGTGATTTATGAAGAAAAGTATGTGCCCACAAATATATTTTTAGACATTAATTGCATCCATAATACGTATAGTTTTTTTTATTCAAGGCTACATTAACCTTAATGAGATAAACGAGCTAGCTCGCGAGCTACACAAGTCGAGCCGAGTTTGATCAGAGCTCGTTATGTTGACAAGTCGCGCCAAGCTAACAGGTTATCTTAACGAGCTCTAACGAGTCAAGCCGAGCTGTCTCGACTCGCGCAGCTCGACTCGACTTGAATTCCGCCCCTACACACACACTTTGCCTTCTTCCGCTACTTCTTTAATCAAATCCATCCACTTGTCATGTAAATTTTTCCTATGCATTACCTTTGGCAAGAATTTGCATATGTTTTTTAAAGTCCAACTAAAATAAAGTTCCTTCATAGTGAAAGGTTTTCAACTTGAGTCCTTAGAGATGTGTTTGGTCTGCGGCATGAGATGAGATTGTCATCTTGGTTATTGCTTTGCATGGTTGTGCTTAATTCTTTATATAAACCCTCTTAAAAAAGATTGTCATCAATTACCAAAATGGGGGAGATTGAAAGAGCATGGTGCCCCTATGTTTGGTTATGGTAATTGATGACAATCCCTATGGACTAATGGTTTCCTTAAATTATATTTGAAGGGTTTGTCCATAAGCAATGCTTGAAGACCATTTGTTGGCTTCAAGGTTGAAAGAAGGAGATTATGTGTTGACCAAAGTGTTATTCAAGGAGTTATCCAAAGATTGGTCATGTGAGAGTTGAGCGTATTGCAAGCATGTCTTGAAGAAAAAGATTGTATGAACATTCATGTTTATATTCAAGACATCATCTTTATGAAGAGAGAAGATAAGATACATGGTTGATCAAGACTAAGTCAAAGAGTAATTCAAGTTGATCAACACAAAAAGCGTAGAAGATGTACTGAGTGGGATCATGTGATCTCACGGTATGATAAGCATTGTCCATTATGCTTTGTGTACTAACCCATGGTCTATGTGAGGATTTTTTATAGGGTTAGGTATGTTTCCATGGGCGTGCATCAAAAGGAAGATCTCTTATGACCCATGGAGGATGACATTAAGTGATGATCGTCATTAAGGTTGTGTTGTGCATTGGCCTTTTGGTAGAGGCCAAGCGGTAGTACCGCCTAAGCGGTACTTCCGCTAGCTTGTTGTAACACCTCGATAATCATGCTACAGTAATCTCCCCCTAATGGCTGCCATGTCATCATGATTACTATGCAAATTGCCATTTGTCCAAAAATCAAATTCAAAATCCAATTTGAAATGCAAGTCAAATAATTACATCTTCAAACATGCAAACAAAATAGTTCATAATTTTGTAAATAATCCATAAGTAATTATGTTAAGGAAAACAACATCACCAAAGTTCCCAAAATGCCCCTAGCATCCAATATACAGTGCCAGAATGAATTTAAATGACATTTCCAATTTCTAAAAATATCTAAACTTTACCAAGTGCTCTGAAACTTTTTGTGCAACACCACCCTAATGTACATGATTTATGTGCCAAGTTTCATGTTAGATAAAATTCATTTAGAGCTCAAAATAATACAAAGCAGAAAAGAAAATGCAAACAGAAAAAGAAAAGGAAAAGACCTAGAAACTACTATGCAACTGGGCAATATGCAGCCACAGTGCACACGGCCCAGCCCGCGTCGGCCTTTTCTCCTGCCTCTCACCAGGCAGAGGCAGAGGCCATGGCGTGGACGCCGCGCGGCCGCACGCCCACAGATGGCCAAGCGCCGGCCATCCATCGGGTCCCCGTGAGGATAAGGCCGACACCCCTGACGCCCTAGACAACCCTAGCCCCTTTTCCTCCCCTCCTCTCGCTCGCGTTCGTCCGTTCAAGGCTTCCCGAGCCGTGTCCGCCATGGCCATCGTCGTCGTCGCGGCCACCGACCTCCCCGGCGCCCAGGGTGATGTCCACGAGCTCCGGCATCGACGTCTCCATCAACTAGTGCAACTGGTTCGAGCGGGGAAGCACCGCATCGTCGCCTTCATCGCCGTTTCTCCGCCATGGCCGCGGCATCTCGCCGTTGATTGTGGGGCCGTCAAGCCGTCCCCGCCCTCCCCGACCACGTCCCCGGCTTTGTGGTGAGCTTCTCCCTCGGATCCCCCTTCCTCTACCTCGATTCGGTCGCCTTTTGCCGTCCCCAAGCTCGCCATGGCCGCGTGTGCCCCGCGCCCAGCCGCGTGCACTGCTGCTCCTCTACTGTTGCTGCCTGCGTCGCTGTTACTGCTGCTGCGGATGCGTTGCTCCTGCTACTACCTGCTTGCTGCTGCTGCTTTGACCGCCGCTGCTACCGCTGCCGCTACTCGCTGTCTCCTGCCAGCTGCTGCTCCTTGCCGCTGCTGCCGCCGCTGCTCACTTGCGCCGGCTCTTGCGCCCTCTCGCGCTCGCCCGCTACCATGCGCGTCTCTGCTCGCGGCCGCCGCGTGCCGTGCACACGCGCGTACTCGCCTGCCATAGTGGCTCAGTTAGGGCCACTGCCATGTGGGGCCTGGCCCTGTCTAAATTAGTTTTAGGTTAATTCGTGTTTAATTACCCAAATGGCCCAGTGACAGGTGGACCCCACCTCCAATTATCCATTTAAAAGAAAATGTTAAATCTGTGTCAATGACACCTGGGCCCCACTGAATAGTAACAGTTGACCAGTCAAACATTGACTGGGACAACTGGGCCCTCTGGACCCACCTGTCATCCACTGTGGTTAGCCCACAGTGTGTACCCATAGTATTTTACTGTTTTAATTTGAATTACTAATAAATTGAGGAAATCATTTAAAACTTTGGAAATTCATAGAAAATAAACCGTAACTCGGATGAAAATAATTTATGTATGAAAAATGATAAGAAAAATAAGACAAATCTGAATATGCCATTCACATACCTGTCACATGCCTCCAACACTGCAAACATGGAACCTTCCCCTCCGGATCGCCTGTCCGATAATTGCCTAAAGCCAGGAAAATATTCCCAGATATTTTCCTGCTCCGTCTATAACGTTTAGCACCGCATTAGGTCACCCCCAGCTCAGCATATCGCCATGCCATGCTTTGTGATGCATCTGTGTGCTTTGTATTTACTGTTTCTTCCCCCTCTTCTCTCCGGTAGACCCCGAGACCGACGCTGACGCCACTGGTTACGACTACGCCTCAGACGACCAGCCCCTTTCAACAGAGCTTCTAGGCAAGCAAAACCCCCTTGATCATTCCTATATCGCCCATTCTTTCTCTCTCGTGCTTGCATTAGATTTTGCTACTGTTGTCCGAAAGCTCCTATTCTGATGCATAGCCTGTTTTTGTAACCTGCTGTTGATACATTACCTGTTGTCCTATATGCTTAGTATAGGCTGGTTAGTGATCCATCAGAGGCCCTACACCCTTGTCCGTGTTGCCAGGCTTTACTACCGGAATATTCGATCAAGGTGATTGACGTCCAGAGACCGGCACAGCACCGCACACCCCCTTAGCTGTACGACTCTACAGAGCTATTATCGAGTGCGGAGGGTGATACCTCCTACCTCAATCCTGATGCTATCTTTATAGTGTAGCTAGTCGATTGTGGGTTACCGAGGGTGATTCCTCTTTCACCACCTCCGATGATGCCTCTGTCGTGCAGCCCCTCAAGTGTGAACCCATCGAGGGTGATTCCTCCAAGTTATCCTTGATGGTTACATCGAGTGGGAATCCATCGAGGGTGATTCCTCGGATTTCCCCCTCGATGTTATAGACACACTGTTACCTTACATTGTTGCCCCTTCTAACTGTTACTGCGGAACTGAAGGGACTGGCGGTACCACCCCGGTAGAGGTGGACCTGAGTTCCCGACAGTCTCTTGTAAAGTCGGGTTGACCTGGAGGGTACCCGCGAGATAATTACGCGGCACGGCCGGGCAGGCAGACTGCCCTAGAGATGGACGGGCTTGACCCTTGCCGTAAGTCAGCGAGACGGGGCGACAGGAACACTGATCGTCACCGCGCGCTCCCAACACACTAATGGGTTTGGATATGTGATCCGAGTAGGCCTCTGGCCTTTTCTCACTAACCACCACGCGGGAAAAGTATGGGCACTCGGCGTCGTATGTTTCAGCCGAAGTTCTTCAGATGTCAGCAGTTGAGCGGCGCGCACCCGGGTGGACTGCGACAGCCTGCGTGTGTATACAGGGGCTAGGTCTAGTCCCGGCCGCCCACGCAACGTGCAGGAGTGCAAAGGGCGATGGGCCCAAGACCCCTGAGCGATTAGGATGTAGACCGGCGTGCTGACCTCTCTGTTGGGCCTAGGTAGGGCTACGGCGTGTCGATCAGCCGAGGCCGGGTATGACCCGATAAAGTGTGTCCGGCCAGAGTTAATCGAGCGTGTTGGGTAAGTTGGTGCACCCCTGTAGGGAAGTATATCTATTCGAATAGCCGTGTCCACGGTAACGGACGCTCGGAGAGTATCCCGATCTACTACAACTAGAACTGGATACTTGTGGAACTTAATAATATGTTAGCTCTGGGATTGCTTTCTCGCAGGGAGTCGAGGAAGGATCTCTGGGCATTGCTACTATTACTTATTACTTTATGTTATAATGCTAATTTGCACTCTTCTAATGCTGCAAGACGCTGCGGGATGCTAGTCTTCGATAGGCTAGGCCTTCCCCTCTATTCTGGCATTTCTGCAGTCTAGTCGACAGATACAGCCCCCTCTTTTGAAACCGATGCATACATAGAATAGTTCTGATGTAAGTCTTGCGAGTACTTTGGATGAGTACTCACGGTTGCTTTGCTACCTCTTTTTTTCCCCTACCTGATTGTTGCGATCAGATGACGGAGCCCCGGAGTCAGCTGACCCCGTCGACGATTACTACTACCCCGACGGAGCCTACTACTACGTGGAGACCGATGACCAGGAGTTGTTTCGGAGGCTCCCAGGTAGGAGGCCTGCACCTTTTCGATCTAGTGTCGTTTTTTTGCTCAGCCTTCTTAAGGCAAACTTGTTTAGTTATGTCTGTTCTCAGATGATGTTGCTTCCGCTAACGCTTGTACTCGAGCTTATGTATTCGAGCCCTCAAGGCCCTGGCTTGTAATATAAAGCTTGTATTATTTTATTTTGTGTCTAGAGTTGTGTTGTGATATCTTACCGTGAGTCCCTGGGCTTGATCGTGCGCATTTGCATGTATGATTAGTGCACGATTGAGTCGGGGGCGTCACAAGTTGGTATCAGAGCCGACTGCCTGTAGGAAGCCCTTTTCCAACTCCTTGGCCGAAGTTGAGTCTAGTCTTTGAAAAACTATTTTACTAACATTGTTGTGTGGCTTACGGGCCCACATCGCAAATGGATGGGATTAGGATCTTTTATTCCTCTCCTTTACTCTGGGATTCTGATCTCTCTTCTTTTCGGGTTAAAAGATTTTGCTAACTCTAACTCTAGGTTCTCGTAACCACTCTCTCCCGAAGAGCCCTTCATTCTAGATGACCGCTTGATTCATCAGAAGATTCCGAAGATACTCTTCGATGTTTTCCCGAGACCCTTGTGCCCACCGCCTTTGAAATTACCTAGCACCGATAAATCCTTATGGATAACTACATACACTTGCCATTCATAAAATCATTCCCAATTGCTCTTTTTATTACAAGATGCCTCGAATTACTCTCCGATATTCGGAGAATACTTTGTGCCTACTACCTTGCAGCCCCTTCCTACATGAATACACCTATGAATTATTCCTCACACTTACCGGGGATTCATTCATCCCCAGTTGTTCATGTGTTTCGCAAAATACTTCATAATGCTATTCGATCTTCCGAAAATACTCTACAACCTATTGCTCTTGAAATCTTGCATGTTTGCATTCTGGTTAATTCCATATGTCTAGTAATCTTCATTGACATCCCTTGTCATTGCCATTTTGAGCCTAATAATTCAATATGTTGCGAATGCTCGAAATCTTCAATCAAATCCTAGAATTCGTCTTTCCGGCTCAGACGTCATTTTGAACATGAGCTGGTTCTCGGCCAATCAATTTGCCATCGATTGTGCCCCTAAGTCTATTCGACTTATCCATCTTTGATCAGAGCATCTGCTTCTGATTCTCTGATCCAGAAATCATAATTGCTTTGTGTTTTATACTTCAAATTATTCAGATGTTTCTATAATCCGATGCCTTTGCATTTCTGCTTCTTCTGGTTGAGTACCGATACTCACATCAGATCCTTTTGCGGACCGCCATATCCTTTGGAGGATTATTAACTGACCGTTCTGCATATTCATTAACCTTGTGAGTTCTTCCCCTGATACATAATGCATTTGGTAAATTGTATCCTCTGCTATTGTCAACCATGCTCTGCTATCGAGCTTGTGTTATTTACTCTTGAAGTTTGTGGTATATGTTCCTAAGGTGCCCTGATGGGTTGAACCTATGCCTTCCTTAATCTGTGTGAACCCGAAAGTTATGCGGGTCATACTCTACTGGCGTTTCGTCAGAAAAATTTCAACACTACAACTCCTTCGAAAACGAGAAGTGAATGAAAGGTTATGCATTGAAGAATTGGGAGTCGACCTTGAACTTTGTGTTCATGCCCATGTGATGCGGAGCATCCTTCGATCATCCCCAGGGATACTTCACCACCTCACCAAAGCACCAAGTGGACCTATGACAAGAGCTCGCGCACGTGCCATCGAGAACGAGGTGAACTCACTCCTTTACAACTTTCATATGGATATGGATGGAACTTGGATGCTACCTCACAAAGGAACTCTATGTATCATTAGGCATGATGGAGTCGACCACCAAGAACCTAGGGAGCCTCGTCAAGTCCAGGAAGAAGAATAGGAGCACCGCCAAGAAGACGGAGTCAAGCAACGGGAAGAAGGACAGCTGCCCAGGCGACCCCGTGCCCACGGGCCTAATGGACCCCGTGCGCACGGGCTACCCAGAAAGTCTCTGGATACCCCGTGTGCACGGGCCCCAAAAGACCCCGTGCGCACGGGACCCCTCGATGTAGTTGCTGATAGCCCATGCGCACGGGCGTGTACCGTGCCCACGGGACCCCCCCTGCGCACGGGCCCCACTTACCCCGTGCGCACGGGCCACCCAGCGAGGTGGCTGACTTGGTTTGTTTTTCCCCTCACTTCGTCCCTTACCTCCCACCTCCTATATAAACCATACCTAGGCCATTTGTTAGGGTTAGCAAAGTGTATTGAGATATTCATAGAGGGCTTTGCTCATCTACCACTCCTCTTGGAGATCAAGACCTCCTAGAGAGAAGATCCCCTTGTGGATTCAAGACCCCTTCTAGGGATTGATCCCCATCATAGGATCATCAAGACCTCACCTCCTTTGGAGTGGGAAGAACCTTATCTTTGTGCTATTTTCCTTTGATTGTCTATGTATGCTTGTGGATCTATGTATGCTACTCTAGTGGATGTGTGATTTGGGTTTGTTTGAGTGATTTATCTCTTGTGTTCTTGTGAGTTCATCCCTCTTACACTCCAAGTGTGAAAAGATCTTCACTTAGGGTCTCTACTGTCACGCCCAATATGTGGTCCTATTCTCAAGGGACTCGAAAATCCCAATAAGGATAGAAGCGCATATTGAAGACGCTTGCAAGGTGGATATCATTACATCGTACCATGTACATAATAGATGGGGATACAGACAAATACACACAATCAGCTCATGAATACATTAATACATCAATACATAGCATTCACCATACAGAAGAGCAGGATCTGACTACGGATTAAACACAAACGAAAAACACGAACGACATCCAGCCTGCTAATCCCAGGCTGCCAACCGGGAACCCATCCTATGATCGACGAAGAAGAAGAAGCAGAAGAAGAACTTCAAAGCAAACATGCATCGCTCTCATGTCAAAGCATCACTTTACCTGTACCTGCAACTGTGGTTGTAGTAATCTGTGAGCCACGAGGACTCAGCAATCCCATAACCATGGGTAGCAAGACAATCAAAGCTTAATAGGTATGGAAGGGTAAGGTGGTGAGGTTGCAGCAAGTACCTTGAGTTTCCCCGTGGCGGCCCCGCATGGTGCTCTAGTTTCGGACTAGCACCATCAGCACTGGCCCATCTGTATTATGTTGAATTAAGAAATCCCCGGGACGCGACCCCCTATGCAAAATTAATTAATTGATTCAGTATTATTATGTTGGCAAATGTTATAACCAAAGTTGGGCCTTGCTGGAAGCGTTTATTCAAAGTGAACTGTCAAGAGTGTCCCATAACCCCTGAGCATGTTAGGAACGCTAATCAAGGAACATAACACCGGTATTACGGAAACTAGGGCGGCGTGAGTGGAACAAAACACTAGGCAAAAGGCCGAGCCTTCCACCCACAACCAAGTATATAGATGCATTAATTAAATAAGAGATATTGTGATATCCCATGATATCCATGTCCCAACATGGAACAACCTGCAACTGCACCTGCAACTAGCAACGCTATAAGAAAGGGGCTGAGCAAAGCGGTAACATAGCCAAACAACGGTTTGCTGGGTAAGGGTGGTTAGAAGCCGTTTCCTAGCATATGGAAGGCTGACATATATGTGGTAGGAAGCGCGACATAGCGATAGCAACGAGACAACTAGCAAGCAAAGATAGTAGAGATATCCAAGGTCATGATCATCTTGCCTGAAATCCCGCTCGGAAGAAGATCGAGTCCATGAAGAAGACGAACCAACGTAGTTGAACGAATCCTCACAATCGCAACGAAACCAAAAGTATCGAGAAGAAGCACAACCGGAAAGAAGCAAACAACATGGTAAACACACAAGCATAAACATGGCATGATGCACAATCAAATATGATGTATGACAAGATTAAATGTTGTTAAACATGGCAAGAGATGAAGCATAAGCAATCCATACAACTAGGCAAGTTTAAATGAGGCCGGAAACACAAATAACAATTCCGAAAAATCCCATATGCAAATTTCGAAATTGGTACTGATCTGGATTAAACACAATGTTAAAGTTGTTAAACGGCAAGTTAACATGCA
The DNA here is from genome assembly GCA_039707655.1 of Elymus sibiricus. Lineage (NCBI taxonomy): Eukaryota > Viridiplantae > Streptophyta > Magnoliopsida > Poales > Poaceae > Elymus > Elymus sibiricus. The sequence goes on from CM077676.1 coordinate 172,328,450, forward strand.
TCATGATGATCTACACGTTTTTCTAGTCAAGTTAGATATAAAGAACATTTAATTCGGAGCTACGGTCTAGAAGAAATGCACTAAACAAGATTAACATGGCAATAATGCAAAATGCATGCAAACATCAACCACAAACACTCTAATTAAGGGTGCAACATGACAATATGAATCTACACACAAATCTAAGCAAGTTTCATATAGAATATGATTAAAACGAACCAACGGTTCAACACATACACTCTACACAAGTTATAATAGCAACCTGCCCAAAACAGCAACATGGCACTTTGCAAACACCAAACAACAAGCTACAGGCACATGATGGGCACAAACTTGATATGCACTTGAAATAGACATGATATACTCCAATTTATCTTAAAGGTTCAGGTTCATAGGCATCAAGGTTAAGTCAATATGATCCATGCAAAATGCAATGTTCTGCTAAACAGGGCATATACATCAGCAGAGTTAATATGATGGCATGTTGGAGGCAAGAAACAAATATGCTACAGTGCAATAACATGGCGACAAATGGTACATCATGGAAGTATACAACATGTGGATGAAAACATACAACATGAGCATAATCATAGGAACAATAGATTCATGGCAATCATCAAGGCAATATGCAATCATGAACTAACAGAAAACCGAGCATGCTGTCAACAACATTATGATGCTGACTTGGGAGGCACATAACAGCAAGCATAGCAATTTTAATATTTATGAAATTGACATGAGCATACAGTAGACATGGCAATTTTCAAATTACTCCATTGGCAAAAGTTCATAGGATGCACAGATTAATTACTATGATTATTACAAAATGGAACATTCTGTCAACAGGCTGGCAGTTATATCATGATGGCAACTTGAGAGCAACAAATAGACAAGCTACAGCAAGATTACATAGCAACCAAGGGCATGGCATCAAATTACACATTGCATAGACCAAATCACATGAAGGAATCATATGCATATGAGCTATAGATTAGTGGCAACCATCAAGCAAAGTTGGCAAGTTTTATCACAGACAGCTTTTACTCAGAACATCAACATTAACTAGGCATGTTTACAAGCTCATGGCACTCACATCAAGGCATATCATGGCATGAAATAAATACTAGCAGCAAGAAGACATGAAAATGCTCCAAAGTCATGTTGACAAGTTGCTTATAGGGTGCATGTATTAAATCACACAAAAATGACAAAGTGACAAATATTAACAGTTTCTGCAGTAACATCAGGATGCACTTTTGCAACAGAGATTATGACATGTAGATGAGTCCTAATATGCATGCAACAGCAACCAACATGTAGAGCACGAAGAGTAGATCAATTTACATACAAAGTTCACCTCCATCCGACAAACATGCACAAAGATACCATCATCACAAAATGCATACATGATGCTGAAAAAAATCTGAGGACTTGGTCGTTTTACCCTCGGGACGAAGTTGGATGAGGAGGTGCAGCAGATCCGTTTGGTTCGGGGGATGGCTCGGATCCGGGACTGAATTAGACGGGGCGGCCCAGGTCGGGGAAAGCTCCATCTCTCGTACAGAACCGTGGGCACGGAAGTCAACGTCGGCGGCGTGGAGGCATGGGACTCCGGCGGGCGTCGGGGAGGCTGAGAATGGGTGGATCCGGGCGTGGGGCCTCCAGATCCGGTGACGGACTACGGCCTCGGGCCCCACATGGCCGGCGACGAGAGGTGGCAGCGGCGGCGCCATTGCTGGTGCTCCTGTGAAGGTTACAGAGAGAGAGAGAGATCGTGAGAGAGAGGAGAAGGAAAGGAGAGAAAGCAGCGGGGGGAGAAGGGAAGGAGCAGGGGCGGCTTGAGGTGGCTCTCCGGCGAGCTGGCGAGGTGGCCGGTGAGGCGAGGCAGCGGCGGAGCTCTGGATCGGGAGGAGCTCCTCTCCTCCTGGATCGGGACGAGGCGCAGAGGCAGCGACAGCGCGCTCGGGCCCAGATGGGCTCGGGCGGGCCGAATCTGGGTCACGGCGGGCCCTGCGTGGCTGGAGGCGGGTGGAGGCTGCGGCTGGCGGCGCCAAGTGGCGAGGGAGGAATGGGGCGGCGCAGAAAACGAGAAGGAGGGCTAGGTTTCCAGTTTTGGCAGGGGTAGGCTGTCTATTTATAGACAAGGGCTAGGGATTAGGGGATTTGAGACTGTTTTTGGACCGTACGATTGCGATCGGACGGCGCAGAATGGAGGAGGGGTTAGCTGGGCTAGGTGGGCTGTGAAGAGAGTCTTGGGCTGGGATGTGAGGGAAGAAGAGCGGCCCGGCACACGTTTCGGAACACCGAAACATCCGACGTTTTAACCGGTTATAGTGCCGCTATAGTTATCCGTTGGGGCATCAAACGACCTCCGAATGGAACGAAATTTGGCAGGCGGTCTACCTACAATATAATAAGACCGCACATCAACTTTCAACCCATTCCGAGAACATTTTTATCCCACTTATAAAATAATAATTCGGAGGTGCCGCGGGCGCGTGCGAGTGTGTCGGGTCTCGAAACGGACAACGGAAGGAACGGGGAAAAGCCGACAACTACGAATGGATGCCAGTTTTATGAAAACATGCGGATGAAATGCACATGATGACATGGCAAGGCGCAACAAGCAAACGAATCACACGGCAACGACGGAAATAAATGGAAGGCATCTGGAGCATCGGTCTCGGGGCGTCACAACTCTCCCCCACTAACAGAAGATCTCGACCCGAGATCTTAGGAAGGAAACGGAAGGGGAAGAGGAAGAGGTAAAAGAAAGTTGCTTCTTGGACAAACGAGTGAAACCAACAAACCTCGAAGGTTGCAAAGAGTTGAAGAATGGCTTGAGGAACAAGCAAGAATTCGAAACCACTCTGGTTGAAACGAAATAGATAAGGAATGAGAACAAAAAAGAATTTGGGCAGCACTCCGGTAGAAAAGAGAAGCAAAGCTTGATAAGATGAAAAGAACTTGAAAAGAGAACATAATACTCCGGTAACATGGATAAGCAAGGAAAGAACATGATCTTGGCGAAACGAAATAACGGGTCGAAGAGAGCCACATCACAATGCCTCCGGAACGAAAGAATAGAAGCTAAATCGTTGGAAAGAAAGAATGGGGAAGAAAATGACAACTTCTCTCACCATTGAATTTGAAAAGCATCCTTATAAAGAAGGATGGAACGGAGTTGTTGGAAAATCAACAACGAAAGAATAAGCTTGTTGTGGGCTTATGGAAAACATCTCAAAATTATGAGGTGACAACCGGCCACTAACAGAAACAATTGATTACTTGAGAGCAACATGGAGATTAAAAACTTCTTCCACCGAGAGGATAAAGAGCAAGCTTGGATCATGGATAATCACCACAAATAGCAACAATCCTTCGGAAAGGCTTTAGGTGAAATCTATACCAAGATACCTCCAAGAAAGAAATTGTTGGGCTGAGAGAACTGATGAACGGAGAGAAAACGATGGTTTTAAAATATCTCATTCCTGACAACTTGTGAATCATGAAACACGAAGGGACATTGTCAAGAAAGACATAACATCACCTCAAGACAAGGTAGAAATGATTTGCACTTTGAAATGCAAGATGAAGAATACTTGAGCTCCAACAAGAATCTTGACGAACGCTTCGAGAACGAATTAAATCCTTAACGAAAGATCATGAAGAAACTCTCAAAGAACTCCGGATAACTACCAAGATGATCGAAACGAAATGAAAGTTGAAAAGAACAAGATGAAGCCTTGCAATGATTTAGATGGAGCTTCGCGACGAAACAACCAAGAAAAACTTGGAACTCCGAAAAAGAAAAGATGAACAACTTGGAACCGAGAATTGATATCAAGAACGATCTCCGTAAGAAGGAATTAAATCACCTCGATGAAATAAGAATAAGAATTACGTTATGCTTATCCTTCATCAACTTAAATTGATGAAAAGCAATGGATTTTGCATACTACTTATTTTTCTCGCAAGGATTGAGAAGAGGTATAGCGCAAACTTGGGAAGGTCTTCAACGAACCACCGGTAGGATTTTGGAAAGAACAAATGAATAGATACGATAACAACGGAAGAGGAATCTTGAACGAACCACCGTAAGAAATGGAAAAGAACGAATAAAAAGAGAATGAATCGCTGGGAAGAATTAGAAAACGAACGAGATACTTGGGGGAATTTAGATACGATAGAACGAAGCGATCACGAGCTGACTAAAGAATACTTGAACGATGCACCGGAAGAATTTGAGAACGAGGATGGCATGAAGCTTGCACAATGAATCTTCAAGAGAACGGATATGGATTTAAGAGAATCTCTTCTTCGGTCTTCAACGCTGAGAAGGACAACGAGAGCTACCATGAAGAACTTTGAGATACTCCGGATTAATGAAGAATAGAAAGGTTGAGCCATAGATGAAAAGAATTTGAAAGCGCTCTTAGAGAAGGCAATTGACTGATGGAATCCATTCTTACGTCAAACTTTGAAAGAATTTGAGAATAGCACCGGAAAAATTAGAAGATTCAGGTAAGATCCTGGGAAAAGGCCTGTGGGTTATGGGCCCACTCAAAAGAAACACCGTTGGAATTGATTGCTTGAAATAGAGATTGCACCGGTTAGATTTAAACGGCTTGAGAGAAATAACAGCCTCGAGATATGTCGAACGAACCTTGAATGGAAAGATGAATCTTCTGAGATAATTTCTGCACTCCGGATATGAATAGAGAGAGGTGAATAAACAAGAGAGGCTTGGGTAAGAATTTCTAACATGGGAAATATTTGAATCAATGAAAGGAAGATGATCAACACCGAAAGCTTGAATTGAATCCACCGGAAAGAAAATGAGACTGACAAATGACGAACTAGAACTCCTGAGCACCTTCACGAGAATCACCGGTTAAGAACATTTAAGGAAAAGAATGGACAGACTTGTCACGAATAAAATGGATACTTGACTGAGGTCTCTGGCTCCGTGAAGAAAAAAGGGTGGGAGGGTGGGAAAAATAAAGACAACTTAGGATGGATGAAATGAACTCCGTTGAGAAAACTAAGAATTGATCTTGCAAATGTTGAAAGGATCGGATCAACTTGAAGAGAAGCACACCGGGTGAAAAGGATTGTCATGACAATCTCAATGATCAAAAGGATTGGCCTTCACATCAAAATATGGGAACACCGCTTAGGAAAGATTTAGAATCCACGCTTGACTTCGAAGCAACTCAAATACCACAACAACAAAAAACAACACAAGGATTTGGCTTGCAAAATAAGCCAGAACAAACATATGATAGAGATTTCATCCGAAATTTTCGTGGTGGGGCCCACACGGGCTCGATTTTACAATGACCATCACGTACAAGGCAGTGTACATGACTTACGAAGCGTCCCCGAACCGTAGCAAAGCTACAAGGGCTCTTTAAGACACAACGAGACCCACTGTAAAAACGACCGTGAGCAGGCGGACCACTAGATGTCGAACCCCAATCTCATATCATGCATCTGTCGGAAAGATATACTAGGTAACTACTTGAATTCCCACCTAAGAACTCCCGAAACTTCTTGGTTATGCGATCAGGTTGCGGGTCCAGGAACCTACTCAGCAATCAACAACCTAATCAGCTGCAACTGCATCCGCAACCCTTAACACACAATCGAGAAACTTCGCAAATTCGTCTACCTCAGACCTTCGAAAACACAGCGATACTAGTCACGGTGGATCATCCGAGCTATCTCCTCTAGTACTGGGGAAAAGTCACGGCACTATTTGCCACCACAAAAAGTATAGAAGCGTTTCGATGTCGGCGTCCTCTGGTATTCAGGAATTGGAACGATAGCGAATGTAACAAGAACCCCTTGGAGCTCAACTCCCCGGGTCCAATCCATACGGTTAGGAGGCACCAAGAACAGAATTTTGTCACACCGATATCGCAACGATTCCGAAAATACCCGCGTGATCCTAAAAAAAGTTGAGTGAGAAGAGTAGTAGAATCAAAACACTTACGTCACAATTCCTCACCAGAGCAACGAAGGGGATAAGGAGTAAAAAGAATTCCTACTCTCCGATATATAACTAGACTCAAAATAGTTTTCCTTCTATACTCGCTAACGGTTCGATCAATCAAGGGGGCTCCTATGGTCGGTCGAGGCTCTGATACCAACTTCTCACGCCCAATATGTGGTCCTATTCTCAAGGGACTCGAAAATCGCAATAAGGATAGAAGCGCATATTGAAGATGCTTGCAAGGTGGATATCATTACATCGTACCATGTACATAATAGATGGGGATACAGACAAATACACACAATCAGCTCATGAATACATTAATACATCAATACATAGCATTCATCATACAGAAGAGCAGGATCCGACTACGGATGAAACACGAACGACATCCACCCTGCTAATCCCAGGCTGCCAACCGGGAACCCATCCTATGATCGACGAAGAAGAAGAAGCAGAAGAAGGACTTCAAAGCAAACATGCATCGCTCTCATGTCAAAGCATCGCTTTACCTGTACCTGCAACTGTGGTTGTAGTAATCTGTGAGCCACGAGGACTCAGCAATCCCATAACCATGGGTAGCAAGACTATCAAAGCTTAATAGGTATGGAAGGGTAAGGTGGTGAGGTTGCAGCAAGCACTAAGCATTGTATGGTGTCTAACTTACGAGTACAAGAATAAGAAGAGTAACTACGCATAACGGTCGCAATCTAATAATGATCAAGAAGTGATCCTGAACACCTACTTACGAGTCAAACATAACCCCACCGTGTTCACTTCTTGGTTCAAACCTCACAAGAAGAGATGATCATGGTTACGCACACGGTTGGTGTATTTTAATTAAATTTAGTTTCAAGTTCTCTACAACCGGAGGTTATAAATTTCCAAGTCGCCACATAACCGTGGGCACGGCTTCGCATAAGATTTAACCCTGCAGGGGTGTTCCAACCTGGTCCATCACAAAACAACACAAGCTGTGGTGGAAAGACCTCAACCTCAAGAAAACACGATCAACTTCGTGTCAGCTCGAAGTATCCTCGGAATCCTGGTGCACAAGACATTTCGACAATGGTAAACAAGTCCAGCAAGACCTCCCGGCGTGCCGACACCCTGATAGTAGCCGCGCGTATCTCGTCTCAGGCCACGACCGGATAAGCTAAGAGTACGAGTAAAACTAGTACCTCGAGTTTCCCCGTGGCGGCCCCGCACGGTGCTCTAGTTTCGGACCAGCACCATCAGCACTGGCCCATCTGTATTATGTTGAATTAAGAAATCCCCGGGACGCGACCCCCTGTGCAAAATTAATTAATTGATTCAGTATTATTATGTTGGCAAATGTTATAACCAAAGTTGGGCCTTGCTGGAAGCGTTTATTCAAAGTGAACTGTCAAGAGGGTCCCATAACCCCTGAGCATGTTAGGAACACTAATCAAGGAACATAACACCGGTATTACGGAAACTAGGGCGGCGTGAGTGGAACAAAACACTAGGCAAAAGGCCGAGTCTTCCACCCACAACCAAGTATATAGATGCATTAATTAAATAAGAGATATTGTGATATCCCATGATATCCATGTCCCAACATGGAACAACCTGCAACTGCACCTGCAACTAGCAACACTATAAGAAAGGGGCTGAGAAAAGCGGTAACATAGCCAAACAACGGTTTGCTGGGTAAGGGTGGTTAGAGGCTGTTTCATGGCATATGGAAGGCTGACATATATGTGGTAGGAAGCGCGACATAGCGATAGCAACGAGACAACTAGCAAGCAAAGATAGTAGAGATATCCAAGGTCATGATCATCTTGCCTGAAATCCCGCTCGGAAGAAGATCGAGTCCATGAAGAAGACGAACCAACGTAGTCGAACGAATCCTCACAATCACAACGAAACCGAAACTATCGAGAAGAAGCACAACCGGAAAGAAGCAAACAACATGGTAAACACACAAGCATAAACATGGCATGATGCACAATCAAATATGATATATGACAAGATTAAATGTTGTTAAACATGGCAAGAGATGAAGCATAAGCAATCCATACAACTAGGCAAGTTTAAATGAGGCCGGAAACACAAATAACAATTCCGGAAAATCCCCATATGCAAATTTCGAAATTGGTACTGATCTGGATTAAACACAATGTTAAAGTTGTTAAACAGCAAGTTAACATGCATCATGATGATCTACACGTTTTTCTAGTCAAGTTACATATAAAGAACATTTAATTCGGAGCTACGGTCTAGAAGATATGCACTAAACAAGATTAACATGGCAATAATGCAAAATGCATGCAAACATCAACCACAAACACTCTAATCAAGGGTGCAACATGACAATATGAATCTACACACAAATATAAGCAAGTTTCATATAGAATATGATTAAAACGGAGCAACGGTTCAACACATACACTCTACACAAGTTATAATAGCAACCTGCCCAAAACAGCAACATGGCACTTTGCAAACACCAAACAGCAAGCTACAGGCACATGATGAGCACAAACTTGATATGCACTTGAAATAGGCATGATATACTCCAATTTATCTTAAAGGTTCAGGTTCATAGGCATCAAGGTTAAGTCAATATGATCCATGCAAAATGCAATGTTCTGCTAAACAGGGCATATACATCAGCAGAGTTAATATGATGGCATGTTGGAGGCAAGAAACAAATATGCTACAGTGCAATAACATGGCGACAAATGGTACATCATGGAAGTATACAACATGTAGATGAAAACATACAACATGAGCATAATCATAGGAACAATAGATTCATGGCAACCATCAAGGCAATATGCAATCATGAACTAACAGAAAACCGGGCATGCTGTCAACAACATTATGATGCTGACTTGGGAGGCACATAACAGCAAGCATAGCAATTTTAATATTTATGAAATTGACATGAGCATACAGTAGACATGGCAATTTTCAAATTACTCCATTGGCAAAAGTTCATAGGATGCACAGATTAATTACTATGATTATTACAAAATGGAACATTCTGTCAACAGGCTGGCAGTTATATCATGATGGCAACTTGAGAGCAACAAATAGACAAGCTACAGCAAGATTACATAGCAACCAAGGGCATGGCATCAAATTGCACATTGCATAGACCAAATCACATGAAGGAATCATATGCTTATGAGCTATAGATTAGTGGCAACCATCAAGCAAAGTTGGCAAGTTTTATCACAGACAGCTTTTACTCAGAACAGCAACATTAACTAGGCATGTTTACAAGCTCATGGCACTCACATCAAGGCATATCATGGCATGAAATAAATACTAGCAGCAAGAAGACATGAAAATGCTCCAAAGTCATGTTGACAAGTTGCTTATAGGGTGCATGTATTAAATCACACAAAAATGACAAAGTGACAAATATTAACAGTTTCTGCAGTAACATCAGGATGCACTTTTCCAATGGAGATTATGACATGTAGATGAGTCCTAATATGCATGCAACAGCAACCAACATGTAGAGCACGAAGAGTAGATCAATTTACATACAAAGTTCACCTCCATCCGACAAACATGCACAAAGATACCATCATCACAAAATGCATACATGATGCTGAAAAAAATCTGAGGACTTGGTCGTTTTACCCTCGGGACGAAGTTGGACGAGGAGGTGCAGCAGATCCGTTTGGTTCGGGGGATGGCTCGGATCCGGGACTGAATTGGACGGGGCAGCCCAGGTCGGGGAAAGCTCCATCTCTCGTACAGAACCATGTGCACGGAAGTCAACGTCGGCGGCGTGGAGGCATGGGACTCCGGCGGGTGTCGGGGAGGCTGAGAATGGGTGGATCCGGGCATGGGGCCTCCAGATCCGGTAACAGACTATGGCCTCGGGCCCCAAATGGCCGGCGACGAGAGGTGGCAGCGGCGGCGCCATGGCTGGTGCTCCTGTGAAGGTTACAGAGAGAGAGAGAGAGAGATCGTGAGAGAGAGGAGAAGGAAAGGAGAGAAAGCAGCGGGGGAGAAGGGAAGGAGCAGGGGCGGCCTGAGGTGGCTCTCCGGCGAGCTGGCGAGGTGGCCGGTGAGGCGAGGCAGCGGCGGAGCTCTGGATCGGGAGGAGCTCCTCTCCTCCTGGATCGGGACGAGGCGCAGAGGCGGCGGCAGCGCGCTCGGGCCCAGATGGGCTCGGGCGGGCCCTGCGTGGCTGGAGGTGGGTGGAGGCTGCGGCTGGCGGCGCCAAGTGGCGAGGGAGGAATGGGGCGGCGCAGAAAACGAGAAGGAGGGCTAGGTTTCCAGTTTAGGCAGGGGTAGGCTGTCTATTTATAGACAAGGGCCAGGGATTAGGGGGTTTGAGACCGTTTTTGGACCGTACGATTGCGATCGGACGACGCAGAATGGAGGAGGGGTTAGCTGGGCTAGGTGGGCTCTGAAGAGATTCTTGGGCTGGGATGTGAGGGAAGAAGAGCGGCCCGGCACAGGTTTCGGAACACCGAAACATCCGACGTTTTGACCGGCTATAGTGCCGCTATAGTTATCCGTTGGGGCATCAAACGACCTCCGAATGGAACGAAATTTGGCAGGCGGTCTACCTACAATATAATAAGACCGCACGTCAACTTTCAACCCATTCCGAGAACATTTTTATCCCACTTATAAAATAATAATTCGGAGGTGCCGCGGGCGCGTGCGAGTGTGTCGGGTCTCGAAACGGACAACGGAAGGAACGGGGAAAAGCCGACAACTACGAACGGATGCCAGTTTTATGAAAACATGCGGATGAAATGCACATGATGACATGGCAAGGCGCAACAAGCAAACGAATCACATGGCAACAACGGAAATAAATGGAAGGCATCTGGAGCATCGGTCTCGGGGCGCCACATCTACCCTACAACATCATGGTATCATGAGCCACGTTGATTAACTTCTTGGAGTCCCTACCCCCACTTTCTAGCCTGATTTTGCTTTGTTTTGTCCCAATTTCGAAAATCCCCACAAAAATAGCCATCCCAAATTTTTATGCATTTGTTGGATCTTATGAGATTTTGTTGTTTTGGTCCACGAATTTCTTGTTTGGCAACTGGATCTACCCCTTTTCCACCTTCCCCCATCTTCCCCACCACCATTTTCCCCGCAATTTTGCACTTTTGCCATGGATTTGGGGCTGTTCATCCGCAGCCGCCGACCCCGTGCGCACAGGCCCCCGATACCCCGTGCACACGGAGCCCCGTGCACACGGTCCCAACTTACCCCGTGCGCACGGGCTAATCAGGGAGCTGTTCCACTTCTTGTTTTAGTCCAGTTTTACCACACTTTTGCACCATTTTAGTCTCCCGCGCTAACACACGTGTTTCTTTGAGATTTTGAGTTGCGGTTGCCGTGTCCTAAGGTGTTTTGGCTACTTAGGGACGGTCCTCCATCATCATCACCGCAATTTCATCATCGCCCCGGACTCGACATCGACATTGTCCACTTCATCATCATCCGTCCTTACTTACAAACGAGAACCCCGACGATAACCTCGACGACATCTTCAACTTACCCTTGCCATTGCATTGATAGCCTTGAGCCATTTTGCGTCACTTACCCATCGAGACTAGCAAGTTGAGAATTGTCGGGCCACGTAATTGTGCACCATAGTGATGTCCGCATAGCTACATTTAGCGTGCATTCATCTTGCTATCATCATCGTGCCATAAGTCTCTCCCGTGCATATCTTACTTACTTGTCTTAGATATCGGCTCTAGCATCAAGAATTTTGGCATAGTCAAAAAAAATAGAAAAAGCTTTTAAGCAAAAGAGAAGAAACAAAGAGCTTGTAAGCAATAGCATTGAGCCTTTTGCATAGTAGATCATATAGGACATACATATCATACTTGGGATTGAAGACAAGCACGTTACTCTCTTAGGTTGGTGCACAAGTGTATCTAGCCCATTTGAGCAATCGAGCTAGTGTCTCTCTAGTATCCGTGCAACAAGAGCATTTTCCGTGGTTTCACATTTTGAGCTCATTCCTTGGTTGTGCAGATCCCATTCATCTTCGTGTGTGAGTTTCCAAGTGTTCTACTAGGGTGTGTTCTATTTGTCTTACTTGCAATTTGTGAATCTTCTCAACATTTTCGATATCTTGACTAACACTTGCTTGAAGTTTGTGCCACTCATCCTAACCAAGCTACTCCATAAGCCTTACTTTGTAGGTGTGAGAAACAAACCCGATACCAATTCTACTATTGTTGCATTACATTGAGTGATACTTGATACATTCTCAATCATCGGAAAAGGTAACTTTGGTATTTGTTCTCTCATTTCCTACTCACCACCACTTGACTATAATGGATAGGCCAACTACATCGGCGAACCCGCTCTTTGAAGAGCAAGAGGAGACGCACGACTACGTCACCAAGGGTCATCTCTTCGGCGTCCAACGAGCGCTACACCAAGAAAGTGAAGCTTTGGGAGATCGCATCGAGCACTCACCACCGACTTGCGCCACTCCGAAACACGAACAAGAGACTACTTCGACACCAAGCTTTCATCTCAAATGGAGGAATTGCGCGACATCATGGGCAACCGCGCCACGTCCACCACTTCCTCTTCAAGACGGCGCCACTCTTTGGATTCTTCTTCACGCTCAAGTCCATCTCAAGCACGTTCTCATCGGTGCGACAATCATGACAATCATCAAGCTCCACAAAATCCATTCCATGGCAATGGGTTACAAGATCGACTTCGAGTACGAGAACGTCAAGCGCGCCAAGACCAAGTACCATCACGTTCAAGACAAAATGACCAAGACGGCGACGCCCTCCGGCAAGAACTACTACGCAGAGAAGAACAAGCACTTGAAGCGCAACGTGCTCTCCGAGAAGCAACTCATGCCGTAAACGAGCGCAACCGTCGTGTGCGTGAACAAGAAGAAGTGCTACGACATGAACAACAAGACGATGAAGCTCACCTTGAGGAGCGCCAAGAAAGACGAAATCGAGCTCGGATTCCACCTCCAAGACCACTGCGTCACGCAAATCGAGCAGAGCATGAGGATGACGATCCACCACCACGGCAAGAGCGACATCACCAACGAAGACATGATGAAGAACAACATTTCGGCAAGCTCAAGTTCACCATGCCCAAGTTCCACGGCGGCAACGATCCCGAAGAATATCTCTCATGGGCATTGAAGGTCGACAAGATATTTCGCCTTCACAACTACGACGAAGAAAAGAAGATCGCCATGGCATCTCTCGAGTTCCAAGACTATGTTCTCAGTTGGTGGGAGCAAGTGATCGCAAGACGTCAAGAGAAGGGCGAGCCACCCATCGCGACTTGGAATCAAATGAAGGATGCCATGAGAGCTCGTTTTGTGCCTACACATTGCAACCGCGACTTCTTCAAGAAACTCCAACTCCTCAAGCAAGGAACCAAGTCGGTTGAAGAATACTATCAAGAAATGGAAGTCTCCATGATACGAGCCAATGTCAAGGAAGATGATGAACAAACTGTGGCGCGTTTCTTGAATGGCCTCAACCATCCCATCAAGAAAATAGCGGAGTTCCAACCGTACTCCAACCTCCTCGAGCTAGTGCACCAAGCAACCAAGGCGGAGCGACAAGTGCAAGACGACTACAAGTACTCCAAGTACTCTTCCAAGACCTACGGTTCATACACTCAAGCTTCAACGACTACGACAACTCCTTCCACGACTCGAGCTACCACAAGTACCGGCGACAAATCAAGCTCCAAGCAACCTTCGACATCTTCGAGTCGACTTCCTACTACTACAAGCAACTCCAAGCAAAATCCTTCATCATCGACACCTCCTACGGATGCCAACAAGACAAGTGACATCAAGTGCTTCACTTGCAAGGGCCGGGGCCACAAGTCCTTTGAGTGTCCAACTCGACGCACAATGATCCTCAACGACGATGGCACCTACGACTCAATGAGCGAAGATGAAATGGAAGCCCTCGAGCATGTGGCTATGCACCGACAAGTGAATGAAGACGAAGATGCACAAATCTATTGCGACAATGATGCGAGCCCCGCTCTTGTTGTCTCCAAGGTCTTGACACTTCAACAACATCAAGACGAGGACCAACGTTGCCACATCTTCCACACCAAAGCGGTCATCCAAGGACGTTCCGTCAAGGTCATCATTGACGGCGGAAGTTGCCACAATTTGGCAAGTGAAGAATTATGCTCCAGGCTACAATTGGTCAAGAAGAAGCACCCTCGCCCCTACAAGGTACAATGGCTTAGCGACTCCGGCACAATCCAAGTGGAGCACAACGTCCAAGTATCCTTCAAGATTGGCGCCTACGAAGATACCTTGGAGTGTAACGTGGTTCCCATGTCCGTATGCCACCTCCTACTTGGGCGACCATGGCAATTCGATCGAGGCGTCATCCACAACGGACGGACCAACCACTACAGTTTCAAGATGAAGGGCAAGGAATTCGTTCTCCGACCAATGTCTCCAAGTCAAGTCATCGCCGACAATCAAGCATCGAGCCATCGTGGAGAGACTAGTGAGAGAGTGAACCACCACAAAGAGAGTGAGCGCCACAAGCCAAAATTGAGTGACTCCACGATGAGCGACAAGAAAAACTTAGTTCTACTAGCCACCAAAAGAGATTTGAGGGATGTGAGTGAGAGCCCATCTAGTGTTGTTCACTTTGTGCTTTTATGCAAAGGTGAAGCTGAGCGGACTAATACTTCACAACATCTTCCTCTAGTGTTGTCTCATCTCTTGCAGGAATACAAGGACGTGTTTCCCGATGAGCTACCTCCCGGACTACCTCCTCTACGCGGAATCGAACACCGCATCGACCTCATCCCCGGCGCACCCCTACCGAACAAGGCACCATACCGCGTCAACCCCGACGAGACCAAAGAAATCCAACGGCAAGTCCAACATCTCATGGAGAATGGGTATGTACGCGAGAGCTTGAGTCCATGTGCCGTTCCGGTAATTCTTGTGCCTAAGAAAGATGGTTCCTATCGCATGTGTTCCGATTGCCGTCCCATAAATGCTATCACCGTTATATATCGCCATCCCATTCCACGCCTAGATGACATGCTTGATGAACTTAGTGGAGCCATAATTTTCTCTAAAATTGATCTTAAAAGTGGCTATTATCAAATTCGCATGCAAGAAGGTGATGAATGGAAAACCGCTTTCAAAACCAAATTTGGCTTGTATGAATGGTTAGTCATGCCTATGGGTTTATCGCAAGCTCCTAGCACTTTTATGCGTGTGATGCATTATGTTCTCTGCAAATTAATTGGCATTTGTGTTGTGGTCTATTTTGATGACATCCTTGTATTTAGTGAAACTCTTGAGGATCATGTCAAGCACCTTAGGGACGTATTGCGAGTTCTTAGAGACGAGCGACTTTATGCTAACATGGAAAAATGCACTTTTGGTGTTGATAAGCTTGTTTTCTTGGGCTTTATTGTCTCTTCTAAGGGTGTTGAAGTTGATGAGTCTAAAATTGATGCTATTAAAACTTGGCCTCAACCAACCAACTTGCAACAAGTGCGTAGCTTCCTTGGTCTAGCCGGATTTTACCATCGCTTCGTTAAGGATTTTAGCACTATTGCTTCACCATTACATGCTTTGAGTAAGAAGAACGCTCCTTTTGTTTGGGGACCTTCGCAAGATACCGCATTTCTTGAGCTTAAGAATTTGCTTACACATGCTCCAATTCTTGCCTTGCCAAACTTTGAGAAAACATTTGAAGTGCATTGTGACGCTAGTGGTAATGGTATAGGTGGTGTTTTAATGCAAGAAAAGCGACCCATTGCATATTTTAGTGAAAAACTTTCCGGTGCTCAACTTAATTATCCCATCTATGACAAAGAGTTGTATGCTTTGGTGAGAGTCTTGCATGTTTGGGAGCATTATCTCCGACCCCGTGAATTTGTCATCCATACCGATCATGAAACGCTTAAGTACCTTCGAGGTCAAACAAAATTGAACAAACGACATGCTAAATGGAGTGAATTTATTGAGTCCTTCCCTTACATCATCAAATATATCAAGGGAAAGGAGAATGTTGTAGCGGACGCTCTTTCCCGCAAGTGCATGATAGTTACTCAACTTGAATTGAATGTTATTGGCTTTGAGCACATTAAAGATTTATATGAGCATGATGATTCTTTTGCAACTCCTTATGCCACATGTCTCGCTAACACTTATTGGGAGCGATATTATATCAAGGATGGATACCTTATGCGCGCTAACGAACTTTGTGTTCCCAAGTCTTCTCTTCGTTTGTTGCTTTTGCAAGAGGCTCACGGCGGTGGACTTATGGGACATTTTGGTCGCGACAAGACTTTTGCCGCGCTCTCCAACAAGTACTATTGGCCCAAGATGTTTCGCGATGTTGCACGCTACACCAACCGATGCTCCACATGTCGCAAAGCTAAGTCACAAGCTCAATCTCAGGGGTTAAATATGCCACTTCCTATACCATATCATCCATGGGAAGACATTAGCATGGATTTTGTGCTTGGCTTGCCTAGAACGAAAAATGGAAAAGACTCGGTTTTTGTCGTTGTTGACCGTTTCTCTAAAATGGCACATTTTATTCCATGTCACAAGAACGACGATGCTTCACATATTGCAAACTTGTTTTGTAGGGAAATCTTGCGACTTCATGGAATGCCCAAGTCGATTGTATCGGACCGCGACGTCAAGTTCCTAAGCTACTTTTGGAAGACACTATGCGGCAAGCTCGGAATCAAGCTCCTCTTCACGTCGGCTTATCACCCACAAACCGATGGTCAAACGGAAGTCACCAACCGCACGCTCTCTACACTACTTCGCGTGTTGATCAAGAAGAACCTAACGGAATGGGTAGAATGCCTACCGATCGCCGAGTACACCTACAATCGAGCAAGACACTCTACAACCGGCAAGTCTCCCTTCGAAGTGGTCTATGGCTTCAACCCTTTGTCGCCATTGGACATCTTACCGCTACCACTACAAGAGCGAGCGAACTTGGACGCAAGCGCAAGAGCAACATATATCAAGAAGGTGCATGAAGACACAAGGCTCACGATAGAACGCCAAGTACAACGACTCGCCAACAAGCTCAACGCAAACAAGCATCCAATGATATTCAACTCCGGTGATCTCGTGTGGCTACACCTTCGCAAGGATCGCTTCCCCAACGAATGCAAGTCCAAGCTTCTACCTCGTGCCGATGGGCCATTCAAGGTGCTAGCACACATCAACAACAATGCATACAAGATCGACCTCCCACGAGACAAGTACAACGTGAGTGACACCTTCAACGTCAAGGATCTATCCCTCTACCATGGTGATGAAGATATTGATCTGAGGGCGGATCTTTCCCAAGGGGGGGGGAGATGATGCGGAGCATCCTTCGATCATCCCCATGGATACTTCACCACCTCACCAAGCACCAAGTGGACCTATGACAAGAGCTCACGCACGTGCCATCGAGAACGAGGTGAACTTGCTCCTTTACAACTTTCATATGGATATGGATGGAACTTGGATGCTGCCTCACAAAGGAACTCTATGTATCATTAGGCATGATGGAGTCGACCACCAAGAAGCTAGGGAGCCTTGTCAAGTCCAGGAAGAACAACAGGAGCACCGCCAAGAAGACGGAGTCAAGCAACGGGAAGAAGGACAGCTGCCCAGGCGACCCCGTGCCCACGGGCCTAATGGACCCCGTGCGCACGGGCTACCCAGAAAGTCTCTGGATACCCCGTACGCACGGGCCCCAAAAGACCCCGTGCGCATAGGACCCCTCGCTGTAGCTGCTGATAGCCCGTGCGTACGGGCGTGTACCGTGCCCACGGGACCCCCGTGCGCACGGGCCACCCAGCGAGGTGGCTGACTTGGTCTGTTTTTCCCCTCACTTAGTCCCTTACCTCCCACCTCCTATATAAACCGTACCTAGGCTATTTGTTAGGGTTAGCAAAGTGTATCGAGATATTCATAGAGGGCTTTGCTCATCTACCACTCCTCTTGGAGATCAAGACCTCCTAGAGAGAAGATCCCCTTGTGGATTCAAGACCCCTTCTAGGGAAGGATCCCCATCATAGGATCATCAAGACCTCACCTGCTTTGGAGTGGGAAGAACCTTATCTTTGTGATATTTTCATTTGATTGTCTATGTATGCTTGTGGATCTATGTATGCTACTCTAGTGGATGTGTGATTTGGGTTTGTTTGAGTGATTTCTCTCTTGTGTTCTTGTGAGTTCATCCCTCTTACACTCCAAGTGTGAAAAGATCTTCACTTAGGGTCTCTACCCTACAACACCATGGAAACGATGTAGACCATCACAGAAGCTTCTTGTAAAATATTTAATCATTTGAATAATTCTTCCGGTATCATTAAATTTGATCCCTTGCAGTTATGGTTCCGACCATGCTGTCCTTATTCAATATATCTGAAAGCAATCCATTCCCGTGCCTCATCTATTTTTTGACATGGTTGAAGCACCTGCCGTCCGCAGATCAACGATCTAGTTTAGCTTCTATTATGTTCTACCTTCGAGTATCACACCCTGATATCTCGAGGATATCATGCCATTGCACTACTTCTTATGAAATTTTGATGAAGAAATACCTTTCCTTGTCTTAGTCATTCCACGGGTTCTGGGTTGTTGTCAACCGAGAACATCGATTCGTGGATCGAATCCGCACTGCAATTCAATACCCCTAGTAATTTGTTGCTGGGAAATTTAAACTCAATCTTGTCATTCCTAGGCTACCGGCTACATCCTTATCATGCTACCTTTGACCGTGCTACCTCGTCCTTTGGTGCATGAATTCTTCAGACCGTGAGCAAGGCTTACGTCGAGTTTTCAACATCATTTTGTTGTCTTGAAAAGCAACTCCGATTCCGAGCTTGCATCTTTTCTGTTGTTCCCATAACTTTCCACTTCATCATTCCCTTGCTTGATGCCGTCGCTGTTCGATTGCATCCTCTTGAAACCTCTCAACAAAATGTGTCATGATCATCGTCAACATTTTGACTTCTTCCGAGATGTCAATTGAATTCATGGTGAGAAATACCATCCTTGCCCCTCGATGATTTGTGTTATCATCGACAACATCCTCGCTTTCCTTCCAATCCAGACTTGGCCATATTTTGGTTGTACCTTGAATTCCCTGCTATTGCTGGAATTGTTCCTTGTGTATCTCTTGTGATCGTCAAACCCATCCTTTACTTCAAACACCATATCATTGCTACCCTGAAGCATGACTGTGGTTCTCCGAGCATCAACAAGAACATTGGAAGCGCAATGCTAAATGTTTCTTGATCTATTATCTGAACACCGTTATATGGGTAAAAATCATGAATTTCCTTACCCCTTTTATCTAAATGGTTATGTACTTGATGTCATGTCATGTATATCATGCTCCGCTAGTTCTTGGGTAGGATATATTCCTAGTATTTGTGAATAAACACATTTTCCCTTTCGATTGGTCTGGTTAATCTAATAATCACATTTTCCTTTCCATTGGTCTCTTTAACCTTTCTTGTAATTTATATGATCTAATCAGTAACAATTCCCTGCTTATGCAAACACCTCGGTATGCAACTCTGTCAGTAAGACCATGTTACTATTGATGATGACATTACGGTAACCACCGGTGGACGAGAACTTTGCCTATTGGTCCGCCTCGTCTCAACAAGCAGGAAAATGGTTCTCTTCGTCCCCCGCTCTTGGTACTGATGTTGTTGCCAGCATAGCTGACAAAATGTCCTCTGACGAACCTTGTATCGTGATCACACATGCCACCACCCTTCTTATTCATCATGATGGTATGATTGATGATCACTTCGATTTTGATCATCCTAAGGATTCTGCAATACTCAAGTCACAAATACATACTGGTGCAGTATGCATTATCTTCTTGTAACCCTTGCGGCTGTATCTCCCAGATACCCATGTAATCGATTATCATTCTACCTCGAGCATGTCATTCTTATGGATCCCCTATGAGAGATCTCTTTGATTCTAAAACTTCATGCAAATTGCCCTGTGATCCTTGTATCCGAGTTTATCCTTTGAACTTGACTTTGTATGTATTCCCACTAGCCAACTTCCCTTACGCATTCCATTCCGGTGTCATATGCAATGTTAATCCCGTATCAAATGATTGCCTATCCGTTTTGGAACTTCTTTCACCTTATAATATTACTCTCGATATAAATCCCGTGTTCCAATTCGAGAGATACTTTGTACCTTCATCCCCTGTGATAATTACCGGATGCCACTCCTTCCAGACATCCGTCTCCATAGAGTTTCCCTCTTATCCTATTCATAAGTACGATGAAGATCCCGAAGAAAGGATGACGACTTCATCATGATGCCCTGATGCAGCGGATTGAAGACATCAACGTAATGGATCAACCTCTTCGGGAAGAGCAACCAAGACTGAGAAGATTCGTTAGAATACAAAACCATTTTCCCCCTTAACTCTACCTCTTAAATCTCGGGACAAGATTTCTTGTAGTGGAAGAGATTTGTAACACCCCGATAATCTTGCTACAGTAATCTCCCCCTAATGGTTGCCATGTCATCATGATTACTATGCAAATTGCCACTTGTCCAAAAATCAAATTCAAAATCCAATTTGAAATGCAAGTCAGATAATTACATCTTCAAACATGCAAACAAAATAGTTCATAATTTTGTAAATAATCCATAAGTAATTATGTTAAGGAAAACAACATGACCAAAGTTCCCAAAATGCCCCTAGCATCCAATATACAGTGCCAGAATGAATTTAAATGACATTTCCAATTTCTAAAAATATATAAACTTTACCAAGTGCTCTGAAACTTTTTGTGCAACACCACCCTAATGTACACGATTTATGTGCCAAGTTTCATGTTAGATAAAATTCGTTTAGTAGCTCAAAATAATACAAAGCAGAAAAGAAAATGCAAACAGAAAAAGAAAAGGAAAAGACCTAGAAACTACTGTGCAACTGGGCAATATGCAGCCACAATGCACACGGCCCAGCCCGCGCCGGCCTTTTCTCCTGCCTCTCACCAGGCAGAGGCAGAGGCCATGGCGTGGACGCCGCGCGGCCGCACGCCCACAGATGGCCACGCGCCGGCCATCCATCGGGTCCCCGCGAGGATAAGGCCGACACCCCCGATGCCCTAGACAACCCTAGCCCCTTTTCCTCCCTTCCTCTCGCTCGCGTTCGTCCGTTCGAGCCTTCCCGAGCCATGTCCGCCATGGCCATCGTCGTCGTCGCGGCCACCGACCTCCCCGGCGCCCAGGGTGATGTCCACGAGCTCCGGCATCTCCATCAACTAGTGCAACTGGTTCGAGCGGGGAAGCACCGCATCGTCGCCTTCATCGCCGTTTCTCCGCCATGGCCGCGGCATCTCCCCATTGATTGCGGCGCCGTCAAGCCGTCCCCGGCCTCCCCGACCACATCTCCGGCTTCGTGGTGAGCTTCTCCCTCGGATCCCCCTTCCTCCACCTCGATTCAGTCGCCTTTTGCCGTCCTCAAGCTTGCCATGGCCGCGTGTGCTCCACGCCCAGCTGCGTGCACTTCTGCTACTCTACTGTTGTTGCCTGCATCGCTGTTACTACTGTTGCGGATGCGCTGCTCCTGCTACTACCTTCTTGCTGCTGCTGCTGCTTTGATCGCCGCTGCTACCGCTGTCGCTTGCTACCTCTGCTTGCTGCCTCCTGCTGCTACTTGTAGCTTGCGTTGGTATTTTCCCCGAAGAGGAAGGGATGATGCAGCATAGTAGAGGTAAGTATTTCCCTCAGTTATGAAACCAAGGTTATCAATCCAGTAGGAGAATCACGCAACACATCATTAGCAGTACCTGCACACAAACAACAAATCCTTGCACCCAACGCAAACAAGGGGTTGTCAATCCCTCGGCGGTAATTGCAAGATTAAATTGTATGTGATAGATAGATAGATAGATTGAAACCAAAATACAAAATAAAATAAAATAAATAAAAGTGCAGCAAGTATTTTTAGGGTTTTTAATATATGATTTAGATAGACCCGGGGGCCATAGTTTTCACTAGAGGCTTCTCTCAAGAAAATAGCATACGGTGGGTAGACAAATTACTGTTGGGCAATTGATAGAAAAGCAAATAATCATGACGATATCCAAGGCAATGATCATGTATATAGGCATCACGTCCGAGACAAGTAGACCGACTCCTGCCTGCATCTACTACTATTACTCCACACATCGACCGCTATCCAGCATGCATCTAGTGTATTAAGTCCATTGAGAATGGAGTAACGCCTTAAGCAAGATGACATGATGTAGACAAAGTAAACTCACACATGAATAAACCCCATCTTTTTACCCTTAATAGCAACAATACATACGTGTCATGTCCCTTTCTGTCACTGGGATTGAGCACCGCAAGATCGAATCCATTACAAAGCACCTCTTCCCATGGCAAGATAAATCAATCTAGTTGGCCAAACCAAATCAATAGATCGGAGAAGAAATACGAGGCTATAATAATCATGCATAAAAGAGATCATAGAAGACTCAAATAATATTCATGGATAATCTGATCATAAACTCACAATTCATCGGATCCCAACAAACACACCGCAAAAAGTGATTACATCGGATAGAACTCCAAGAACATCGAGGAGAACATTGTATTGAAGATCAAAAAGAGAGAAGAAGCCATCTAGCTAGTAACTATGGACCCGAAGGTCTATGGTAAACTACTCACGCATTATCGGAAGGGCAGCAAGGTTGCTGTAGAGCCCCTCCGTGATCGATTCCCCCTCCGACGGAGTGCTGGAAAAGGCCTCCAGATGGGATCTCTCGAGAACAGAAACTTGCGGCGGCGGAAAAAGTATTTCGTGGACTCTCCTGATGGTTTCCCAATTTTTGGGAATTTATAGTGGTGGAATTAGGTCAAAATAGTCAGAGGTGGGCCCACGAGGCACCAGGGCGCGCCTGCCTTCAGGGTCTTCTGGCCTCCTCCCGAAGCTTCTAGTGTTTATCTTGTCCAGAAAAAATCTCCAAAAAGTTTCGTGGCATTTGGACTTCGTTTGGTATTGATATTCTGTAAAACCAAAAATAGACAGAAAACAACAACTGGCACTGGGCACTAAGTTAATAGGTTAGTCCCAAAAAATGATATATAATTGTTGTAAATGTATATAAAAACATCCAAGATTGATAATATAACAGCATGGAATAATCAAAAATTATAGATACGTTCGAGACGTATCAGCATCCCCAAGCTTAATTCCTGCTCGTCCTCGAGTAGGTAAATGATAAAAACAGAATTTTTGATGTGGAATGCTGCCTATCATATTCATCATATATTGTTTTCTTTTATAGCATGGACATTGGACTTGAATGATTCAAAGCAATAGTCTCTAAGTTGACATGAAGATATAAATACTCAAGCATACTAACAAGCAACCATGCCTTTCAAAATATCAACGCTAAAGAAAGTTATCCCTAGCCCATTATGCTCAATCATTGATCCATTCATGAAACACACTCAAATATTAGCTACATCCAATGCACAAGTATGACAATAGTGCTCTCTAGTTGGTGCTTTATAAGAGAAGATGGAGACTCAAAGTAAAAATAAAAATTGCATAAAAGTAAATAGATAGGCCCTTCGCAGAGGGAAGCAGAGATTTGCTAATGTGCCAGAGCTCAAAGCTTAAATTAGAGAGATAAAATATTTTGAGAGGCATGCTTTTCCTGTCAACGAAAACGACCTAGAATTCCCAATATTTTCCATGCTAGACACATCATAGGCGGTTCCCAAACAGAAAGTAAAGTTTATTTCCTTTCCACCATTCTTTCACAATCCATGGCTAGCCGTATCCACGGGTGCCCTCCATACCAACACTTTCCAAGGAATTTTGTTGTTATTAATTTTTGATTTCATTGTGGGACTGGGCATCCCTATTACCAGCCACTCTCTCGTGCAATGACAAGTGAATAAACACTCATCGTGAGAATAACACACCTAGCATGGAAAATAATGGCCACTCCCTGCCGCTTCATGAGCGGTACGGGCACACAAAACGGAAAAATTATTTTGAAAATTAGAGTTGGCACACGCAAATTTACTTGGAACGGCATTGAAATACCGCATATAGGTAGATATAGTGGACTCATTTGGCACAACTTGGGTTTAAGGATTTTGGATGCACAAGCAGTATTTCCGCTTAGTACAAATGAAGGCTAGCAAATAGATTGAGAAGCAACCAACCAAAAAGCGAAAACGGTCATAAACATGCATTGAACATAACTAACACCGAATAATGCACCATAAATAGGATATAATTTCTTTGCATAACTATTGACTTAATGTGCATGCATAGGGAATCACAAACCTTAACACTAATATTCTTACTAAATCACAATTACTCACTAACATGACTCACATATTGTCATTTCCATATCGCAAAACTATTGCAAGGAATCACACTTATCATATCCAATGATCTATATGAAAGTTTTTATTATATCCCTCTTGAATATTCATCACTTTGGGACCAAATTCATATCTTGTGCAAATTACAGTTACTATTATCAACTCTCAAAAAGATTTAAGTGAAGCATGAGAGTGCAAATATTTCTTCAAAATTTCAATCTTATCAATTCTCAAAATAATATAAGTGAATCATGAGAATTCATTTCTTTAAAATTTAGCCGCCGCCGTGCT
Source organism: Elymus sibiricus (assembly GCA_039707655.1). Taxonomy (NCBI): domain Eukaryota; kingdom Viridiplantae; phylum Streptophyta; class Magnoliopsida; order Poales; family Poaceae; genus Elymus; species Elymus sibiricus. The sequence goes on from CM077676.1 coordinate 172,353,121, forward strand.
CAAAAAGATTTAAGTGAAGCACTAGAGCAACTGCCTAGCTCAAAAAATTTAAGTGAAGCACATAGAGTATTCTAACAAATTATGATAAACGTGTGGCTCTCTCAAAATAGGTGTGTTCAGCAAGGATGATTGTGACAAACTAAAAAGCAAACAAAGCAAAGACTCATATAATACAAGACGCTCCAAGTAAAACACATATCATGTGACGAATAAAAATATAGCTCCAAGTAAAATTACCGATGGTTGGTAGAAGAAAGAGGGGATGCCTTCCGGGGCATCCCCAAGCTTAGACACTTGAGTCTTCCTTGAATATTACCTTGGGGTGCCTCGGGCATCCCCAAGCTTAGGCTCTTTCCACTCCTTATTCCTTCATCCATCGTGATCTCACCCAAAACTTGAAAACTTCAATCACACAAAACTCAACAAAACCTTCGTGAGATCCGTTAGTACACCAAAATAAATCACTACTTTAAGTACTGTTGCAAACCCATTCATATTTTATTTTTGCATTATACCTACTGTATTCTAACTTCTCCATGGCTTATACCCCCCGATACAATCCATAGATTCATCAAAACATGCAAGTAGTGCATCAAAAACAGAATCTGTCAAAAACAGAACAGTCTGTAGCAATCTATTTAAAAGCCATACTTTTGTAACTCCAAAAATTCTGAAAAATTAGGACAACTGGGGAAATTCATACACCAATACTGTGTCAAAATTTCAGATTTTTTTGAAGCTCCAGTACAGAACCAAAATTCCAGCACTGGACGCAAAACTTTCTGTTTTTCAAACAGCATCAATTATACTCGCTTTTCAAGAATTCGTCCGATTAATCAGTTAACGGGCCAGTTAATCGCTACTCGTAGGATGGCCGAATCGAATAGCACCTACTCGTCGTGTTAACTTGTCAGGGCGATTAACTTGCCTGTGAGACCGATTAATAGGTTTTCACGCCGATTAATCGCTGATGGATTTGACCCACAAGTATAGGGGATCAATCGTAGTCCTTTCGATAAGTAAGAGTGTCGAACCCAACGAGGAGCAGAAGGAAATGACAAGCGGTTTTCAGCAAGGTGTTTTCTGCAAGCACTGAAATTATCGGTAACAGGTAGTTTGATAGCAAGATAATTTGTAACAAGTGACTAGTAACAAAGAGTGTAGCAATATAGCCCAATCCTTTTTGTAGCAAAGGACAGGCCGGAACGATCTCTTATAATAAGTAAAGCGTTCTCGAGGACACCTGGGAATTTCATCTAGTCACTTTCACCATGTTAGTTTGATTCGCGTTCGCTACTTTGATAATTTGATATGTGGGTGGACCGGTGCTTGAGTGCTGCCCTTACTTGGACAAATCTCCCACTTATGATTACCCCCTCTCGCAAGCATCCGCAACTACGAAAGAAGAATTAAGGCTACTCTAACCATAGCATTAAACATGTGGATCCAAATCAGCCCCTTACGGAATAGCGCATAAACTAGGGTTTAAGCTTCTGTCACTCTAGCAACCCATCATCTAATTACTACTCCACAATGCATTCCCTTAGGCCCAAAGATGGTGAAGTGTCATGTAGTCGACGTTCACATGACACCACTAAGAGAATCACAACATACACATCATCAAAATATCGAACGAATACCAAATTCACATGATTACTTATGACAAGACTTCTCCCATGTCCTCAAGAACAAAAGTAACTACTCACACATCATCAACATGTTCATGACCAGTAGGGTATTGAATTGCATAATAGATCTGAACATATAATCTTCCACCAAGTAAACCAACAAGCATCAACTACAAGATGTAATCAACACTACTAGCAACCCACAGGTACCAATCTGAGGTTTTGAGACAAAGATTGAATACAAGAGATGAAGTAGGGTTTGAGATGATATGGTGCTGGTGAAGATGTTGATGAAGATTAGCCCTCCCACGATGAGAGGGTCGCTGGTGGTGTCGATGGTGACGATTTCCCCCTCCCGGAGGGAAGTATCCCCGACAGAATCTCTCCGCCGGAGAGCAAAAGTGCTCCTGCCCAAGTTCCGCTTCGAGACGGTGGCGCACCGTCCCGAAAGTCTTCTCTATATTTTTTTAGGTCAAATGCCCTTATATACCAGAAAATGGGGGCCAGAAGTGGGCCAGGGGCCCCACGAGGTACCAGGGCGCGCCACTTTTTGCTTCCAATATTTTTTATATATTCCAAAATAATTCTCCAGAAAATTTCAGTTCATTTGGAGTTGTGCAGAATAGGTATCTTGACAGAGCTTTTTCAGGTCCAGAATTCCAGCTGCCGGTATTCTCCCTCCTTGTGTGAATCTTGCATATTTAGAGAGAAAAGGCATTAGAATAGCTCCACAAAGTGTTATATTGATTAAAAACACTATAAATAACAGTAGTAAAACATGATGCAAAATGGACGTATCAACTCCCCCAAGCTTAGACCTTGCTTCTCCTCAAGCGAAAGCCGATATCGATAATCATGTCCGCATGTTTAGAGAGAGAGAGAGAGGTGTCGATAAAAATAAAACACGGACATAGAAGCATCATGATCATTATTATAACAGCAATATTTATTATCATGGCAGCAATATTTATTATCATAAACTTCTTATGAGCAAGTAACAATTCACCACAATAGTGGAGTATAAGGCATAAACCTTCTTGAAAGCTAACAAACTATGTTCTCAGTCAACAATGCAATTACAATTCAAAATATTTTTAGGAAGGGTCACATGTAGGAGCTATTCAGCAAGTCCACATACTCAACCATCATTTAGTCTTCCATGATTGCTAACACTCACGACATATATATGGAGCAAAAAGTCTCAGCCAGGCACATAGAAAGATAGGGGCTTATAGTTCTGCCTCCCAACTTATTCACCTCAAGGGTGATGTCAACAATAATAACTCATGATCACTCATATCCAACTGGATATATGTGCTTAGATCTTTCCCCACCACATGATGCTTGCAAAAGAGAAAAATAAAAAGGAAATAGAGGAGAATACTATTGACTCTTGCATAAAAAGTAAAATACATAAAAGTAAAGGATAGGCCCTTCGCAGAGGGAAGCAGAGGTTGTCATGCACTTTTTGTTTTTGAATGCTAGAGCTCTTAATGCAAAGGAACATCACGTTATATTGCCCCTTTTGATAGCAACCTTTATTATGCAGTCCGTCGCTTTTATTTCTTTACCATCACAAGCTCGTACAACGCTTATTTCCCTTACAATAAAAGTTCAGACATATTTAGAGGCAATTTTTATTGCTTTTTGCACCAATGACAACTTACTTGAAGGATCTTATTCAATCCATAGGTAGATATAGTGGACTCTCATGACATGAAACTGGGTCTAAGGGTTTTGGATGCACAAGTAGTATCTCTACTTAGTGCGAATTTTTGGCTAGCAAAGATATTGGGCAAGCACCACATGTTGGAGGATCTATAACAATATAACTTCTATGTGAATATGAACAAACATAACTCATTACGTTGTCTTCCTTGTCCAACGTCAACAATTTGACACAAAAAACTTAATGGGGGCTCACAATCATAAAAGATGTCCAAGATAGCATATTTGCATGTGAATCTTCTCTTCCTTATTAATTCTTTCATGAATTGCATCATTGACTAATACCATGTTTGTTATCCTCCAATAAATTTAACCACTTATACTTTTCTTTATGTAATGTCATTACTTTCCATAAGGTTAGCATATGATCTTTTTTGTTATTTTCATTGCTATGATTGAAACATGAAAGTAAAGCAATACAGGCTCAAACTACTCTTTATTATATAGCTCTCAACTCGATTACATAGATAGATGGGTCACGAAACTAACACTCGAAAATAGATCATGCTAAGCTTTTATTCAACTAGATCACGAAATAACTGAGGATCGAACTAAAAGTAAGTAAAGATAATAAAAGTGATGGTGATACGATACCGGGGCACCTCCCCCAAGCTTGGCGCAAGCCAAGGGGAGTGCCCATATCCATGTGCTCAAGTGTCCTTCTCCAGTGATGATGGTGGTGGAGTAATGGTAAGCTTGGCCAGCTTACATTTGAGGATGAAATTTTCCTCCCTCAAATCATTGACTTCTTGCTCAAGCTTCAATACCCTTTTACATAATGCCTCCTTGCTCTCCTGCAGAAAATGGGATGGAATAAATTGAATCTTAGATTTCTTTACTGTGTTTGGGAGACTCGACTTCTTGAACTCCACATGCATATCTCCAGGTCGAGGTAAAGGGGCATCATCTTCATCCGAACTCGCATCTTCCATCCCCTTTATGTTGGTCTCTTTCTCCTCCTCGAACAATCCATAGGGGTCTAAATCCCCATAGGCCTTCGGATTTGCAAGATAGTGTGATATGAAGCTCTCCCCATCTGAGTCTTGAGACGACATATTTTCAGATCTGCCAGGAAATCAGCACGAAACAAGAACGAAGGAGATTTCTGTGATACGGTGGTCAAAACGTCTGGAAAGCCATATATAGATTTTTTATCTTGCAAAACAAGTAATCCAGAAGAAAAACGGAGTCGGGAAGGCACACGTGGGCCCACGAGCCACCAGGGGGGCGGGGGTGGCGCGCCCTGGTGCCTCGCGGGCACCAGGTGGGTCCCCCCGGCTGTTTCTTATTTTTGTATTTTTATAAATATTCCAAAACTGACAGAAAGTATTTTTATGGAATTTTTGGAGTCGGTTTACTTACCGTATCACATACCTCTTCCTTTTCAGGGTTCTGGAGTTTTCCGGATGGTCTCCCTTATGTATTCCTCCGGTGTAATTGTTTCAATAATATTAGTTTCAACATTAATAGGGATACCTGAAATATAATGCTTAATTCTTTGCCCATTCACCACTCTCAGATTAGTGCCATCGGAGTTATTTATTTTGATGGCTCCGGAGCGATAAACTTCTTCGATAATATACGGTCCTTCCCACTTAGAGAGAAGTTTTCCTGCAAAGAATCTTAAACGAGAATTGTACAATAGAACTTGCTCACCTACTTTAAATTCCCGTTTCTGAATTCTTCTATCATGCCATTTTTTAACTTTTTCTTTAAACAATTTAGCATTTTCATAAGCTTGGGTTCTCCATTCATCTAATGAGCTAATGTCAAATAACCTCTTCTCACCGGCAAGTTTGAAATCATAATTTAATTCCTTAATTGCCCAATATGCTTTATGTTCTAACTCAGGAGGCAAATGACATGCTTTTCCATAAACCATTTTATAAGGAGACATACCCATAGGATTTTTATAAGCAGTTCTATAAGCCCACAGTGCATCGTCAAGTTTCTTAGACCAATTCTTTCTAGATCTATTGATGGTTTTCTGCAAAATTAATTTTATTTCTCTGTTGCTTAGTTCAACTTGACCACTAGTCTGAGGATGATAGGGAGATGCAATTCTGTGGTTGACATCATATCTAGCAAGTAATTTACGGAATGCACCATGAATAAAATGTGAACCACCATCAGTTATTAAATATCTAGGGACTCCAAACCTTGGGAAAATAACATCTTTAAGCATTTTAATAGAAGTGTTATGATCAGTACTACTAGTTGGAATAACTTCTACCCACTTAGTAACGTAATCAACAGCAACTAAAATATGAGTATACCCATTGGATTTAGGAAAAGGTCCCATATAATCAAATCCCCAAACATCAAATGGTTCAACAGCAAGTGAATAATTCATAGGCATTTCCTGACGTCTACCAATATTACCAATTCTTTGACATTCATCACAAGAGGAGACAAATTTACGAGCATCCTTGAAAAGAGTAGGCCAATAAAAACCAGATTGTAATACCTTGTGTGCAGTTCTGTCTCCCGCATGGTGTCCTCCGTAAGCTTCGGAGTGACACTTCCGTAGGATTTGTTCCTGTTCATGCTCAGGTGTACAACGTCTAATAATACCATCTACTCCTTCTTTATAAAGATGTGGGTCATCCCAGAAGTAATGTCTTAAGTCAAAGAAGAATTTTTTCTTTTGTTGGTATGTAAAACTAGGTGGTATGTATTTAGCAACAATGTAATTAGCATAGTCTCCAAACCAAGGAGTATTACGAGAAGCATTTATGACAGCTAATTGCTCATCAGGAAAATCATCATTAATAGGTAGTGGGTCATCAAGAACATTTTCTATTCTAGACAAATTATCTGCTACGGGATTCTCAGCTCCCTTTCTATCAATAATATGCAAGTCAAATTCTTGTAGCAATAAAACCCACCTAATGAGTCTAGGTTTAGCATCTTTATTTTCCATAAGATATTTAATAGCAGCATGATCGGTGTGAATAGTTACTTTAGAATCAACTATATAAGATCTGAATTTATCACATGCAAACACAACTGCTAAAAATTCTTTTTCAGTAGTAGCATAATTTCTTTGGGCACTGTCTAGAGTTTTACTAGCATAATGGATAACATTTAATTTCTTATCAACTCTTTGTCCTAGAACAACACCAACAGCATAATCGCTAGCATCACACATAATTTCAAAAGGCAAGTTCCAGTCAGGTGGTTGAACAATAGGTGCAGTGGTTAAGGCTTTCTTAAGTGTTTCAAAGGCTTCTAGACAATCATCATCAAAAACAAATGGAACATCTTTTTGCAAAAGATTGGTGAGAGGCCTAGAAATTTTGGAGAAGTCTTTAATAAATCTCCTATAGAAACCAGCATGACCAAGGAAACTTCTTATACCTTTAATATCTTTGGGACATGGCATTTTCTCAATAGCATCAACCTTAGCTTTATCGACTTCAATACCTCTCTCAGAAACTTTATGGCCCAAGACAATACCTTCATTCACCATAAAGTGGCACTTCTCCCAATTCAAGACAAGATTAGTTTCTTCACATCTCTGCAAAACTCGATCAAGGTTGCTTAAGCAATCATCAAAAGAAGTTCCGTAAACGGAAAAATCATCCATGAAAACCTCAACAATCTTTTCACAAAAGTCAGAGAATATAGCAGTCATACATCTTTGAAAGGTAGCAGGTGCATTGCATAAACCAAAAGGCATACGTCTATAAGCATAAGTTCCGAAAGGACAAGTAAATGTGGTTTTCTCTTGATCGGGTTGTGATATGGGTATTTGAGAAAAAACAGAATAACCATCTAGGAAACAAAAATGTGTATGCTTAGACAATCTTTCTAACATTTGATCAATAAAAGGTAAGGGGTAATGATCTTTTCTAGTAGCTTTGTTTAATTTTCTAAAATCGATTACCATCCTATAACCAGTTACAATTCTTTGTGGAATGAGTTCATTTTTATCATTAGGAACAACGGTTATACCTCCTTTCTTAGGGACACAATGAACAGGACTTACCCATCTACTATCAGCTATGGGATAGATTATACCTGCTTCCAGAAGTTTTAATATTTCAGTTCTTACCACCTCCTTCATCTTAGGATTTAATCGACGTTGGTGGTCGACAACTGGTTTAGCATCACGCTCCATATTAATTTTGTGCTGACATAGAGTGGGACTAATGCCCTTAAGATCATCAAGAGTATATCCAATAGTGGCTCGGTGCTTCCTTAGAGTTTTCAGCAATCTCTTTTCTTCATACGCTGAAAGGTTAGCACTAATAATAACAGGATATATCTTCTTTTCATCTAGATAAGCATATTTCAATGTATCAGGCAATTGCTTCAATTCAAACACAGGATCACCTTTAGGTGGAGGAGGACCTCCAAGAGTTTCAACAGGCAAATTATGTTTAAGGATAGGTGGTTGATCAAAGAACATCTTATCAATTTCATTTCTTTCATGCATATGCATATCATTCTCATGGTCTAGCAAATATTATTCTAACGGATCAGTAGGAGGTACGGCAATAGAAGCAAGACCAATAATTTCATCTTTACTAGGCAATTCTTTGTCATGAGGTTGTCTACGAAATTTGGAGTAATTAAACTCATGAGACATACCACCAAAATCAACACTGACTGTTTCTTTAGTGCAATCAATCTTAGCATTAACCGTGTTCAAGAAAGGTCTACCAAATATAATGGGACAAAAATCATCTTGTGGAGAACCAAGGACTAGAAAATCAGTAGGGTATTTTGTTTTTCCACACAAGACTTCAACATCTCTAACAATCCCAAGTGGTGTAATGCTATCTCTGTTTGCAAGTTTAATAGTAACATCAATGTCCTCTAATTTAGCAGGTGCAATATCATTCATAATTTCTTGATATAAAGTAAAAGGAATAGCACTCACACTAGCACCCAAATCACATAAGCCATGATAGCAATGATCTCATATTTTAACTGAGACAACAGGCATGCCCCCAACGGGTCTGTTTTTATCTTTAGAATCAGGTTTAGCAATTCGAGCTGCTTCATCGCAGAAGTAAATAACATGCCCATCTATATTATCAACCAAGAGATCTTTAACCATAGCAACATTAGGTTCAACTTTAATTTGTTCAGCGGGTCTAGGTGTCCTATTATGACTTTTGTTAACCACAGTTGAAACCTTAGCATGTTCCTTAATCTTAACAGGAAAAGGTGGTTTCTCAATAGGAACAACTGGATCAACATGATAAACAATTGTTTCTTCTTTAACACTAACAGGTTCCTCTATCTTTTCTTTAACAGGGGGATGATATTTAAACCACTTATCCTTAGGGAGATCAACATGAGTAGCAAAGGATTCACAAAAGGAGGCTACTATCTCAGAGTCAAGTCCATATTTAGTGCTAAACTTATGAAAAGCATCGGTGGCCATAAAAGTTTAACACAATCGAACTCAAGTATTATACCTGACTTATTACCTTTGTCGAGTTCCCAATCTTCAGAGTTGCGTTTAATTCTTTCCAAAAGATCCCATCTGAATTCAATAGTTTTATTCATAAAGGAGCCAGTCGAAGAAGAATCGAGCATAGTTTGATTATCATGAGAAAGCCGAGCATAAAAAATTTCTAAGATAATTTTTCTTGAGAGGTCATGATTGGGGCATGTATGCAACATATATTTAAGCCTCCCCCAAGCTTGAGCGATGCTTTCTCCTTCATGAGGCCAAAAGTTATATATATAATTCCGATCATGATGAACCAAATGCATAGGATAAAATTTCTGATGGAATTCTAGTTTCAGGCGGTTCCAATCCCATGTATCAGTATTATCACATAGCCTATACCATATTAATGCTTTTCCATCCAAAGATAAAGGGACAAATTTCTTCTTAACTCCATCTCTGGTTATACCTGCAAGCTTAAACAATCCACAAATTTCTTCCACATAAATCAAGTGCATATCAGGATGTACCGTTCCATCTCCTGCATAAGGATTAGCTATCAGTTTCTCTAACATGCCCGGAGGAATTTCATATTCAATATCTTTTTCAATAGGTGCAGTAGGTTGAGGAGCAACTATTTGTGTTTCCGGTCGAGGTGAAGATACCCCGAACAAACCCCTCAAAGGATTACTTTCCATAGTGACAAGTGATAGTAAATTTCAGCACATAATATAAATGTTTCCTTACCAAATTCCACTTACCAAAGCCGCTTCACTCCCTGGCAACGGCGCCAGAAAAGAGTCTTAATGACCCACAAGTATAGGGGATCAATCGTAGTCCTTTCGATAAGTAAGAGTGTCGAACCCAACGAGGAGCAGAAGGAAATGACAAGCGGTTTTCAGCAAGGTGTTTTCTGCAAGCACTGAAATTATCGGTAACAGGTAGTTTGATAGCAAGATAATTTGTAACAAGTGACTAGTAAAAATAGTAACAAAGAGTGCAGCAATATGGCCCAATCCTTTTTGTAGCAAAGGACAGGCCGGAATGATCTCTTATAATAAGTAAAGCGTTCTCGAGGACACCTGTGAATTTCGTCTAGTCACTTTCACCATGTTAGTTTGATTCGCGTTCGCTACTTTGATAATTTGATATGTGGGTGGACCGGTGCTTGGGTGCTGCCCTTACTTGGACAAACCTCCCACTTATGATTACCCCCTCTCGCAAGCATCCGCAACTACGAAAGAAGAATTAAGACTACTCTAACCATAGCATTAAACATGTGAATCCAAATCAGCCCCTTACGGAATAGCGCATGAACTAGGGTTTAAGCTTCTGTCACTCTAGCAACCCATCATCTAATTACTACTCCACAATGCATTCCCTTAGGCCCAAAGATGGTGAAGTGTCATGTAGTCGACGTTCACATGACACCACTAAGAGAATCACAACATACACATCATCAAAATATCGAACGAATACCAAATTCACATGATTACTTATGACAAGACTTCTCCCATGTCCTCAAGAACCAAAGTAACTACTCACACATCATCAACATGTTCATGACCAGTAGGGTATTGAATTGCATAATAGATCTGAACATATAATCTTCCACCAAGTAAACCAACAAGCATCAACTACAAGATGTAATCAACACTACTAGCAACCCACAGGTACCAATCTGAGGTTTTGAGACAAAGATTGAATACAAGAGATGAACTAGGGTTTGAGATGAGATGGTGCTGGTGAAGATGTTGATGAAGATTAGCCCTTCCACGATGAGAGGGTCGCTGGTGGTGTCGATGGCGACGATTTCCCCCTCCCGGAGGGAAGTATCCCCGGCAGAATCTCTCCGCCGGAGAGCAAAAGTGCTCCTGCCCAAGTTCCGCCTCGATACAGCGACGCACCATCCCGAAAGTCTTCTATATATATTTTTTAGGTCAAATGCCCTTATATACCAGAAAATGGGGGCCAGAAGTGGGTCAGGGGCCCCACGAGGTACCAGGGCGCGCCTGGGGGGGTGGCGCGCCCTGGTGCCTCGTGGGCACCTGGGTGGCCCCCTCTGGTACTTTTTGCTTCCAATATTTTTTATATATTCCAAAATAATTCTCCAGAAAATTTCAGCTCATTTGGAGTTGTGCAGAATAGGTATCTTGACAGAGCTTTTTCAGGTCCAGAATTCCAGCTGCCGGTATTCTCCCTCCTTGTGTGAATCTTGCATATTTAGAGAGAAAAGGCATTAGAATAGCTCCACAAAGTGTTATATTGATTAAAAACACTATAAATAACAGTAGTAAAACATGATGCAAAATGGACGTATCACTGGCCCATTAACTTAGGGGCAAACAAAGCCCAAAATTTTGGCCCGTAACCCCTCCCATCCCCCTCTCGCTCCTCAATAGCTAGGATTCGACCAAATCGTAACATATTTGGTATATTACATAGTTGAGAGCATGAGAGTATGGTATAATACCTAAAAAATTAGTCCAGTTAATAGGCCAAGAGCATGAGAGCATGAGAGTATGGTAGTATGGTATATTACATAGTTGAGAGCATGAGAGCATGAGAGTATGGTATAATACCGATTAATGGTGGGCCGATTAATCCAGTTAATAGGCCGATTCACTAATTAATCGCTACTCCCAAGCCGACCGAGCAGCTACCAGTTACCGATTTCCTTAACAATGATTATACTATCTTCCAAATCATCCAAAAGGCTTTACTTGGCACAAACACTAATTAAAAACACAAAAAAACTCAATCATAATAGTAGCATAAATGTGAAAACACAAAATAACAGAAACAAAAAATAAAATTTTATTTTATTCATTGGGTTGCCTCCCAACAAGCGCTATTGTTTTATGCCCCTAGCTAGGCATAATGCATAGTTTCAAGTGTTGTCATCTTTCAAGTTGATTCCATAAGTGGCCCTCATAATGGATTCATATGGTGCTTTAATTTTCTTCCTAGGAAAATGTTCCATAGCCTTTTTTAGTGGAAACTGAAATTTTATATTCCCTTCTTTCATATCAATAACGGCATCTATGGTTCGTAAGAACGGTCTACCAAGTATTATTGGGCAAGAAGGATTACATTCAATGTCAAGTACAATAAAATCAATGGGCACATAGTTCCTATTTGCAAGAATAAGAACATCATTAATTCTTCCCAAAGGCTTTTTAATAGTAGAATCCGCAAGATGCAAATTAAGAGAACATTCATCTATGTTGGTAAAACCTAACACATCACATAGAGATTTTGGAATTGTGGAAACGCTAGCACCCAAATCACATAAAGCATTGCACTCATAATTTTTAATTTTTAATTTAATGGTGGGTTCCCATTCATCATATAATTTTCTAGGAATTGAAATTTCTAGTTCTAGCTTTTCTTCTAACGCTTCATCATTGCTTCTACGATGTGTTTAGTAAAAGCCTTGTTTTGCTCATAAGCGTTGGGTGAGTTTAACATAGATTATAACAAAGAAATGCACTCAATCAAGGAACAATTATCATAATTAAAATCTTTGTAATCCAAGAGAGTAGGCACATCGCTATTTAAAGTTTTTACCTCTCCAAACCCACTTTTAGCAATTTTCTTATCAAGATTTTCACCCTCCGAATTATGGGGACGCTCTTTAACTAAAATTGACTCTTCTTCAGTCCCATTTTCATCAAGTTTAAATTTGCTAAACAAAGAATCAATAGATGAAACACCAATCATTTTAATATCCTCATCATTACTACGATAGAAACCGGGAGGAATCGCTTTTTAAAAAAATTCTCGTTTAGCTTTTAGCATGGCGGTTCTTTTCTTACTCTCATCCATGGAGACATATAAAGCTTTAATGGATTAATTAATATCAATTTTGGGTGGCAAAATTTTAGTCTTAAGATTTTCCACATCATGAATAATTCTATCAATGCTCCTAGACATATCATCAAGTTTACTCAATTTTTCTTCTATCGTAGTGTTGAAAACTTTTTGAGCATTAATAAATTCTTTAATATTACTTTCAAGATCAGAGGGCATCCTATTATTATTATAGGGATTACCATAGGAATTGCCATCATTATTAGAGGAATTTCCAGGAAACGGTCTAGCATTGAAATTACCTCTATAAGCATTATTATTAAAATTGTTTCGCGAGACAAAATTCACATCTACGGGATCATTATTTTGCTCAATCAAAGTGGATAAAGGCACATCATTAGGATCAATAGGAGCATTTTTGCTAGCAACCAATTTCATAAGCGCATCAAGTTTATCACTCAGAGTATTAATTTCTTCAACAGAATTCACTTTTTTACTAGTAGGAACTTTTTCAGTATGCCATTGTGTCGTGGATTTGTCACGGCAGATGTCCTAGTGTAAGGACTTAGTCGTGAGGTCCGGCGCACATAACTGGTAGCTTGAGAGGGGTTGAGCGGGACGAGAGACGCGGAGTTTTTACCCAGGTTCGGCCCCTCCGATGGAGGTAAAAGCCTACGTCCTGCTTTGTGTCTTATATTGATGACGATGACGATCTCGGTTACAAGGGTGCAGAGTCCGCACCTCTAATCTCGAGACCCTCTAATCTGACTATCTTTCTGACCTGTCTATGAGACCTGTCTATGAGACGTCTAACCGCCACCCTCTTGGGGTGACCCGCCCCTCCTTATAAAGGCTGAAGGGGCGGTTTACATGTAGAGTCTAAGTCGGATTGATGACTTCCCATCGCGGGCTTCTCTTCATGGGCTTTCGAGTCCTGGGCTTGTAACCCGTCCCGGGCGGCTTACACCGGGCGGGTTACAACCAGGGCTTATCTTCCGAGACTCGTCTCCGTGACTGTCTGATAACACTGTTCATCTCCTGGCACTGTAGCATCCGGGTTATCCTCCTGACACTGTAGCCGGGTTAGCCTCCTGACACTGTAGCCGGGTTACCATCCTGACACTGTAGCCGGGTTACCATCCCTGACACTGTAGCTGCCGGGTTACACCCTGACACTGTAGCTGCCGGGTTACACCCTGACACTGTAGCTGCCGGGTTAGAACTGTAACCAGGTCTGTACTGTTTGCCGGGTCAGCATGTCTGCCGGGTCAGTACTGTTCTCCGGGTCAGTACTGTTTGCCGGGTCAGCATGTCTGCCGGGTTATACCGGGGGGTAATATCCCCGTCACATTGTGAATAATTTGCCATAATATTATCAAGCAATTTAGTAGCTTCTCCCAAAGTAATTTCCATAAAAGCGCCACCCGCGGCGGAATCTAAAAGATTTCTAGAGACGAAATTTAATCCCGCATAAAAAATTTGTATGGTCATTTATAAATTTAAGCCATGAGTAGGGCAATTTCTTATCATTAATTTCATCCATTCCCAAGATTGGGCAACATGTTCAAGATCAAGTTGCTTAAAATTCATAATTTGATTTCTAAGAGAAATAATTTTCGTGGGAGGAAAATACTTAGTAATAAAAGCATCTTTACACCTATCCCAAGAATCGATACTATTTCATGGTAAAGATGAAAACCAAAATTTTGCACGAGCCCGCAATGAGAACGGAAATAATTTTAATTTTACAATATCATTATCCACATCTTTTTTCTTTTGCATATCACACAATTCTATGAAAGTGTTAAGATGGGATGCAGCATCTTCATTAGGACTACCAGAAAATTGTTCTTTCATAACAAGATTTAGCAAAGCGGAATTAATATCACAAGTCTCCGCACTAGCGGCGGGAGGAGCAATCGGAGTACTAATAAAATCATTATTATTAGTATTGGAAAAATCACACAATTTTGTATTTTCTTGAGACATCGTGGCTACGCAAACAAGATAACAAGCAAGCAAACAAGCAAACGAGAAAAATGCAATCGGAAAATATTTTTGTATTTTTGTAAAAACTTTTTAGAAGTGGGGGAGATGAAAACGAGAGGCAAATAAAATAAATGCAAGGAGATGAGAGTTTATGCAAAGGTACTTGATAGATGTTGATGATGTCTCCCCGGCAACGGCGCCAGAAATTCTTCCTGCTACTTGTAGCTTGCGTTGGTATTTTCCCGAAGAGGAAGGGATGATGCAGCACAATAGAGGTAAGTATTTCCCTCAGTTATGAAACCAAGGTTATCAATCCAGTAGGAGAATCACGCAACACCTCGTTAGCAGTACCTGCACACAAACAACAAATCCTTGCACCCAACGCAAGCAAGGGGTTGTCAATCCCTCGGCGGTAATTGCAAGATTAAATTGTATGTGATAGATAGATAGATAGAAACAAAAATACAAAATAAATAAAAGTGCAGCAAGTATTTTTAGGGTTTTTAATATATGATTTAGATAGACCCGGGGGTCATAGTTTTCACTAGAGGCTTCTCTCAAGAAAATAGCATACGGTGGGTAGACAATTTACTGTTGGGTAATTGATAGAAAAGCAAATAATCATGACGATATCCAAGGCAATGATCATGTATATAGGCATCACGTCCGAGACAAGTAGACCGACTCCTGCCTGCATCTACTACTATTACTCCACACATCGAGCGCTATCCAGCATGCATCTAGTGTATTAAGTCCATAGAGAACGGAGTAACGCCTTAAGCAAGATGACATGATGTAGACAAAGTAAACTCACGCATGAATAAACCCCATCTTTTTACCCTTAATAGCAACGATACATACGTGTCATGTCCCTTTCTGTCACTGGGATTGAGCACCGCAAGATCGAACCCATTACAAAGCACTTCTTCCCATGGCAAGATAAATCAACTAGTTGGCCAAACCAAATCAATAGATCGGAGAAGAAATACGAGGCTATAATAATCATGCATAAAAGAGATCAGAGAAGACTCAAATAATATTCATGGATAATCTGATCATAAACTCACAATTCATCGGATCCCAACAAACACACCGCAAAAAGTGATTACATCGGATAGAACTCCAAGAACATCGAGGAGAACATTGTATTGAAGATCAAAAAGAGAGAAGAAGCCATCTAGCTACTAACTATGGACCCGAAGGTCTATGGTAAACTACTCACGCATCATCGGAAGGGCAGCAAGGTTGATGTAGAGCCCCTCCGTGATCGATTCCCCCTCCAGCGGAGTGCCGGAAAAGGCCACCAGATGGGATCTCTTGAGAACAGAAACTTGTGGTGGCGAAAAAGTATTTCGTGGACTCTCCTGATGGTTTCCCGATTTTTGGGAATTTATAGTGGTGGAATTAGGTCAAAATAGTCAGAGGTGGGCCCACGAGGCACCAGGGCGCGCTTGCCCCCCCCCCCAGGCGCGCCCTGGTGGCTCGTGGCCACCTCCAGGGTCTTCTGGCCTCCTCCCGAAGCTTCTAGTGTTTATCTTGTCCAGAAAAAAATCTCCAAAAAGTTTCGTGGCATTTGGACTTCGTTTGGTATTGATATTATGTAAAACCAAAAACAGGCAGAAAACAACAACTGACACTGGGCACTAAGTTAATAGGTTAGTCCCAAAAAATGATATATAATTGCTGTAAATATATATATATAAACATCCAAGATTGATAATATAACAGCATGGAACAATTAAAAATTATAGATACGATGGAGACGTATCAGCATCCCCAAGCTTAATTCCTACTCGTCCTCGAGTAGGTAAATGATAAAAACAGAATTTTTGATGTGGAATGCTGCCTATCATATTCATCATATATTGTTTTCTTTTATAGCATGGACATTGGACTTGAATGATTCAAAGCAATAGTCTCTAAGTTGATATGAAGATATAAATACTCAAGCATACTAACAAGCAACCATGCCTTTCAAAATATCAACGCTAAAGAAAGTTATCCCTAGCCCATTATGCTCAATCATTGATCCATTCATGAAACACACTCAAATATTAGCTACATCCAATTCAGAAGTATGACAATAGTGCTCTCTAGTTGGTGCTTTATAAGAGAAGATGGAGACTCAAAGTAAAAATAAAAATTGCATAAAAGTAAATAGATAGGCCCTTCGCAGAGGGAAGCAGAGATTTGCTAATGTGCCAGAGCTCAAAGCTTAAATTAGAGAAATAAAATATTTTGAGAGGCATGCTTTTCCTGTCAACGAAAACGACCGAGAATTCCCAATATTAACAGTTGACCAGTCAAACATTGACTGGGTCAACTGGGCCCTCTGGACCCACCTGTCATCCACTGTGGTTAGCCCACAGTGTGTACCCATAGTATTTTACTGTTTTAATTTGAATTACTAATAAATTTAGGAAATCATTTAAAACTTTGGAAATTCATAGAAAATAAACCGTAACTCGGATGAAAATAATTTATATATGAAAAATGATCAAAAAAATAAGAAGAATCTGAATATGCCATTCACATACCTGTCACATGCCTCCAACACTGTAAACATGGAACCTTCCCCTCCGGATCGCCTGTCTGATAATTGCCTAAAGCCGGGAAAATATTCCCAGATATTTTCCCGCTCCGTTTGTAACGTTTAGCACCGCATTAGGTCACCCCCAGCTCAGCATATCGCCATGCCATGCTTTGTGATGCATCTGTGTGCTTTGTATTTACTGTTTCTTCCCCCTTTTCTCTCCGGTAGACCCCGAGACCGACACTGACGCCACTGGTTACAACTACGCCTCAGACGACCAGCCCCTTTCAGTAGAGCTTCCAGGCAAGCAAAACCCCCTTGATCATTCCTATATCGCCCATTCTTTCTCTCTTGTGCTTGCATTAGATTTTGCTACTGTTGTCCGAAAGCTCCTATTCTGATGCATAGCCTGTTTTTGTAACCTGCTGTTGATACATTACCTATTGTCCTATATGCTTAGTATAGGCTGGTTAGTGATCCATCAGAGGCCCTACACCCTTGTCCATGTTGCCAGGCTTTACTACCGGAATATTCGATCAAGGTGATCGACATGCAGAGACCGGCACATCACCGCACACCCCCTTAGATGTACGACTCTATAGAGCTACTATCGAGTGCCGAGGGTGATACCTCCTACCTCAATCCTGATGCTATCTCTGTAGCGTAGCTAGTCGGTTGTGGGTCACCGAGGGTGATTCCTCTTTCACCACCTCCGATGATGCCTCTATCGTGCAGCCCCTCAAGTGTGAACCCATCGAGGGTGATTCCTCCAAGTTCACCTTGACGGTTACATCGAGTGGGAATCCATCGAGGGTGATTCCTCGGATTTCCCCCTCGATGTTACAGACACACTGTTACCTTACACTGTTGCCCCTTCTAACTGTTACTGCGGGACTGAAGGGACAGGTGGTACCACCCCGGTAGAGGTGGACCTGAGTTCCCGACAGTCTCTTGTAAAGTCGGGTTGACCTGGACGGTACCCACGAGATAATTACGCGACACGGCCGGGCAGGCAGACCGCCTAGAGAGGGATAGGCTTGACCCTTGCCGTAAGTCCGCGAGACGGGGCGACAGGAGCACTGATCGTCACCGCGCGCTCCCAACACACTAACGGGTTTGGATATGTGATCTGAGTAGGCCTCTGGCCTTTTCGCACTAACCACCACTCAAAGCACATTTGCTCCCTTGGTGGTTTTGGTAATTCATAACAACATATATCTCATTGAACTAATGTCCATTCAAGTTAAAGATTTCAGGATGTTCAATGATTGGCATGGCAAGGACTAGAGATGTGGACCCCTCAAAATGCTAAGGACAAGGATTGGCAAAAGATCAAGACTCTACATTTTTGGTTTAGTGATCCAAGATCACATTGAGTCCATAGGAAAGCCAATACTATTAAAAGGGGATGAGGTGTTGCTTAATGGTCTTTTTGCTCAAGTGCTTAGTGACAGTACTCCTAAACCCTCAACCACTCTCTCTAACAAAATATGTCCAAAACCAACATTCCAACTCGGCCCCACCAAAATTCCCTATCCGGCCCCACCGAGTTCATCCAAGACTTAGCCACTGCCAAAACCCAAACAAATCGGATCCACCGAAATGGATCTCGGTCCCACCGAGATGGCCTTGCCAACTCTCTGTAATCGTTTGCATTTACTTCGGTCTCACCGAGTTATGCAAATCGGTCTCACCGAGATGGCTTGCCAAGTCTCTGTTGCCTTATTGTTTCACTTCGGTCCAACCGAGTTGATGCAATCGGTGCCACCGAGATGAGGATTGCCCTAAGCCATTGCACTTCGGTCCATCCGAGTTGTTCGTATCGGTCCCACCGAGATTCCTAAAGTTCATATCTTTTACACAGTTCGGTGCTACCGAGATTATCGTTTCGGTGCCACCGAGTTGGGTCAAAAGTGTGTAACGGTTGGATTTTGTGTGGAGGCTATATATACCCCTCCACCACATCCTTCTCAGTAAGGAGAGCCATCAGAACGTGCCTACACTTCCACCATACATTTTCTGAGAGAGAACCACCTACTCATGTGTTGAGATCAAGATATTCCATTCCTATCATTTGAACCTTGATCTCTAGCCTTTCCCAAGTTGCTTTCCACTCAAATCCTTCTTCCACCATAGCCAAATCTGTGAGGAGTGTTTGAGTGCTGGGAAGACTATCATTTGAAGCACAAGTGCAAGGAGTTCATCAACAACACACCGTCTATTACCTTTTGGAGAGTGGTGTCTCCTAGATTGGTTAGGTGTCACTTGGGAGCCTCCGACATGATGTGGAGTTGAACCAAGGAGTTTGTAAGGGCAAGGAGATCGCCTACTTCGTGAAGATCTACCCCGAGTGAGGCTAGTCCTTTGTGGACGTAAGCCATGGTGGAATAGGCAAGGTTGCTTCTTCGTGGACCCTTCGTGGGTGGAGCCCTCCGTGGACTCGCGCAGCCGTTACCCTTCGTGGGTTGAAGCCTCCATCAACGTGGATGTACGATAGCACCACCTATCGGAACCATGCCAAAAACCACCGTGTCTTCATTGCGTTTGAAATCTCCAATCCCCTCATTTACTTACATATGCAATTACTTACTTTCCGCTGCTATACTCTTAGAATTGCATGTGTAGGGTGATGCTTGACATGTACTATTGCTAAAATCTGCCCACAACTAAAATTGGGAAAAGGTTAGGTTTTATTTGGTCAAGTAGTCTAATCACCCCCCCTCTAGACATACTTTCGATCCTACAATCACGCGGAAAAAATATGGGCACTCGGCGTCGTATGTTTCAGCCGAAGTTCTTTAGACGTCAGCAGTTGAGCGGCGCGCGCCCGGGTGGACTGCGACAACCTGCGTGTGTATACAGGGCCTAGGTCTGGTCCCGGCCACCCACGCAACGTGCAGGAGTGCAAAGGGCGATGGGCCCAAGACCCCTGAGCGCTTAGGATGTAGACCGGTGTGCTGACCTCTCTGTTGGGCCTAGGTAGGGCTACGGCGTGTCGATCAGCCGAGGCCGGGTATGACCCGATAAAAGTGTGTCCGGCCAGAGTTAATCGAGCGTGTTGGGTAAGTTGGTGCACCCCTGCAGGGAAGTATATCTATTCGAATAGCCGTGTCCACGGTAACGGACGCTCGGTGAGTATCCCGATCTACTACAACTAGAACTGGATACTTGTGGAACTTAATAATATGTTAGCTCTGGGATTGCTTTCTCGCAGGGAGTCGAGGAAGGATCTCTGGGCGTTGCTACTATTACTTATTACTTTATGTTATAATGCTAATCTACACTCTTCTAATGCTGCAAGACGCTGCGGGATGCTAGTCTTCGATAGGCTAGGCCTTCCCCTCTATTCTGGCATTTCTGCAGTCTAGTCCACAGATACAGCCCCCTCTTTTGAAACCGATGCATACATAGAATAGTTCTGATGTAAGTCTTGCGAGTACATTGGATGAGTACTCACGGTTGCTTTGCTACCTCTTTTTTCCCTACCTGATTGCTGCGATCAGATGACGGAGCCCCGGAGTCAGCTGATCCCGTCGACGATTACTACTACCCCGACGGAGCCTACTACTACGTGGAGACCGACGACCAGGAGTAGTTTCGAAGGCTCCCAGGCAGGAGGCCTGCGCCTTTTCGATCTAGTGTCGTTGTTTTGCTCAGCTTCTTAAGGCAAACTTGTTTAGTTATGTCTGTACTCAGATGATGTTGCTTCCGCTAACGCTTGTACTCGAGCTTATGTATTCGAGCCCTCGAGGCCCTGGCTTGTAATATAAAGCTTGTATTATTTTATTTTGTGTCTAGAGTTGTGTTATGATATCTTCCCGTGAGTCCCTGGGCTTGATCGTGCACATTTGCGTGTATGATTAGTGCACGATTGAGTCGGGGGCGTCACACTTGTACCGCGCCTACTTCCGCTTGGGGTTGAGCCTTCTATTGCTCCTTCAGCATTTCGCGGTAGTATCGCTTAGGCGGTTGCTACTTGTGAGCTGCGTTTTGATTTTCCCCGAAGAGGAAGGGTGAAGCAATATAGTAGCGGCTAGTATTTCCCTCAGTGAGAATCAAGGTTATCGAACCAATAGGAGAACCAAGCAAATCCTAGTCAAACAACACATGCACACACACAAACAAATACTTGCACCCAACGCGGGCAAGAGGGTTGTCAATCCCCTTGTACTCGTTATTTGCAAGGATCAATTCTGGTAATGGTAGAGGTATAAATTGAAAAGTAAATAAAAAGTAAAATAATTACAGCAAGGAAATTTAGGTTTTAGTAATATGATTTAAATAGATCCGGGGGCATAATTTTCACTAGAGGCATCTCTCTCATAAGAATAGCATACGGTGGGTAGTCAAATTACTGTTGGGCAATTGATAGAAAAGCGCATAGATATGATGTTATTCATGGCAATGATCATGTATATAGGCATCATATCCGTGACAAGTAGACCGACTCCTACCTGCATCTACTACTATTACTCCACTAATCGACCGCTATCCAGCATGCATCTATGATATTAAGTTCATGACAAACAGAGTAACATTTTAAGCAAGATGACATGATGTAGACAAAATAAATCCAAGCAATATGAATAAACCCCGTCATTTTATCCTTAATGGCAACAATACAAATATGTGTCTCGCTTCCCCTTCTGTCACTGGGTGAGGACACCGCAAGATTGAACCCATTACAAAGCACCTCTCCCACTGAAGATAAATTAATCTAGTTGGCCAAACCAAACGGATAGATCGGAGAGAAATACAAAGCTATAATAATCATGCATAATAAAGTTTAAAAAATACTCAATTACTTTCAATGAATAATCTAATCATAAACCCACAATTCATCAAATCCCAACAAACACACCGCAAAAGAAGATTACATCGGATAGAACTCCATGGAGATCCTGGAGAACTTTGTATTGAAGATCAAAGAGAGAGAGAGAGAGAGAGAGAGAGAGAGAGAGAGAGAGAGAGAGAGAGAAAGCCATCTAGCTAGTAGCTATGGAACCATAGGTCTGTGGTGAACTACTCACACATCCTCGGAAGGGCAGCAACGTTGATGTAAAAGCCCTCCGTGATCGATTTCCCCTTCGGTAGAGTACCGGAAAAGGCCTCCAGATGAGATCACGAAAGAACAGAGGCTTGCGGCGGCGGAAAAATTGTATCATCTGGCTCTCTGGGGGTTTTGGAACATTTGCGAATTTATAGAAGTGGAATTAGGTCAGACGGAGCCACGTGGGGCCCACAAGGCATCAGAGAGCGCCTACCCCCCCAGGGCGCTCCCTGTTGCCTTGTCGTATCCTCGTAGGTCTTCTGGCCCTCCCCCAAAGCTTCCAGGGTTTCTTTTGTCCAGAAAAAAATCATCAAAAAGTTTCGTAGCGTTTGGACTCCGTTTGGTATAGATTTTCTGTAAAACCAAAAACAAGCAGAAAACATCAAGTGGCACTAGGCACTGAGTTAATAGGTTAGTCCAAAAAATGATATAAAATTGCATATAAAATATCCAAGAATGATAATATAATAGCATGAAATAATCAAAAATTATAGATACGTTGGAGACGTATCAGCGGTACTTCCGCTGGGTGGTACCGCGGCTACTTCCGCTTATGCTGAAGTCGTCTGTATGACCTTTGTCCATTCCCGGTAGTACCGTTGGCACTAACGGTAGTACTGCTTCGTTCGGTACTTCCGCTCTGGTGCCATGCGAACTACTGCTGGTTTCTCTGTTGCCCCATGACAATTCGCGGTAGTACCGCTTGTCGTAGGCCGTAGTACCGCTCCGGCGGAGCTACCGCTCTAGTACCTCACTGGTACTCGTGGGTCACGCTGAAACTACCGTGCTAAGCGATAGTACCGCTCCCCCGAGCAGTAGTATCGCTTAAGGCACAGTCAGTGCATAACGGTTGGATTTCTCTTCCCATATTTAAGGGGGTCTTCTTCCCCATTGCCTCCAATGGCTTTAAGCAAGCTTTCTCCTCCATTGTTGACCTCCAAAAGCTTTGCTTTCTCTCTATTCCTGCCATGAATCTTGCATCTTTTTGAGGGAAAAGAGAGAGGAGATCTAGATCTACATTTACACCGATCCATCTCTCCTCTAAGTGAGGGGAAC
Organism: Elymus sibiricus; assembly: GCA_039707655.1. Lineage (NCBI taxonomy): Eukaryota > Viridiplantae > Streptophyta > Magnoliopsida > Poales > Poaceae > Elymus > Elymus sibiricus. The sequence goes on from CM077676.1 coordinate 172,376,325, forward strand.
CCTTTGGATCTAGATCTTGGAGTTCTTTTGTGTTCTCCTTGTTCTTCCTCTGATATTCCTCCATAGCTTTCGTTGCTTTGGTGGGATTTGAGAGTGTGGGACTTGAGCACTTTGTGTATTCTTGCCATTGCATTAGTTGCATCGGTTTGAGTTCTCCACGGTGATACGTGGAAGTGAAAGTTGAGAAGCTTATTACTCTTGAGTGTTTGGGCACCCTAGAGCTTGTGCCTCTTGGGTGCTTTGGCGCCGTAGACGGTTGGTGGTGTCGCGGAGCTCAATCGTTGTGGTGTAAAGCTCTGGGCAAGCTTCGGGGTCTCCAATTAAGTTGTGGAGATTGCTCCGAGCAATTTGTACGGGTTCGGCGACCGCCCCCCAAGGGTTGCTAATTGTACGGGTTCAGTGACCGCCCCCAAGGGTCGCCAATTGTACGGGTTCGGTGACGCCCTCAAGGGTTCCTTAGTGGAATCACGACACCTTGCATTGTGCGAGGGCGTGAGGAGAATACGGTGGCCCTAGTGGCATTTTGGGGAGCATTATGCCTCCATATCGCTCTAACGTTGATTAGCATCTACAAGGGTGTGAACTTCGGAATACATCGTCGTCTCCGCGTGCCTCGGTTATCTCTTACCCGAGCTCTTTACTTATGCACTTACTTTGTGATAGTCATAGTGATTCATGTTATATATCTTGCTATCACATAGTTGTTTATCTTGCTTACCATAGTATATTTAGCTTTTGTGCTTGATAAATTAAATGCCAGTTTTATTCCGCATTTGTTCAAGCCTAAACCGTAATTGTTTTAAAGCGCCTATTCACCCCCCCCCCCCTCTAGGCAACATCCACGTCCTTTCAACATCTCTTCAAGAAAACATAGTGTATGTGTGGTGAACAAATTACACTTGCGTATTGATTAAATTGTAGTTATTGATCATACATGTCACGACTGCATAGATACATTATGTCCTTGTATCCATACCAACTGCATCTATGCCTAATACTCCACCCCAGACCGCTATCCATCATGCATCTCTAAGTATTAAGTTAAAAATATAGTACTGGATAAACAAAGTGTCATAATGTTGATAATAAATTATCTTTACATCTAGCTCATCGCTAAGACAACTAGGCAACTACCTTTTTACCCTTAGTGGCAATAACGCAATACGGACCTTTTTTTCTTTCTGTCACTTGTCACTGAGATAATCTAATCTACTGTATTATCTCTCTTATCATAAAATAATAAGAAATGTATTTGCGAAAAGAGATTACTGAGGCACAACATCTCGAGTTATCCTTGTTGTTGAGATCCTCTTTTCTCGTGTACCACTCACCCACTCTCCCCGACACACTTTATCATGTTCCACCATCTCGAGTATTTGACCCAAAAAAAAACTCCCACATTTGGGGTATGTGTTCCACAGAACTATCACATTTTTAAAAGTGACCGAAAACTACCATTTTTTCTTAATGTTGTGGCTAAAAACTACCACTTTCAGTTGATGACCGTTTTAGACGATTTAAGCGTGTTTATGATAGGCGGGGCCCATCGGTCAGGGCCGACGTGGCGGTCAACTCCTTTTATTTTGACCATTAAGTTGACCGTTATGACAGGTGGGGCCCACATCAACCTTCTTCTTCCTCCTCTCTCTTTGGTATTTCAACAAGAAAGCAGGTGAGCTCCGGCGATGCGCCCGCTGTGGAGACGCCCCCGCTGCTTCTGACCGAGGAAGATGGTCCACAGGACCTCCCGCACCTCATGCCCGAGCGGACGGTGCTATTCGTCGTCATTGCTGGTGGTGTCGTTCGAGCGTCACGGCGATGTGGAGCTCCACTGAAACGCGGCCGACGAACTGACAGCGGCAACGCTCGGAGCGGAGCGAGACGATGTCGGGGAGGAGGCCGCGGTCGAGCTTCTTGCGACAGACGAAGGCCGCGAGGCCGCACGCAGCGAGCTTCTGGGATATGGCGTCGGCGCGGCGGCGTACGGCCCTGGACAGCGACGCGGTCCTGACCGGCGGCAGCGAGCTCCGCCGAGACGCGGCCGACGAACTGACAGTGGCGGCGCTCAGAGCGGAGCGAGACGATATCGGGGAGGAGGCCACGGTCGAGCTTCTTGCGGCAGACGAAGGCCGCAAGGCCGCGCCCAACGAGCTTCTGGGATACGGCGTCGGTGCGGCGGCATACGGCCCTGGACAGCGAGCTCGACGGGCACATGATCTCCTGGGTACATCCTCACTCGCCTCCACCTCCGGCTCCATCGACCTCCTCTCCTGAGTTGGCTCGCCCGCGCGCAGACTCCCCCTTGCCTGCCTCCCGAAGAGCAGCTCCAGATCCGCTTGCGTCCATCGTCCGTCGTCACCACTCCCTAGTACCTGCTAACACCTCTCGTCCTCCGCCTCAAGCTATCTCCCGAGCTCGCCCGCCCGTCTCCCCCTCCTCTGCTTCCATGGCCTTCTTCCTCGCAGCGCCAGGATAGCCGCCCGCCCCCGCCTCCCCAAGAGCAGCTCGCTGCTCCATCTCTCCAGATCCGCTCGCGCCCGGCCTGCAGCTTCTCCAAACCGCAGCGGAGGAAGGTCCCTGACAGATGGGCCCCGCCTGTCGTAAACACGTCTAAATCGTCTAAACTGGCCATTATACGAAAGTAGTAGTTTTTTGCCACGAATTAGAAAAAATGGTAGTTTTTGGCCACTTTAAAAAAAGGTAGTTCTGTGGGACACATACCCCAAATGTGGTAGTTTTTTTTTTGTCAAATACTCATCATCTCGCCACCTTCCTCTTGCTCATCCTATTCAGCCGGCTCGTGTCCTCACACCTCTTGCCATGTCTTCTTCCTCATTCTATTCATGAAACAGGCTCTCGCCCTGCTTTATTTATAGATAAAGCACAAACACTAGATCCTCTCTTCCACATTTGTTGTGGCTTTGATGCCAACATCACAATAAGGTATTATCCTAAGCCCTGACGCCGTTGGTTTTACCATGGTTATGATGAGCCCCCAAGGGTGGTTGGTCACCCATGTGGCCGTTCTCTCCAAAAGACCAAGGAGCGAACATTCGAAGAGTAGTTTTTCCATTTACTAAATTAATTTTGGTTTCCAGACAAGTAACCTTTTTTTTGGATAACTCCAGACAAGTAACCTGTAACCATATAAATCACTAATGCCACTCAAAAAATAAATCACCAATGAGAATAGCCATCTTCTGAACCGTTCAAACCATCAGCAATTGCTAACAAGAATCTCACTAAAAATAAGGCCATCGATTAAACGGTGTGTTCAAAGTTAGCCAAGAGACTCGTTCATCTCCAACAACCTTGCCGCCCACTCATATCACGTACATGCACGCACGTAGACACATCCCTCAACATGCCGACCACCACCAACTCGTCTTCAACCTCTGATCCCCGAGATTAGCTAGCCTGCAAATCCGGGCTATAAGACTCCCCCTCCATTCTCCCCTTCTTCCCCACGCAAGCATCAAGGGCACAAATAAGCAATCCCAGCTTTGCAAATTAGCCCTTGTTCTTCCTCATCTCCGTGTTTCGACTTTCTCCGAAGAAGAGATCATGGAGATGAAGAAGATTGACTGCGCTGTCCTCATCGCCGCATCAGCGACCGTTGCCCTCGCCGCTGATGGTCCGACCCATGCCCCGGCGGGCGCCTCCGCAGCAACTGGCGCCTTCCCGGCCGTCGGTGCGGTGCTCGGCGCCTCCGTACTCTCCTTCTTTGCTTACTACATGCAGTAAGCGAAGGAAGATACGTGCACCTGGAGGAGGATAAAGAGGACAAATGTTGCTGGTGCTTCCTGTATTTCGTTAATTTGATGTGTGTCGGTTTTCGTTTTTGTGATACATGTACCTTTGATTTGGTTTGAAACTGGATTACTTGACCATATGTTGATTGATCCATTCATTTCATTAATGGAATTTTTCACTCTTCATTCATTTGATTGCCTTTTCTTACCGTCGTGAATTGATCTCTAATTTTATACTATGTAAACAATGTGAGATTTTGGGTATGAGATTTTGGTTGTTCTACTGTATCACCTTTATTATCTTATAAAACTTGTAGGAGACATTTTATAATTAATTAGAGCATAAAAGAAAACATCTGCTTACAAGATCCTAGCAAAAGAGAGAATGCTTTATTAATATATGGCCATTACTTTTATTTCTCATAACATGAAACTACTAAGATATATTTCATGCCATCAGTTGATGCATCCTCTGATCATATAGCATGTGAATCACCCAACTCTTGGAACCACAATCACCTTGGCGTTTGCATAGTCACCATTGGGCTTGGCAGCCACGAAGATCCTAACGCGATTGCAACAGTAGTCACCGGTAACAACGACATCTTGGGGAATGTAAATCGCATCGGCGGAAGGTCTCTCTTTCTCAATCACATCTTTTGCCTCCTTGCCCTTCCTGCCCAACAACTCTGGCCAGATCAACTTGCCCGCTGTTGTGCATGCACAATAACAATGAAAATATTAATGTGGTTTAACCTCTGAACAAAAACAGTACGGTTATATAAGACTAAAAAAATTAGAAGCGATGGAGTTATGTGAAAGTTGAAGCATGAACACAAGAACTCTTACGGCATTGGCCAGTGATAGGGGAGCTGCAAGTCCCTTCAACATGGTATGACATGGTTGCTAGACTTTCTTCTGTTGTGTGGAAGATGACGGCCGGGTACAATCGTGTATTTATATGCAAAACTAGTAATTAAGTGACTCGTTAATGCATTACAAATATTGTCTCATTCATCACAATACAGCCAGGCAATTTCCGTTTGCCAGACACACCTACTAAATCAAATTAAGAGAGTAAATATACATAATGGGTATAATGATGTATTAAAATTACCGGGGATTGAGGTGACTAAAAATAGGCTAGTGCGAGCTGATTTAGTATTGAATTTTAAAATTAGTTGCAATTGTTATTCATGAATTCAAAAATTAGTTAATTTTAGCAGTATCAATCCTTGGTTATTATTTAACGTGTTTTATGGCCGGAATCTGTTTATTTATTCTCTTGATTTGACTCAGTGCATTTGCATACCCTTCGGTAGCATGGCTCAAACCAGATCTCTTTGGCGAGGCGATCATGGGTCTCGGGATCGCAATGTATCATCGTGGATTTGAAGCATACTCCGATGCAAGAAGAAGAAGGCAGAATTGAAGAAGTGTTGTAGCCGAGTTTCTCGAAAACTTTGAATGTGTTATAGGGATATAAATGAAAACGAATATTAAGGTTTATGGCGCTGATTTCCCTTTAGTCTCTTATTTAATTAGAAGTTAGCATTTCCTATTTTGCTCCCACGTTTATGGCCAGGATTTGTTTAGTTATTCTCTTGATCTTTTTTGTTTTGTTTTAGCGAATGATTTATTCTCTTTTTGATCTGAGTGTGTTTGCATGCCCTTCTGTAGCGTGCCTCAAACTAGATCTTTGTGGTTGTCATGGGACTCCGGTACACAATGTCGGGCAACGAGGACGATCGTGAGAGTAAGCATGGATCAGTGGCGGGATCGATGACGACAATGGCAATAATGGCAATATGACATCGTCGATGGTGGGCATGGACCGCCTTACTTGATGATGTCAACATCCATCGCCTAGCACCATGGACTTGAAGCATACTCCAATGCGAGAAGAAGAGAGTAAAATTGAAGAGTGTTGTAGCCTAGTTTTTTTTCAAACCATGCAAGAGAGCTGCATGCATTATATTAAAGAGGGAGGAAACAACGCGACCAAACCGACAACAACAGAAAAATAAAAAAGAAAAAAGAAAAGAAAAGCGAATTACACAACCAAACCAAGCACAACCAACAAGGTAAATATGTCCCTACAAGACGAACACTAATAACAGGCAGCTAATGAAGGGCCAAACCACCAAAGCTCGCCACCTCCCACTGCCTAGCGTCAGCTTTGATTTGATCAATGACATTTTGCAAAGGGGTGAAGCGATTATCAGACTCTTCCGTTTCTCTCGGGCCATATGCTTCAGATGATCAAGTGAACTAAGGAGTTTAGGGATTTCCTCTTAGTTCCTTGAGTAATGAGCCTGACACTGTGCCACCAATCCTGGAGAGGCAGCAAAGCCTGAGGCACAAACTCGCTTAGCACGTTCTAAATAATCTGCATGACCGAGCGACCTATGAATAAATGATGAACGGTTTCTTGAGTGTTATGGCAGTAGCAACAAGCATTCTGGTGAGGCAAACCACGTTTGGCAAGACGGTCGTTTGTCCGTACACGCTCTCCGACAACCAACCACACGAAGAGTTTAATTTTCAGCGGCACCCAAATCTTCCAGATACTACTGGCAGTGCTGCATTTAACCGCAGCACAAAAGTGAGCATTATGCACTGATCTTGTTGAGTAATCTCCTTTCGCTTCCCATGTCAAATCCACTTCTCTTCAACCGAGGGATCAAGATGAATATCGGTAACGATCTCCCACAAGGTTAACACCTGATGGAAGGTACGAATAGAAATCCGCCCCTTAATATCTTTAATCCAAGCTCCATTGACCATTGCATCTGTGAGGGTTCTTCTTTCTCTAATGAATCTTGGGACAATAGTAATGACATCCGAAGTATAATCTGCAACGATGGCCCCCCTCAATCCATCTATCCGTCCGGAAGTAGCATCGCTACCCATTTCCCAAAACCACTCGAGCCGCAACACTGAAAAGTTGTCTTTCATGATACTCTAGGGGGTTGAGCATGATGCTCCCAGAGCGATCCCTGGCAGTACGAGCCTTCCACGCCCAACGCAACTTGAGAGCAGAATTCATAATCTGAAGGTCCGGTATGCCCAATCCACCACACTCCTTCGGTCTGCAAACATATTTCCAACTCACTAAACAACAACCACGGTTAACAACATCAGCACCCTTCCAAAGAAATGCTCTCCTAATTTTATCAATGGCATGAGGTGGAAAATTGGTATGGCGGCATGAACCAAGATCAAACGACCACTCTAAAAAAGAAAACCGGTTCGCCATGGCCCTAACCTGTCCCTGAGCTTGTCGCTCAAGCGTTGAAAGTCCTCTTTGCACAATTTTTTTAGACTAAGAGGCAGGCCTAAATACCTTATGGGGAGTTGTTCAATCTGACAGTTTAGGGGTCAGAAAAATATATTGAAGATCATGGTGCTCATTACCTTATCAAAATGTTCTTTTTAGTTCTCTCAAAATTTTCATTGCTGTATCAATTTCTAACTCACGGTAATCCCTGTCAATTCTTCACTTAATTTTTGAGTAAACCAATGCAAATTTCCGTTTGAGTAGGCCAATGCAAAAGGAGTTGCCACAAAAAACACACGCCATTTTGTTTTTGTAAAATCAACAGAGAATTAGTTAATCCCAGACAACTCCTGGCCCCAATTTTTTTGTAAAATCAACAGAGAATTAGTTAATCCCAGACAACTCCTAGCCCCAAATTCAGCGGTCACATGTTGGGTGCACATCGGGGAGCATAACTGCAACCGTCTTTGCATTGCAGCTAAGAAATTGCTTCGGCCTCCTCGGCGCCAAAAGAGACTTAACCAACACATGAAAACAGCAATAACATAGGCACGTTGATTATCACCAACTAGGTATGGTAGACATTGAGTTCAAGTGTTCCCCTGTTTTTATTTGGTTCATGACCGAGACTGACTGGTTACAAGAACAGCACGAATTCAGATACTAGCTAGCATCTGCAAAAGCATTTTCTCGGCACTTTGGATTAAGCAGACGAGATCGCGGTCAGCACACATAATTAACTACTGTAGTACTCAATTGAGCAAGGCATCGATCTTGTTCCCGACGTTGGCCTCGTCGTCCTCGAGGCGCCCCGCGGCGGCGCCCTTCTCCCACCGCACCAGCGTCGGCACGCCCTTGAGCGCGAACCGCGGGTCCACCCTCCACGGGTGGGCCGGGTCCCTCCACGCGGGCTTGTCGCCGACGAACGCGCGCAGGAGCACCACGTCCTTGCCCAGCGACTCCAGCTTCTCGTAGATCACCGGCTCCGCCACGTTGCAGTCTGCACGCACGCCGCCCGAATCCGCTTTGGATCAGCCAGCAGGGGTTGGGTTTAATAATTTGATACTTAGGGAAGGGGATAGGTAGGTTACCGGGGCACCAGGTGAGGGAGGAGGAGAGCTCGCGGTCGGCGAGGAAGAGCAGCAGCTTCAGCTTGCCGCCATCGTCGCCGGCGAAGAGCCTCTCGAAGTGGCCGTCGAAGTCGGCCACCGTCGCGTCGACCTTCTCCACCGTCATCTCAGCAGCGACAGGCGAGAGCAGATTGGAAGCTTGGAGGGGAAGATGGGGATTGCTGGGGAGTCCGAGGAAAGAAGACGGCCGACTCTTTATTACCGTGCTCTACGGGATGGCGTGCCCTGAATATTTATTTCTTCGGATTCTCCTCTGTCTCTGTCTCTGTCTCACAGACGAGTGGGACCCGCCCCTCGCCCCGCGTGCCGTCTACGCGAACCGGAATCTTGTCCTCCGGCCGGCCCAGCAGCAGCCCATCAACATAAGTAGAAGAGACCCAAGACCACTAATCTGGCCCACTAGCTTCCCGTAAACCAAAGTCTGCAACGCTGCAAATCAGACTCGCTCCGCCAAAAAAAAAGAAAAATCAGACTCGCAGTCCATACTTTCGTCCCCATCTTCAAAGCTCCGGCCGGCGTCCCACCCCCTCCCCCGCCGCCGATCCGCCGACCTGGTGGCCGTCATGCGCGACCCGGCGGAGATCCGCAGCCTCCCCATCGACATCGCCTTCACGCGCCTGCAGGAGTGGCTGGTCGACCGCAAGCGGGTGCCGCAGGACTGGAGGAAGCGCCTCGCCGCCATCCGCGCCCGCCTCGCCGCCGCCTTCTCCTCCCTCCCGCGGGACATCCACCCCTACCTCCAAACCCTCGAGCTCGAAGGTAACTCCTCCCTCTCAGGCTTAGCTCTCGGTTCGGTTGCGCAGCGTCTGTATAAGTTTGGCGAAATCCCCACGGCAAAACCCTCGTCCACTTGCTTCTACAACAATCCTCCTTAGTTCCGCAGTCTACTAGTAATAGTTATGTGAGCGTGGAATCTAATTCTGTACCTGTGTTCTCCTTTCGTCCGGTAGAAATTGGGTACCTTGAAGCGAAGAAGATATACAGCATACTACTGGAATCCAACACTGATAGCAGGAACATTTTTGGCCGCCTGACAGGCTCTGCGGTACGACTTACTAATTTGTTGTTTACATAAATGTACCTGCGAGTGTTGGGATTTACATATGATCTGATGCAAATGCAATGTTTAGGGCGAATGGGAGTCGATCGTTAAAGCTTATGAGAAGGACCATGTTTTCCTCGGAGAAGCAGCTCAGATCATGGTCCAGAATGTGAACTATGACATGTACTAAGTCTAATCCTTGATCTTTCATTTGGGCTATATTTGTGCTTAACCTAGCATCTTCGGGTGTAATTTTAATCCGTTCTTTGGCTACCTCAAGACCATATCAGAGGAAACAGATGCAGAAGACTCAGCAGCAGCTTGCAGAACTAGACCGCAGGGAGGCTGACATTAAGTGACTTGCTGCTCTTTCAGCAACTAGGTATGCTGAAGCTTGCCAGGAGCTTGGTTTGCAGGTTAGCTTCTCTCTCTGAGAGACACTCTTTTGGGTTTATGGGTGTTGATTTATATTGATGTGCCGCTTGCTTTGACTTTGATCTGTAGGGAGTAGATGTGCGACAAGAACTGATAGAGTCTGCAAAAACACTTCCATCAACATTTAGCAAAATCTTGGAAGTTCTGAACAGTGATACTGTCTCACAGGCCATGGAGTACTATACAACTTTTGTTAGGGACTGCCATACAGAGGATAAGGTATAGCCAGTACTACGAGGAACATAACATATATTGGTTCTGGAAATTGCTATACAACTCCTGTTAATTTTAACCCTGTGTTTATTGATTTAGGAGAACTACAAGTCTGTGGTACACAATCTGAAACAGTTGCAAGCTAATCCTCCTTCCCTGCATGTCTCAGTATGTAAAGAGGTGCATAATTCACTTGGAGATACATCAAAAGCTCATGGGTCTTATATGGACGGAGAACCCATCAACTCTGATGTTCCTGCAGATGATATTGATTGGGACATTTCAGTGGATAATAATGGTATTGACTGGGACATTGGTGCTGTGGAACAACCTGTGGAAGAATCTGGCAATGGTTTTGGGTCTTATGAAATTATTGATGCCAATATAGAGTTGGCAGGCTCTGAAAATTACGGTGTTGGTGCTTCAGCCTATCCATCTGCAGACAAAGAAGGCCTTACGTGCGATACATCCGAGAATCAGATTTGCTGGGACATCTCAACTGATAATCCTGAAGAAAGTGCTACTATCGAGAACGCCCCAACTGAATCAGGGCAATATGAATGTTTAACTGAGGAAAGAAGTCAGTTGCTGGAGAAGGAGTACAGAAATAATATTCTGGATGATTTACTTGAGGTATTTGACATTTTTAATGCCCCCTTCTAGACCTTATAAGTGTAAATGCTTTAGAGGCATGTCGTATAATTACAACAATTATCCATTCTAAGGTCTTATGATTTGTATATCAAAGGTCTCTCATTAAGTAATCACGATGATAGTATTGTTATTGCACTTGTACAAGGCTGCTTTGCCAACCTGTCCCTTTTTAGTAATATAAGCAAAATAACCAATATTTTAGCTTCTTTTTTTGTCCGAGGTTAGCTCATGATTTCTGACACTTGAAACAGGTAAAATCATTTTTGATCCTGCGCTCAGCGGAGATGAGAAATGCTGATACATCATCTCTACAGCATCAGGTGCAAGCAGTCTCACCTTTCGTTCTCCAACAGTATGCTCCTGAACGTTTGGAGAGTATGCTTGCAGAAGTTTCCTCAGCAATCTCTCTGCTCACCAACCAGAAAACTCTTGACCTTATAATGATCCTCAACTCTAAAAGGTAAGAAGGTTTACCTGAAAATTCACACTCTTGCTTATCCTATATACCTAAACAAATGATACCGACTCGTGTCTCCCATTGTTGCTACAGTAGCGCACTTATTATTATTCCTCGTAGCGTTGTCTCGAAGGCTCAAATTAACACAGTTTGCCTCACAAATACATATTCCTTCTAACATTTCCTTAACTGAACATTGCTTCCTTTGCTGTTCCAAGGTTTTTGGACAGATTGGTGTCAACCTTAGAGGAAAAGAAACATCATGAGGTGAAACTACGAGAAGGCTTAGGTGATTTATCAGTTAAGCGTATGGAGCTGCAAAATGCACTATCATCATCCTGGCCGAAGCAAGTACGTGATATTCTTTTTTTTTTCCTATCATAGCGTTTGATTACATGTATATTATTGTTCTCAGTAGTCCGCACTTACGTCACTGAGGCGTGACTGGAGCCACTGAGTGGGTACTGTGAACCGTAGAGGCGAGGAAAGATCTACCGTAGAGGGGGAAACAAGATCTCGCGGAGTGGAGCCCACTCCTCTAGTCCTGTCTAGAGCTTAGCTTTCTTTTCTGTTGAATTAGTGTTAGAGTACGTAATGGGCCTGGGCTGGCGGTATAGCCCGTTAGTCTTAGGGTTAATTAGAGATAAGGGTCGCTTGCTTAGGGGTCAAGTAAGCCTTGCTTGGGAGTCAAGTAAACCTCTCTATATAAGGAGAGGAGATGTATCAATCTAATCAAGCAAGAATTAAGAAGGAAATCCCTTCCCTCTTGCCCGGCCGTGGGCAAAAGGCCCCCGGCCGGCCTTCTCGCGCCCTCCTTCTAGCAGCCACATAACAATCTGGTATCAGCCTTCCCGGGTTCGATCATGTCCAGCCCTCTACCGAGTTCTTCCCACCCGCCGCCGCCAGCGTCTTCGTCGACGCTGCTGCCCCACACAGCAGGCGCGCCGGCATTGGGCGCGCTGGCGTCCTCAGGGGCGATTGCACCCTCTGCCCCGGCGCCGTCGCCCTCGTCCTCACCCCGGGGCAGATGACAGCCGCAATCCTGGAATTACGGCAGGCCGTGGCGGGCATCAGGGCCTTCCTCGTCGGGCCCTATGCGCCCCAGCCGCATCCCCAGCTGCCACCTCCTCCGCCGCCACACCAACAGCAGCTACCCCCGCCGCCGCCGCCCTCAGCCGCGACCACGGCGCCGGTCATCACGTACCAGTATGGGATGCCCTACGACGGGACTGCGACGACCTCGTTCCCAGCAGCGCCGCCGCCGTCCCAGGGCGTTCCCATCCAGCAGATCAAGTTCCCGCCGTCGCCGTCACCGCTTCCGGCTTGGATCGCTACCCGCCATGTGTCGGCGGCGGTGAGGCTGCAGGCTGCTGCGCGCGGCCTCCTAGCGCGTCGGCGTGTGCGGGAGATGCGTGATCTGCAGCTGCAGCTCCTCCAAGTTGCGCTTCGCTGCACAAAGGACCTTGATCTCGTTCGCTGCGTCGGAGATCTTGGGCATGCGGTTTCCTCCACGGGCGGCGGGCATGCTGTTTTCCCCGCGGGCAGCGACCTCAAAGTCTGCGACATCGACAGCCGTCCGGCGGGGAGAAGGCATGGTGTCACCGACAGGAGCGCACCGCGTAGCACCACTGCATTCCGCCGCCGGCCGCCGCGAGGGCGCCTCTGCTGGTCGCTCTTGCGACCACTTCCAGGTGGCAATACACATGCACTCCTTTTGTCCCGATGGTGTCCATGGGATCCAAGTGGCGGTACACGTGCACGTCCGACGTGCGGATGGTGTCCACTTTATGTTCAGGGGTCAAAAATAAAGCGTCCCAGTCCATTTCAGGTTGAGAGTAATACAACAAGCCGAGATGTAAAAGGCTTGTTTTTAGGTGTTAGGTTTGTGTTGCATCGAGTCATGGTTATAAGTTGGTTAGGTTGCAGCTCGAGGACGAGCTGCATGTCCAGGTGGGGTGTAGTGTTAGAGTACGTAATGGGCCTGGGCTGGCGGTATAGCCCGTTAGTCTTAGGGTTAATTAGAGATAAGGGTCGCTTGCTTAGGGGTCAAGTAAGCCTTGCTTGGGAGTCAAGTAAACCTCTCTATATAAGGAGAGGAGATGTATCAATCTAATCAAGCAAGAATTAAGAAGGAAATCCCTTCCCTCTTGCCCGGCCGTGGGCAAAAGGCCCCCGGCCGGCCTTCTCGCGCCCTCCTTCTAGCAGCCACATAACAATTAGTTTCCTGTTCTTATCTTCCTTTGCAAATAGTTGGCAAAGCTAGACTTTATCGAACGAATAGGTCTAGCTTTCGCCTTCTATTCCTTTTGGAAGGGGGTTCGGGGGAAACCTTTTGTCGGAATATCGAACTGAGTCAATTTGCCCAAATTTGCAATTCGATAAATTCATTTGAAAAAAGTACATACCTTTCATCTTTCCGGTATAGCGTCGCGTCGGTCAATGTCGCAGAGTCCAATGAACAACTGCATTCTTACTTCTAATTTAAATTTGCTGAAGGACTAGTTTTTGGTACATCGTGGGCTAATAAATCACACTATTACTTTCCTTGTGCTTTCTGTACTCAACCTGTATGTTAACAATTTTACTTTTCTAATGTTAGGAGGCAGCAATCACAAAAACAAGGGAACTAAAGAAGCTCTGTGAGGCAACGCTTTCTTCTATGTTTGATAGCAGACCCGTGCATATAATTGGAGAGATTAATAATTTACTGAGTTCAAGTTTTAGTCAGTTAGCTGGGTGATTTGATTGATTGTACTTTCGTCCCTGAACCAAAATAAATGATATGTAAAGCAGGTTGAATATCTTATGGTATATACTTTTGCAACGTATAATCCTTGTTCTTGAGATGATTTTGCTGCCATAAATCTTGTTAAACTATGTATGGCTTTAATTGCATTTTGAATATCGGACTCAGTCTTATGAATATGCTCTGCAGTCTACATAATAGGGCACTAGAAACACAACATGAGTGCAGTATAGAATGCAGATAAATTGGCCGGTGAATAATGTCATGTGGTTTCAAAAAGTTCAAATTTATCAATCAAGTTCCTGAAAAATGCTAGCTGGTATTTGATCACTCACCCAACATAAGTATTTATATGACCTAAGTAGCAAATGTTAAGGCCAGATTTCATTGCTAAATTATTGCTACGCTGTGACTTACTGGAAGCAACTAGAACATCAATTGCTTGTTTAGTGCTTACAAATGCCATGTTTTCATTCCAATACGTTTTTAAATTGGTATGCGATCAAGGCGGACTACATCTGTTATCCCTTACTTAAATGTTACATTGGAAACAGTACCATGTTCCAGAAATTACAATGAAGTTACCCATACTATATTAGGTACAAGTGAGCTACTCAGAGTATTATACTGATGAATGCTATCTATCACAATAGGATGTATCCATTATGCTGACACTGTACTACATAAAAAAGTTAGGCTTATACAATACAAATTTTAGTGATGAAGAAACTTCAGAAACCATTGGCTTGATCGCTTTGGATATCGTTTCAGACCATCCTTGTAGTTGATGTAGTATCTATCACAATAGGATGTATCCATTATGCTGACACTGTACTACATAAAAAAGTTAGGCTTATACAATACAAATTTTAGTGATGAAGAAACTTCAGAAACCATTGGCTTGATCGCTTTGGATATCGTTTCAGACCATCCTTGTAGTTGATGTAGTTAAGACCAAACCGAACACTATAACCATCCACCCACTCGAAGTTGTCAAATAGCGACCATGCAAAGTATCCTCGCACATCAACTCCTTGCCTGACATGTCATGCAGATACTTCATTGTTTTGGCATAAATCGAGTTAAAGCATTGTGATATTAGTTATTAATGAATCTAATTATGTACATGTAGTCAATCTTCAAACTTACTTTAGGGCTCTTTGAACATAGAATATGTGTTGCTGGTAGAATTCTATTCTGGTATTGTCAATTAAGGCTTCTTGAAGAGGTAAATTTTCATTGTTAATTTCATCAACACCTGCAATATGAGTGTTTCTTCAAGTAAGCAGTGGAGCAAATTGTCATTGTTTGCACTTATGCTTTTCTACCATTTTCTGTGATGTAGATAGTAGGGTTGTTATATGTCTTCTTGGTATATAGCAATAGTTCTTCTATTCCTCTTGGATAGATATAGAGCCAAGAAGAGCCAGCCTGGAGACAAATATATTTCAGTTAATTATAAAACTAGACCGGGTTACAAATGTCCAACATGAATAAATATGATATGTCTGTGAGCAAGTCATACCTTTGGGCCAATATACGTTCCATTTCTTTCCACTGTTGCATGCGGAGAAACTATTAGCTCACCTGATCTATTCGAAAGCAGAATAAAGATCAGATAGCTTACATACCTCTTTGATCAGTTTGTGAATCAGTACTGTAGCTTTCTTTACTATTGCTATTGTGTTTAGTATTCCGAGCATATCTTGCTGAATAGTAATTAAGGCCAATGAATAGTAATTAAGGCCAATGAAATCAAATGATCCTTTTACAACCCTTGCCTGCACTTTTGTGAATTTTGGTAATCTGTTACCAACCAGTGTTTTCATGCTGAGTGGATAATGCCCCTTCGTTAAGGGATCCATGAACCTGTTCAATTTATTAATGAGCTATGTGAATAAGAAAGTTACAGTAATTTGCCAATTGCAGTGACTTGAAACTTCATGGATAAACCTGAAGCACATGTTGGATTTATTGAACTCACCATCCATACATGAAGTCCAATGCACGCTTGGAAGCATCCTTGTCTTCTTTGGAATTTGAGTAGGGAATTATCCAATTACTAACTATTGTAATGCTGATCTTCCCTTTTTGCTCTATCTGTGTGATTAATGACTAATTGATTTATCACTGTAAAATAACAAGCTGGCAAAATGTATGGATGTTTGGTAATAAAAACTATCTAGACTTTCCTTGTTCCTGTTAGGAGATACCATTGTATTTTGTATGGTCGATATTTAACTAGAAGATCTGTGGTAACTGACAGTTTTTTTCTTTTTTGGACATGGAACACTTGTATTCCATTTTAAGACACGACAGAATCGCCGATTACAACACGGGTTACATCATCAGGGTAGTTGTCAAACCATTGTCGACTATCACCGTACACTAACCCTGCACCCAGAGCAGCTAACACATGAGCTGGCTTGTTACATTCACGGGGAACATGAACCACAGAAGCATGGATGAACTCAGTATGCAGCTTTAGCTTAATCTCTCTGAACAAGTTGCCTAATGGGGCGCAGTCAAACTTGCTGGTGCTCATTGCATTTGCAAGGGTGAGACAATCAGTTTCAAAACAGGCCCTGCCGACGCCCAGGTGGTCCGCCATCGACACAGCATGGTGCAGGGCATCTGTCTCAGCATGGAGAGCATTAGCGTAGTTCTGTCCCGCTCCGGCCGCTGCAAACTGGACATCTGCGGCCGAATCTCTGCAAATAAACCCCCATCCTCCTTTCCCTGTCTCGGCAGAAAAAGCTCCATCTACATTAATCTTTACCATGTCCAGAGGAGGCCTTTCCCATGAAGCAGCTGTATTCGAGTGCGAGTAGGCCTTTGGTTTCAGAAATTCCATCCATTCGCTCACGTGCCGGCGGACAGTAAACTGAAACTCTTCAGTGCTCATATGCTTGTCGCCATGCCTGCCCTTGTTCCGCTCATGCCACCAACACCATAGCAGCGCGATAGCCATCAATCTCCTCTCCTCCGGCAATGTCAGAATGGCCTGTACCACCTCCTTTGCTGAGCAGCATTTTGACAACAGAATCCTGACCTCCTCCATCAGCAAAGCTCGCCACCTCTGCTTCACTAGCTTACAGTTAAGGAACAAATGGCCACCGTCCTCGAACAGCTTTCCACACACTGCACAGCGTGTATCAAGCTCAACGCCTCGCCTGCTTATGTTCATATACATTGGGTGGCTATTGTGTGCCAGTCTCCAAAGAAAATGGTGTACTTTAGGAGGACATGTAGTCTTCCACAGGGCTGCAAACATCTTTGCCATATGATCATCGCTTGTCGAACCCTGCCCACTCTGCCTATGTGCCTCTCGCCGTAGCATGTTAACATGGACTTTATAAGCAGATTTGACAGAAAAGAGTCCTTTGTTATCAAAATGCCAGGCCAAGAAATCATCCTCATGCTCACTAATCGGGATGCTCATAATTTGGGGAACGTCAGATTGGTGGAAGCAACCCTCGACCAGATCAGGATCCCAGGCTCCTGTGTTTGGGTCGATGAGTTCAGAAACACGAGAGAGGAGGCATCATCCCTGGTGAGTCGATGGCCGTCGTGTGTCTCCTCGAGGTATCCACGGGTCCTCCCAAATTCTGACATTAGTACCACTGCCAATTCTCCATATCAAGCCTTCCTTAAGCACTTCGATGCCCTTCAAAATACTCCGCCACACATAGCTCATGCCCTTTATTGGTTCAGCAGCAAGAATGTCACCAGCAGGGAAATATTTGGCTCGGAGAACTTGTGCACATAGTGATTCCGGAGATTGAATCAGCTGCCACCCTTGCTTAGCCACAATCACCATGTTAAAGGAGTGGAGGTCTCGAAAGCCCAGACCACCTTCCTTCTTTGAGAGCTTCAACTTTTCCCATCCAACCCAATGCATCTTGTTTTCCTCCTCCTGCCTATTCCACCAGTAGTGACATATTAGCTGGCTAATCTCATCACAAAGTGACTTAGTAAGGTCGAAACAAGCCATGGCATAAGTAGGAATCGCCTGAGCTATTGCCTTAATATAGATCTCCTTCCCTGCCATGGACAAGCACCTGTCCCAGCCACCATTGAGCCGGCCCGAAATGTTATCTTTTATATATGTGAAACACTCTTTTTTTGACTTCCCCACATAAGTCGGCAGCCCCAGGTATTTTCCCCTTTCAGCCACGGTACCCAACTGCAGCTCTTGCATGATTAAATTCTTTAAACTTTGGCACGCATTGGCACTAAACATGACCGATGACTTCTCACGGTTTATCATCTCACCCGAGCACTCCTCATACGCCTGCAGAATGTTATTAATGGTCTGGACACCTTGTGTGCTTGCTTCCAAGACTAACAAGGAGTCGTCGGCGAACAAGAGATGATTGACCCTTGGTGCATTAGGGGCTAGTATAATCCCACGAATTTGGTTGTCCTCATCTGCTTTATTCAGTAAAGCTGAGAACCCTTCAGCACAGATTAGGAAGAGGTATGGTGAGATGGGATCACCCCGCCTGAGTACTCTTTCGGGGACAACCATATCTGAAATGTCGCCGTTAACACGGAATCGATATGTGACTGTCGTGACGCATTTCATAACCAGCTGCACAAAGGCATCAGCAAAACCCAGCCTCCGCATCATTCCTTCCAGGAAAGGCCACTCAACTCTGTCATACGCTTTGCTCATGTCTAGTTTCAGGGCCATGTACACATCCTTCCCCTTCCTCTTCCTCCACATAAAATGTGTCATCTCATAGGCAAGAATAGTATTATCCGATATCAACCTCCCAGAAATGAAGGCACTCTGGTTTGCAGAGATAAGCTCGTCCAAAATCAGTTTGAGCCGGTTAGCAATCACCTTTGATACAAGCTTGTACACGACATTGCAAAGGCTAATAGGGCGTAGATCCTTTATCCGATCTGGGTTCCGAACCTTTGGGATGAGCACCACAATTGTTTCATTCCATCCCTGAGGTATACAGCCGCCCTGCAACACGTGCAGCACCTCTTGCACCACAGCTTCACTCACCGTACTCCAAAACCTCTTATAGAACACAGCCGGCATGCCATCCGCACCGGGTGCTTTAAGATCACCCATTTCATCCAAGGCCTTCTTTATTTCCGCTTCCGTATATTCACTGCATAGCAGTTCATTCATTTGCGGGTTCACTCGCGGCAACACTGCTTCAAGCACACGATGCATATTCATACCTGCCATGGGGGTAAACAAGCTAAAGAAGTGGTTAGTAATAAGAGTCTTCAATCCCTCCCCCCCTGTACTTCCACTCCATCATCCCCCTTCAGCTTGTCAATACGATTTTTACGTTTCCGCTCAGAGGCAAACCGATGGAAGAATTCTGTATTCCTATCGCCCTTCACCAGCCAACCCGTATGTGCCCTCTGTTTCCAAAAAATTTCGAGTTGTTCCTCCAAACGTTCTAGCTTGAAACGTAGCACTTGTTCGCGTTGAACCGTAGCGGCTGTAAGATCACCGCTCCAGCATCTCTCCAGCTCTTCCTTCAATTTTTTTATGCGCTTCTGTAGATCGCCCAGCACCTCTCTACTCCACTCATCCAACTCCCTCGAGACAAGCTTCAAACGTTGCGCCACTGTACTATCTCCTGTACATCCTGCTTTCTCCCATGCACTCACCACAATATCCTCACATCCTTCCTCCTCTAACCACCTCGCTTCAAAACGTTTATTTAGGTTATTCGGTCTGGGCCTGGGCCACTTGGTTGCACCATTGACTGACAAAATTATCGGCCGATGATCTGAGTGCTCCGGACAGCCGTTAACAACCTTGTACCCAGGAAAGCGTGCACACCATTCCACATTAGCCACTGCCCTATCAAGACGCTGGCGGATATAACCTTCAACCCGGTAATTATTATTACGCCAAGTAAAAATGTCACCCTCAAAACCGAGGTCATTCAGGTTACAAAAGTTTAAGGCATCACAAAAACGACTCATATAAACTTGTGCTTTTGGCAGCCCTCCTTGCTTCTCAAAACTATAAAGGATTTCATTAAAATCACCCATGCACACCCACGGCAACTTTTCTTGTTGATGCAGCGTTCTAAGCAGCTTCCATGTCTGTTCCTTCAGTTCTGTTTTAGGCTGTCCGTAAATCCCCGTGAGCCTCCACTTGAAACCATCCTCCTCAGTGATAGTAGCATCAATGTGCATACGCCCTAGCCAGCGCAAGCTCAAGTTTATTTCCCTCTTCCACAACATAGCCAAACCACCACTCTTGCCATCGCACGCCCTGAAAACGATATGAGGCATTTTCAAGGTGTACCTGAGCCTCTCTACTTTATTTTTATTAAGCCTCGTCTCTGAAAAAAATAACACATCGGGGTCCTCCTTCTTCTGGAGCTCCAGAAGACCTCGAACTGCCGGCCCGTTCCCCAAACCCCGGCAGTTCCAAGCAATGATTTTCATTGCGGCTCGCAGGGCTGACCTGGCAGCCCCGCGCTCACAGAAGTGTTGTCCGTAACTTGAACCCCTTTCTGCTCAATACACTGTTTTATGTGCGTATCATCACCGTCCAGATCCATGTTTTCACTGGCCCTCTTCTTACCAGGTGCCATTCCTTCCATAGCCACAGTCCCCTCTCCCTTCCTCCCCTCCTGCTTATCCCTACCTTCCAGTCTCTTATATGTACCCTGCTTCTTTGGCTGCTGCAGATCGTCCTGGGTCACCTGCTGTGCATCTGCCTTTTCCCCATAATCCTTCACATCCTGGTTCTTAATATGGCCTCCTCCTTGAACTGGTTCCTTTCCATGGTGCTTCTGCATACCAAACACAGTATCACCTTTGTGAGTAGCAATCTTATCACCCCCCTTCTGTTCTGTTAACCAGTCTCTCGGTATGTCGCTACCCCCGGGATCAAACTGTATGCATTTAAAACGAATATATACAGAGCATGAAATCTCTTCTATCTGTTGAAATCTTGGTTCAGCAAAGTCACACAGATGAGCATTGCCCTGGTCATCTGAACCAACGCCAACAGCCTCGTCAGTAGGATCAGACACCACTCCATGACGCCTCCCAGGTGCTTCAAACACAGGGACAGCAGGCAGAGCCCCCGTCGGCTGGATCACCATGGCGGCCATCTCCGTGGCCCGAGCAAATTCCCAATTCTTATCAGACTGTATACTTTCATCAGAGACCGTCGCAGCTCCTTTCAGGGAGAGAGAGGATTCTGGTGAGGAGCACGGTCTTCCTCCTGAAATCATATCAACTCCCAGGATGGATCCCGCCTTAACCTTCATCAGCTGGAGGCACTTCGCCGGATTTCGCGAGCTTCGAACAATTTGCATCGCCCGCATCTTGAACCGCTTCATCTCTTCCAAATCCATACCGAGCCTGGCAACCGTCTGACGTGGAGAACCGCAAGGCCCTCAGGGAATAGCACTGAAACCAGAAACGCACCCACCCAACACCGCTGCCGCAGGGATCAGCACAGCGTTGAGTAAGAAAAGGGGAGATTAAAGGGAGGTTGAACCGAGGGAGAAACAAGGGAGGATTAGGAGAGGGAAAAAAGGGGAAAGGACAGAGAAACGCATCTGCCAAGCTTCACAGCAGAAATTAAAGGGATGAAGAGATTTTAGATCAAGGGGGAGGAAGGATTGAAGGAAGGAAGAGAGAAGAAAGAGGAATCTGAAGGAAGAAGATGGGATCAAAAGGAGGAAAGAACGGCATGTCGCCCATCAGCAGCAAATCGCCAGAACATCGCCACTCAGGCACTGTAGCAGGGGAAAGTGAAACTTTCAATTGAAAGCTGCCAGTCCTTACTTCTAAGAGTAGATTGTGTAAGCAATGTTTCTGGTGTCTTGGTTCTACTGCGAGGAACCTCATATGGCCATAAGTTAGAAGATTTATGCTAATACTGTAGATACTGTTCACATGCTAGAATGGGTTTTAATCTATTTACCATAGTTCTTCACCTGTATTTTGTTACTGAAAATAACCACAATGAAGAAATCCAAGTCGTACCTGGTATTTGTCTCTGTACACTTGAACTGCTGCTGCATGAGCCAGAAGTTGATTATGAGCTACTATATAAGGTTCCCTTCCTGAGTCACCCATGCTACAACCTGGCTTTGCCGAAGACGAGCATCTACCAGGTGCGTATGTACCACTGGAATAGCCACCAATACTGAAACTCCAAGGCTCGTTGAATGTTATCCAGTACTTTACCCTGTCACCAAACTCCCTGAAGCAGATGCTGGCATAGTCCTTGAAATCTTCCCTGATAATGTTGTTTGAATAAGTTCAATTTTTCTTTTCTTTTTCTTACAATATCATCTTGTTTCTTGTTGTTGATCACAGTAATGAGTTTGGATCCATGAACAAATATTATGAGCTGGTAGGTCATGTTTTACTTACACAATAAGCTGGCTTAAGAAGCCACCGTACTGCTGTTCTAATACTTGCGGGGAGTCCCAGTGAAAAAGGGTAACAAATGGTTCAATACCTGCATTGTTGGTTAGACATTAGGATGCAAACACATAGTAATACCAGAAACCAACTTTTACCTTCCGAAATGAGTTTATCGATGAGATTGTTGTAGTAATTGATTCCTTCCATGTTGACCCCTCCACTCAATTTCCCACCTGTAACCATGGTACCATTGCATGAGCTAGTTGATTGTGATCAATATCTGTTTCTTGTTAATCTAGATCGATTCTCAGTTAGAAGTGTGTCAGGGTTTCGGTGCATATCAGTGGGAAAGGTTTGCAAGTTTTAGCTGTAGTAATGAATGGTTAGCTGGGCTTTGTTCAAAACGTGTGGGATTAGTTGTGCACTTCACATCTGGAGTGTATTTAACTATAAGGTCATCAAGATTCTTTTACCATTAGCTGAGAATATAAGCCCTACATGTATAAGAAAACTGTAAAAGGTTATGAGAATACTTACTAGGCAGAATAAAGGTTATGAGAATACTTACTAGGCAGAATTCGTGACCAAGAAAGAGAAAATCTATAGGCATTAAAGCCCAAATCCTTCATGATGTTGACATCGTCCTACACAAGGTGGATGACACCTGATAGTATTAGGCATTGAGGTGAATATATATTAGTGGTCACTAGCTAGCATAATAAGTTTAAGCACTACCTTGTACCGGTGGTAGGAGTCTATTGCTACATCTCCATTGCTTCCATTTGCTATCTTTTCTGAATTTTGAAATTAGAGGAACTTTGATTACAAATCACCATAGTTAATCTGAAACTCTGAACATGAATGAATTGACATTGAGATTACGGAAGCACTTCTTTCGTGCATAGGTAAACAGTCTTGAGTTATGGAGCAGATGCTAAAGGTGAGACATTGGAGGCGCTAAGATCAAAATGCTTGCCGGCAGCGCTAAGTTTAGCATTCAGCACAAAGCTAAAAAGTTATTTTAAATCAGTTCATGTATATCGTTTTTAGTGTAAATGATTTTTTAGGTCCTTAACACCTACATGTGGTGCTAGGAGATATGGAAAATGAAGCTTAAAGATGTAATTGGAGATAGAAAACTGATGTGTCCATCTTAGCATCCAAAGTATGGCTGCTAAGGATGCGGATGCTCTTAGGGGCACAGCAGTGAGCCAAAGCGAACAAATAAAGTTGTTTGTTTGTTGCTATTTTCACACGAGGTAACTGAAGTATGGCGTAAGAAGAGTGATTGTTTAAACTTTAAACTATTATTAGACGTTCAAATCGTTTTTTTTCCTTTGCACTTGTGTTTGTCTTTTGCTGTGCTTGTTGGTAGGTGCGTATATTGGTGCCCCTTTACAAGCTATGAGCCTATGACCTTTCTGAATAATGAATTACCTTTGGTTCCTCACATATCAGTTGACCAGGTGGCTGAAGACCACTTTTAAGTCCTAATTAGATGTGCTTTTGTAGGAAGAGTACTTTCAAAATCTATAAATGAGGCCCGCATGTTATATCAAAGTTTTCTTTCCATTTAAGGGTATTCACAAGTTATGGTCAAGAAAGCACTTAACTACTCCCTCTGATCTGAAATAAATGACACATCCTCTATACAATGTCTATTTTACATTGTATAGAGGCTGTGTCAATTAATTTGGATCGGAGGGAGTAGTATTTTTTAATATAGAACTGAACCAGCTAAAAAAGTGGCAGTATATACTATGCTAGTAGAAGACCACTAGATTATCTGTGCTTGTTCATTCGAAAATTATCGTCTTTGCTTGCTTGTTAGGAAGTCGAGCGGCAAGTACTTTTTTTGCTTTTCCTTTTGGGAAATTTCAAGTGATTAACCTCTCTCAGTTTTATGTTGAGTTATTATTGTTCAGCTGTTCATAGTTAGTTCTCTTTGGTACTTTAACGAAGGGATTAGAAGCGCTTAATTTTAAGAATAATACTCAGAATAGGAATGTCTTGGCCTACCTTTACTTCACAGTGGGATGATTAGCTTGTTTATGACAAATCAATGGCAGTTAAAAAAGCAAAGACGAAACGCTGTGTGATCCTGTGCATGAGCAGAAGAAACAAGGACCTGGGTGATTGTGAGTGAAGGCGTCCCAGATGCTGGGTCCTCTGCCGCCTTCCCTCACAGTACCTTCATACTGCATCAGCGGCACACAAGGCGCGTCAGTGCGAATCGCCCGCGCTTCTCTTCCAGCAGCAATCTCCAGATTGTTCGAGAACTCACCTGGTACGCCGAAGAGGCCGTGCCGAAGAGGAAGTCCCTGGGGAATTGACTCCTCGCCATCTTGCCTGGGTTCGCGTCGGCCCGCGCTGCCGCCGCCGCCGTTGAGGAAAGCAAGTAGATAATGAGCAGCAGGGACATGGCTGTGCGTGCGTACTCCTCTATTCTTTCTCTCCGTGTGCTAATGTGCTCACCGAGGCTGGTGGTTATTTATAGTGTTTCTATTTCAAAAAGAGCAACTGGGTGGTGGAAGAAACGGATATCATTGTGCCCGGCTGCCTTTATAAGTCGCGCCAGTGTTGCCACCGAGCCAACAGTCACCAGCGAAATCTTCTCTTTGCTCTGCTCCATATCTCCATCGTCAACTCGCTCCATAACTCCTGGGAAACGAGGGAAGTAGGCGATAGTGATTGTACTAAACAAGTCTCAGTTAATATGGATCGGAGGAAGTACGTAGTAAATAAAGAAAGGTTGTTCGAGAAACTGTCCTGTTTGTGAGGCTTTTAGTCCCCTGGATTAGTTTAAGCCGAAACTTGTTTTTCTTTTTTCGAAACAGGGTTCGTATCGTATGCGTGTTTCTTTTGTATATACATACCCAATAACTTCTCGTGCAAAGAACATTATCTACGTTTGATTGAAATTCTAGTCTTTAGCATCGAAGGAACAACAAAAGGCATCATATTCCCGGTCCCATGCACGACCAGCCATTCCCAGGCACCGGAGTCGCCGATCTAGGGGAGGCAGAAAGTGCCACCTTCCGATCAGCACCCAAGCACGATCCCCTCCTACAGATCAATAATCATGCCTATCCAAATCTTAAACAGTGTGTCACAGCCCTAGCTTAGTCTTTGTCTGTCAATGCATGATCATCATGTCATCGTGCTTAAATTTCAATTTAATTTGAAATGGGGAATTAACAAACCCTGGCACCCTTTGAAATACTAGGTCCAAGTGAAATATTTTTCAATGAACCCAAAATGCCCTTAAAAAATGTTCATGATTTAGGGGAAAAGGTGTAAACCCTAAACATAAATGGTGCACATTTTTCCAGGACATATATGGGTTCTGAATTAATCCATACTTTAATTGAGTTGGAGCGAATAAATGCTATATATATTTTTATAGCTCCAACAATTTTGAAACTTGGTGAGGGCCACTGGATTAATCCTGTGAGTGCCCACAAAAAGTTTCAGAATTTATGAAAATGGTTTGGTCTTTGAATTAAATCAAAGCAGAATAGCAAAAATAGAAAACAGAAACAAATAAAAAAAAGAAGAGAGAAACCTTACCTGGCATGCTACTGTAGCAGAGGCCCAGCCCAGCTCCCCCTCCCTGTCGTCTTCCTCCTTGGACAGAAGGACAGGGGCGCGTGGTCGCCGCGCGCCGGCCACCTCCTGCTTACCTGCTCGCCGCTGGAGGCACCCAAGGGCGCCACGCACTCTCCCTCGACCCTCCTCGATCGCTCGCTCGTCCTCATCCCCTCTCTGCCTCTCTCTCCCGCGACCGCCGCGAGCGCCCGAGAACGCCGACGAGCACCACCGCGGCCACCGACCTCCCCACGCCAAGCCAGCTAGTCCACGAGCTCTGTCTCGCTGCCGCACACCTCTACACCGAGTCACGCGAGCCCGGACGCGTCACAGCATCGCCATCGCCATCGTCTTCACCTTCGGCCACCGATGGCCGCCGCCATCGATTCGTCGCCGTCCGGCCTTCTCCGAGCACGCTGACCGGCCCGTCTACTCCACCGTGAGCTCCCGCTCCGTTCCCCTCTCTCCCCGCGCTAGCTAGCACCCTCTAACCGCGCCAGCCGCCATGCCGTGAGCTTGCCCGCACCGGCCATGTCGCCACCGTGGCCAGCGCTCGCGTTTGACCAAACCGAGCTCACAGTAGTGCTCCTGGAGGTCCGTAGATGCCGCCCAGCCCCTCCGTTTGCTCGCCCGTGCCCTGTTCCACCGTGCCGCTCGAACCCGAAGCTCCGCCGCCGCCTGACCTCCTCGCCGGGCTCGATTCTGTCCATCCCCGGCAGCCCCGAGGCCACCAATGGAAGCGCCGCACCACTAGCTCCCCAACGCACCAACCCGAGCTCAAAACCGCCCTCTGTAGCACGTTTCCGACGCACGTCCGCCGCGGGAAATGGTCGCCGGCGGCTAAACGCCGGCGGGCTGACGTGGCAACGTCATTAGTCGCTAATGACCCCGCTAATCACCCCCTCGAGCCACTGCCATGTGGGCCCCTGTGCCTGTTTAGGTTAGTCTAATTTTACGTTTAGATTAGTGCTAATCCTGTGGCCCCACGTGTCCGCTTTGACCTTGGCCAAGTCAGCGTTGACCGGGGCCACCTGTCTGCGACCCTAACCAGCCCTGGGTCACTGATCAATGGGCCCCACTGGTGAGGTTTGACCCTGGGCGGATCAGTTGACCTGCTGACGCAAGTGTGACGCCATGCTGACGTCATAATGCAATTAGCTGGATTTTCTTATTTAGAAATAAATCTGAAAATTCCAGAAAATAGTTAAAACTTCAAAAATTCACAGAAAATAAACCGTAGCTCAGAATGAAATAATTTATATATGAAAAATGATCTGAAAAATATGAAGAATATGTTTATGGCATTTTCATGCATGATAGAACAACTTTTGGCTACTATTTAGGACAAATCAAATAAATGACATTTAAATAACCACATGTGGAGTTTGAATTTGAACCTTTGGTTCAAACCAACTTCATTTAATCTGGTTGCTAGTTGCATTAGCTCAATCAACACTCATATTGCCATGTCATGATCATGCATCATATTTTTGCATTGCATTGATTGTGTTCCTTCTTGTTTGCCGGTGTTTTTTCCTTCTCGGTAGAAGACGATTCCGACGTTGTGATCGTTGACACCGATGAAGGGCTATACTATCTTCAGAAGTGCCAGGCAAGCAAACCCCCATTGAGCATTTTGATATATTCCCACTCTCTCGCTCTTGCTCTCTTTTATTGCATTAGGACAACAACGATTCAACTGTTACTTGTTGCGGTAGTTGAACCCATTCCTATGCATGACCTGTCTTTGCCACAGTAATTAGTAAAACCCACTAGCATGAGTAGGAGTTGTTTGAGCCACGATGTGCCTACTCATTCATGCTTGCTTGTTATGCCTGCTATGCTTAGAGTTGTGTTAGGTCTGATTCATCTGGGATAAATTGGAATGTTATGAACATGTTCTAATGTTGAGAGCTAAGTGTGTGAACACGATTTGGTAAAGGTAGCGATGAGAGGCCATGTAGGAGTACATGGTGGGTTGTCTCATTGGGACCGTCCTCAGGAACTGAGTTCCGTGTTTGTGATCCAAGAACAGTTACTACCACACATTGGGCTCCGGGTGCTCCAAGCTCTCTCAACTTATTAACCGCCTTGATCTCTGTCCAGGAGTCGCAACTAGTTTCTGGTGTTTGTAGGATATGTGTTGGCGGCCGTGCATAGCGCTGACCTTAGGGGTGGGCTATGATGCGGTAGGACACCGAGGCACGGTGTACCAAGTGACACCCGAATGGTGCTCTTGGGAACCCTGCACTCATCGTTTGGGGCCGTGATAGAAACTTCGGCCGGACTTCCTTTGCGGATACAACCTCAAATAGGCGATAAACCTGAACTAGAGTCTTGTGTGGTTAGTCAGGTCGTGGCCGACACCCTCGCCAGGCTTCCGCTTGAAGGTTGCCGAGATACATGACGTGTACATGGTGGTAAGTGATGAGAGCGTGTGTGAAGAAGTACACCCCTGCAGGGTTAATTATCTATTCGAATAGCCGCGTCTGCGGATATGGACTACTTGGAAGCTTACATTGTTCATAGATAACATGAAGTGGATACCCTAAAATGCTTGATGACGGGAAAATGGGGCGACAAGAATACTCGCGTCCACGTCATAGAGACAGATAGGAATATGAATTTAAATTGCGCGAATGTAAATGACCAATATCAAAGATTGCGGTTCATACTTCCGGAACTCATACATTTATATATAAATTCCGTTAATTACATCTCCGAAGAGAAGACCCCTGATTAAGAATTCCAACATATCTATTACATAGGATTACATCACATATGACTATTACAAAAGATAAAATAAAACTAAGAAATCCTCCTCGCTGCCGTTGGCGAAACCCTGCTTGGCGAACTTGAAGTTTATCTTCGTATTTATGCTTGGCACTTTCAATATATATTTCCCTAGCATGCTTCATTTATTTCGCTACTGAAATATGCTGGACGTGGCATTTGATTTTACCCTACATTTGAAAGGTAGGATATATACGCATACATCATAATTTATTCTTGTACTCATATCAGCAGTACAAGAAGTGTGTATGCAATTTTAGCTATGGACATGCACAGAACTTTTCGACATGCATGAAGCGACAGCTACATATACTTGGCTTTGCATATTTATTCCAGTACTAGTCGATAGAGTACTGACTTGTTGTGGAGGCAGACTGAATTATCTGCCGACCTTCCGGGATGTGCATTTATTCTTTTTTTTATATACGACATATGTTTACTTGCACTAGTATTACTAGTACAAGGATATGCGTCAGACACTAATTTATTTAATCAGCTGTCCAACATGGATTTTGATGACGAAGTACAATCTTTCTAATTGCTCATGGAGCTATGGTATGAAGTATGATTTTGTACATGATTTTTACCACCGATGCATATAAACATATAACTATCATACATGCAGAAAATGGAGACATGCACGATTTAATTTATGGGGATGCACTGTTTCGCATGCATCAAATTATACGCAATGCAATATGTTTGGAAGTTGATTTATAGTAAATTCACAAATTTCAGAACCTAGGCCTAGTTTGACGTGCTAATGGGTGATGGCGCGTGCACGGTACATTTTTATCAGTGTAGGCAAAGTGCAAATACCTTAGTAATTTAGCAAGCCACATGTTGCTATGCCTGAAATTTCCTAGCCATGCAAAGGTTAATTTGATACTAACCGTAAGCAGATTATTTTATTCCATCGTCAGATATGCACGCTCCTCTACTAGTACATGGCTACTAGTTAATCCACAAGGACATGTAACGATTTTGGGTATGATGATTATTCGGCTACTGAATATGGGTAGCTCTTTAATGAAATTTTAGAGCTTTAGCCTGTGTCAATATGACCAAACCAAAGACATGACTTGTAGTATTATATACATGAATTTAGAGCACCTTGGTTTGTGTCAATGTAACCAAACCAAGTGCAGATTTTTTTTTTATGATCACATGGATTTAAAGAAACCTGATTCATGTCATTTTAACCAAAACAGGAGCAGAATTTAGTAACACGTAATTTTAGAGCGACTTGGCTTGTGTCAATGTAACCAAGCCAAGAGCCAAATTTTAATAGTATGCATGATTTTTATAGCACCTTGGTTTGTGTCAATGTGACCATACCGAGAGCCAGTTTATTATGATCATGAGGGCCAGGGGAAGGCAATTCAGCATTTATCAACATGATCAAGCCAAGAACAAAGACCTATATATCTACTAGGGAGAGAAAATCCCCTAGTTTGTGTCAATGTGACCAAACTAGCAGATGAGGAGGAGGAACTCCATGGTATGTGTCGATGTGACCACCCAAGGAGCAAGGAAGGGACTTTATTTCCTACCTTCTTGCAGATGTCCTCTGGGATTTCTCTTCTCGTCTGCAACGAGATCAGCAGCCGGCGGCAGCTTTGTGTGTGCTTTTGCTGTATATGGGCGTGTGGGAAGGAAGCGATGGATGGCTGGGGTGAATGAATGATCGATGAGCAGCGATGGACTGAAATGAACGTGAGCCAACCCCGTGGATACTGAACGAGCAGCTATTTATAGCGAGCAGGCGAGTAGCGGAGCGCTCTGGCGTGCGCGCCCACGTCCTCGATCGTGCGATCGTGTGAGATCGTGGAGCGGGGCTGCTTTTTCCTTTCTTTCTTTTATTTCTTTAATCCTTAATTGACCGGCAACGTCCCATCATCTGACATGGGCTTAATTAAGCTATATGTTCTGTGGGTCTTGAGCACTAACCCATTGCTTAATTGGGCTGGCTGATGGCTAGGGCTACATACCTTATATCCTTTGCGTGACAGTAAAATAAACAATCATGCAAATATATTCTTTCCATCAAAACTATACATGAATATTTCAGTAACGGCCTGACACATTTTCTTTATACATCGCCATGCGTCATATTATTTTACATGAACATCATTGTGCCAATATTTCCTTTAGCAGTGACAAAATATTAGTCTGGTCTATGAAACTTTGAATTTGGGTCAACATCGGAATTTCGCCGTTGATAACAGTGTATGTGTATGAAAGTCATATGTCCTCTAATTTATGCGAGGATATGGCTCCTTCCCTTTTATTTTCGGGTCTGTTATTTTATATTGAGCGGCACTGTGGAAATTCATTATGGTATTTTTTTATCCACGTATTCGGCAATTCACTACTTTTGAAGCAATTGATTTTATAAAACATCATATTTTACTTTGGCCAAAATCGGTGTCAACAATGCTCAAGATAAGTGTGAGTGCTATGGATGGCCTTCTCGTAGGGCGACGGGAGCGGATCCATAGTGGTGTATTGTGGTCGTGACTATGTGGACTCGTGTGCGCTCTCTCACCCCAAAGAAGTTGCTGGTAGTCGTAGTTCAGGATAGCCACTGAGTCAAAGCTGGCTTGCTGCAGTTAAACCCCACCACACCCTTCTTGATAATGATGCATATGTAGTTAGTTCTGATGTAAGTCTTGCTGAGTACCTTTGTACTCACGGTTGCTTAATTTATGTTTTTGCAGAGGAGACTTTAGTCTCGCTAGTGTTTTCTGCGATGAGTTCGACGTTGACCGATTAGTTTGGGAATCGCAGACAGAGGTCTGGCTCCTATGGAGTGTCTTGTAGATAGACAGGCTTTCTAGCCCTCTTTCTTTTCAGCTGTCTGTACTCAGACAGGTTATGCTTCCGCTTGTTGCTTGTATGACTTTGTATTTTGGGTCATGAGACCCATGATTGTAATATCATGTTATGTATGGCTCTTCAAAGCCTCTTAAATAAATACTCCGAGTCATAGAGTTATGTTGTGATGCCATGTTGTATCTACACATATCATGCATATTGTGTGTATGTTTTAAAATGCATTGGTATGTGTGGGATTCGACACCTAGTTATCTGTTTTGGTAGCCTTCCATACAGGGAAATGCCTCCTAGTGCTTCCACTGAGCCTTGGTAGTTCGCTACTGCTCCGGAACACATGGATTGACCGACATGTATCCTTATTTGCTCCTGTGTCTGTCCCTACGGGGAAATGTCACGCGGTGTTACTAGAGTCCTGCTAGCTTGCTACAGCCCAGTACACACGCCGATGACCGACATGTGTATTGCTGGGTTACCTATGTCTATCCCTGTACGTTTGTGCCACCTTAGTTTATGACTAGTCATGTCGACCCGGGTTCTCTGTCATATGGAGGCTAGCATCACAATCATATACGTGAGCCAAAAGACGCAAACGATCCCGGCCAAGGTAAAGGTGGCAGCCATGGGTTACCGTGCGTGAGGCCGCAAAGTGATATGATGTGTCTTATGCTAGATCGGTGTGACTTAGGATCGGGGTCCTGACACAGTGCCGACGCCCATGATCTAAATTGTTATTTTTTTCTCTAGAGTAGGGCACAGGCACTACGAGCAGAGCAACATTTTTTTTGACGAGTAGTACTTGTGACGCCCCCGACTTAATCGTGCGCTAATCATACAATCAAATGCACACGATCAAGCCTAGGGACTCACTTGAAGATATCACAACACAACTCTAAACTCAAATAAAATAATACAAGCTTTATATTACAAGCCAGGGGCCTCGAGGGCTCGAATACATAAGCTTACGCATACAAGCGTCAGCGGAAGCAACAACAGTATCTGAGTACAGACACAAAGTTAAACAAATCTGCCTTAAGAAGGCGAAAACAAAAAACGACATCTGATCGAAAGAGGCAAGGCCTCCTACCTGGGAGCCTCCTGACTACTCCTGGTCGTCGGCGGTCTCCACGTAGTAGTAGGCTCCTCCAGAAGTGTAGTAGTAGTCGTCGGCGGTGGCAGCTGACTCCGGGGCTCCGACATCTGGTCGCAGCAATCGGGTATGGGGAAAAAGAGTAGCAAAGCAACTGTGAGTACTCATCTGAAGTACTCGCAAGACTGACATCAGAACTATGCTATGCATGCATCGGTATCAAAGAAAGGCTGTATATGTGGACTGAACTGCAGAAATGCCAGAATAGAGGGGAAGACCTAGCCTATCGAAGACTAGCATCTTCAGCGGTCTTGCAGCATAAGAAGAGTGCAGATTAGCATATTATAAGTTATCAAGCATGTTGGAGCAAGGCCTAGAGATCCTTTCTCGGCTCCCTGCGAGAAAGCAATCCCGGAGCTTACAATTAATTAACATGTATCCAGTTCAAGTACTAATAGATCGGGATACAACACTGAGCGTCCTGTTACCGTGGACACGGCTATTCGAATAGATAACTTCCCTGCAGGGGTGCACTACTGTTACCCAGCACCCTCGATTACATCTGGCCGGACACATTTGCTGGGTAATGCCCGGCCTCGGGTAATCGACACGACGTAGTCCTACCTAGGCTCAACAGAGAGGTCCCCGCCGGTCTACATCCTAAGCGCTCAGGGTTCTTGGGCCCATCGCCCTTTGCACTCCGGGTCGTTATGCGACGAGCCGGGACGAGCACCACCTCATCCTGGATGCTGGCCTGACAGGCCCACAATGCTGAACTGGACGTCTGACAGAGCTTTCAGCTGATACATACGACGTAGAGGGTCCCATAACCATTATCCCACGTGGTGGTAGTGCGTTTAGGGCCAACGACCCACTCAGATCAATACCCAAAAACAAGGGCCAGGCCCATCCCTTTCTAGGGCAGTCTCTGCCTGCCCGACCGCGCCTCGTAATTATCTCGCAGGTACCATCCTGGTCAACCTGCTTTCACACCTCTCGCGGGTACCCCTCGGGGTCGACCCGACTTTATTCAGTAAATGTAGTAAAATCCCATTAACTGTGTGTTCAGAACATCAAGGAGGATTCCGAGGAATCACCCTTGTTGGAATCCTACCCGATGTAGTCCGTCAAGGAGAACCAGGAGGAATCACCCTCGATGGTCCACACTTGAGGGGGTTGCACGACAGAAGCCTCACCGGAGGTGGAGGAAGAGGAATCACCCTCGGTAATCCACGTCTGACTAGCTGAGCTACAAAGGCATCATCGGGAGTGAGTTAAGAGGTATCACCCTCGTCACTCGAGGATAACTCTGTAGAGTCGAACAACTTAGGGGGTGTGCGGTGTTGTGCTGGTCTCAGCCTGTCGATCACATCGATCGGGGCATTAGTAACTAAGCGGGGCAACTAGAGCAAGGAAGGGGGCCACCGATGGATTATCAACCAAACTATACTAAGTATCTCGGATAACAGGCAGGTATCAATAACAGTTACAAAAACAAGCTATACAGCAGTATAGGATAAAACAGAACAGTAGCAATTTCTAATGCAAGCAGGAGGAAGAAGGAGTAGGTGATATAGGCATGCTCAAGGGGGTTTTCTTGCCGGGTTGCTCTGCGGCAAAAGAGGGGTCTTCGACGGTGTAGTAGTCCTGCGGGGCGGCGTCGGTCTCGGTGTCTAACGAAAGAGAAGGAGGGGGAAGAAACAATAAATTTACGACAAAAATGCAACAGTGATGTATGGCATGTCTAAATGATATGCAGATGAGCTATACTGACTATCTAAGTGTTTTAGTTAATTTAGGAATTTATTTGGATTGATTTTATTAAGGTCAAGCACTATTCATTTATCGAAATCAGTCAAAAAGTTCCATGTTCATCTAGTTAGAAGTGTTGGACAGGCATTTTGATTACATATTCAGATTCTTCATATTTTTCTGATTATTTTTCATATATAAATTATTTTCATCTGACTTACGGTTTAATTTATATGATTTTTCAAAGTTTTAAACATTTTCTGGAATTATTTTATTTAATTAAATTTAGAATTATCCGAAACAGTACTTAGTGACGTCAGCATGACGAAATGGTGACGTCAGCAGTCAATAGTACGGTTGAACAGTCAAACCTGACCAGTGGGTCCCACTGGTCAGTGACTGAACTAATTAAACAGAGTTAATTTAATTAAACTAATCCTAATTATCTAGCGGGACCCACCTATCAGTGTCTATTTTAATTATAGATTAAGTTTAAATTTGAATTAGCACTAATTAACCGAGGGGGCCCCACATGTCGGTCTCACTGGGTTGCCCAGTCAGCAGTTGACTGGGTCAACCCAGTCAACTAGGTCCCGTGGGGCCCGCTGTCAGCCACACAGAGGTGGGGCCCGCGGTGCCACGTCGTCGCCGGCGCCGGAATACGCTCCGACGTGCGACGGACGCGGCCGTGAGCTCTGGTGAGCTCGGGTTTCGCGCATGGTGGCCCGTTTTGCTCGATTCTTGCGGCGTTCGAAAGCTTACGGTGTCGCGCATCGCGTGGTGCTACCCATTCGACCGGAGACGGCCGGTACACGGCGGAGCGTCGACGGCGACGGCGGTGAGCTACGGGCGGAATCGGGCACGCGGCTCCGGTGTGTATTTGCGCACCCATTCGGTCGCGCTCGAGCGAGAGTGCAACGCCGCGTCGATCTAACCTACTGGTGCGGGCTACGGTGGTCGGAAGCGACGGCTACGGTGAGCTCGGGCGGCGGACAGAACATGGCGAGGCGGCGAGCTAGCTGGGAGGAAGCATGCTGCGCGAGGGAAAGCACGGAGGGAGGGAGGAGCTCACCAAGCGGCTAAGGAAAGCCCTCGACGGCTTAGGAGCGCAGACGGAGGCCGGGGACGACGGGGATCGCGGGCGACAGTGAGATGATGCCGAGCTCGATCCCGGCGATGTGGTTGCGCAGAGCTCGGTCCAGCGGTCGGAGAAGAAGGAGAAGAGGCAGGCGGAGCGATTGAGCTCGGTCTCAGGCGGCGAGGACGGCGGTAGCCACGGCATTGAGCTCGGCCATGGCGGCGAAGTCAGGCATCTGCGCGGGGAGAAGAGAACGGGCGAGGGGTAAGAGGATGGGAGCTAGGGTTCGCCCTGGGGGTCCGCGGGGTTCTTGTCTACGCGAGGAACACGGTGGATGGCCGACGCGTGCGACATCGGCGACGTGTCGACGGGCGCAGCCGACAGCGCGAGGAAGACGGCGGGAAGTGGAAGAAAGGCCGCGGTGGGCCGGGCCTGTTCTTACTGTACACTGGAAGCCCAGTGCGCCAGTAAGCTTCTGCCCTTTTCTTTTTATTTTTCTGTTTTCTGCTTTAATTTTGTTTTGCAAATTGTTTGGCCACTGGTTGACTTTTATAAATTAGGTGACTTGGCTCAAATATTACAGTGTATTATTATCTACCACCAAAAACTGGTTTGGGTAAAATATGATTTCATTTGTAATTCTATTAATTTGAAATGGATTAAAAGGTGCTGTTTGGTTACTGTTTTAGGTTGATAGAGTCACTCAGTGAATTTTGGTGATGTTGATTTCCTGAACATATTTAGTTATGAATTATTTATTATTTAATGAACATTTTTATTTCAAATTTGATCAACTTTTATTTTTCACTTTGAATTTAAATTGCAATTTGAATTGGATTTTGAAATGAGATATGATGCAATGATGATCAAGCATAGTTAAGCATGGTGACTTGGCATTAACAAAAGGTGATCAGTGTAGCTGTTACATGGGGATGCTACAATTCTCCTCCTCTAAACGAAATTCTCGTCCCGAGAATTAAGAGGCGGAAGGGAAAAGGTCGGGGTATTCTTCACGAAGACGATCTTCGCGTTCCCAAGTGGCTTCATCTTCAGAATGATTTGACCACTGAACTTTGAGAAGCTTGGTCGACTTCTGTCGGGTTTGTCGTTCAGCTTGATCAAGAATGCGGATCGGATATTCTTGATACGATAGATCTTCTCGCAATTCGAGCACTTCATGATCCACTGCTCGGATAGGATCCTTGAAGCAGCGTCGGAGTTGCGATACATGAAAGACATCATGCACTTGAGAAAGGTTCGGCGGCAATTCCAATTGATATGCCACTTCTCCACGTCGGGCGAGGATACGGAACAGGCCAATGTAGCGAGGAGCTAACTTGCCCTTGATCCCAAATCGATGAGTGCCCTTCATCGGAGTGACACGAAGATAAGCTTGTTCGCCAGGTTGATAGACCATTACGTTGTGTTTACGGTCATAATTGCTCTTCTGACGAGACTGGGCAGTTTTCAAGTGTTCACGGACAATGCGGACTTGTTCTTCATCTTGTTGAATAATGTCCGGACCAACGGGTGATCGTTCCCTAGTTTCTGACCAATTCAGAGGGGTTCGGCATTTTCGTCCATAAAGAACTTCAAATGGTGCCATCTTCAAACTAGCCTGATAGCTATTGTTGTAAGAGAATTCGGCATACGGGAGAGATTCCTCCCATTTCTTACCGAATGAGATGACACAGGCTCGAAGCATATCCTCAAGCACTTGATTGACTCGTTCAACTTGTCCCTGAGACTGAGGGTGAAATGCGGTGCTGAAGGACAGATGAGTTCCCATAGCTTCTTGGAAACTGTTCCAAAATCTGGAGGTAAAGAGGCTGCCACGATCTGAACTGATCTCCAACGGAACACCGTGGAGTGACACGATTCTGGAAACATACAAGTCTGCTAACTGACTAGCAGTGATTGTCTCCTTGACTGGCAGAAAGTGAGCAACCTTTGAGAATCGGTCAATGACGACGAAGATAGCATCATGACCCTTCTGTGATCTGGGAAAACCAGTAATGAAATCCATTTCGACTTTGTCCCATTTCCACTCAGGAATATCAAGTGGTTGCAGAAGTCCAGCAGGCCTTTGATGTTCTGCTTTGATGCAACGGCAAACGTCATACTGAGCAACATAGCGAGCAATGTCTCGCTTCATATCAGGCCACCAATATCTCTGTCGGATGTCTTGGTACATCTTTGTGCTGCCGCGGGGTCATATTCAGGTGTCCCGTTCTAGGAACCACCAAGCGGTTTTTGAAGTACAAGGCGCCATCAGTAGTAATAGTGAAGACTAAGGGCTTTCCCCTTTTGATATCTCGCTTAATTTTCTCGACCTCAGAGACTAAATTCAACAACCAGGATATTGAGATGACCCTGTGGAACAATGTGAAGATTCAACTTGCGAAGTTCTTCATAAAGCATAGGTTGAGCTTCCTAAACCATGAGGTTGTTGCAATAAGCTTTGCGACTCAAGGCATCGACCATTACATTAGCCTTGCCAGGGGTATAAGAAATATTCATGTCATAATCGGCTATTGTCTCGAGCCATCTCTGTTGACAAAGGTTCAGATCTGGTTGGGTATACAGATACTTCAAACTCTGGTGGTTCGTGTATATCTCGCAACGATTACCAAGGAGGTAATGTCGCCACAGTTTGAGAGCATAAATAACTGCTGCAAGCTCGAAATCATGTACTGGATAATTTTCCTCACGAGGACGCAATTGATGAGAGCCATAAGCAATTACTTTGCGCTCTTGCATTAGGACACAACCTAATCCTTGACGGGATGCGTCGCAATATATCACAAAGTCCTTTTGGGAATCCGGGGGTGCTAGCACTGGGGCAGATGTCAACTTATCTTTAAGTGTCTGAAAGCTTTCCTGGCACTTTTCTGTCCACTCAAACTTAACACCTTTGTGGAGCAGATCAGTCAACGGCTTAGCAATTTTGGAGAAGTTCTCGACGAATCGGCGACAATAACTAGCGAGACCGAGAAAACTTCGGACTTGCTTGACATTCTTCGAAGGAGTCCAGTCAAGAATGGCCTGAACTCATTCAGGGTTAACGGCAATGCCATCTTTGGAAATCACATGACCAAGATAGGTCACCTCAGATAACCAGAATTCACACTTGGAAAATTTGGCATATAGTTGATGTTCTCGAAGTTTCTCCAATACCAGCCGAAGATGTACGGCGTGTTCTTCTTCGTTCTTGGAAAATATAAGGATATCATCCAAATAAACCACGACGAACTTGTCGAGGTATTCCATGAAGATATAGTTCATCAAGCGAGAGAAGGTTGCTGGAGCATTAGTTAATCCGAAGGACATGACGGTGTACTCATATGATCCATAGCGAGTAACGAAAGCAGTCTTCGGAATATCCTCTTTACGAACTCGGATCTGATGATAACCCAACCTCAAGTCAAGTTTAGAGAACACAGAGGATCCAGCAAGTTGATCATAAAGGTCATTGATCCGGGGAAGTGGATATTTGTTCTGGATTGTTGCTTGGTTAATAGGCCGATAGTCCTGGACCAATCGGTTAGTTCCATCCTTCTTCTTAACAAAGAGAGAAGGTGCTCCCCAAGCAGAAGAACTGGGGCGAATGAAACCCTTTTTAAGTGACTTGTTGATTTCCTCCTTAAGTTCAAGGAGTTCATGAGGCGGCATCTTGTATGGGCGCTTGGCAATAGGGGTAGTGCCAGGTTTCAAGTCGATGACGAACTCGACAGCTCTAACCGGGGGTATCCCTGGAAGTTCTTCTGGAAAGACGTCCGGAAAATCGCGAACGACTGGAACGTTCTCAATTCCCTCAAGAGGTGAAGCGTTCAAAGCATTCATAGCATATATCTGGCTCTCGGCATCCTGAGCTGTTCGGGTTGAGTATTTGACTGTCTGGCCAGAAGGGTGAGTGAGGTGAACTGATTCAGTAGCACAGTCAATCAGGGCTTGATGAGGACCCAACCAATTCATGCCCAGAATGACATCTATGGTAGAAACCTTGAGGGCCATGAGTGAAGCAGTGAATTGTAATCCTCCAATTTCAATGTGGTTGTTGTGGGCTATCATCGAGGTATCCCATCTGGAACCCAGAGAACTAACCACTAGTGGAGGGTACAAGTTTTCGAATGATAAGTCTTGCTTGCGTGCAAACGCTTCAGAAATGAAAGAATGCGATGCTCCTGAATCAAAAAGAACAGTAGCTGGGACTGAATTCACTAGAAGGGTACCCATCACAATTTTGGGGTCCTGTCGAGCTTCTTCAACCTTTACATGATTAACATGACCACGACTGAGTGCAGGCGGCCTGGCATTAAGGTTTCTGGGCTGACGAGCTCTTGTACTTTGCTTCTGGGTCGGGCGGCAGCTGGCAGCACGGTGCCCTGGCTGACCACACTTGAAACCATCATTATGGGGAGGGACCATAACATTGGGCTGTCCACCCTGAACCGTTAGCTGTCTCGGCGGCGGAGGCAGACGAGGTGCAACATAAGACGGCCTTGGTGTTGGAGCAGGTCGGTGGTAAACATTGTGCGGAATCCAGACTTGACGTTTTTGAGCAGGCTGACCCGAGGATGAGCCAATATCTCGAGTACGCTTAAGCGATTCCTGGTACTCAGTCAGAGAAGTTTCAACTCGGAAAGCTTGGCTGACAAGCGTCGCAAAATCCGCGCAATCATGGACAACAAGTGCGAGCTTTATATCAGGATGCAGTCCTTCACGGAACTTCTCTTGTTTGCGAGCATCAGTGCAGACGTCATCTGCAGCATAACGGGATAATTCAAGGAATTTCCTCTGATATTCATCAATAGTCATCTTGCCCTGTGTGAGTTTACGGAACTCCGTCTTCTTCTGGTCGATCAGCCCTTGAGGAATGTGTCGTGCACGGAAGGCTGACTAGAATTCCTACCAAGTGGTTACAGTTCCAGTAGGCAGGCCACCCCTATGACTTTCCCACCATTGAGCAGCAGGACCTTTCAGATGAAATGCCGCAAAGGTGACGTAACTGTCAGGGGCAACATTAGCTGACTCCATCTCAAACAGGATGTCACGAAGCCAATCATCAGCATCCATAGGGTTGGTGGAGTTGCGGTAAACAGACGGGTTGAGGCGCACGAAATCTTGAAGTGATATCGGGCCAGGCTCCTGACGAGCATCGTTGTGTTCCAATCGATTTACCAGACTCTCATTGAGCTGACGGTTCAGTTCAAACTGCTGCATCATTGCGGCAATATAAGGTGGAGGTGGAGGATCGTCAACCATCCTGCCAAATCAACAGGGGCAGTTTAGCAAGAACAACTGCAGGTGTATGGAGTTATTCAAGATGTAACATGGGCAATGAACAAAAAGTGCATTAGATACATATTGGTAGTCATTAAAGACATACAGATACATGCACGGAGTTGATTACATGCTGTTAGCATGAGTTCGGAAGAGACAAACAACCTAGACATACTAGGCGGCACGCAGGCACGCGATGGAGGTTACCACAACGGGACATAGCAAAGGCTACGTCAACGTCGGAGAAAACTATTGAAGCCTGGTATCAGCAGGTGACGACCCAGGGTGCCCTCGATAAAAGGTTCCTGCGGCCCTCGATAAAAGCTGATAGCATGCATTCAAAGGAATAACTACAGATAATTAGACCTCTGGATGGATGTGATCACGAGAACCTAAAGTTAGAGTTAGTAAAATCTTTAACCCGAAAGGAAGAGAAGTTCAGAACCCAGAGTATAGAAGAGGAATAAAAGATCCTAATACCACCCATTGGTGACGTGGGCCCGTAAGCCACACAGCCATGTTAGTAAAACAGTTTTGGAGACTAGAACTTCAACCAAGGAGTTGGAAAGGGGGGTTCCTATAGGCAGTCGGCTCTGATACCAACTTGTGACGCCCCCGACTTAATCGTGCACTAATCATACACGCAAATGCACACGATCAAGCCTAGGGACTCACTTGAAGATATCACAACACAACTCTAAACTCAAATAAAATAATACAAGCTTTATATTACAAGCCAGGGGCCTCGAGGGCTCGAATACATAAGCTTGCGCATACAAGCGTCAGCGGAAGCAACAACAGTATCTGAGTACAGACACAAAGTTAAACAAATCTGCCTTAAGAAGGCAAAAACAAACAGCGACATCTGATCGAAAGAGGCAAGGCCTCCTGCCTGGGAGCCTCCTGACTACTCCTGGTCGTCGGCGGTCTCCACGTAGTAGTAGGCTCCTCCAGAAGTGTAGTAGTAGTCGTCGTCGGTGGCAGCTGACTTCGGGGCTCCGACATCTGGTCACAACAATCGGGTATGGGGAAAAAGAGTAGCAAAGCAACCGTGAGTACTCATCCGAAGTACTCGCAAGACTGACATCAGAACTATGCTATGCATGCACCGGTATCAAAGAAAGGCTGTATATGTGGACTGAACTGCAGAAATGCCAGAATAGAGGGGAAGACCTAGCCTATCGAAGACTAGCATCTTCAGCGGTCTTGCAGCATAAGTAGAGTGCAGATTAGCATATTATAAGTTATCAAGCATGTTGGAGCAAAGCCTAGAGATCCTTTCTCGGCTCCCTGCGAGAAAGCAATCCCGGAGCTTACAATTAATTAACATGTATCCAGTTCAAGTAGTAATAGATCGGGATACAACACTGAGCGTCCTGTTACCGTGGACACGGCTATTCGAATAGATAACTTCCCTGCAGGGGTGCACTACTGTTACCCAGCACGCTCGATTACATCTGGCCGGACACACTTGCTGGGTAATGCCCGGCCTCGGGTAATCGACACGACGTAGTACTACCTAGGCTCAACAGAGAGGTCCCCTCCGGTCTACATCCTAAGCGCTCAGGGGTCTTGGGCCCATCGCCCTTTGCACTCCGGGTCGTTATGCGACGAGCCGGGACGAGCACCACCTCATCCTGGATGGCACTGGCCCGACAGGCCCACAATGCTGAACTGGACGTCTGACAGAGCTTTCGGCTGATACATACGACGTAGAGGGTCCCATAACCATTATCCCACGTGGTGGTAGTGCGTTTAGGGCCAACGACCCACTTAGATCAATACCCAAATCCGTTAGCGAATTATTAGGAGCTCGCGGTGACGATCAGTACTCCTGTCGTACCGTCTCGAGGAAGTGCAACAAGGGCCAGGCCCATCCCTCTCTAGGGCGGTTTCTGCCTGCCCGGCCGC
Organism: Elymus sibiricus; assembly: GCA_039707655.1. Lineage (NCBI taxonomy): Eukaryota > Viridiplantae > Streptophyta > Magnoliopsida > Poales > Poaceae > Elymus > Elymus sibiricus. Next base: position 172,418,743 of record CM077676.1, read on the forward strand.
GCCTCGTAATTATCTCGCAGGTACCATCCTGGTCAACCTGTCTTCACACCTCTCGCGGGTACCCCTCGGGGTCGACCCGACTTTATTCAGTAAATGTTGTAAAATCCCATTAACTGTGTGTTCAGAACATCAAGGAGGATTCCGAGGAATCACCCTCATTGGAATCCTACCCGATGTAGTCCGTCAAGGAGAACCAGGAGGAATCACCCTCGATGGTCCACACTTGAGGGGGTTGCACGACAGAAGCCTCACCGGAGATGGAGGAAGAGGAATCACCCTCGGTAATCCACGTTCGACTAGCTGAGCTACAAAGGCATCATCGGGAGTGAGTTAAGAGGTATCACCCTCGTCACTCGAGGATAACTCTGTAGAGTCAAACAACTTAGGGGGTGTGCGGTGCTGTGCTGGTCTCATCCCGTCGATCACATCGATCGGGGCATTAGTAACTAAGCGGGGCAACTAGAGCAAGGAAGGGGGCCACCGATGGATTATCAACCTAACTATACTAAGTATCTCGGATAACAGGCATGTATCAATAACAGTTACAAAAACAGACTATACAGCAGTATAGGATAAAACAGAACAGTAGCAATTTCTAATGCAAGCAGGAGGGAGAAGGAGTAGGTGATATAGGCATGCTCAAGGGGGTTTGCTTGCCTGGTTGCTCTGCGGCAAAAGAGGGGTCTTCGACGGTGTAGTAGTCCTGCGGGGCGGCGTCGGTCTCGGTGTCTAACGAAAGAGAAGGAGGGGGAAGAAACAATAAATTCACGGCAAAACTGCAACAGCGATGTATGGCATGTCTAAATGATATGCAGATGAGCTATACTGACTATCTAAGTGTTTTAGTTAATTTAGGAATTTATTTGGATTTATTTTATTAAGGCCAGGCACTATTCATTTATCAAAATCAGTCAAAAAGTTCCATGTTCATCTAGTTAGAAGTGTTGGACAGGCATTTTGATTACCTATTCAGATTCTTCATATTTTTCTGATCATTTTTCATATATAAATTATTTTCATCTGACTTACGGTTTAATTTATATGATTTTTCAAAGTTTTAAACATTTTCTGGAATTATTTTATTTAATTAAATTTAGAATTATCCGAAACAGTACTTAGTGACGTCAGCATGATGAAATGGTGATGTCAGCAGTCAACAGTACGGTTGAACAGTCAAACCTGACCAGTGGGTCCCACTGGTTAGTGACTGGACTAATTAAACAGAGTTAATTTAATTAAACTAATCCTAATTATCTAGCGGGACCCACCTGTCAGTGTCTATTTTAATTATAGATTAAGTTTAAATTTGAATTAGCACTAATTAACCGAGGGGGCCCCACATGTCGGTCTCACTGGGTTGCCCAGTCAGCAGTTGACTGGGTCAACCCAGTCAACTGGGACCCGTGGGGTCCGCTATCAGTCACACAGAGGTGGGGCCCGCGGTGCCACGTCGTCGCCGGCGCCGGAATACACTCCGGCGAGCGACGGACGCGGCCGTGAGCTCCGGTGAGCTCGGGTTTCGCGCACGGTGGCCCGTTTTGCTCGATTCTTGCGCCGTTCGAAAGCTTACGGTGTCGCGCATCGCGTGGTGCTACCCATTTGACCGGAGACGGCCGGTACAGGGCGGAGCGTCGACGGCGGCGGCGGTGAGCTACGGGCGGAATCGGGCACGCGGCTCCGGTGTGTATTTGCGCGCCCATTCGGTCGCGCTCGAGCGGCGGACAGAACATGGCGAGGCGGCAAGCTAGCTGGGAGGAAGCATCCGGCGCGAGGGTAAGCACGGAGGGAGGGAGGAGCTCACCAAGCGGCTAAGGAAAGCCCTCGACGGCTTAGGAGCGCAGACGGAGGCCGGGGACGACGGGGATCGCCGGCGACTGTGAGATGATGCCGAGCTCGATCCCGGCGATGTGGTTGCGCAGAGCTCGGTCCAGCGGTCGGAGAAGAAGGAGAAGAGGCAGGCGGAGCGATTGAGCTCGGTCTCAGGCGGCGAGGACGGCGGTAGCCACGGCATTGAGCTTGGCCATGGCGGTGAAGTCGGGCATCTGCGCGGGGAGAAGAGAATGGGCGAGGGGGAAGAGGATGGGGGCTAGGGTTCGCCCTGGGGGTCCGCGGGGTTCTTGTCTACGCGAGGAGCACGGTGGATGGCCGACGCGTGCGGCATCGGCGACGTGTCGACGGGCGCAGCCGACAACGCGAAGAAGACGGCGGGAGGTGGAAGAAAGGCCGCGGTGGGCCGGGCCTGTTCTTACTGTACACTGGAAGCCCAGTGCGCCAGTAAGCTTCTGCCCTTTTCTTTTTATTTTTCTGTTTTCTGCTTTAATTTTGTTTTGCAAATTGTTTTGCCACTGGTTGACTTTTATAAATTAGGTGATTTGGCTCAAATATTACAGTGTATTATTATCTACCACCAAAAACTGGTTTGGGTAAAATATGATTTCATTTGTAATTCTATTAATTTGAAATGGATTAAAAGGTGCTGTTTGGTTACTGTTTTAGGTTGATAGAGTCACTCAGTGAATTTTGGTGATGTTGATTTCCTGAACATATTTAGTTATGAATTATTTATTATTTAATGAACATTTTTATTTCAAATTTGATCAACTTTTATTTTTCACTTTGAATTTAAATTGCAATTTGAATTGGATTTTGAAATGAGATATGATGCAATGATGATCAAGCATAGTTAAGCATGGTGACTTGGCATTAACAAAAGGTGATCACTGGAGCTGTTACATGGGGATGTTACAGTAGAGCAACGAGTATTTTTTTTGTTTGGCATAGTAGAGCAACGAGTGAGCTCATACATTCCATCCACGGAAATCACCTTTCGGAGCCCCCAAATTTCCACGGTCCGGACGAGCTCCAGGCCCATGGTACTTGCCAAATCAGGCCATGGATGGTGCGCTGCAATTTGGACTCGAAGTGACAGGTTAAAGTCGAGCCCTCCATCCATCCACCCGGGACGTGACCCCTGCGGTTAAACGCATTCATTCACGCAGAATGATGAAGGCCACGCCCGGCTCCGTGGGGAGGGCATGATGGTGTCTGGATCGTTTTTGCTGGTTGCTGCGACTGTGTTGAGTTGATTCAGATGGGACGGTAATGGTGTTATTATAGCTCAAGGAACAGTGATCAAATTGAATGGAATGTCACATTCTTCCCTTTTTTCTAACCAAAAGGTCTCAGATCTATGGAGTGCATGCATCCTTAAATAAAAATAAATAAAGAAAATACATCAAGGTCTCTGAAGGGCTGATCATCTTCTTCGTCATAAAAGAGCCAGCCAATCGTTGTTGATAGCGAACGAAAAGCCATCAAGGGAACAGTCCTGTCGGACCAGCGCCATGGAGAAGAAATTGTTGAAGTCGTCGCCGCCGGAAGATCGTCGGATCCAAGATCGTAACCTCCAAAAAACTCACATGCCTCACGCCAGCACCAGAGGCTGCACCAACGTGACGGAAAGGGGGCTAGAGGATCAAATTGCCAAAAGGGAAGCCGCGGTCGACACCACACCAACAAACTCTGCAAATGCTAACCTCACCGGCCAGAGAGGCTGACAAGAATCTACACCAAACGAGCCGTCAACACCACAGTAGCCAACAAAGTTGAGACGGGGAGGCTCGAAAAAACTATATTTGCCAGATCGGCGCTACTGCCACCACCACCAAAATATCATTGTGTAACCCTACTAAAAACCCTAAGGCGGGGAAAATCAGAGCTCTATCTGGTAAATCGGGCCCTCCCCTCACCCCCTCACATCAACAGAGCCGGTGGAGGAGGAGGTGGCGAGGGGGGGAGGGGGGGGGGGGGGGGGGCGACGACCTACCGGTGGACGGTGGAGGAGGGGTGGCAACATGGTGCGCCAAGAGAGATGGCCCAAGCCAGCACAAGGCACATTGGATGTTGTACATGGAGATCATCTGAAATCCAGTATCTCCGTATTTCACCAATGGGTAGAATAAACTTGGGCGGTTTAATTTAGTTGTAAAAACGTCAGGCGGTGTTACTTCGTGCCACACATGTGGCACTTATCATTTGGGTTAATTTATCTTACAATCTTATCGCAGCACACGTAAATACATACTCCCTCCGTAACTAACATAAGACGTTTTTTGACATTAAAAATGTCTTATATTAAGTTACAGAGGGAGTAATATCCAAGCCAACAGTCTTGGTATCTTGGTTTAGTAGGAAGCATGACTACTTTGCCAATACCACCAAGGAGAATTAGCTGTGATGAACTGGCAAACAAAAATGTGCAAAAGATGGACTAAAATTGCAAGAGCTGATGCTGATGTGATGAAACAGCACACCATCAACTGATGTGATGTAGTAAAACAGTAGCCTAGAACAGCTAATTATGAATTTCAGTTTTCGAGTGCGTCACGCTCTTCTCATCACCATAAGCAAAACTTCCATAGTTTGCAATGAGAGTATATGTTTACATCCATCCATGTAGCTAGAGCCATGTAAACATGAAGATGAAGGCTACTAAATAAATTATAAAGTTGACAAAATAGAAGAGCAGCTGCCTAACAGATATCCAAGAGCGCGAGTTGCCACCGCTCCATTGATTCTTCCAGCTACAGGCCCGCCTCCGCGGCTCGCCGGGGCGTGCTCTTCCGGCGGCTCCCGTTCTGCCGGAAGCCGCTGGACCTGGTCGTCGTCGTCGACTCGTCGTTGCTGGACCGGGTGCTCGAGCTGTTCTCTTCCATGTCGAGGTTCGAGCTCTCCTCCTTGGGCGCCCTGTTCCTCTTGTTACCATTGCCTTCAGGGTCGTTCTCCTTGAGCTTTGCGTCGCCTCCTTCTCCTTGTTGATGATGGTCTGCATCGCCATGAACGCCATCTACCGAGCTCTTGGGTTCCGCTGGGTCGACTTTGTCGGGGGCGCGCTGCTTTTGGGGCCTTCCTCTCCTCTTCCTTGCAGGCACAACTTCTTCGCCGCTGCTCACCTTGTCTTCATAGCTCCTGCCGTTGGCGATGGGCTTCCTTCCTCTGCCTCTCCCCCTGCCCATTGATCCAATCCAGCAGTGCCTTTTCTGTAGCTGTGATGGGAAATTACTGGGAAAAAAAATCGAAGCTCAACTGCTTGATGCAGCTGCTTCTGCTCGTCTGGTTACTTTTTGGAAGCAAGATTTTTGAGTGCTAAAACCTTGATCTAGAAATCTGCAAGAAAACAGACCAATAGCTTACAATTTAATCCGGGGTTGGATTTAAGTACCAGTATATCATTTCCACCAAAATAATAGTAATAATCAGTATCTCGGTGTCGGAATGAGATCCGTAGGAATCAAGAAGTTGAAGCAACAAATATCCCCAACAAATCTCAGATTGAAACACATCCATACTACCACAGATAGAACACGCGAAAGGAGGAAAACAACGTAACCTAGTCAGGAAAAAGGAAGCATCCAATCCAGTACAGGAGGACGGATTGGAAGGATGGCGGAGCTGACCTTGCATCAAAGTAGCATCTGGCTCAAGAAGCGTATCTATCTTGCAGCGCATCCCATTTCTCCAGGCCCAGCGGAGGTGAAGAGGAGAGCAAATGAATGGATTAGCAGCGATCTCCGGATTCAGAGCAGAGGCCGGCGGATCAGGAGGCCGTATGGGAGTTTGGGGAAAGCTAGGAGATTCTTGAATGAGTAGGCCTGTAGGTGGTAGTGGTAGGAGCAGGCAGTGGTGCTACTACTGGGCACTCGGCTGCTCGAGCTCCTCCAGACAGCGGCTGTAGCCGCAGCAGGGGCAGCGCACACACTGCGCACACCACGCGCAGGAGAGAGAGGGGAGAGGGGGAGGGGGGCTCGCTTGCTTTGCTGGGCCGCTTTCCCGTGGCTCGGCTCTCACTCGCTTCGTTTACGGTTTACCAACCGTTGAAAACGAGCTGCTGCTCCGCCGTGGTGCAAGCAACTGGCCTGACAAAGCGCCAAATGTTTATTGGCGCGGGCAGCCGTAGCACGGCGCGGTTACCGCTGCGTGATGGCCGGGCTACTGTTTCATTGGTGTTTGGTGCGTATGTGCTCTCGAGGGATTCAAAAACGGTGGCAGGCGACGGACGGGAGGACAGGACAGGAGGGATCCCAAGACTGCAGCCGAGAAAACCAGTGGCTACGGCCAAGATCCCAGTCGTCGGCCTCTCCTCTCCTCTCTCTGCCCCATAACGGATGTGTTGTTCATTTCAAACTATTTTCTGCCTCCCAACAATCAATTATTAGCTCCAGGAGGGGCGCGTCGGCGCTAGATGCCCAGGGCCGGCCTTGGGGGGGGGGGGGGGGGGGGGGGGGGGAGCCGGCCCAAAGTTTCGGCCGGTCATGTACGCCCGTACGATCAACTTCCTGTAAACGTCTGATGTGAGTAGTCCTTCGTCCTCATCATTTGTAACCAAAAAAGAAAAACACATGCGACCACCTCTCCACGCAAAAAGAGCGGTGCGTTCAACGCTACCCTCAAGTCATCCTCCCCCGGTCACCGCCCTCACTGCATCACGTAGCACACCACCATCACCGTCGCCGTTGAAGCACCGCCCCATGGTTGTTCGCAGCCTTGCCGTTGCCGGTTGTGGCATGGCGCGCAATCGGTCGCAGCTCCGTGTGGTCTGGTTGCAACCTCAAACAAGTTGGTTGAAGTAGTAATACCATTTTCTGATGAGAATTCTAAGTCGTATGTGTACGGTTATTTTGCTTTTCTAGTATATGCAGGGTTATTTTGTACTGTCTGGTATAAGTATATACCTTGGGATCCATATATAAAACATGATGATTTAGCTCCACCAACACTGGATGTATTTAACACGTCGCGTTGTGGCCGTGTTCGTCTAGCTCCGTCGAGGGTACCTAATGTCTACTACACGACTTTATTCTTGTAGACTCTGTTGGGCCTCCAAGCGCACAGTTTTATAGGACAGCAGCAAATTTTCCTTAAGTGGATGACCTAAGGTTTATCAATCCGTGGGAGGTGTAGAATGAAGATGGTTTTTTTTTTTGAAAATAAAAAGGTAGCACAGGGCCTACCTTATATTTCAAAACAGGCACAAGCCTGGAGACAGAAAGTCAATTACATGAAGCTTGTGAGATGCACCAAGGTGCAAGGCCACAAGCAGCCTAGGTACGAGTGAAGAAGAGTAGAAAGAGGAGGAGCAACAAAAGTTACAACAGACATATACAAAAATTAGTCACCAATCAAGGTAATCCAAGTCTGCAAATCATCCTTATCCTGCTGCATCCTAGCCCTGTTGCTCCAAAGACGGATCAAGTCGGCAGCATAAAACCTGATGTAAGATTCCGTCCAACATTTGGCATTGAAAACTCTATCATTCCTTGTATGCCAAAGCGTGATGGCGCAAGCAGCAAAAGCAATGTTCCATTTGCGCTTGAAAGCAAGCTGGTGAACAGCATGGTTCACAAAATACATTGGTCTCTCTCAAACAACCCTGCAATCAAATACAAACAATCTCTTGTGTCCCCAACACACCCAATACAATGGTAAATTGTATATGTGCATTAGTTCGGCGAAGAGATGGTGATACAAGTGTAGTATGGATAATACATATAAGTTTTTATAATCTAAACAATAAAAAAACAGCAAGGTAACAAGTAACAAATAGCAAGCAAAACGGTATATCAGTGCTTAGAAACAAGGCCTAGGGTTCATACTTTCACTAGTGCAATCTCTCAACAGTACTGACATAATTGAATCATATAACAATCCCTCAACGTGCGACAAAGAATCACTCCAAAGTTCCTATCAATAGCGGAGAACATAAGATGAAATTGTTGTAGGTAGCAAAATCACCTCAAAGTTATCTTTTCCGATCAATCTATTGAGCCATCCCTATAAGTGTCACCGACAGCCCTAGAGTTCGTACTAAAATAACACCATATGATACGCATCAATCAACTCTAATGTCACCTAGATACTCCAATGTCACCACAACTATCCGTGAATTAATTAATCGATATGCATCAAACAATTTCGGATTCATAATATTCAATCCAACACAAAGAACTTCAAAGATTACCCCAAAGTATCTATCGGAGAAAGTAGGACGAAAATGTGTATCACCTCTATGCCTAGATTACTCCAATGTCACCACGGGAATCCGCAAGTTGATTATCAAAACATATATCAAGTGACTCAACAGAATACCCCATTGTCACCACGGGTATCCGCATGCAAGACATACATCAAATGATTTCAAATCCAAATATTCAATCCGATAATAATGAAACCTCAAAGGGCAAGACTCAATACATCACAACAAAGACAGAGAGGGGAGAACACCATATGATCCAACTATATTAACAAAGCTTATGGTACATCAAGATCGTGCCAAATCAAGATCACGAGAGAGAGATCAAACACATAGCTACTGATACATACCCTCATCCCCGAGGGTGAACTACTCCCGCCTCATCATGGAAGCAGCGGGGGTGATGAAGATGGCCTCCGGTGATGACTTCTCCCTCCGGCAGGGTGCCGGAACAGGGCTCCGGATGAGATCGCTTCGGAACAGAGGCTTGCGGCGGCGGAAAAACTCATTTAGGTTTCTTTCTGGAGGTTTCTCAATTTATAGGATTTTTCAGCGTTGGAATCACGCCAGGGGGAGTCCCGAGGGTCCCACAAGCTCAGGTGGCGCGCCCTGCAGGGAGGGCGCCACCCAGGCTTGTGGTGTTGGAAATATGCCCTAGAGGCAATAATAAATTGGTTATTACCATATTTCCTTGTTCATGATAAATGTTTATTATTCATGCTAGAATTGTATTGACCGGAAACTTAAATACATGTGTGGATACATAAACAACACCGTGTCCCTAGTGAGCCTCTACTAGACTAGCTCGTTGATCAAAGATGGTTAAGGTTTCCTAACCATAGACATGAGTTGTCATTTGATAACGGGATCACATCATTAGGAGAATGATATGATGGACAAGACCCAACCGTAAGCTTAGCATATGATCATATCACTTAAGTTTATTGCTACAGCTTTCTTCATGTCAAGTATCCATTCATAAGACCATGAGATCATGCAACTCCCGGATACCGGAGGAATACCTTGTGTGCTATCAAACGTCACTTCGTAACTGGGTGATCATAAAGATGCTCTACAGGTATCTCCGAAGGTGTCTGTTGGGTTGGCATGGATCGAGACTGGGATTTGTCACTCCGTATGGCGGAGAGATATCTCTGGGCCCTCTCGGTAATACAACATCGTAAAGAGCTTGCAAGCAGTGTGGCTAATGAGTTAGCCATGAGATCTTGTATTACGGAACGAGTAAAGAGACTTGCCGATAACGAGATTGAACTAGGTATGGGCATCCAGGTTCAACCGCTGGACAAAGGGAATTGCATACGGGAATAACTTAATCCTCGACATCGTGGTTCAACCGATAAAAGATCTTCGAGGAATATGTAGGAACCAATATGGGCATCCAGGTTCCGCTATTGGTTATTGACCAGAGAGGTGTCTCGGTCATGTCTACATGATTCTCGAACCCGTAGGGTCCGCACGCTTAACGTTCGATGACGCTAGAGTAATATTGGGATATGTATGTTGGTGCCCGAATGTTGTTCGGAGTCCCGGATGTCACGAGGAGCTCCAGAATGGTTCGGAGGTAAAGATTTATATATAGGAAAGTTTTATTCGGGTTCTAGAAAAGTTCGAGGGTCCACCGACAGTGTACCGGGGGCACCGAAGGGTTCCGGGGGGACCACCAGTGGGTACCAGCACTCCCGGGGGCTAGCATGGGCTGAGGGGAGGCGCCCTGGCCTACATGGGCCAGGCGCACCAGCCCCCCATGGGCCCATGCGGCTAGGAGGGTGGAAACCCTAAAGGGCAAGGCACCTAGGAGGTGCCTTCGGGAGGGTGGACTCCTCCCCTAGGGCCGCCGCCCCCTCCCCTAGGGCCGCCGCCCCCTCCCCCTTGCTCCTATATATAGTGGAGGGGAGGAAGGGCAGACGCACCCCAAGCCTTGGTGCAGCCCCTCCCTCTCCCGCTACTCCATTTCCTCCTCCGCTAGCTAGTAGTTTCGGTAGTGCTCGGCTAAGCCCTGCCAGCACCACTCCACCACCATCGCCGCCACGCCGTCATGCTGCCGGTGATCCATCTACTTCTCCGCCCTTTCTTGCTGATCAAGAAGGCGGAGACGTCATCGAGCCGCACGTGTGCTGAACACGGAGGTGCCGTCCGTTCGGCGCTGGATCGGATTGGATCGCGATTGGATCATGAGGAGTACGACTACATCAACCGCATGATATACGCTTCCGCTTAATGGTCTACGAGGGTACATGGACACACTCTCCCCTCTCGTTGCTATGCATCTCATAGATTAGATCTTGGGTGATTCATAGGATTTTTTTTTCATTTTCATGCTACGTTCCCATCAGTGGCATCATGAGCTAGGTCTATGCGTAGATGATATGCACGAGTAGAATACAAAGAAGTTGTGGGCGTTGATGTTCAGATTGCTTACCTCTATTTGTCTTATTTAGATTCGGCGGTATTGTGGGATGAAGCGGCTCGACCAACCTTACTTGTCCTCGCACAAGACACCGGTTCCACCGACTGACATGCAACTTGTATTGCATAAGGTGGCTGGCGGGTGTCTGTCTCTCCCACTTTAGTTGGATTCGATTTGACATTAGCGGTCCTTGTAGAAGGTTAAAAGGCAACTTGAATATCACTGTTGTGGCTTTCCGTAGGTAAGAACGGTTCTTGCTAGTTGCCCATAGCAGCCACGTAAAATTTGCAGCAACAAAGTAGAGGACGTCTAACTTGTTTTTGCAGGGCATGTTGTGATGTGGCATGGCCAGAACGTGATGTGATATATGTTGATGTATGAGATGATCATGTTTTGTAATAGGTTCACGACTTGCATGTCGATGAGTACGACAACCGGCAGGAGCCATAGGGTTGTCTTTAAAAAAAATTGTATGACCTGCGTGTCAACTATTAATCGCCATGTAATTGCTTTACTTTATCGTGATGATGGAGACAACCACATGACGGCATGATGATGGAGATCATGGTATCATACCGATAACGATGGAGATCATGCCGGTGCTTTGGAGATGGAGATCAAAAGCACGAGATGATAATGGCCATATCATGTCACATATTGATTGCGTGTGATGTTTATCTTTTTGTGCATCTTATTTTGCTTAGGACGACGGTAGCATTATAAGATGATCCCTTCACATAATTTCAAGATAAAATGTGTTCTCCCTAAGTATGCACCGTTGCGAAAGTTTGTCGTTTCGAAGCACCTCGTGATGATCGGGTGTGATAGACTCTACGTTCGCATACAACGAGTGTAAGCCAGTTTTACACATGCGGAATACTTGGGTTAAACTTGACGAGCCTAGCATGTACAGACATGTCCTCGGAGCACGGAGGACCGAAAGGTCGAACATGAGTCATATAGCAGATATGATCAACATGGAGATGTTCACCATTGATAACTACCCCATCTCACGTGATGATCAGACATGGGTTAGTTGATTTGGATCATGTAACACTTAGACAACTTGAGGGATGTTGATTTAAGTGGGAGTTCTTTAGTAATTTGATTAACAGAACAAATTATCATGAACTTAGTGTAATTGTCTTTGCAAATTAATGTTGTAGATCAATGGCTCGCGCTGTAGCTCCCCTGAATTTTAATGCGTTCCTAGAGAAAGCTAAGTTGAAAGATGATGGAAGTAACTATGCAGACTGGGTCCGTAATTTGAGGATTATCCTCACTGCTGCACAGAAAGTATATATCCTTGATGCACCGCTTGGTGATGCACCCCCTCAAGCGTCGCCTGCAGATGTTATGAACGTCTGGCAGGCACGTTCTGATGACTACTCTATAGTTCAGTGCGCCATGCTTTACGGCTTAGAACCGGGGCTCCAAAGATGTTTTGAGCACCACGGAGCATATGAGATGTTCCAGGAGCTGAAATTGGTATTTCAGGCTCACGCCCGGGTCGAGAGGTATGAAGCCTCCGGCAAGTTCTTTAGCTGCAAGATGGAGGAGAACGGCTCCGTTAGTGAGCACGTACTCAAGATGTCTGGGTACTTCAACCGCTTGAATCAGTTGGGAGTTAATCTTCTGGATGAAGTAGCGATTGACAGAGTTCTCCAGTCACTGCCACCGAGCAGCAAAGGCTTCGTGATGAACTATAATATGCAAGGGATGGAGAAGACGATCCCTGAGCTCTTCGCGATGCTTAAAGTCGCGGAGGTAGAAATCAAGAAAGAGCATCAAGTGTTGATGGTCAACAAGACCACTAGTTTCAAGAAGAAAGGCAAGGGAAAGAAAGGGAACTTCAAGAAGAATGGCAAGCCAGTTGTCGCTCCCATGAAGAAACCCAAGGCTGGACCCAAACCTGAGACTGAGTGCTTCTACTGCAAGGGGAATGGTCACTGGAAGCGGAACTGCCCCAAGTACTTGGCAGATAAGAAGGCTGGCAACGTCAACAAAGGTATATTTGATATACATGTTATTGATGTGTACCTTACTAGTGCTTGTAGTAGCGCCTGGGTATTTGATACTGGTTCGGTTGCTAATATTTGTAACTCGAAACAGGAGCTGCGGAATAAACGGAGACTAGCTAAGGACGAGGTGACAATGCGCGTCGGAAATGGTTCCAAGGTTGATGTGATCGCCGTCGGCACGCTCCCTCTACGTGTACCTACGGGATTAGTTTTGAACCTGAATAATTGTTATTTGGTGTCTGCGTTAAGCATGAACATTATATTTGGATCTTGTTTATTGCGAGACGGTTATTCATTTAAGTCAGAGAATAATGGTTGTTCTATTTATATGAATAATATCTTTTATGGTCATGCACCCTTGTTGAATGGTTTATTCTTGCTGAATCTCGATCGTAGTGATACACATGTTCATAATATTGATGCCAAAAGATGCAAAGTTAATGATGATAGTACCACATACTTGTGGCACTGCCGCTTAGGTCATATTGGTGTAAAGCGCATGAAGAAACTCCATGCTGATGGACTTTTGGAATCTCTTGATTATGAATCATTTGAGACATGTGAACCATGCCTCATGGGCAAGATGACTAAAACCCGGTTTTTCGGAACAATGGAGCGGGCTAGTGACTTGTTGAAAATAATACATACCGATGTATGCGGTCTGATGAGTGTTGAAGCATGCAGTGGATATCGTTATTTTCTTACCTTCACACATGATTTGAGTAGATATGAATATATTTACTTAATGAAACACAAGTCTGAAACATTTGAAAAGTTCAAGGAGTTTCAGAGTGAAGTAGAGAATCATTGTAATAAGAAAATTAAATTTCTATGATCTGATCGTGGAGGTGAATATTTGAGTTACGAGTTTGGTATGCATTTAAGACAATGTGGAATTGTTTCACAGCTCACGCCACCTGGAACACCACAGCGTAATGGTGTATCCGAACGTCGTAATCGTACTCTATTGGATATGGTGCGTTCTATGATGTCTCTTACCGATTTGCCACTATCATTTTGGGGTTATGCATTAGAGACAGCCGCATTCACTTTAAACAGGGCACTGTCTAAATCTGTTGAGATGACACCGTATGAATTATGGTTTGGCAAGAAACCTAAGCTGTCGTTTCTTAAAGTTTGGGGATGCGACGCTTATGTCAAGAGGCTTCAGCCTGATAAGCTCGAACCCAAAGCGGAGAAGTGCGTCTTCATAGGATACCCTAAAGAGACCATTGGGTATACCTTTTATCACAGATCCGAGGGCAAAATCTTTGTTGCCAAGAGTGGGCCCTTTCTAGAGAAGGAGTTTCTCTCGAAAGAAGTGAGTGGGAGGAAAGTATAACTTGGTGAGGTAATTGTACCTTCTCTCGAATAGGAAGGTAGCACATCACAGAAAGAAGTTCCCATGTTGTCTACACCAGCCGGAGAGGAAGCTAATGATGATGATCATGAAACTTCGGATCAAGTTACTACTGAACTTCGTAGGTCGACCAGGGTATGTTCCGCACCAGAGTGGTACGGTAATCCCATCCTGGAAGACATGTTGTTAGACAACGGCGAACCTATGAACTATGAAGAAGCAATGATGAGTCCAGATTCCGACAAATGGCTTGAGGCCATGAAATCCGAGATGGGATCCATGTATGAGAACAAAGTATGGACTTTGGTGGACTTGCCCGATGACCGTCAGGCCATTGAAAACAAATGGATCTTTAAGAAGAAGACAGACGCTGATGGTAATATCACCATCTATAAAGCTCGACTTGTCGCAAAGGGTTTCCGACAAGTTCAAGGGGTTGACTACGATGAGACCTTCTCACCCGTAGTGTCGTGGTTTAAACACGGCAGATGCCCTTGTGAAAGGACTTAGTGACGAGGCCATCGCACAAGCGTGGAAGCTTAACGGGGTTGATCAGGAACGAGAAGATGCCGGGTTATCCAGGTTCAGCCCCTCACGATGGAGGTAAAAGCCTATGTCCTGCTTGGTTATATTGCTGTAGATCTCGATTACAAGGATGCGGAATCGCTAACCTAGCTCTCGATGAGATTACAACTTAGTCTTTTTCGTACAGGTGCTCCCCTTTATATACACATGTGGAACCCTAGATTACATGAGAGTCCGGATCGTACTCTGACCCATCTCCTACCCTTTTACTTGTCCTCTAAGGCGGTCTTCTTGCCATCTATCTTCTCGTGAGCCGGCCCACTTCTTAAGCCGGCTTATCCTTGCCAGGCCTCGTTAAGCCGGCCCACATAGAGTCTTCAGCCCCGCAGTGAGTTGACCCGCTAAGCTCGCATTATGGCCGGATTAACACCCTGCCGGGTCTCCATGCTAGTAAATATCCCCAACATTAGCCCGCAGTTTGACTTGAATGTATTCACGTTAAACTTCATCCTGAAAAAGCACAACGTCACTAATACACTCTCCAAGTTCCTCCCAAGCCGGTCCTTTAAACCGCCGTCTTGGGCCGGCTCAACCGTCCGGGTTGAACAGATCGACGGGTCATTCCTTCAAAGTCAGACTTAGCATTTTCAGCTCCTCCCCCCTCATGACGTCACAACCCATTTCCGCGAAATCTGGGATGTCATCATATCAAACCTTTGAGTGGGCATGTCTCGTCTTGTCAGGCGCGAAAATCGAGGAGCCCGCAGCCGAAAATTACTGCTCCGCCTGGGGTTTCGCCCCTGCCGTTTTAATTTAATTTTTTTTTACCGTGCCTATAAATGTGCCAGCTCCCCCCCCCCACTTTCACTTTTACACTTCTTCGTCTTCCTCGCGTCCGCTCCTTCGCATCCGAAGCGCCGCCGCTCATCTCGAGCTCTCCAACCGCCTCGGCCACGACCTTTCCGCCGCCCAGTCGTCATCGGAGTTCATCCAAAATACTTCGGCCGCCTCCGCCGCTCACAGGTATGCTCAAATCCCTTTTCTTTTAGATCTGCAGTGCCCATTCATCTCTGTAATGCATCGGTGTTCATCGGTGTTCATCAGAGTTCATATGTCCTTTCCACTGGTAGATCTAGATTCACCGAAATGATCCGAATACGTGCGTTTAATACTGCGGCAACACCATTTTTCGCATCTAGATCTCTATATCGTCTTCCACAGACCCGCATTAATCACGGGCCCTCATATCCATCCCCACCTAGGTCTTTAAATTTCCTTTTCCGTAGTATTTTCAGATCCGTAATAGCAACTGCCCCGTTAGATTCTTGTTTTGTAACCAGCTCCACACTTAGGAGAAACTCAAAGTACCACTGACTCACCGACACCGGCTTATTGTCACACTGGCTTAACATTGCTTTCGGCGGCTTGTATAAATCCGGGTCATGACTTGTAGTAACCAGGATTGCCTCATTACCTTGCCGGGTTACACCTCATGAGCTTAATATGCCGGCTTATCATTATTGTCTTTGCAGTTAAAATCTGAAGTCGCCATGGCCCCCAAGACCGACAAATCTTGCAACTGGGTCAGGTCTCAGGTCTCAACCCTAATGTTGAACGAGCTCGTGGGGTAAGGCCTCTTGTCGGCTCAAGCAACAATCAGCTAGCGGGCGCCTGATGAAGAGAGCTCCCCCCAGCCTAAGCAGGACGAAGTGGTGGTATTCGCAGATCATCTTCATAAGGGGTTTCGGCCGCCCGGGTCAAAATTCTTCCGTGACGTCCTCAACTTTTTTGACCTCCGACCGTAGGATCTTGGTCCCAATTCAATCACCAACCTTTGCCAATTTCAAGTCTTCTGCGAAGTGTACCTCCAAACAGAGCCATCTGTCCTTCTCTTTAGAGAATTCTTCTACATCAATCATCAGACCGAGTTCACCGATGGGCTTAGCATAGAACTTGGCGGCGTCTCCATTCAAAGACGAAGAAACACTCCTTTTCCTGAGGCTAAGCTGGTGAGTCACCCGAAGGGTTGGAATAAGACTTGGTTCTATTGCAAGAATACTGCTCCTCAAGATGAAAACCCCCTGCCGGGTTACAGATTGGACCGGCTCAATGCCACCCTTGCCTTCCCGGGTTGGCCATCAGCAGAGGAGCGGAAACTGTTTGCTCCAGTTTATTTCAAGATAAGGGCTTTGGTTGCTAATGGCCTCACCGGAGTTGACCTGACTCGGTGCTGGGTAAGCTGGCGAATCCAGCCCCTTAGTCACAGGGGCGCCTTGATGTGCAACTACACTAGTGAGCCGGCTGACGTTCAACGCTTCAGCCAAGTTAATCTATCTGTTAGCGACATCAACAAAGCCACCAAGAGGTTGCTGGGAGAGCCCCAAGATAAATGCAACAAAACTGGGCTAGCTCCCTTTTGCTTGACCAACCCGGTACCTTCAGTAAGTACTTGTACCCTCTTATTCTGTTTTTGACTTACTTTTTTCATCTCAATCATAACCACCGGCTCATCCCAAACGCAGGCAGATGACAAATTTTGGAAGAGGAAGAAGCCTCGACAACCTGCCCAAGATCCAGCGGAGCAACAGGATGAGCCGGCCGGTGCTGATGAGTCGGCTGCAGACAATGAGGCTGAGGTAGAACTTGATTCACTTGGTCGTCTTTTTATCCAACTTGCTGACGCCCCTTCTCTTCAGGATGAAGCTGAAATTAGCCACACCAATGAGCCAGAGGTAACTTTGATCTCTTCAGATTCTGACTCTCCCATACCTATTTGGAAGAAAACCCGGGCTGTGATCCGCAAAGTTCAAAGGAAGCCCCGGGTTGTTGTCCGTAAGGTCCCTTTTTCACACCAGGACGCTCATTTGGATCCCCAATTTGTTTTGAAGAAAACACAGCAAGCCGGCACCTCAAAAAGGAAGACCCGGAGTAGTGAAAGCGAGTTAAGTGGCGGGCTTCCGTACGAGCCGCCATCCCGTAGAGCACGGGCAGAGGTGCTTCTCATTCCAACTTCCTCTTTTCCTCTAGCTGGTCGTTTCAAAGAGCCCTTATGTTTAAATGACTCAGCATATCAGACGTCCCACTCCTCGGGCGAGTCAAGCGCTACGCAGGCGCCGACTTTCAATATCACCCTTGGGTAAGCACTGACCATTCTTGTGATAATGATTTCTTACTCCTCACCCTTTTAAATGAATAACTCCTTTGTTTCTTACACAGTGCCAAGGCTATCAAGAAGAAAGCACCTGCCGGGTCATCTGACCCAGTCGTTCAGCCCGGCTCTCAAGGGGAGAGAGAGGCCACCTTGGCCACCCAGGATGAGCCGGCAGTCCAAAACAGCCCGCCGCCCCAAGACACAACAAGTCCGGCTCGCGCATCCTCTCCAGCTCAGGAGAGGGAAAATATAATTGAAGACCAACCTGCCCCGCAGCCTGAGGCGCTGGCTCAAGAAGAAGCGCCGGCTCAAGAAGAAGTAGCGGTGACAAGTGAGCGGCAAACTGCCGCACCAGAAGCCTCCACCGCCCTTACCAAAATTCCAGCCAAGCCTGAGCCGGCCTCCAAGGACAAGGGCAAGACAGCTCTTGAGTTTTCTACATTTGAAGACCAAGATGCCAGTACCTTGCACCGGACTGTGTTTACCCGGCTGTCTGAAAGCCGGGACACAGAGATCACCATGATCACGTCTTTGAAGCGGAAGTATGAGGTAATTTGCTTCGTTCTGTACCATATATATGTAGCCCCCAAGGGCTTGGTCATTATGAAATGATGACCCGAGACTTCAAAATTGAAACTTATAAACAAAACTTTGACCGGCGACCCCAAAGGCCGGCTCGCCATTCATGTCGGGCGGGTCTTCATAACTTGTAAGCCGGACAGGTCAATTTATGCATTAGCCCCCAAGTGCCATGTAGAGTGCTTGCAGCTGCATGGAACTTGCCTTGTTGGTTTCTGAAGCTCGAAAACATGTAGCCCCCATGAGCCGGGTTGTCCTTTAGGGCAACTCGGGTCATATATATGTGATGTATAACAGACTGCTCTGCAGGAAATGCTGGATCAAGTAGAAGCCCAGGCCTCCCGCTTCCGAAAGGAAGCCAAGAAGGAGAAAAAATTGCGCCAAGAATACGAAGAAGCCGCCGCTGAAGCGAAGAAGTCCTTGGTCATTGTAAGGAACACCTTGCAAGAGACAGAGGCCGCAAGAGCCGCCCAAGCCGCGCGAGCTGAAGAGGCCGAAGCCAAACTTGAGTCGGTGACTCAAGAATTGGCGACTCTGAAAGGCCAAATCACCTCCATGTGCCGGGCCATCTTCAGTAAGCCAATCAGATCGTCATACCCGAATAGCTCCGGCTTAAACACACCAAGTCGGCTTGACTGATGGTGTATACTTATATTTGCAGGTCGGAAGAATCAGACTCTTGTGCAGCAACCTGTGGTGAAGTTGAAAGCAGTATATACCTTTGTGGAACAACTCTACATAGGCGGCTCAAGATGCATCATGGCCGCAAAAAACACCACCTCACCACCACAACTAATCGCGGACATGTTGAAGGAGCTGTCTGTCGTGCCAAGGTGGTTTGAGGACTGGAAGAAGGCGTGCTGCCGCTCTGGGGCCCTAACAACACTTGCCCGAGCCAAGGCATACGTGCCAGAGCTCGACCTGGCTCAAATTGTGGGCGGGTACCCAGAGTTCAATGTAGACGACTCACCGTTCACCAAGAGAGACTTTCAACGCTACATCAAAGAAACCCGTGTTGCAGCCACCGCAGTTGCAGAAGAGGCAGATCTGACCCGGATAGAAGCGCCTAATCATGAGCCGGTGGCCCTGACTCGCATGCGTAAGACAACTTTCACCCCTGAAGTCGACCCTTCCTCCCTGATATCCGACGATGCTCTATTTGAGGCGTTGCGCTCAATTCAGTGGTCGACCGGCGACTCAAGCGAAGAAGCGGAGGATGACGACGGCCACGAAGAGCCGGCACATGGTGCTTCATCGGGCGCTGGCGCCAGCTCTGACCCGGCAACATAGAACGCCGGCTTATCCTTTGGGAAGCAGAACTTGTAAAAAAAATTGTCATAGCCGCAGTTGATGGGCGGCTTGTAATAGCGTAGCGTCGACACTTGTTACTGATGCCAGTGCCATCGTGCACTGTGCTTTGTATTGCCTGTACAGACACTTGGTGCTTCTGTGATCCTTCTTTGGGCTTCAAGAGCTGGCTTTTGCTAGGGAGTGACTGTAAATCCTCCTTTGGGCTTCGAGAGCCGGCTTTTGCAAGGGAGTGACTGTAAATCCTCCTTTGGGCTTCGAGAGCCAGTTTTTGCAAATAGAGTGACTGTTGAAACAATAACAATTGCATGTAATGGTTATTGATGAAATCACATAAACGAGTAATCTTTGTTACTGTTTGCAATGAACCAAGAATATGAAAGTGAACTAAGCAAATACTATGCATGGATGTATGCATGTATGCAGAGATGAGATGAGTGCAACAAAAGAATATAATCGTAAGTCGGCATAGGCTTGAAACGGCCGGCTTGTAAAGCGTAAGCCGACTGCTAAACACAACTTGAAAAGGCCGGCTCATAAAGCGCAAGCCGGAATATGCTCTCATGAAGTTGGCACTTTGGCCTGTTGGTTTGTCCTTGCTCTCTGAAAGCTAGCTCTCAAACAACCTATCGGACGTTTTAACTCTGACGAATTCAGGGTCACCTATGGGATTGACTCGTCAGACGTACGCCGGGTCATTTTTTAGGGAGTAGCATCTTGCTAACAGGCAGGTTTAACCAACTTTGTGGTATCTCACCGGGTTAAAAGGGTTTTGTAAGCTAAACTCAATTGAGTTGGAAGCCCCCAAGTAACCAAGATCAACAAATGAAGATCCAGTACACAAGTTCTGAGGCAAAACAACACCTTCACACAGTGTTGCTGGTCATTATTTTATTTGATCAAAGACAGGTATATACAGGATAAAAGGTATGTACAAAGATATGACCCAGTCAATGACTTAGGTGTAGTATGGCCGGAGCTGGGCAATGTTCCAGGGCCGGCTTGTTTCCTCCTCGGAGGTACGTGATTTATCTTCCTCACGTATATCAATCAGGTAATATGACCCGTTGTTGAGATTCTTGCTGACCACAAAGGGCCCTTCCCAAGGTGGTGAAAGCTTATGCATGCCTGTCTGGTCTTGTATCAGACGGAGCACTAAGTCACCTTCCTGAAAAGTGCGGCTTCGAACTCTATGGCTGTGATAGCGACGTAGGTCTTGCTGATAGATTGCTGATCTGGATGCAACAAGGTCACGCTCTTCCTCCAGAGCATCAAGAGCGTCTTGGCGAGCTAGCTCATTATCTGATTCCACATAAGCCGCCACTCGGGGGGAGTCATGACGAATATCGCTCGGAAGTACATCTTCTGCACCATAGAGTAGGAAAAACGGTGTATAGCCTATTGACCTGTTGGGAGTAGTCCGTATGCTCCAAAGCACTGAAGGTAACTCTTCTTCCCAACAACCCGGCGTGCGCTGCAGAGGCACCATGAGCCGGGGTTTGATACCACGCAACAATTCCTGATTGGCCCGTTCGGCATGTCCGTTGGACAGAGGATGCGCAACCGATGCCAGATCAAGCCGGATGTGCTCCTGTTGACAGAACTGTTCCATGGCTCCCTTGGAAAGATTGGTCCCATTGTCTGTAATGATACTGTGCGGGTAGCCAAACTGGAATATCAGCTTTTTCAGAAACTTGACAGCTGTAGCCGCATCGCAGTTGCTGACCGGCTCTGCTTCCACCCACTTGGTAAACTTGTCCACATCCACGAGTAGGTGTGTATGCTTATTCTTAGAGCGTTTGAAGGGTCCCACCATGTCAAGCCCCCAGACCGCGAACAACCAAGTAATTGGGATCATTCTCAACTCTTGAGCCGGCACATGGGCCTGGCGAGCATATTTCTGGCAACCATCACACTTACGGACAATGTCCTCTGCGTCAGCATGAGCCGTGAGCCAGTAAAAACCGTGCCGGAAAGCCTTCGCGACTAGTGATCTTGAGCCGGCATGGTGACCACAATCGCCAGAGTGAATCTCAATGGGAATTGTGCGACCTTCTTCAGGTGAAACACATCACTGAAAAACACCAGTGACGCTCCGTCGGTGCAACTCGCCATTAACAATAGTCATAGACTTGGATCGTCTGATGATCTGCCAAGCGAGGATTTCCTCTGTTGGCAGTTCTCCCCGGCTTAGGTAAGCCAAATAGGGGACCATCCAATCAGGGATAGCGTGAACAGCCGCCACTAGAGCCGCCTCCGGGTCAGGAATTGCCAGGTCCTCCTCGGTTGGTAACTTGACAGACGGGTTGTGCAAAACGTCCAGGAACACATTGGGTGGCACCGGCTTGCGCTGCGAGCCCAAGCGAGAGAGTGCGACTGCCGCCTCGTTCTGCCTGCGATCAACATGATCAACTTGATAACCTTTGAAGTGTCCAGCAATATTTGTGACCGCGTGCCGGTAAGCCGCCATAAGGGGATCCTTAGAGTCCCATGTGCTAGAAACCTACTGAGCCACCAAATCTGAGTCGCCCAGACACCTGACCCGGCTCAGGTTCAACTCCTTGGTTATCCTAAGCCCGTGAAGCAAGACCTCATATTCTGCGGCATTGTTAGTGCAGGGAAACATGAGTCTCAAAACATAACAGAACTTATCTCCTCGTGGGGAAGTAATCACAACTCCAGCCCCCGAGCCTTCAAGCTGCCGTGACCCATCAAAATGTATGGACCAGTATGTTGTGTCGGGCTTCTCTTCGGGAGCCTGCAACTCTGTCCAATCATTAATGAAATCCACCAATGCCTGGGATTTGATTGCTGTACGGGGCACGTATTTGAGATGATGCGGACCAAGCTCGATAGCTCACTTAGCAACCCGGCCTGTCGCCTCCCGGTTCTGGATTATATCCCCAAGAGGTGCTGGGCTGACCACAGTGATTGGATGCTCGTGGAAGTAATGCTTGAGCTTGCAGCTAGCCATAAACACTCCGTAGACCAGTTTCTGCCAATGTGGATACCGCTGCTTGGACTCGGTTAACACTTCACTGATATAATACACAGGGTGCTGGACTGGATATTCCTTGCCATCTTCCTTGCGCTCTACCACCACTGCCATGCTTACCGCCTTGTTATTGGCAGCAATGTATAGCAACATTGGTTCCTTCTCACGAGGGGCAGCAAGGACTGGCGGCTCAGACAACTGCTTCTTGAGGGCCTCAAAAGCCTGATCTGCAGCGTCACTCCAGACGAAGTCATCTGATTTCTTAAGCAACTAGTATAACGGAATGGCCTTTTCTCCAAGCTGGCTTATAAACCGGCTTAACGCTGCGACCCGCCCGGCCAGCCTCTACACATCATTCAGTCTGGCCGGCTTAGCCAGAGTTGTGATTTCCTTAATCTTTTCCGGGTTAGCCTCAATGCCACGCTCAGAAACAAGGAATCCCAGAAGCTTTCCTGCAGGGACACCAAAAACACACTTCTCCGGGTTAAGCTTCATCTGGTAGATGCGGAGGTTGTCAAACGTTTCCTTGAGATCCTCCAACAAAGTTTCTTTCTTCCGGGACTTGACCACAATGTCATCAACATAAGCATGAACGTTCCGCCCGATCTGTTTGTGAAAGCAGCTCTGAACACAACGCTGGTAATTCGCCTGTGCACACTTCAGCCCAAACGGCATGGTTGTATAGCAGAAGGCTCCAAAGGGTGTGATGAAAGCCGTCTTTTCCTGGTTTTCCAACTTCATTTTAATCTGATGATAGCCAGAGTAAGCATCCAGGAAGCATAAACTCTCACAACCGGCCGTAGCATCGATGATCTGGTCAATACGGGGCAAGGCAAAGGGGTCACTAGGACAAGCCTTGTTCAGGTCTGTGTAATCAATACACATCCGCCAAGTCCCGTTTTTCTTCAGAACAAGCACCGGGTTAGCTAGCCATTCAGGATGGAAGACTTCGACGATGAACCCGGCAGCTAGGAGCCGGGCCACTTCTTCACCAATAGCTTTCCGCCTTTCCTCATTAAAGCGACGGAGATACTGGCGGACTGGCTTAAACTTGGGATCCACATTAAGGGAGTGCTCAGCGAGTTCTCTCGGTACACCTGGCATGTCTAAAGGTTTCCATGCAAAAATGTCCCGGTTCTCATGGATGAACTCGATGAGCGCGCTTTCCTATTTGGGATCCATATTTGCCCCAATGGTGAACTGCTCAGAAGAATTGCCGGGGGTGAAATCAACTTGCTTTGTGTCTCTGGCCGACTTAAACTTGAGCAGAGGGTCAGACTCCGTGGTGGGCTTCTTTAGGGATGTCCTGTCAGACGGGTCAACATTGTCCTTATAATATCGCAACTCCTCTGCGGCACAAGCCGTCTCGGCATAAGCTGCATCTCCTTCCTCGCATTCGAGTGCAATCTTCTGGTTTCCTTCCACTGTGATGGTTCCCCTCGGTCCTGGCATCTTCATCTTCTGGTAGACGTAACATGGCCGCGCCATGAACCGCGCGTAAACCGGCCGGCCAAACAAGGCGTGGTATGGGCTCTTAAGTTTAACCACCTTAAAGGACAGGAACTCAGAACGCCAGTTATCCTCCGAGCCAAAGGCCACCTCAAGGGAAATTCTTCCCATAGGATAGGCTGACTTGCCAGGAACGATGCCGTGAAAAACTGTAGAGGACAGAGTTAACTTCTTATCGGACAGATTCATCCGCCTGAAGGTGTCGTAGTACAGAATGTTGATGCTGCTGCCTCCATCCATAAGCACCTTAGTCAGGGTATAACCGCCGACTTGTGGCGCAACCACCAGAGCTAAGTGGCCAGGGTGATCGAGGAGGACTGGATGGTCCGCTCTGCTCCAGGTAACCGGCTGTTCAGACCAATTGAGATAGTAAGGAGTTGCCGGCTCAACCGTGTGGGCGGCTCGTCGCTGCATCTTCCGATCCCGCTTGCAGGTACTGGTGGTAAAAACATGATATTGTCCGCTATTTAACTGCTTCAGGTTACTCTGAAACCCTGCCGCGCCAGCTAGATGCTGATTTCCCTGGTTGTTTCGCTGATTACCGCCTCCAGCGTTACCAGCCCCCTGAAACCCGCCGACTTGGCCATTGTTCCCTTGGAAGCCGGATCCTGCGAAGGGCCCCTGCAAGCCGGACCCTGAGAAGCCAGGTCCCTGGTTGGCGGGTTGTCCGCCATTGCCGCCCCCATTATGATGATTCTGGAAGACCCGCTTGGCAAACTCTTGCATGACATAGCAATTTTCCCAGGAGTGACTGGACGACTTACCATTGTGACTGTGCTTCGGACAAGGAGCCTTGAGAGCTTCCTCGTAAGTGAGAGGGCGATTACCAAACTGCCTCCTAGAACCGTCACTCTGACGCTGACCTTTGTTTTCTGTATTTGTGTTCGCCACTAGATCAGAGCTACCATCATAACCCTTGCGTTTCCCACCGTTGTTGTTCTAACCATTACTGTTGTTCTGCTGCTGACCCTTACCGCCAGCCTTTTTCCCTTTGTCGGACTTCTCCTCGTCTGACAGCGGATCCTTGGTGTTATCTGACTCCGCATACCGGGTTAAGACATCCATGAGATCTCCCATGTCCTGGACCTTTCGCTTGAGTCGCCCAAGCTTCTGGACCAGGGCCTGAAACATGCATGTTCGTTCCAGAACGAGCACTGCCTGAGCCGCCGAGATGCTATCAGAACTGTGTATGAATTCCGCAACCCGGCGAGCCCAGTGATGCGCCGACTCATCCTTGCGCTGGACACAACGCTCAAGATCAACGATTGTGGTTGGCCTTTTACAGGTTCCCTGGAAATTCTTGATGAAGCGCTCCTTCAGTTCCTGCCAGGTGTTGACAGAATTCGCCGGTAGGTTCTTCATCCAGGTGCGTGCAGGGCCCTCCAACATGAGAGGGAGGTAACGCGCGCATACTGACTCACTTGCGCCCAACAAGTCCATTGCCACCTCATAACTCGCGATCCACTCGGTGGGCTCCAGATTCGCTGTATAGTTAGGAACCTTGCGAGGCCCTTTGAAATCAGGGGGAATGCGCGCTTCTCGTAGCGCTGGTACTAAACAGGGAGTTCCAATCATGTGGCCTGATGAGCCCCCAAGCCGGCCGTCTGTCGGGGTTGCGACGGGCGAGTGATGCACCTCCGGCGGGTTAACATTCGGCGGCGGGTTGACCCGCATCGGCGCGTTGATGTCCACCTGGTCCTCCCATGCTCGAAGGACCCGGGCCGCGTCCGCAACATCTGGTGGGATCCTGGGCTGGTGCTGCTCCACCAGTGGCTTGGCGGTTCTCCTGCGGTGTGCGCTGCTAGAGACCACAGGAGACTCAGGGCACCGACTCCTGGTGCGGCTCTGATGAGGGGTTGAGTGAAGCCGATGCTGGCTATGCGAGTAGTTGGCTTGCTGCACCACTGCTGTCTTGAGCATTGCAATGGCATTCCTGGCCTCGTTCTGAATCGGGCCGTCTCCTTCGATCGGAATAGCCGCCAAGTTGTGGGTTGCAGCCAGCACGTTGTCGACCGGGTTGGAGTAGTGTCCAATTCGGGTCTAGAACCGGTGAGAGGGCTGCTGCTGTTGCTGATCCGGAGTGCGATGCCGGGCCGCCTCTCGCTGCTGGACAGGCGGCTCTGCCATGGGGATGACCCCAGCCCCCGGGTTAGCCGGAGGTGTGGTGAACAGCTGAGTCGGCTCGAGGTTAGCCAGAAGCCGGCTCTGATGACGCCGCTTGTGGACGAGCTCTGACTCGGCTTGCCGGCGGCTCAGGTAATGCGTCTCCTCGTCCAAGCGCTGCCTCTCCGCAGCAATCTGTGCCTGCTCCTGCGCCATGCGGGCATTCCCTGCATTGATGTCCTCTTGGATCTTGGCCATCTGCTCGCGACACTTCGTGATCTCCGTGTTGCGCGCCGCTGCGTTCTCCGCCGTGACCGGCTCGGTCAATAGGGCAGTCAGTGTAGTCATCAAATCCGTGAGTGCTTGAACTCCGGTTCTCTGAGAGCCGGTGGCTGAATCGCCGGCTCCTCCTGAGCCGGCCAGGAGGTTGTTCTGCCCCGCCGTCGGATTGGCCGGGTCACGCACTGGATCTTGCCTGCCCGCCATGTACACCGCCGCAAAGCGAGGCGAATTAGGACTGTCTGGAAAGACGTCCGTGTGCCCGAGTCCTCCATCATGCAGCGGGAGAATTGACTCGGTTTCTCCTGTCGAGGACTCGCCGTCATATTGAACGAGCGTGTCATCCTAAGACAGGGAGTTCTCCGATAAGGCCACCCCTTGGGTGAAACCGACGAAGGCATGGTTTGGGCCGGCTTGACGCGGGCCGGGTCTCGCCTGGCGCTAGCCAGCGCGGCGTGCCGACTCAACACCGGTGATGCTCTCCAACCCGGCGGCCGGCTCGCCGACCACGCCGATGAAGGTATGGATCTTGCCGAAGGGGACCCGGTACCCGTACTCGATCGAGTCGGCGTCGGGGCCCCAGTATGAATCGTCGATGTAGAACTTCCCGCGGCGGCTCTTGGTCATCATGCCAACCGCATACTTCCCGAACCCTGGAAGAGATCCCGCTAAGAACTCAACTCCACCGTGCGTGAGCCCCACGGTGGGCGCCAACCGTCGTGGTTTAAACACGGCAGATGCCCTTGTGAAAGGACTTAGTGACGAGGCCATCGCACAAGCGTGGAAGCTTAACGGGGTTGATCGGGAACGAGAAGACGTCGGGTTACCCAGGTTCAGCCCCTCACGATGGAGGTAAAAGCCTACGTCCTGCTTGGTTATATTGCTTTAGATCTCGATTACAAGGATGCGGAATCGTTAACCTAGCTCTCGATGAGATTGCAACTTAGTCTTTTTCGTACAGGTGCTCCCCTTTATATACACAGGTGGAACCCTAGATTACATGAGAGACCGGATCGTACTCTGACCTGTCTCCTACCCTTTTACTTGTCCTCTAAGGCGGTCTTCTTGCCATCTATCTTCTTGTGAGCCGGCCCACTGCTTATGTCGGCTTATCCTTCCCAGGCCTCGTTAGGCCGGCCCACATAGAGTCTTCAGCCCCGCAGTGAGTTGACCCGCTAAGCTCGCATTATGGCCGGGTTAACACCCTGCCGGGTCTCCATGCTGGTAAATATCCCCAACACGTAGCGATGCTTAAGTTTGTTAGCAATTGCCGCATTTTATGATTTTGAAATCTGGCAGATGGACGTCAAAACAACATTCCTTAACGAGTTTCTTAAGGAAGAGTTGTATATGATGCAACCAGAAGGTTTTGTCGATCCTAAGGATGCTAACATGGTATGCAAGCTCCAGCGATCCATCTATGGACTGGTGCAAGCATCTCGGAGTTGGAATATACGCTTTGATGAGGTGATCATAGCTTTTGGTTTTATACAAACTTACAGAGAAGCTTGTATTTACAAGAAAGTGAGTGGGAGCTCTGTAGCATTTCTAATATTATATGTGGATGACATATTGTTGATTGGAAATGATAAAGAATTTCTGGAAAGCATAAAAGGTTATTTGAACAAGAGTTTTTCAATGAAAGACCTGGGTGAAGCTGCTTACATATTGGGCATTAAAATCTATAGAGATAGATCAAGACGCCTAATAGGACTTTCACAAAGCACATACCTTGACAAGATTTTGAAGAAGTTCAAAATGGACCGGTCGAAGAAAGGGTTCTTGCCTGTGTTGCAAGGTGTGAAGTCGAGTAAGACTCAAAGCCCGACCACGGCAGAAGAAAGAGAAAGGATGAAAGTCATCCCCTATGCCTCAGTGATACGTCTCCAACGTATCTATAATTAGATACGTTGGAGACGTATCATTGAGGCATAGGGGATGACTTTCATGCTTTCTCTTTCTTCTGTCGTGGTCGGGATTCATGCCATGTTTACAACAATTTTATATGGTTTTGGTATGATTTGAATGGAACTAACCCGGACTGACACTTTCTTCAGCAGAACTACCGTGGTGTTGTTTTTTGTGCAGAAATAAAAGTTCTCGGATTGGGCCCAAAATTCACGGTGATTTTCTATGGACCAAAAGAGACCCACGGAGCACTGGAGATGGACCAGGGAGTGGCCGAGGGATCCACAAGCCTGAGGGGCGCCCCCCTAGGGCGCGCCCCCGAGCTTGTGGGACCCTCGGGTACCCCCCTGACGTGAATCCAATGCCAAATATTCCTATATATTGGGAAAACCCCAGAACGAAAACTAGAACTCCCACGCCACCGTCGCAAGCCTCTGTACCGAAGCGATCTCATTCGAAGCCCTGTTCCGGCACTCTGCCGGAGTGGGGAATCATCACCGGAGGCCATCTTCATCATCCCGGCGGTCTCCATGACGCGAAGGGAGTAGTTCACCCTCGGGGCTGAGGGTATGTACCAGTAGCTATGTGTTTGATCTCTCTCTCTCTCTCTCTCTCTCTCTCTCTCTCTCTCGTGTTCTTGATTTGGCATGATCTTGATGTACCGCGAGCTTTGTTAATATAGTTGGATCATATGGTGTTTCTTCCCTCTCTATCTTCTTGTGATGAATTTAGTCTTTCCCTTTGAGGTTTCGCTATTGTCGGATTGAATACTTTGGATTTGAGAACACTTGATGTATGTCTTGCATGTGGATACCCGTGGTGACAATGGGGTATTCTATTGAGTCACTTGATGTATGTTTTGGTAATCAACTCGCGGATTCCCGTTACCTTGGGGTAATCTAGGCATAGGGGTTGATTGCACATTTTCATCTTCTTTTCTCCGATAGAAACTTTGGGGTACTCTTTGAAGTTCTTTGTGTCGATTGAATATTATGAATCTGAAGTTGTTTGATACAGATCGAGTAATCAACTCACGGATACTTATGGTGACATTGGAGTATCTAGGTGACATTAGAGTTGGTTGATGCGTATCATTTGGTGTTATTTTAGTACGAACTCTAGGGCTATTTGTGACACTTATAGGGATGGCTCAATAGATTGATCGAAAAGGATAACTTTGAGGTGGTTTCATACCCTACAACAATTTCATCGTATGTTCTCCGCTAATAGGAATTTTGGAGTGATTCTTTATCGCACGTTGAGGGATTGTTATATGATTCAATTATGTTAGCATTGTTGAGAGATTGCACTAGTGAAAGTATGAACCCTAGGCCTTGTTTCCAAGTATTGCAATACCATTTGTGCTCCATTTTATCACTTGCTACCTTGCTGTTTTTATATGTTCATATTACAAAAACCTATATCTACTATCCATACTACACTTGTATCACCATCTCTTCGCGGAACAAGTGCACCTATACAATTTACCATTGTATTGGGTGTGTTGGGGACACAACAGATTTCTTGTATTTGATTGCAGGGTTGTTTGAGAGAGACCATCTTCATCCTACGCCTCCCACGGATTGATAAAGCTTAGGTCATCCATTTGAGGGAAATTTGCTACTGTCTTACAAAACTCTGCGCTTGGAGGCCCAACAGAGTCTACAAGAATAAAGTTGCGTAGTAGACATCAAGCTCTTTTCTGGCGCCGTTGCCGGGGAGGTGAGTGCTTGAAGGTATATCTTTATATCTTGCAATTGAATCTTTTAGTTTCTTGTTTATTCACTAGTTTGGTTTTATAAAAGAAAACTAAAAAAATGGAATTGAGGTTGCCTCAATTGCTTCATCTATATGATGTCTTTCTTGAAAATATGGATTCCGATAATTGTGCTCAAGTGTTAGAGGAAGAATTTAATAAAATGTTTAATGTGAGTCCTTTGAATGATGAGCATGATTGCAATGTTGTTGGTATGCTTTCTATGAATATCCATGATGCTAATGATATGGAAAGCCATAAGCTTGGGGATGCTATGTTTGATGAATATGATATTTTTAGCCCCCCAAGTTTTGATGAGCAAATTTATTATGATGAAAGCATGCCTCCTATGTATGATGATTATATTGATGAAAGTGGGTTTGGAAGAGTGTCAACTCTAGGTACTAATTATCCCACTATTTTGGAGGGTGTTGAACCTTATTGCAATAATTATGAAAGTGGATTTGGAGAGGTCATGACTTTATTTAATGATGATTCCACTATTTTGGAAGAGGTTTCAATTGACTATGATAAAAAAGTTGCTATCTATGATAATTATTGTGATGACATGTATGCTATAAAGAATAATGATAACTATGAAACTTGTCATCATGATTTTAATTTTTAATTGGATTATGCCAATCAAGTATCACATGATAGTTATTTCATTGAATTTGCTCCCACTATTATGAATGAGAAGAAATTTGCTTATGTGGAGAGTAATAAATTTGCTATGCTTGTGGATCATGAAAAGAATGCTCTATGTGAAAGTTATATTGTTGAATTCATTCATGATGCTACTGAAAATTATTATGAGAGAGGAACATATGCTTGTAGGTGTTGCAATAATATCAAGTTTCCTCTCTATGTGTTGAAATTTTTGAAGTTATACACGTTTTGCCTTCCTATGCTAGTTGATTCTTGCTCCCATAAATTGTTTGCTCACAAAATCCCTATGCATAGGAAGTGGGTTAGGCTTAAATGTGCTTGCCATATGTTTCATGATGCTCTCATTGTGTTTCAATTCTTTACTTTTATGTGAGCATCATTGAAATCATCGTGCCTAGCTAGAAAGGCATTAAAGAAAAGCGCTTGTTGGGAGACAACGCAACATTTATACCTACTATTTTTGTGTGTCCACATTCTTAAGTTACTGTAGTAATCATGTTTTATATGTTTTCTTTCAATAATGTGCCAAGTAAAACCTTTGGGATAGTGTGGATGCTTGTTGATTTGATTCTGTGCAAAAAGAGAAACTTTTACGTCCAGTGCTGGAATTTCTATTCTGTACTAGAGCATGAGAAAATAGGTTACAAATTTTTTATGTTTTCCTAAATTTTCAAAAAAATTGGAGTTACAGAAGTATGATTTTTAATTCGCTCACTACATGCTGTTCTGTTTTTGACAGATTCTATTTTCAATGCATAGTTTGCTTGTTTTAGTGTTTCCATAGCTTATATTGAGTAATATAAATTGTGGAAATGATAGAATACAGTAGGAATTATGTGAGAACAATTATGAATCTTGTTTTGACAGTACCTAAGTGGATGATTTATTTTTAGCATACTAACCCATGTCACAAGTTCCGTTAAATTTTGTGTGATTGAAGTTTTCAAGTTTTGGGTGAGACAACGATATGAGGAGAATAAGGAGCAGCAAGACCCTATGCTTGGGGATGCCCAAGGCAACCCGAGGTAATATTCAAGGAAGACTCAAGCGTCTAAGCTTGGGGATGCCCCGGAAGGCATCCCCTCTTTCGTCTTCAACACTATTGGTAACCTCACTCGGAGCTATATTTTTATTTGTCACATAATATGTGTTTTGCTTGGAGCGTCATTTTATCTTAGTTTGATTTGATTGCTGTTTTGTATCTTTTAGTTCAATAAAATGCCAATTATATCCTTTACCATGCTCAGTTTGCAAGTTTATGTGTTGCTGTTTGAAAACAGAAAGTTTTCTATTATGTCCTGAATTTATGTCAATTTTCAGAACATGATAAAAATATGAAATTTTTACACAGTAAGAATGCATGAGTTCTCTGCCACGTGGTAATTTTTCAGAATTTTTGGATTTAGCGAAGTATGAATTTTTATTCCTCCTTTACAGACTATTCTGTTTTGGTAGATTGCTGTTATGGTTGCATTGTTTGCATATGTTTGCTTGTTTAATGTTTTTATTTTTGGATAGGAGTATTAAATATGCAGAGGCATCTAGTATGCAATGTTTAATTATAATATTAGTGATTTGTTACAGTAGAGAATGTTAAGGTTTTGAGTTGATTTATACTAACTTTATCTCACGAGTTCTTGTTGAGTTTTGTGGGTATGAAGTTTGTAAGATTTAGGAGAAGCCATGATATGAGAGGAATTAAGGAGACACAAGAGCTCAAGTGTGACGCCCCCGACTTAATCGTGCACTAATCATACACGCAAATGCACACGATCAAGCCTAAGGACTCATGGGAAGATATCACAACACAACTCTAGACACAAAATAAAATAATACAAGCTTTATATTACAAGCCAGGGGGCCTCGAGGGCTCGAATACATAAGCTCGAGAACAAGCGTTAGCGGAAGCAACAACAGTATCTGAGTACAGACACAAAGTTAAGCAAGGGTGCCTTCAGAAGGCCAGCACAAACAACGATACTGATCGAAAAGGCGAAGGCCTCCTGCCTAGGGCCTCCGAACTACTCCTGGTTGGCGGGCTCAACGTAGAAGAAGGTGCCTCCGGGGATCTCCTGCTCCTGGACTCCGTCGTCTGATCGTAGCAACCAGGTAGGGGAAAAGAAGTAGCAAAGCAACCGTGAGTACTCATCCAAAGTACTCGCAAGACTGACATCAGAACTATACTAAATATGCATCGGTATCAAAGGAATGGGGCTATATCTTTGGACTAAACTGCAGAAATTCCAGAACAGAGGGGAAAGGCCTAGCCTATCAAAGACTAGCATCTTGAAGCAATCTTGCAGCATCAAAAGAGAGTTGAGCATAGCAACACATAATAGCAATTATATTTTAGTAATGCCGTGAGATCCTTCCTCGACTACCCTGCGAGAAAGTGATCCCGAGAGCAGTAGAAACAGTTTAACATTGTAACATTATCCATTTGTAGTTGTAGCAGATTAGGATACAACACTGAGCGTCCTGTTACCGTGGACACGGCTATTCGAATAGATAACTTCCCTGCAGGGGTGCACTACTGTTACCCAACATGCCCGATTAACTCTGGCCGGGCACACTTTTATGGGTCATGCCCGGCCTCGGCTGATCGACATGACGTAGTCCAACCTAGGCTCCGCAGAGAGGTCCCCGCCGGTCTACATCCTAAGCGCTCAGGGGTCTTGGGCCATCGCCCTTAGCACTCCGGGTCGTTGTGTGCAGGGTGGATACCAGCGCCAACGGCACGATCCGACCCGGCCACAATGCTGAACTGGATGTCTGACAGAGCTTTCGGCTGATACATACGGCGCCGAGGGTCCCATAACCATTATCCCACATGGTGGTAGTGCGTATATGGCCAGCGGCCAACTCAGATCAAATACCCAAATCCGTTCGGCGTGTTTAGTAACTCGCGAAGACGAACAGGATCGCTGTCGCTCCGACTTGATAACACACGGACCACGACCAAGGACCAGGCCCACCTCTCTCCTATGTGGTCTCTGCCTGCCCTGTCGTTCCGCCACAATATCACTCGCGGGTGCTCTTGGAGCCGACCCGTCTTTAACATTATTCTCTCGCGGGCACTCTTGGAGCCGGCCCGACTTTAACAGTTTAAAGTATTGCAGTAATGTAACATTTCCGTGATCATCACCCAAAATGATCACGACCCGATAACAAGCCTGGCAAACGGACAAGGGTGAAGGGCCAGCTGATGAAACATAGAATACCTAACTAAGCATCATAGGGTAGCAGGTAGGGTATCAATAGTAGGTGACGAAATCAGGCTATGCATCAGAATAGGAGCTATCGGATCAACAACAAAAGCAATTCTAATGCAAGCAATAGACAGAAAGAGTAGGCGATTTCTGGATGATCAAGGGGGTTTTGCTTGCCTGGAACCTCTGCTGAAGGGGTCTGGTCGTCATCGACGTAGTCGTACTCAGCAGTGTCGTCGGCAGTCTCGGGTCTATCGGGAGAGAAGGAGGGGGGAAGAAACAATAAATACATGGCAAACAATGCAACACAAAGGCATGACAAGGCAGTATGCTATGCTAGGGGTGACCTATCGCAGTGCTACACGTGCCAGACGAAGCGGGAAATTAACTGGAACGTTTTCCCAGTTTCGGACATCTGCCAGATAGATGAACCGAAGGGGAAGGTTCCATGTTTGCAGTGCTGGAGGCATCTGACAGGTATGTGGATAGCGTATTCGGGTTCGTCTCATTTTTCTGATCAACTTTCATGTAGAATTTTTTTTCATCCGAGCTACGGTTTATTTTCTATGATTTTTCAAAGTTTAAATGATTTTTTAAATTTCTGGATTTAATTTAATTCGAAATTATATTAAATATTAAATGCTATGGGTACACAGAAAGTGTACCCAGATGTGTGCGCATGTGGCTGACTGGTGGGGCCTGGAGCTGAGTCAGCAACCCAGTCAGCAGTCAACAGTTTGACTGTTGACTGGTCAAACCTGACCAGTGGGTCCCACTGGTCAGTGAGACATCTAATAAAATAGGTTTTAGTTAAACCTAATTAATCTAATTAAGTTGTGGGGCCGAGCTGTCAGTGGTTATACTAATTATATGGTTAATTTAATCTAATCCTAAACGCTACAGTGGCGGCCCCACATGTCAGTGGCTGAGGGGGGAGGATTAGTGGCTAATCCACGCGGGGTCCACCTGGCGGGACCCACCGGTGTTTGAACGCGGTGGCGCGCCGGCGGCGACCACCCGAGGCGGCGGTGATGCCCGGAAACGGCGCTCCGGCGTCTATTTGACGCACGGCCGGTGGCGTTCGAAAGCGCGCAGCGTCGCGCGTCGATCAGTGGCACCGGTTCGAGCGGGGAAGGTCTGTAGCGACGGCGGTGACAACAACGGCGGCGGCCGGAGTACGGTGTGCTCGGGATCGAGCACAGAGGTCCTGTGGGGAGGATCTGGCGAGCGCGCTCGGTGCCTGGGAGCTCTATGAGCTCGACTGCGTGTAGGGGCGCGAGCTTTGCGGGCAGTGGCCGCGGCGGCGAGGCGAGCTGCGGCGGCGAGCTACTGGTTACGGCGGCGGCTAGCCTGGGGCTCGAAAACGAGCAGCGGGAGAGGGGAAAGACGTGGAGGGCTCACAGTGTTGCAGAGGAGGGCTCGGGGAGGCCGGTGGTGGTCGGAGATGACCGAATCGATGGCGGCAGTGGCGGACGGCGCCGGGGAAGAAGAGGTCGAGGGCGTCGTCTTGGTGCTTCCCCGGGCGAACAAGCAGGCGGAGGCGATGAGGTCGAGCGCGGGGAGGTTGCTGGACCGGTCGGAACGACGAGAGGAGGATGGTGGCGACGGCTACGTCGGTGGAGTGTCCATGGCGGCGCTCGGGAAGGAGAGACAAAGAGAGTGAGAGGGAGAGAGCGAGGCGCGGGAGGAGCCAGGGGGTGCAGTGGTGGCCCTTATCCACCACGGCGGGCGCGGGGCCGCGCGGTCGAGCAGAGCGAGGGGGGGCCGGGCTGCGGACGCGCGCACGTGCGTTGCAGAGGCGACAGCGAGGAGGGAGGTGGGAGATGACGCTGCGCGGGCTGGGCCTGCACTGTGCACTCGAGGCCGAGTGCGCCAGTGGGGTTCTCCCCTTTTCCTTTTCTTTTCTGCTTTCTTTATTTCTTTTCTGTTGCATTTCTTTTAGCTAGCAAATTTATTTTGTAAAATATGGGACTTGGCCCCATAATTACACTGCATTATGTAGCACTGCCAAAAAAAGTTTGGGGGTGATTTGAATTCATTTAATTTTTGCATAATTGAAAATGGATTAAATGGGGCTGTTATGGGTACTGTCTTGGTTGCTAGGGTCAACTTGGGAATTTAAATAATGCTGGTTTTATTTTTATAATAGCTTGGGGAATTTTTGGAATATTATGAACTATTTTGTTTAATTATTTGATCAACTTTTATTTTGACTTGCATTTTGAATTTTTGTTTAAAGTGGAATTTGAAATGAGATATGAACAAATGATGATTTAGCACTGCAAATGAAGATGACTTGGCATGATTAGAAGATGATCACTGTGGCTTATTACAAGGGGGTGTTACATCAAGCTTGGGGATGCCCAAGGCACCCCAAGATAACATTCCGAGAAGTCTCAAGCAACTAAGCTTGGGGATGCCTCGGTGGGCATCCCACCTTTCTTCATCAACACCTATCGGTTAGCCTAAGTTTTTACTTGTTCACATGATATGTGTTATTCTTGGAGTGTCCTTTTATTTTCATTTTGTTTTCTGTTTGAATAAAATACTTGGATCTGAAATCTTTATTCATAGAGTGTCTTCACATAGCCACTTAATTGTTTGACTACTCATTGATCTTCACTTATATCTGTTGGAGTAGTTTGCAATTCATTCATGTGCTTCACTTATATCCTTTGAGTAAATTGTTGAATGAATTGAATATCACAAATATGAAATTATGTATGTTCCATATGCTTAGTAATATTTCGCATTGGGTTCTGAAAGTAAAATCTATTGAAGTTTGACAATCACAATATTGGTCATACAAGCAATTCATGAAAGATAGTATATGGAAGAGAAATTTTACATACAAATATATTATCTTGGACATCTTTTATGATTGTGAATACCCATTAATTATTTTCAAACTTGAGCAAATTAGTTGAAGTTGGACAAGGAAGACAACGTAATGAGTTATGTTTGGGTATATTTGCATAGAAGTTATATTGTTATGGATCCTCCAACATGTGGTGCTTGTTTAGAATCTTTTGCTAGCCAAAATTTCTGTACCTAAGCGGGAATACTGCTTGTGCATCCAAAATCCTTGAGCTAAGTTTCTTCCATGACTGTCCACCATACCTTCCTATATACGGTATTACCCTGCCGTTCCAAGTAAATTTGCATGTGCCATCTCTAAAACCTTCAAATAAACATCTGTTTTGTGTGCCCGTACCGCTCATGGAGCGACGGGGCAGTCAGTATCTTCCATGCTAAGCGGGTTATTCTCATGATGGGTGTTTATTCACTTGTCATTGCACGAGAGAGGCTGGTAATCGGGATGCCCAGTCCCTTAAATAAATAAAAAGGAAAAATATATATAATAAAACAAAGGCTCCCCCTGGAAATTTGAAAGTTTGGAGGGCACCCATGAATTCGGCTAGCCATGGCTTGTGTTTGAATGGTTGAGGGGGAGTTAAACTTTTCATTTCTGCATGGGAACCGCCACTAATGTGTTTATCATGGAAGATATTGATATCCTTAGTCATGACGTTGACAGGAAAGGCACACCACTCAAAATGTATTCATCCCTGTTTTAAGCTATGAGCTCTGGCACCTCTGCAAATCCCTGCTTCCCTCTGAGAAGGGACATTCAATTTACTTTTATGCTATTTACTTTCATGTTATTTATTTCTGTTGAGTCAACTTCTTATTCCAACGTATTCTCTAGTTGGCAAGCATTATGTTGTGGGGAAAGATCCAGGCACATATAGCCATTCAAATATATTTGATCATGATTTATTATTATTGACAATTATCTCTATGATAAATGAGTTGGGAGGCGAAACATCAAGCCCCTATCTTTCTCTGTGTTCGATGGATGCTATTTGTTCTAAAAATATGCTTTGAGTATTAGAAATCATAGAAGACTATATGATAATTGAGTATGTCGAGCTCTTACTTAGACTTTGTTGAAAACGAGATGCATTGAAACTGTTTGGTGACTAAGAACATAGCTTGTTAAGTTTCAAGAGAATGTATTGTTTAAACCATAACATGTGAATTGATTGCTACTTTATCATGATGAGTTTTATGAGAAAGAGTTGCTGTTATGATGCTAGGAAAAGTGATTGCAATTATCATTGATCAAACTTATGCACTATGCTAGCATTCACACTTCATAAATTATTTCTTTTATCATTTACCTACTCGAGGACGAGCAGGAATTAAGCTTGGGGATGCTGATACGTCTCCAACGTATCTGTAATTTATGAAGTATTCATGCCATGTTTAAAATTATTTTATATGGTTTTGGCATGATTTGAATGGAACTAACCCGGACTGGCGCTGTTTTCAGCAGAACTACCGTGGTGTTGTTTTTTGTGCAGAAATAAATGTTCTCGGATTGGGCCCAAAATTTACGGTGATTTTTTATGGATCAAAAGAGACCCACGGAGCACCGGAGATGGACCAGGGAGTGGCCGAGGGAGCCACAAGCCTAGGGGCGCCCCCCTAGGGCGCGCCCCCCGAACTTGTGGGACCCTCGGGCACCCCCCTGACGTGAATCCAATGCCAAATATTCCTATATATTGGGAAAACCCCAGAATGAAACCTAGAACTCCCATGATGCCGCCGCAAGCCTTTGTACCGAAACGACCTCATCCGGAGCCCTGTTCCGGCACTCTGCCGGAGGGGGGAATCATCAGCGAAGGCCATCTTCATCGTCCCGGTGGTCTCTGCTACTTGTAGACTACATTGGTATTTCCCTGAAGAGAAGAGGATGATGCAGTATAGTAGAGATAAGTATTTCCCTCAGTTAAGAACCAAGGTTATCAATCCAGTAGGAGAACCAAGCAAAATTTCATTAAGCGCACCTACACACACAAAAGCAAACACTTGCACCCAACACAAATAAGAGGGTTGTCAATCCTCTTAGCGGTTATTTGCAAGGATTAATTCTGATAGTGATAGATAGATAAACTTAAATACTAAATAAAATAAAAGTAAATAAATTGCAGCAAGGTATTTTTAGGTTTTTTATATACGATAAAGTAGACCCGGGGGCCATAGTTTTCACTAGAGGCTTCTCTCTCGAACACATAGCATACGGTGGGTAGATAAATTACTGTTGGGCAATTGATAGAAAAGAAAATAATTATGACGGATTCATGGCAATGATCATGTATATAGGCATCACGTCCGAGACAAGTAGACCGACTCCTGCCCGCATCTACTACTATTACTCCACCCATCGACCGCTATCCAGCATGCATCTAGGGTATTAAGTATGAAACAGAGTAACGCCTTAAGCAAGATGACATGATGTAGACAAAGTAAACTCAAGAAATATGATTAAACCCCATATTTTTATCCTTAATGGCAACAATACAAATACGTGTCATGTCCCCTTCTATCACTGGGATCGAGTGATACGTCTCCGTCGTATCTACTTTTCCAAACACTTTTTCTCTTGTTTTGGACTCTAATTTGCATGATATGAATGAAACTAACCCGGATTGACGCTGTTTTCAGCAGAACTACCATGGTGTTGTTTTTGTGCAGAAATCAAAGTTCTCGGATTTGGACGAAACTTTCTGGAGAATTTTTATGGAATATATAAAAATTATTGGCGCAAGAATCAACAGAAGAGTGGCCACCTATTACCCACAAGGCAACAGGGCGTGACCCCCCTGGGGCGCGCCCTGATGCCTTGTGGGGCCCACAGGCGGCCGTGTGACCTAATTCCAATGCTATAAATTCAATTTCGCCGAGACCAAAATAGGAGAAGAAGTTTCATCGCGTTTTACGATACGGAGCCACCACCACCTCCTGTTCTTCATCAGGAGGGCTGATCTAGAGTTCGTTCGGGGCTCCAGAGAGGGGGATTCGACGCCGTCGTCATCATCAACCATCATCCATCACCAATTTCATGATGCTCACCACCGGACGTGAGTAATTCCTTCATAGGCTTGCTGGACGGTGACGGGTTGGATGAGATTTATCATGTAATCGAGTCAATTTGTTAGGGCTTTGATCCCTAGTATCCACTATGTTCTGAGATTGATGTTGCTATGACTTTGCTATGTTTAATGCTTGTCACTAGGGCCCGAGTGCCATGATTTCAGATCTGAACCCTGTAAGTGCATCAAGTGCCCCCTTAGTGGTTTTGCAGTATTGAAGACAAATAGGTTGAGGAACTAATGTGTTTGTGAGTATACACAGGAGACAGAGTCCCTGAAGATTTGGTTTAACACATGGAAGACGACCGCTAAAAATAGATTTCTTCAAGTGAAGAATTTGATGATGAACTTGGAACGGCCTTTGAAGAAATTGATGTGAAGACTTTGAAGCTTGAAGACTTTGGTTTTCGTAGTTTCTTTTCTTCTTATTTGAGTCATAGGAAAAACCGTACTGTTAAAGGGGGTCTAGGTGAAACATATTTCACATTTCCAAAGTGATGCTCAAACCTTCTCAAACTTACTAAAACCCATACACAAGCCGCTTCGAGTGAAGCCTTTGGAAATCTCCAGCACAGCTGACGCATTTGCTAGCGACAGTGATGAAGTTCATCTGGTCGCTGACGAATTTGGTCAGGCAGAGGAGTTAGGAGTTCGCCAGTGCGATCTACCTAGAAGTTATGAAATTGAGTGCCCCGACGAATTTGAGAGTTCAAATTCTAACCGTTGCTGCGCCGCGTGCCAGCTGTCGAGTGGATCCTTATCCTGACAACGGTCAAATCAGTCAAGGGCATTTATGACATTTTAAGTCGGGTTGCCCCCTGGCTATAAATAGCCGCCCCCAACCAGTTGTTGGTTGGCTGCTTCGAGAGAACTTGACACTTGTCATTTGAGAGCAACCCTTCCTCTGACGACTTTGTGAGAACCCAAGTGAGGAAAAACCCAACCAGAGCCAAAGTGATTGAGCATCACTGAAGAGATTGATTTGTGTGATCCGACGCTTGTTACCTTTGAGGACTGTCATTCCTCCAGACGGTTAGGCGTTATGTTCTGAGCACCCAAGAGTAATTGTGGCGTGCCGGTGAACAAGTCTGTGAAGGTTTCGGAAGTCTACCTTGAAGACTTACCACTAGTGATTTGGCGAGGTCTAAGTGATCTTAGCTCAAGAGGAATACGGTGAGGACTAAGTGTCCTCTGAGTTGCGACTCAGCCGCCTCAACCAGACGTACAGTTGATGCAGCAACTGGAACTGGTCTACCAAATATCATTGTCTTCACCAAGCCAACCTGGTTTCAAATTCCTCACCCTCTCTTACATTATTCCGATGCTGAAGAATTTGAGATCTGTGCGCTGACGAATTTGAACTGAAGCATTTGATCATGTTATCTTTTATTTCCTCAGTTCGTATTCTTCATGCTTGTATGAGTGTATGATTGCATGTTCTTCATTGTTATGTATCCTGCTCGCATGTACTCTGATTCTGTGATGTCTTAGTTTCCCTTGCGTTTCTATTACTTCACTCTGTTCTTCGTCAAATTCATCAGAGTTTGACGAATTTCTAAAAATCTCCCATTCACCCCCCTCTGGGAGTTTACCTGCGCTTTCAATTGGTATCAGAGCAAGGTGCTCCCTTGTTCTGTGTGATTTTTGTTTAACCACCTGGAGTTTTAGTTATGTCGACCGCAGGTATGATCAAGGTCTCCGCTGCGTGCCCCATCTTAGATGGCACAGACTATCCCTATTGGAAGAACAAGATGCGAATGCATCTTGAGGCTATTGACAATGATCTCTGGTTCGTCGTTGAGAACGGCGTCCCCACCATCTCACCAAGTATCAATGTTGCTGATGTGAAGAGATTCAAGCAACTAGATTCTCAAGCGAAGAACATCATTTGTGGTCATCTGAACAAAGGACAGTATGGCAGAGTGAGTGCACTGGAAACCTTGGAGCTTATCTGGGACCGGCTTTCAAAAGTGAATGAGGGTGTTTTCACTCAACGTGACTCCCGAGTTGATATTCTGCGCAATCTCTTCAATCGCTTCAAAAGACTCGACAATGAAAATGTGCAGCAAACCTTCGACCGCCTCACTGACATCTCCAATGAGCTTCAAGCTCTTGGTGCTGCTGACATCACCGATCATGAGGTGGTGAAGAAATTGCTGAGGTCTCTGGACAGTTCCTTTGACACTTTGGCACTAATGATTCAAGAGCGCCCTGATTACAAGTCACTGGACCCAGCTGATATTCTTGATTGGCTCAACACACATGAATTTCAACAAGCCGAAAAGGGAGACATGTATGGACCCAGCTATGGTCGCCCTCGCGCTCTGAAGGCTAAAGCAAAAACCAAGGATATTTCTTCATCTGAAGAAGAAGAAGAGGAATGTGAGTGCAGTTCTGACGGTGCTGAGGAGATTGGCAGAGAACTGGCTATGCTAGTGAAGAAGTTCCAGAAGTTTTCCAAGAAGAATAGATTCGGAAAGTCTTCAAAGTATGACTCGAAGAACACTGGAGAAGCATCTGCTCGAGACTACAACAAGAGAACCTGTCACAAATGCAAGAAGCCAGGCCACTACATCGCCGACTGCCATCTTTGGAAGAAGAAGAAGAGCAGGGATGATGATGAATCTGATGGGAAAAAGAAGAAATCCTCAAAATCTTCATCAAAGTCCTCATCAAAGTCCTCATCTCACAAGAAGCCTAGTTCTAGCAAAGCTCGTGCATTCCTTGGAAAGGAGATGGATTCTGAAGAAGAATCTGATGATCAGCCAGCTGAGGAATCTGAGGAGGAGTCAGACACTGGTGTGGCAAGCCTTGCTCTCTCCACTGAGTACGTCAGCAAGTCCATCTTCAACACTAAGGATAATGGTATCTCCACCAACAATGATGACTGTGCTGATGACTACGCTCCTACCTACTGCTTCATGGCTCGAGGTGCAAAGGTAACTTCACGAGAAGCCTACTATGAAACCTCGAGTGATGACGACTCTGAGGATGAATCTAAACCAAGCTATAAGAAACTTGCTAAGATTGCTACTGTGCAACAACATGCATTGGAAAAGACTCAAAAACTGCTTGACAAAAGTGACGATCTGTTGAACGATGAAATGGAACGTTCTCAAATCTTGTCTGACGAAATCAAACATCTTCAGTCAAAATTTGACGAACTTGAAAGTCGTCATGTGTCCCTCTCAGCTGAACATGAGAAGCTATCCTATGAATTTCTTCAAAGGAAGCAAGATCTCGAGAAGCTGAGAGCGTCTCATGATGATCTTCAGAAAGAAAACGATTCACTCCTCGCTCAACAGATCAGTACCGCTCAGGAAGAATTTGTTGCACCATGCTTAAAATGCCTTGAACGTGATAATGCTAATTCTTCAGCTGAATGTTCAAATGCTTCTGTGCTTGCTATTGCTTCAACTGCTACGGTGGCCACTAACCCCTCATCTGAGGAAGCCACCAGTGATACTGATGAAAATGCAGGGCTGAAGGAATTGTATGTCACTGGCATGTATAAAAGCCTCAAAGGACAACAAACCCTGTGTGACGTGCTCAAAAAGCAAATTCTTCACAGGAACCCTAGGAAAGAGGCTATTGCCTTTGAGAGAAAGCTCAATGCTGATGGTTCGTACTGGAAGCCTGAGCAGTATCCCAAAACCACATGGGTTGCTGCAAAGGGACCTCCAGTAGACCCATCCTCCTTATCTGGTTACACTTGTGATTCTTCATATTCTTCAGATGAGTCATTTGACTCGAACTATAAACTGTTCAAGAATCAGAACGGTGAGGTCTTTGCCAGATTCATTGGTACTAACTGCAGGAACGGTCCACCTGTGATGAAAATCTGGGTTCCCAAAAGCCTTCTGGAAAATCTTCAGGTGAATGTCATCATGACACCACCGATGAA
The DNA here is from genome assembly GCA_039707655.1 of Elymus sibiricus. Taxonomy (NCBI): domain Eukaryota; kingdom Viridiplantae; phylum Streptophyta; class Magnoliopsida; order Poales; family Poaceae; genus Elymus; species Elymus sibiricus. Next base: position 172,462,415 of record CM077676.1, read on the forward strand.
GAAGAAACTTCCCAGGGAAAATTCTTCACAGGGATCAAAGTCGTCAAATGGACGCAGACCCACTTATGGTCGCACTAATGCCTCTGTTTCGCAGGAAAACAGACAGCGGGTTGATGAATATAAGCATTATTCTTCGAACCACTATGTTCACAAAACTTCGAAGAATTTCTGTGCTTATTCATTCAATTACTATAACCCTCCTGTGAAGAGAAATGCATATTCTTCAATGCCAAAGTTCTCCATCAATGCACTTCGTCATATTGCTTCTCAGCCACCCATTCAAATGTGGGTGGTTAAGAAGAAGAACTAATCTCTTCTGCAGGGTCAGGTCTTCAGACAACTAAATGTCTGATGAATTTGCTGAAGACCTGACATAATGCCTGTTGGGATGCAGGCTAATCATGCTGGAATGAATACTTCATTTCACACATCCCTTATGCTGTTTGATATTATATGCTGATGAAATTGTCTGACGAAATTGATCACTATCATATTCTTCACTTTGAAGTATATGAACTTGTAAGTCAGACTAATGCTTCTACATGATGAAACACCTTCTGCCACTGAATGGGTCTTGGACAGTGGATGCACGAATCATATGACTGGAGATAGAAATCTCCTCACTGATGCTCCCCTTACTCCGTCTCATCTGAAGCATATCACATACGCTGACAAAGAAAAAAGCAAGGTATTGGGTCTAGGTAAGGTTGCCATTTCAAAGGATCGACACATGGAAAAGGTGATGCTTGTCGAGTCTCTTGGATTCAACCTCATGTCTGTCTCAATGCTTTGTGATCTTGATATGATTGTCATCTTTGGCAAATATAGATGCACTGTTCTGTTGGAATATGACAAATCCAAAGTCTTCGAAGGCTTTAGGAGAGGTGACTTGTATATTGTAGATTTCTCTACAGGTCCTCAGCCCACAACATGTCTAATGGCAAAAGCTTAGGAATGCTGGCTATGGCATCGACGACTTGGACATGCTGGAATGAGGAATTTGAATACTCTCGTCAAGAAGAAGCATATCATTGGCGTCGAGGGTGTCAATTTCGTTAAGGATCACCTCTGTGGCGCTTGTGAGTCTGGAAAGATGACCAGAGCCAAGCACCAGGCGAAGACTATCATGACCACTACTCCTCCTTTTGAATTGCTTCATATGGATTTGTTTGGTCCTACACATTATGCCACACTAACCAATGCAGCATCTCTCTACGGATTCGTCATTGTTGATGACTACTCTTGCTACACCTGGGTGCACATCATTACCTACAAGACTGAAGTTCAGAATGTCTTCAGACGATTCTCCAATCGGGCCATGATGAATTATGGTCTCAAGATCAAGCACATCAGGAGTGACAATGGCATTGAGTTCAAGAACACAGGCCTCGACGACTATCTTGATGAACTTGGTATCACTCATGAGCTCTCTGCTCCCTACACGCCTCAGCAAATGGAGTCGTGGAGCGCAAGAACAGAACCCTCATCGAGATGGCGTGCACTATGCTTGATGAATACAAGACTCCTCGTCACTTCTGGCCTGAAGCAATTGACACTGCATGCCACATCATCAACCGGGTATATCTTCACAAATTCCTCAAGAAGACTTCTTATGAACTCATCACTGACAAGAAACCCAATGTGAGTTATTTCAAAGTCTTCGGTGCTAAATGTTGGATTAGAGATCCTCATCACAATTCTAAATTTGCACCGAAAGCACATGAAGGTTTTATGCTTGGTTACGGAAAGGACTCGCACACCTACAGGGTCTTCAACTCCTACCACCACAAGGTTGTTGAAACTGTAGATGTGCGGTTCGATGAAACTAACGGCTCGCAAAGAGAGCACCTGCCTCCTGTGCTAGATGAAATGCCACCTGAGGAATCTATCAAGCTGATGGGCACTGGTGAAATTGTGCCCAGTGAAGAAATAGCTGCTGATGAAGAAGTGATTGTTCCTCGCCGTGAAGAAAAAGAACATTCTGACAAAAATGACGCTGAGGATTCTGCACGGCAACAACAACAACAAGGCCCTCGTCCAGCACATCCACGAGTGGCAAATAAAGTGCAGATTGAGAAAATCCTCGACAACATCAATGCACCTGGTCCCCTCACTCGCTCAAGAGCTTCACATTTAGCTAACTTTTGTGGGCATTACGCGTTTGTCTCTATTTCAGAGCCCACCAAAGTTGATGAAGCATTTCTGGAACCTGAATGGATTCAAGCGATGCAAGATGAATTGCGTCAATTCGAGCTCAAGAATGTGTGGGAGCTTGTCAAACGTCCCGATCCACGCAAGCACAATATCATCGGTACTAAGTGGATCTACCGCAACAAACAAGACGAAAATGGCCAAGTGGTGAGGAATAAGGCCCGTCTTGTAGCTCAAGGCTACACACAGGTTGAGCGTATTGATTTCAATGAAACATTTGCACCTGTTGCTAGGTTTGAAGCCATCCGAATATTGCTTGCATATGCTAACCATCATGATATCCTCTTATATCAAATGGATGTGAAAAGTGCATTCCTCAATGGTAAGCTTGAGGAAGAAGTATATGTTGCTCAACCACCAGGTTTTGAGGACCCAAAGCATCCTGACAAAGTCTTCAGAATCAACAAGGCTCTCTATGGCCTCAAGCAGGCCCCCAGGGCTTGGTATGATACACTGAAGGAATTCCTGAAGAAAAAGGGGTTCAAGCCCGGTTCATTTGACCCTACTCTCTTTACTAAATCTTATGATGGTGAACTGTTCATATGCCAAATATATGTTGATGATATTATCTTTGGTTGCACTAACAAGAAATACAGTGACGAATTTGCTCATATGATGCAAGAAGAATATCAGATGTCTATGATGGGGGAGTTGAAATTCTTCCTCGGGTTTCAAATTCGTCTACAACCCAATGGCATCTTCATATCTCAGGAGAAATACCTCAGAGACTGCCTGAAGAAATTCGGAATGCAAGATTGCAAAGGCCTCAAGATACCAATGCCAACAAATGGCCAACTCAACACTGCCGAAAATGGTAAAGATTCCGATCAGAAGGTATATCGCTCCATCATTGGTTCGCTGCTTTACCTATGTGCATCTAGGCCAGACATTATGCTTAGCGTTTGCATGTGTGCTCGCTTTCAAGCGTCACCGAAGGAATCACACCACCCGGCTGTGAAACGAATTCTTCGATATTTGGCTCACACCCCAACGCTTGGATTATGGTATCCCAAGGGCTCATCACTTGATCTTGCTGGATATTCTGATTTTGATTATGCTGGTGACCGAGTGGATCGCAAGTCAACATTAGGCACATGCCATTTCCTTGGACGATCTCTTGTATGTTGGTCCGCAAAGAAGCAGAACCGCGTTTCACTATCTACTGCCGAGGCTGAGTACATTGCTGCTGGCGCCTGCTGCTCACAGTTACTATGGATGAAGCAAACCCTCAAGGACTATGGCGTCAACGTGAAGAAAGTGCCACTCTTCTGCGATAACGAGAGCGCCATCAAGATCGCCCACAACCCAGTGCAACACTCTAGGACAAAGCATATTGAGATTCGTCACCATTTTCTTCGTGATCATGTGCTGAAGGGAGACATCGTCATCGATCACGTGAAGACTGAAGACCAGCTTGCAGATATCTTCACAAAGCCCTTGGATGAGAGAAGGTTTTGCATGTTGCGGTGTGAGCTAAACATCTTAGAATCTTCGAATGTCCTTTGAAATGGACACACATCCTAACGCTTATGCATTCTTGATGACTTTGATGCACAACACATGAAGTAACGTTTTTCTTCAATCAATGAAGACTAACCCTCCAAGTGTGAAGAAATTAATGAAGAACTTGATTCTCAGAACCCTACGACAATTGTATGCGGTGTCTGAAATCATCATAGTTCTAATACGGTGGGTAACGCCACCACCTCACTTTTTGACGTTCTTCAATTCGAGATTTTTGTCATTTGCAATTTCGTCAATCTTTTCAAATTCGTCATTTGAGGTCTTTCTTCACTGCTTTTGGTGCTATTCCTATATATATATATATATATTTATTTATTTATTTGAGTTTTTCATGTCCTCTACAGCATCCACATATAGCTAATTCGTCAATCGTTTTTTTTCATCTGTGTGGATGTGATCGGACCCGCTCCCCTCTGTGCTAAACTCAACCCACTCTGTTCACAAATTCTTCATATGCGTTCTACTTGACACTGTTCAAAGTCTTCACTGTGTCCTTGATAGCTGAAGTATTTGCGAACACATTTTGAAAAATATTCTAATCTTTTTTGGCGGTTGCCACAATAACGTTATCCCGCGCTTCGCTCGCGAGGATAAAGATGAAAATGCATGTGTGACGCGTGTCACTCCAATGCGAATCGCCAGGGGCTTATCCGTCCAAATTCTTCGGGTCGCTCGGTTTTTACTGCGCCTATATAAAGGCTTGACCCCGTCAACCTCAAACCATTTCACTCTTGCGCCCCTATCACTCTCAAACCCTAGCGCCGCCGCTGGAATTCATCGTCGCCGGAGAGAACGAGCTTCACTGCCTCGACTTCTTCGCCGTCGTACTCGCGCCGGCCGCGGATTTCTTCACTTCCGCCGCCGCCGTAGACGTCTTTCGTCGCGAAGTTAGGGCACGGAAGATCTGAACTGACGATTTCCATCGCCTCGTTGTCCAGTTCGTCGAGTTCATCCTTGGGGTAAATAAAATTTATTTTTACTACCCCAGTTTGATCTTATTTATCTGCCACAAAAGTCTTCAAGTGCTGTTTTTACCACTTTTCTAATTCTTCAGCACTTCCTTCTGGTCAGTCTTGAGTTTTTGCATCTAAGTCACACTTAACAACTAGATTCCTCAATTGTGCAATTGCTTCAATCTGTACAACTCGGGAATCTGTGTCAAGAACACTTAGTGAAATGCGTCAAGACGATAAGGGTCAATTTGGTCACTTGGTTTATTTTGAAAATATCCGAGAACGCATGTGACTCTTGCCTATGTCCTCGCAACTATACTCTATTCATAGGTACAATGTCTGCAGACGAATCGCTAGGTTCTCATCAAATTAATTCATTTGCAGCGTTGGTTGAGGAAAATCTTCAAACATCTTCTGAGTCCTCAAAAGTTCAAAAAACCTCAGCTGAAGAAAATGGCTGATGTGAAAAGGCCTCAGAAGGGAGGCAAGAGAAAAGAAGAACAGACTGCCTTTCAGATTCCTGACGAAATATATGCAGGGTACTGTACACCTGATGAAGACACTCATGGCAAGGAAACTAAGGAACAGCGCAAGACGCGACTGCAAATGATAAAGAGATACTGGACATATGAATGGAGAGACTACAAGTACATCACCTCCAAAACATGAAGGACTTTGTTGTGACGCCTCCATGCAATAGGCCACCGCTTGCTGCAGGTCAAGTTGCTGATCCCACATGTATGAGAAGGGGTGAAGAATTCCCCAAAGAATGGGCAAAGCGATAAGAAAAGCTACAGAAGCAAGCCCAGAAAGCTGTTGAAGAATTCAACCGGGCCTCAAAGGCCTCAGCTGAAGCTGGTGCCAGCGGCAGTGCAAGTGCACCTAAGAAAGCCATGCAGAAGAAGCTGGCCAGCAAGCCAAAACCATCTGGCCCAAAGGCTTCAGCTCACAATGTTTCAAAGTCTTCAGCGCCTCCTCCTGCTACAAGTTCTTCAGTGGCCGCAGCAAAATCTTCAACTCCGGTTGTGCTCGCATCTTGCCAGCGCACCGAGGGCTTTGCAATAGCCTCTATCGCTGCATCAAGTGCCTCAGCTTGTGGGCAGTCATCAACATTGCCCACACTGAAGACAAAGCCAAGAGCCGGCCGTGGAACAAGGCCAAGTCCAAAGAGCAAGGCTGTCGTGCCTCAGGCAGATGAACACGGGCTAGCTAACGAAGATGAGCTCGCAGATTACCTCAGAAGAAGGCAAGAGCAAGCTGCAATTGCAAAGAATTCTTCAGTACCAATGATGCTTGATCCCAAGAAGCTGTTAGACTTCATTGACATCTGGTGCAAAAAGCCAGACACACCTCTTGACGATTTGAACCTACCTCCTTGGCCAAAGCATGTGCTGTCTGCCTTCATCTTGAATGAGAAGCACAAAATTGCACAAGTAAAGCTGGTGAGGAAACAACAGCTACAGAAAGAGAAAGAGCTGCGGAAGAACATGCTATCCATTTCCCCTCAGCAGCTTGTGGCTTTGCAAACTGAGATTCAACAGCTGTCTGAGGAATTTGAAAGACAATCTAGTCATTGATGTGGTGTGCGCGATAGATTCATCACTGCAACCAACCAGGCCGTTGAAGACCATAACAAGCGCGAAGCCGCCAAGTTTGGTACTGTGCCACCCACAAGTTCTTCAGCATCACCTCCACCTGCTCAGGCCAGTGAGACTGCGCCCTTATCTCCGCAAGGACCAGTCAGGGCAACTGAAGAAGTTGTTCCTGACGAAACAGCCAGGACGACTGCATCAGTCGTGCCTGAAGAAAATGTACCATCAAATGCCTCAGCAGCAGCACCATCAGGAAAGCATATCACCCTTCCTTCTGCATCAGAAGTGAAGAAGATGAAGGCTGCTGAGAAGGAAGCAAGGAAGAGAAAAGCTTCGGCTCCATCTACCAGCACTGCACTAGTGAAGAAAATGAAGACGACATCATTGTCTTCAGAAGGACCTATTGATGCCATACCAATCTCATCAGCGCCCCCTACTCCTGTAAACCTTCAGCTTATTCCATACGGGGTGGACTATGAGGTTCCTCAGGCTGATGAAGATGACACAGATACCCACTCAGCTGCTACCACAGAGCTAGTGGATGAAGAAATTGAAGTGGAAGCTGATGCTTCACTTCTCCAAGCCGTGTCACGGAAGCCCTCACCGGTTCCGATGACTAACGATCATGTCACTGCTTCAACTGGAAGTGGAGAAGAAACTGAAGAGGATGTGGATATTGACGGCGCTACAACACCTCCAATCGTTGATGTCTTTTGGGAAGCATTCCATCCAAACTCGCCCCTCACCACACCTCTGACGCAAGTGCCTCAATCACCAGCCGTCATTGAAGAAGTTCATATGGGCTCTGAGGAGAAACAACCATCACCCCTCCAGAGCATACCTGAGGAAATTCCAGCTGCAGCAGCTGATGAAACTGCTCATGCTGAGCCCACTGTTGATGTCATCAATACATCCCCTCCGCTCACTGACTCAATTCCTTCAGCAGACACAAATACAGTTCCTACCGCTACAGCTAAAGAAATTGCTAAGTCTCTTGCAATAACAGATCCAAATGATTCAACTAGGTCCCCACGACCAGTATCTGACGTTCGCAAGAAAATGCATAACCTGCACCCAGTGTCAGTAATGCCCAAGATAGGCAGAACCCTCAAACGGCCTCAGTTCGACAACGCCAAATTCTTCGAACAAAAGAATTTCTTCATAGGCGAGTCCCCGTATGACTCAGCCAAGATCAGGTGTCTGCGATTCTGGACAAGGACACAGATGAACTTCTATGCCTCACTGCTATTTGATAAGAAGAAAGTATTTCCTCATCGCCATATTCCTCACGTGGATATGGAGTCACTACCGTGCTTTCGGCCAGTTCTGGCTATTCTTCACGATGCAGGATTACTTAGTTTCTGCTCTGATGTGTGCGACTGGAATGAAGAATTCATACTTCAGTTCTATGCCACAGTTCATTTTTCTGGAGAAGCTGAAGACATTGCAACATGGGCACTGGAATGGATGAGTGAAGACACTCACTACAAAGCACCAATTGAAGAACTTCTTCGTGCTCTTCCAGTTGATCCGCCCCAAGATGATGCAAAGAGAATTTATGAAGAACCTGAACTGCCTGACCACCTCATGCAAGTACTGATGAAGCCAATGGCTGAAGGAGATGCTCCAAGGACAGCCTTCCTAGTGAAGGATTTGCTATATGTGCCCAAGACCATTTTTCGCATTCTGTCCAAAACCCTCAGTCCAATTAAGGGTCACAACTCCAACACTGAAGAAGTTGTGGGAATAATGAAGAACTTGCTGTTCCATATTATTCATGGCACTCCAATCAACATTCATGATTTCTTTCTGAGGACTTTGGTCACAGTGGCACAGTTGCCTTTTGATCTGAAGCCATACGCTCCGTGGATCATGAGATTCATCAGATCCTGTTCTGCTATTCATTACGAGGCTGACTTTCAGAACCACTTGAGCTTTTTGCCTGAAGTTGAAATTCTTCAGAATACTATTTCTTCAGTAGCTGGCAAGGGCAAGACACCTGTAGATGAAGGAATTCGTCCCCTTGATGGACAATTTCGTCAGCCAATCTCCAGCTCCCATGCTGATGAATCTGCTAGCCAGGATACAGCGGCAAAAGCTTCAAGGCCAACCACTTCACCTGAAGCACCACGTGTTATGACAGACCATGAGCTGCTCATCAGTCTTCACCAAAAAGTGGACAAACATCACAGATGGGGTAAGCGTCAGTTTGCCGCCGTTCAAGCCAACATGACAGTGACGCATAACTCAGTGCGCAAAAACTGCTCCTATCTGCATGAGATATTTGACAGATCATGAGCCTTTCTTTCTCATCTCAAGACCGATGAACAACTTGCAGACATGGATTTCCAAATGAACTTTGACTGGGTGGATCCGCCAAGGAAGAAATTCAAGAACGTTCAAGTTCCTCCCCTCATGCCATCATCAGAGTCTTCATCGCGCCGAACTGATGAAAATGAAGCTGTTGAAGACGATGCAACTGGTCCATCTGCTTCTCGCAAACCCAACAATGCTGGCGCTCCATAATCTTCTTTGCGATGATTTTCCTCAGGGGCGTTAGTCCTCACCTTGTCTCCTTTTGGTCATCTGATGACAAAGGGGGAGAAGTGTGAGTTAGTCTTCAGCGGGTCAATATATGGGCTGTGTTTTTGCTTAAGTTGCAACTCTTGGTCTTTGCTGGATTTGCTCTTCGATGAGTTGTAACTTAAATACTGTTGGTTGTCTGACTCTTATGCTACAGTTATTATGCATGCCCTGATCTTAAATATATCTACTCATGCATGCACAATTTTGTCAGACACCAATTTTCATCATGCATTCATATTCCTCAAGTATCTTATGATCATGCATGATTGGATTCCAAGATATAGGGGGAGATCTCCACAATTTCAACCTGCCATGTGCATTTGCAATCCAAAGCAAATTCCTCATATGCACATCTTCAGGGGGAGTTCCTCAATATCTTGTAACCAATTTCCTCAAACTCTGTACTTACACAACAATTATTTTTACTCCCGTTGAAAGCCTAACCAATTTGTCATCAATCACCAAAAAAGGGGAGATTGTAAGTGCATCAAGTGCCCCCTTAGTGGTTTTGGAGTATTGAAGACAAATAGGTTGAGGAACTAATGTGTTTGTGAGTATACACAGGAGACAGAGTCCCTGAAGATTGAGTTTAACACATGGAAGACGACCCCTAAAAATAGATTTCTTCAAGTGAAGAATTTGATGATGAACTTGGTACGGCCTTTGAAGAAATTGATGTGAAGACTTTGAAGCTTGAAGACTTTGGTTTTCGTAGTTTCTTTTCTTCTTATTTGAGTCATGAGAAAAATCGTACTGTTAAAGGGGGTCTAGGTGAAACATATTTCACATTTCCAAAGTGATGCTCAAACCTTCTCAAACTTACTAAAACCCATACACAAGCCGCTTCGAGTGAAGCCTTTGGAAATCTCCAGCACAGCTGACGCATTTGCTAGCGACAGTGACGAAGTTCATCTGGTCGCTGACGAATTTGGTCAGGCTGAGGAGTTAGGAGTTCGCCAGTGCGATATACCGAGAAGTGAGGAAATTGAGTGCCCCGACGATATTGAGAGTTCAAATTCTGACCGTTGCTGCGCCGCGTGCCAGCTGTCGAGTGGATCCTTATCCTGACAACGGTCGAATCAGTCAAGGGCATTTATGACATTTTAAGTTGGGTTGCCCCCTGGCTATAAATAGCCGCCCCCAACCAGTTGTTGGTTGGCTGCTTCGAGAGAACTTGACACTTGTCATTTGAGAGCAACCCTTCCTCTGACGACTTTGTGAGAACCCAAGTGAGGAAAAACCAACCAGAGCCAAAGTGATTGAGCATCACTGAAGAGATTGATCTGTGTGATCCGACGCTTGTCACCTTTGAGGACTGTCATTCCTCCAGACGGTTAGGCGTCATGTTCTGAGCACCCAAGAGTAATTGTGGCGTGCTGGTGAACAAGTCTGTGAAGGTTTCGGAAGTCTACCTTGAAGACTTACCACGAGTGATTTGGCGAGGTCTAAGTGATCTTAGCTCAAGAGGAATACGGTGAGGACTAAGTGTCCTCTGAGTTGCGACTCAGCCGCCTCAACCAGACGTACAGTTGATGCAGCAACTGGAACTGGTCTACCAAATATCATTGTCTTCACCAAGCCAACCTGGTTTCAAATTCCTCACCCTCTCTTACATTATTCCGCTGCTGAAGAATTTGAGATCTGTGCGCTGACGAATTTGAACTGAAGCATTTGATCATGTTATCTTTTATTTCCTCAGTTCGTATTCTTCATGCTTGTATGAGTGTATGATTGCATGTTCTTCATTGTTATGTATCCTGCTCGCATGTACTCTGATTCTGTGATGTCTTAGTTTCCCTTGCGTTTCTATTACTTCACTCTGTTCTTCGTCAAATTCATCAGAGTTTGACGAATTTCTAAAAATCTCCCATTCACCCCCCTCTGGGAGTTTACCTGCGCTTTCAAACCCTTTATGTCTTCATTAATATATTTGTGTTCTTGATCCTATCTTGCAAGTTATATGCACCTATTATGTGTTATGCTCCGCATACCCCAAGGTGACAATAATTGGGATTCTTTCCGGTGATTGGCGTAGTTTGAGGAGTTCATGTATTCACTAAGTGCTAATGCTTTGTTCCGGTTCTCTATTAAAAGGAGGCCTTAATATCCCTTAGTTTCCTTAAGGACCCCACTGCCACGAGAGGGTAGGATAAAAGATGTCATGCAAGTTCTTATTATAAGCACGTATGACTATATACGGAATACATGCCTACATTACATTGATGAATTGGAGCTATTGTGTAACGCCCTAGGTTGTGACTGTTATATGATGAATATCATCCAACATAATTATCATCACCGATCCAATGCCTACGACTTTCTCATATTGGTTTCTGCTAAGTTACTTTGCTGTTACTGCTTTACACTTGCTACAAATTGCTACTGTTACTGTTACTGTGTTACTATTACTACTGCTATTGAAACTATCATACTACTGTGCTACTAATCACCTTGCTGCAGATATTTAGTTCTCTAGGTGTGGTTGAATTGACAACTCAACTGCTAATACTCGCAAATATTCTTTGGCTCCCCTTGTGTCAAATCAATAAATCTGGGTGAAATAATACCCGCGAAAACTGTTGCGATCCCCTATACTTGTGGGTTATCAAGACCTTTTTCTGGCGCCGTTGCCAGGGAGCATAGCTCTATTTGTTAATTCACTTGGGATTTATATCTGTTGATCACTATGAAGAATCTGAAAGACGCTAAGACCAAGATCGTCCCCTCTATGACTAGAAGAGGTAAGGAACTACCATCACACTCTGCACTTGATTCACCTTCTGTTTTGAGTAGACTTGCGACACCACCACCTGCTATTCATTCTGATATGTCGCAAGTTATTGATGATACTGCTTCTGCTATGAATGATGCTAGTACTATGCTTGATAATACTGTGCCACTTGGTGAATTTCTTAATGAACAAATTGCTAAGGCTAAAGGAATTGAAAATATTGAAACTCTAGAGAATTATGATTCACCTATTATGCCTAGCTCTCCTACTAGAGTTGAAATACCTGAAACATCCGATGGTCATGTTTTTGATAGAGAGACAACTAGGGAAATTCTTGCTTGTAATGATAGAGATGAGGTTATAAAACTGGTTGCTGAAATGAAAGAAAAATCTATGAGGGAGAGAATGAAATATGATCCTAAGTTTGCTACCTCTCCCATATTTGCTACCGATAAAGATTATGAGTTCTCCGTCGATCCTGAGTTAATTACTTTGGTTGAATCTGATCCTTTTCATGGTTATGAAACTGCAACTGTTGTGGCACATCTTACTAAGTTGAATGATATTGCCACCCTATTTGCTCATGAGGAAAAAATTCGCTATTACTATATTCTTAAGTTGTTTCCTTTCTCATTAAAGGATGATGCTAAGAAATGGTTTAATACTCTTGCTCCTGGTTGTGTGTGTAGTCCCCAGGATATGATATATTACTTCTCTGAAAAATATTTTCCTGCTCATAAGAAACAAGCTGCCTTACAGGAAATATTTAACTTTGTGCAAATTGAAGAAGAGAATCTCCCTCAAGCTTGGGGGAGGCTTCTCCAACTACTTAATGCTTTGCCTGATCATCCTCTTAAGAAAAATGAAATACTTGATATCTTTTATAATGGACTAACCGATGCTTCTAGGGACTACCTAGGTAGTTGTGCTGGTTGTGTTTTCAGGGAACGAACTGTTGGACAAGCTGAAGTACTATTGAATAATATATTGAGAAATGCTGATGATTGGACACTTCCTGAACCACCACCTAAGCCAATTCTGAAGCAGAGAGGTATTCTATTCCTCAGTCCAGAAGATATGCAAGAAGCTAAGAAATCTATGAAGGAAAAAAGTATTAAAGCTGAAGATGTTAAGAATTTACCACCTATTGAAGAAATACATGGGCTCGACATCCCGACACAGGTAGTGGAGGTAAATTCTCTCACTAGATTTGATGAATGTGATATTTCGTATTATAAATCTGCTAGTCAATGCCTGTATGATTTTGATAATTACATCATTAAATAGGAACACTTTAATATGTATGTTAGCAATCAATTAAAACGGAATTCCATCATGATTGAACGCTTGTGTGATTTGATGTTTAGAACTGATAATGATGTTAAATGCTTGAGTAAACATGCTTCTATGGTTCAGACTCAGTTAGAACAAATTGCTAAGTCACAAAATGATTTGCTTGATGAGATGAATAATAAAAAGAATGACCATGTTGTTAGAGTTGTTACTAGAGGAGGTAGAATGACTCAGGATCCTCTATATCCTGAAGGTCATCCTAAAAGAATTGAACAAGATTCTCAAAGAATTAATATTGATGCACCTAGTCCACCTAAGAAGAAAAAGAAAATAAATGATAAAACTTTGCCTGCTTCTAGTGAACCTGAGATAGAAAAACCTCCTGAGAATCATAATAATGCTTCTATTTCTGATGCTGAGACACAATCTGGTAATGAACATACAGCTAGCAATAATGATAATGATAAGGACAATGATAATGATAATGAAGATATTCATGTTGATGCTCAACCAGATAATGATGTAGAAATAGAACCTGCTGTTGATCTTGATAACTCACCTCCTAAGAATAAAAGATATGATAAAAGAGACTTTGTTGCTAGAAAACATGGAAAGGAAAGGGAACCATGGGTGCAAAAACCCATGCCTTTCCCTACTAAACCATCTAAAAATAAGGATGATGAAGATTTTGAGCGCTTTATTGAAATGCTTAGACCTGTCTTTTTGCGCACTCGCTTGATTGATATGTTGAAAATGTCTCCCTATGCTAAATATATGAAAGATATTGTCACTAATAAAAGAAAGATACCTGAAGCTGAAATTTCCACCATGCTTGCAAATTATTCTTTTAAGGGTGGAGTACCTAAGAAATTTGGAGATCCAGGAATACCTGCTATACCATGCTCCATTAAAAGAAGTTATGTCAAAACTGCCTTATGTGATTTGGGAGCCGGTGTTAGTGTTATATCTTTCTCTTTATATAGAAGACTTGATTTGAATAAGCTCACACCTACTGAAATATCTTTATAAATGGCTGATAAATCAATTGCTATACCTATTGGAATTTGCGATGATGTTCCCGTTGTAGTTGCAAATGTTACTATCTTGACAGACTTTGTTATACTTGATATGCCCGAGGACGACAACATGTCGATTGTCCTTGGAAGACCTTTTTTGAATACTGCATGGGCTGTTATTGATTGCAACAAAAGCAAAGTTACTTTTCATGTCAATGGTAATGAGCATACGGTTTATTTCCCGAAGAAACAAACTTCAGTGAATGGTATCAATTGTATTGAAAAAGTTTCGACAATCACCATTGGGGGATTCAAATTTCCTCTTCCTACTGTCAAAAAGAAATATGAAATTCTTATTGTTGGGAAGATGCATATCCCCATTGAGGTAACTTAGTGTTATACGAAAATTCTTCGGTTTCATGTCACTCGAAAATAGTTTGTTAATAAGACTTGATCAACCTTATTAATGGATTCTTTTTGAAGGGCATGTGGTCGATGAATTTAGTAAGCACAACTTTCTGTAATCTTAGTTTGCTCTCTGTTATTTTTAGTTTAAATAAAATAAAATGCCATGATTATCCTGTTTTCTGAATTATCCGTGTAATAAAAAATGTCCCAAAAATAAAAGTGCTCAGAATGCAATAAAATTTTAACATGATTTTTTCTGGAATATATAAGAATTTTTGGCACTGAAAACAACCCAGGGGTTGCACCTGTTGCCCACAAGGCAACAGGGAGCAGCCACCCCCAAGGCACGCCAAGATGCCTTGTGGGTCCTTGTGGGACCCACTCACTTATCCATTCAGCCCACTTCATCTCCTACCTCCAGAAAAAAAAATCGTGGTAGGTCTCTCTCTCGTGTTCTTGCTCCCAAACCTGAGATTTTCGATCTCTTTGCTCGGAGCTCCATTTCCGAAACTGTTTTGAGGGATTGCTCCTTGGTATGTGACTCTCATATTGCTCCAATTAGTTTTTTGCTTTAGTGGATTATATTTTGCATAAATTGCTGCTATTGGTGCTACTGAAAATGAGCTTGCATGTTAAATTCTTTGAGTTCTAAGTGGTTTGAATGCTTGATATAGCCTCTAGGCACTTGTAAGAGTAGTTGCTATCAATCTTGTGAAGTTTTGTTAACATCTTTTTGTGGTCCAAATTTTTTTAGAAATTTGTTCTTAGGAAAATGAACTTTCTTCGGAGAGGTTCTTCGAGCCGGAGCTCCAAGGGTGTCCTTGGGGATGCCCATGACCACGACCTCAACATCCCGCGCAGGACGGAGGTCCGACCGTGCGAGTGGCCGCACAACACCTTCATGAACGAAGCCAGGTTCCGTCAAGAGTTCGCACAATTTGTTGCGAACGCTGGGCTGACCGACTTCCTCGCAGATGAGTGTGACCAACACCACATCCTTACAAATTCCTTTGTTCAAAATTTTTGTTTCATGCCTAGGCTCGATATCCCCATGGTGCGTTTTGATTTATATGCTGAACATCATGAGTTAACGCTAGATGAGTTTTGTGAGATATGCTTGATCCCTTCTGATGGGGATTTGAGGGAACCTCGGCCTGAGGAGTTCGAGGACTTCCTTTGCACTTTGACTGTGGGGGAATTTAGGGGTGTTTCAAAAGCCCGTGTTACTAGATTGCATTTTCCTGCTGTGCACTATTTTGCTTTATTCATAGGGAAATGTTTGACTGCCAGGGAGGAAGGTGGTACGCTCAGTGCCCCTGACCTCGCCATCTTGCGTCGTGCTATTCACGGCGATAACACTTTTAGGTTGGGAGCTATCATTGCATGCCGCTTACACATCAACAGGACTAAGGGTAAAGTCCATGGCGGTATTTATGCTTCACGTCTTGCGAAACATTTTAATGTTGCTATCCGTCCAAATGACTACTTGTTGCCCAAGGCTTATTTAGACCAACAGTGTATGAACCTGAACCTCCGCAATATATTCGTTACAACCTGGTTTTCAGCGAGAGAACTCGCGATATTATTCCGTTGCCTGCACCCTCTTTGTTTGACTCTCATGCCAGGAACGGATACACCATCATGCCGGCGGATATCACAGCTTACAGGAACGAGCTGGCAGCAGTGGAGAACGAGGTCCAGCAGTGGGACCCTCAGGTGCCTCCACCCCAGTACTATCCGCCCAGTCCTGATGGATACTACGGGTGGTGATTACCAAGCTAGGCTAAAAGCCTAAGTTTGGGGGAGTACATATCTCTCACCGACATTACATTCATGTTCACACATTCATTCCAGTTGTTGGTGTTCATCCTTTTTCATTGTATATCCATGTTAGTTTTATTTTCGCTTTCTTCTTGTGTGTTTGAAAATCTTCGAAAACTCAAAAATATTTCTTGCTTCTTTTTGGTTTTTCTTTCCCGTTTGTTAGTCCGTAGTATTAGAAGAAAACCCAAAAATATTTCTCGTTTCTTCTTTTGCTTGTTGGGAGTTCTCCCGTGTAAATAATTTTTCTCGCTTTTCATTTTTCTTTAATTTGCTTTCCTTCAGAAAAACTAAAAACTCCAAAAATATTTCAGTGCGTTTCTCTGAATTTCTTTTCTTTTCATTGAGATGTCGTAGGGAGAAGACCACGATGAAAATGATGAGTGGTTCTCATACGCTTTGTTGTTTATCTAACGAAGAGCCAATATTACCTTGTCTTCTCCCTTGAATAAAATGTTTGTAGATTCCAGCTTAGTCCACAGCACACTTGCACTATTATTATTTTCACATCATTCGGTCGTGCAAGTGAAAGGCAATAATGACGATGATTTGATGAAGTTACTGTGGCAAAGAAAAGCTGGTATGAACTCTTCTTGTTTTTGTTTTTGTAAATATGTTTAACTCAGTATCCATGATTCAGCATATTATGAGTAAACATGTTTGTGATGACAATTAGAGATTATAGTTGCTCATGCCATGCTTAAGTAGCTAGGAGTGGATAATGATTTATCTTGGATGTCAACATGCATTAAAATGGTTATGATGTAGTATGTTAATATGGTATCCTCCTCTGAATGTTTCAAGTGGCTTGACTTGGCACATGTTCATGCATGTAGTTGATTCAAAACCAACATAGCCTCCACGATATTTATGTTTAGGGTGATTATATCCTACTGATGCTAGTATTCAATGTTAATTATTCTCAATGCATGATCATGACCGTTTTCGCTCTCTAGTTGGTCGCTTCTCAATCTATTTGCTAGCCTTCACTTGTACTAAGCGGGAATACTGCTTGTGCATCCACAATCCTTAAACCAAAGTTGTCCCAGATGAGTCCACCATATCTACCTATATGCAGTATTACTCTGCTGCTCCAAGTAAATTTGCATGCACCACCTCTAATTATTCAAATAAACATCTGTTTTGTGTGCCCGTACCGCTCATGGAGCGACAGGGGGCGGTCAGTATCTTCCATGCTAAGCAGGTTATTCTCGAGATGAGTGTTTATTCACTTGTCATTGCATGAGAGAGGCTGGTATTTGGGATGCCCAGTCCTATGCTCAAAAATGAAAATATATAATGCAAACAAACTCCCCCGGAAAGTTGTTGGTATGGAGGGCACCCGAGGATTCGGCTAGCCATGGCTTGTGTTGGTACGGTGGAGGGGGAGTAAACTTTACCTTTCCGCTTGGGAACCGCCTATAATGTGTTTAGCATGGAAGATATTGAAAACTCTCTGTCGTGACGTTGACAGGGAAAGTACACCTCCCAAAATTATTTTTCATCTCTGATTTAAGCATCGAGCTCTGGCACCGCTGCAAATCCCTGCTTACCTCTACGAAGGGCCTATCTATCCTGTTTTATGTTAGTTACTTTATGTTATTTTACTTTTATTGTTGAGTCTCACCTTCTTGCACTAAGCGCCAATCCTAAGAGCACTATTGTCATCCTTATGCATTGAGTATAGTTAATGTTGTGTGCATCATGACTGGATCTCTTCTACCCTGAATTACAATGTTTAGTCATTGCTTGAACTTTGGAGGTGCTCTGCATTTATGTTTTGCGGTTTCAGAAAGGGCTAGCAAGATACCATGTTATCATATTATATCATGATTTTTTTGACAAATTGTTGGCATTTGAGATATGTTATTATTGCTCGCTAGTTGATTATGCCATTGATACGAGTAAATATAATTCCTAAGTGTTATTATGAGCATGGTTAGTTCATGATCTTTGCTGAAAACCTGGGTACTATTTAAGCTTATATACGGATAGAACAAAAGAGTTCGTAAAAGTTTTTCTTTATCACTTTCAGTTTGTCAACTGAATTGCTTGAGGACAAGCAATGAGTTAAGATTGTGGGAGTTGATACGTCTCCGTCGTATCTACTTTTCCAAACACTTTTGCTCTTGTTTTGGACTCTAATTTACATGATTTGAATGAAACTAACCCGGACTGACACTGTTTTTAGCAGAACTACCATGGTGTTGTTTTTGTGCAGAAATCAAAGTTTTTGGATTTGGATGAAACTTTTTGGAGAATTTTTATGGAATATATAAAAATTATTGGTGCAAGAATCAACAGAAGAGGGGCCACCTGTTGCCACAAGGCAACAGGGCGCAACCTGATGCCTTATGGGGCTCTGTGACGCCCCCAGCCCGACCATGCACTAATCATACACGCAAATGCGCACGATCAAGCCCATGAACTCACGGGAATATATCACAACACAACTCTAGACACAAAATAAAATAATACAAGCTTTATATTACAAGCCAGGGGACTCGAGGGCTCGAATACATAAGCTCGAGTTACACAAGAGTCAGCGGAAGCAACAATGTCTGGGTACAGACATAAATAGACAAGAATGCCTTAAGAAGGCGAAAACAAACAACGGTTCTGATCGAAAGAGGCAAGGCCTCCTGCCTGGGAGCCTCCTAAACTACTCCTGGTTGTCGGTCTCCACGTAGTAGTAGGCTCCACCGGTAGGGTAGTAGTAGTCGGCGGTATCAGCTGGCTCCGGGGCTCCGTCTTCTGAACGCAGCAAACGGGTATGGGGAAAAAGAGGTAGCAAAGCAACCGTGAGTACTCATCCAAAGTACTCGCAAGACTTACATCAGAACTATTCTATTTATGCATTGGTATCAAAGGAATGGGGTTATATCTTTGGACTAAACTGCAGAAATGTTAGAATAGAGGGGAAGGCCTGGCCTATCGAAGACTAGCATCTTCAGCATCTTGCAGCATTAGAAGAGTGCAGATTAGCATATTATAAAGTAACAAGCATGTAGAAGCAAAGCCCAGAGATCCTTCCTCGACTCCCTGCGAGAAAGCGATCCCAGAGCTTACAGTTAATGTAACATGTATTCAATTCAAGTTGTAGTAGATAGGGATACAACACTGAGCGTCCTATTTCCGTGGACACGGCTATTCGAATAGATAACTTCCCTGCAGGGGTGCACTACTGTTACCCAACACACTCAATTAACTCTGGCCGGACACACTTTTCTCGGTCATGCCCGGCCTCGGCTGATCGACACGACGTAGTCCAACCTAGGCTCCGCAGAGAGGTCCCCGCCGGTCTACATCCTAAGCGCTCAGGGGTCTTGGGCCGATCGCCCTTTGCACTCCGGGTCGTTGCGTGGGTGAACGGGACCAAGCACCACCTCTGTCCTGGATGGCACCTGCCCGAACGCGCTGCAATGCTGAACTGGACATCTGACAGAGATTTCGGCTGATACATACGGCGTAGAGGGCCCCATTAAACCATTATCCCACGTGGTGGTAGTGCGTATAGGCCAGTGGCCAACTCAGATCAAATACCCAAATCCGTTAGCGAATTATTAGGAGCTCTCGGTGATGATCAGTACTCCTGTCGCCCCGTCTCAAGGAAGTGCAACAAGGGTCAGGCCCATTCCTCTCTAGGGCGGTCTCTGCCTGCCCGGCCGCGCCTCGTAATTATCTCGAGGGTACCCTCCAGGTCAACCCGACTCCACATTTCCCGCGGGTACCCCTCGGGGTCGACCCGCCTGCACAAAGGTCTGAGGTAAAAGTCATGGTAACTGTGTGTCAGAAACATCAAGGGGAACCCGAGGAATCACCCTCGATGGTCCCCACTTGAGGGGTTGCACGACCGAGTCATCATCCGGAAGGGGAGAGCGAGGAATCACCCTCTGCAATCACCGCCGATGTGCAATACTACAGGGATACCATCAGGAGTGCAGTATGAGGTATCACCCCCGGCACTCGATAGTAGCCCTGCAGAGCCGTACCACTAAGGGGGTGTGCGGTGATGTGACGGTCTCTACACATCGATCACAAAGATCGAGGTACTGATACAAAGCGGGGCAACAGGGACAAGGGTGAGGGGTCACTGATGGATCACTAACTAACCTATTCTAAGCAGTTTAGCATGATAGGTAAAGTAACAACAGCAGGTTACAAAAACCGGCTATGCATCAGCAATTACAGTAGCAAAATCTAATGCAAGCATGAGGGAGAAGGAATAGGCGATATAGGAATGATCAAGGGGGTTTTGCTTGCCTGGTTGCTCTGTGGTGAAAGAGGGGTCGTGGACGATGTGGTCATACTCGGGAGCAGCGTCGGTCTCGGGTCTACCAGAGAGAAGAGGGAGAAGAAACAAAATAAATAACGAAGCACACAAATGCAGCAATATGCATGACATGGTTAAACGATATGCAGGGGTGATATAATGCCTCTCTAATCATCTTAGATGATTTAGGAATTTGTTTGAATTTATTTTACCGAAGTCATGCACTATTCATTTATCAGAAACAGGCAAAAATTTCCATGTTCATCTACTTAGAGGGTTCTAATAGGAGTGCAGATGACATATCCGGATTCGTTAGATTTTTCTGATAATTTTTCATATGTAAATTATTTTCATCTGAGTTACGGTTTATTTAATATGATTTTCCAAAGTTTTATCGATTTTCTGGAATTTCTGGAAATTTTGTATTTAATTAAATCCGAATTAACCAAGTCAATTTGACTAGTCAAAAGGGTAGGTGTGGCCCACATGTGATTGGCACATAATTTAAATGGGGGTTAAATAAACAGGGGGGTCCACATGTCATACATACATTAGACTAATTAAATTCCTAATCTAATCTTAAACTAATCCTAGCACTTAACTAAGTAAGGGCCGGCCCTACACACTCACACACTCACGCTGCACACACACACACAGACACACATAGAGCACACACACGCTGCACACACAGCACACACACACGCTGCACACACACACCCGGCCATGGCCATGACCATGGCCGGCAGCAGCAGCAGTCGGCGGCAGCAGGCAGCAGTAGTAGCGGACATACGGAGCGTCCTAGCTCGAACCGGTGCACGTAGCCGAAGGAGACGACGACGGGGAAGCTCCTGGACATGGATTTAGGCTGCGGGGAGGCCAGTGGCCGCGTGGACGACGACGGCGCGTCAACGGTAGCTCGGGAGTGAATGAAACCGAGAGGGAGAGGACGAGCGAGGGGATAAGCGAGGGTTAGGGTTTGTCTACAGGGTCGGGGGCCTTCTTATCCATCTCCTGGCGCTCCTGTAGCGCCAGACGTCGAGCATCGGCGTCCCAGGCGCCGTGGATGGCCGACAGCGCCATGGCTCTGTCTCCTTCTCTGTACAGAAGAACAAGAAGGCCTGTGGTGGGCTAGGCCTTGTACTGTTCCAACAGGCCAAAGTGCACAGTAGTGCGTTCGTATTTTGCTTTTTCTTTTCTGCAAAACATTTCAGCCTCTGTTTTGCATTATTTTGAGCTACTAAATGATTTTTGTAAATGGTGAAAATTGTCACATAAATACAAAGTAATATTTTGGGCTACCACAAAAAGTTTGGGGTATATTTGAATTCATCCAAATTATGTTTGCATTTAAATGGGGTTAAAATGGGGCTGTTTGGTCCTGTTTTAATTTCCACGGGCAATTTGGAAATTCAAATTAATGTTGGTTTTATTTTTATAACAGCTTTGGGAATTTCTGCAATATTATGAACACTTTTGTTTAATTAATTGAAGAAATAATAATTTGACTTGCCTTTGAATTTAGAATTTGAATTTGAAGTTGGATTATTTTCTAAATGCAATTTATTTAGGATATAATGATGACATGGCAATATAATTAGCTTAATGACAGGGTTAAGAATTGGGGATGTTACAGGTCCACAGGCGGCCGTCTGACCTAATTCCAACGTTATAAATTCACTTTCCCCGAGAATAAAATAGGAGAAGAAGTTTCATCGCGTTTTACGATACGGAGCCGCCGCCACCTCCTGTTCTTCATCGGGAGGGCTTATCTGGAGTCCGTCCGGGGCTCCGAAGAGGGGGATTCGACACCGTCGTCATCATCAACCATCCTCCATCACCAATTTCATGATGCTCACCACCGGGCGTGAGTAATTCCTTCGTAGGCTTGCTGGACGGTGATGGGTTGGATGAGATTTATCATGTAATCGAGTCAATTTGTTAGGGCTTTGATCCCTAGTATCCACTATGTTCTGAGATTGATGTTGCTATGACTTTGCTATGCTTAATGCTTGTCACTAGGGCCCAAGTGCCATGATTTCAGACATGAACCCTTTATGTTTTCATGAATATATTTGTGTTCTTGATCCTATCTTGCAAGTTATATGCACCTATTACGTGTTATGATCCGCATACCCTAAGGTGACAATAATTGGGATTCTTTCCGGTGATTGTCGTAGTTTGAGGAGTTCATGTATTCACTAAGTGCTAATGCTTTGTTCCGGTTCTCTATTAAAAGGATGCCTTAATATCCCTTAGTTTCCATAAGGACCCCGCTGTCATGGGAGGGTAGGACAAAAGATGTCATGCAAGTTCTTATTATAAGCACGTATGACTATATACGGAATACATGCCTACATTACATTGATGAATTGGAGCTATTATGTATCGCCCTAGGTTGTGACTGTTATATGATGAATATCATCCAACATAATAATCATCACCGATCCAATGCCTACGACTTTCTCATATTGGTTTCTGCTAAGTTACTTTGCTGCTACTGCTTTACACTTGCTACAAATTGCTACTGTTATTGTTACAGTTACTGTGTTACTATTACTACTGCTATTGAAACTATCATACTACTGTGCTACTAAACTCCTTGCTGCAGATATTTAGTTCTCCACGTGTGGTTGAATTGACAACTCAACTACTAATACTCGCAAATATTCTTTGGCTCCCCTTGTGTCGAATCAATAAATCTTGGTGAAATACTACCCGCAAAAACTGTTGCGATCCCCTATACTTGTGGGTTATTATTGAGCACCGCAAGATTGAACCCATCACAAAGCACCTCTCCCATTGCAAGATAAATCAATCTAGTAGGCCAAACCAAATCGATAGATCGGAGAGAAATACAAAGCTATAATAATCATGCACAAAAGAGTTCAGAGTAGACTCAAATATTTCTCATGAATAATCTGATCATAAACTCACAATTCATCGGATCCCAACAAACACACCGCAAAAGAAGATTACATCGGATAGAACTCCAAGAACATCAAGGAGAACATGGTATTGAAGATCAAAGAGAGAGAAGAAGCCATCTAGCTACTAGCTATGGACCCGTAGGTCTGTGGTAAACTACTCACACATCATCGGAAGGGCAGCAAGGTTGATGAAGAAGCCCTCCGTGATCGATTCCCCCTCCAGCAGAGTACCAGAAAAGGCCTCCAGATGGGATTGCGGAAGAACAAAGGCTTGCGACAGTGCAAAGGTTTTCTCTTCTATCTCTCTGGTTTATTGGGAATATTTGGGAATTTATAGCGGTAGAATTAGGTCAGGAGGGGCTACGAGGGGCCCACAAGCCTGGGGGGCGCGCCCTACCCCCCTGGGCGCGCCCTCCAGGCTTGTCGCCTCCTCGTGGCTCTTCTGGTCTTCTCCCGAAGCTTCGTGGGTCTCTTCTGGTCTAGAAAAAATTAATCCAAAGTTTTTTTTTCTCGTTTGGACACTTTTTGATAATGATTTTCTGAAAAGGCAAAAACAAGCAGAAAACAGCAACTGGCACTGGGCACTGGGTTAATAGGTTAGTCCCAAAAAATGATATATAATGGCATATAAAACATCCAAGATTGATACTATAATAGCATGGAACAATCAAAAATTATAGATACGTTGGAGACGTATCAGTCTCCATGATGAGGAGGGAGTAGTTCACCCTCGGGGCTGAGGGTATGTACCAGTAGCTATGTGTTTGATCTCTCTCTCTCTCTCTCTCCTGTTCTATATTTGGCATGATCTTGATGTACCGCGTACTTTGTTAATATAGTTGGATCATATGGTGTTTCTTCCCTCTCTATCTTCTTGTGATGAATTGAGTCTTTCCCTTTGAGGTTTCGTTATTGTCGGATTGAATACTTTGGATTTGAGAACACTTGATGTATGTCTTGCATGTGGATACCCATGGTGACAATGGGGTATTCTATTGAGTCACTTGATGTATGTTTTGGTAATCAACTCGCGGATTCCCATGACCTTGGGGTAATCTAGGCATAGGGGTTGATTGCACGTTTTCATCTTCTTTTCTCCGATAGAAACTTTGGGGTACTCTTTGAAGTTCTTTGTGTGGATTGAATATTATGAATCTAAAGTTGTTTGATGCATATCGAGTAATCAACTCATAGATACTTGTGGTGACATTGGAGTATCTAGGTGACATTAGAGTTGGTTGATGCGTATCATATGGTGTTATTTTAGTACGAACTCTAGGGCTATTTGTGACACTTATAGGGATGGCTCTGTAGATTGATCGGAAAGGATAACTTTGAGGTGGTTTCGTACCCTACAACAATTTCATCTTATGTTCTCCGCTAATAGGAATTTTGGAGTGGATTTTTATCGCACGTTGAGGGATTGTTATATGATTCAATTATGTTAGCATTGTTGAGAGATTGCACTAGTGAAAGTATGAACCCTAGACCTTGTTTCCAAGCATTGCAATACCGTTTGTGCTCCGTTTTATCACTTGCTACCTTTCTGTTTTTAAATGTTCAGATTACAAAACCTATATCTACTATCCATACTACACTTGTATCACCATCTCTTTGCGGAACAAGTGCACCTGTACAATTTACCATTGTATTGGGTGTGTTGGGGACACAAGAGATTTCTTGTATTTGATTGCAGGGTTGTTTGAGAGAGACCATCTTCATCCTACGCCTCCCACGGATTGATAAACCTTAGGTCATCCACTTGAGGGAAATTTTCAACTGTCCTACAAAACTCTGCGCTTGGAGGCCCAACAGAGTCTACAAGAATAAAGTTACGTAGTAGACATCACTCAGCCATAGGCTCTGTAATGTATGCCATGCTGTGTACCAGACCTGAGTGTGCCTTGCCATAAGTGTGGCTAGGAGGTACCAAAGTGATCCATGAGTAGATCACTGGACAGCGGTCAAGAATATCCTTAAGTACCTGAAGAGGACTAAGGACATGTTTCTCGTTTATGGAGCTGACGGAGAGCTCGTCGTAAAGGGTTACGTCGATGCTAGCTTCGACACAGATCCGGATGACTCTAAGTCTCAAACCGGATACATATTTTTATTGAATGGTGGAGCAGTCAGTTGGTGTAGTTCAAAGCAATGTGTCGTAGCGGGATCTACATGTGAAGCGGAGTATATAGCTGCTTCGGAAGCAGCGCAAGGAGTCTGGATGAAGGAGTTCATATCGGACCTAGGAGTAATACCTAGTGCATTGAATCCAATGACTATCTTTTGTGACAACACTGGAGCTATTGCCATTGCCAAGGAGCCCAGGTTTCACGAGAAGACCAAGCACATCAAACGCCGCTTCAACTCCATCCGTGATTACATCATGGAGGGAGACATAGAACTTTGCAAAGTACATACGGATCTGAATGTGGCAGACCCATTGACTAAACCTCTTCCACGAGCAAAACATGATCAGCACCAGGACACCATGGGTGTTAGATTCATTACGATGTTAACTAGATTATTGACTCTAGTGCAAGTGGGAGACTGTTGGAAATATGCCCTAGAGGCAATAATAAATTGGTTATTATCATATTTCCTTGTTCATGGTAAATGTTTATTATTCATGCTAGAATTGTATTGACCGGAAACTTAAATACATGTGTGGATACATAAACAACACCGTGTCCCTAGTGAGCCTCTACTAGACTAGCTCGTTGATCAAACATGGTTAAGGTTTCCTAACCATAGACATGAGTTGTCATTTGATAACGGGATCACATCATTAGGAGAATGATGTGATGGACAAGACCCAACCGTAAGCTTAGCATATGATCGTATTGCTACTTGTAGCTTGCGTTGGTATTATCCCCGAAGAGGAAGGGATAATACAGCACAGCAGAGGTAAGTATTTCCCTCGGTTATGAAACCAAGGTTATCAATCCAGTAGGAGAATCACACAACACCTCGTTAGCAATACCTGCACACAAACAACAAATCCTTGCACCCAACGCAAACGAGGGGTTGTCAATCCCTCGGCGGTCAATTGCAAGATTAAATCGTATGTGATAGATAGATAGATAGATTGAAACAAAAATACAAAATAAAATAAATAAAAGAAAAGTGCAGCAAATATTTTTAGGGTTTTAGTAATTGATTTAGATAGACCCGGGGGCCATAGTTTTCACTAGAGGCTTCTCTCAAGAAAATAGCATACGGTGGGTAGACAAATTACTGTTGGGCAATTGATAGAAAAGCAAATAATCATGACGATATCCAAGGCAATGATCATGTATATAGGCATCACGTCCGAGACAAGTAGACCGACTCCTGCCTGCATCTACTACTATTACTCCACACATCGACCGCTATCCAGCATGCATCTAGTGTATTAAGTCCATAAAGAATGGAGTAACGCCTTAAGCAAGATGACATGATGTAGACAAAGTAAACTCACGCATGAATAAACCCCATCTTTTTACCCTTAATAGCAATGATACATACATGTCATGTCTCTTTCTGTCACTGGGATTGAGCACCGCAAGATCGAACCCATTACAAAGCACCTCTTCCCATGGCAAGATAAATCAATCTAGTTGGCCAAACCAAATCAATAGATCGGAGAAGAAATACGAAGCTATAATAATCATGCATAAAAGAGATCAGAGAAGACTCAAATAATATTCATGGATAATCTGATCATAAACTCATAATTCATCGGATCCCAACAAACACACCGCAAAAAGTGATTACATCGGATAGAACTCCAAGAACATTGAGGACAACATTGTATTGAAGATCAAAAAGAGAGAAGAAGCCATCTAGCTACTAACTATGGACCCGAAGGTCTGTGGTAAACTATTCATGCATCATCAGAAGGGCAGCAAGGTTGATGTAGAGCCCCTCCGTGATCGATTCCCCCTCCGGCGGAGTGCCGGAAAAGGTCTCCAGATGGGATCTCTCAAGAACAGAAACTTGCGGCGGCGGAAAAAGTATTTCGTGGACTCTCTTGTTGGTTTCCTGATTTTTGGGAATTTATAGTGGTGGAATTAGGTCAAACGGAGCTGGGGTGGGCCCACGAGGCACCAGGGCGCGCCTGCCCCCCAGGCGCGCCCGGGTGGCTCGTGGCCACCTCCTCTGGCGTCTGGTCTTCTCTCGAAGCTTCTAGTGTTTATCTTGTCCAGAAAAAAATCTCCTAAAAGTTTCATGGCATTTGGACTTCGTTTGGTATTGATTTTCTGTAAAACCAAAAACAGGCAGAAAAACAGCAACTGGCACTGGGCACTAAGTTAATAGGTTAGTCCCAAAAAATGATATATAATTGTTGAAATGTATATAAAAACATCCAAGATTGATAATATTACAGCATGGAACAATCAAAAATTATAGATACGTTGGAGACGTATCAGCATCCCCAAGCTTAATTCCTGCTCGTCCTTGAGTAGGTAAATGATAAAAACAGAATTTTTGATGTGGAATGCTGCCTATCATATTCATCATATATTCTTTTCTTTTATAGCATGAACATTGGACTTGAATGATTCAAAGCAATAGTCTATAGTTTGACATGAAGATATAAATACTCAAGCATGCTAACAAGCAACCATGTCCTTCAAAATATCAACGCTAAAGAAAGTTATCCCTAGCCCATTATGCTCAATCATTGATCCATTCATGAAACACACTCAAATATTAGCTACATCCAATGCACAAGTATGACAATAGTGCTCTCTAGTTGGTGCTTTTGTAAGAGAAGATGGAGACTCAAAAAAAATAAAAATTACATAAAAGTAAATAGATAGGCCCTTCGCAGAGGGAAGCAGAGATTTGTCAAATGTGCTAGAGCTCAAAGCTGAAATTAGAGAGATATAAATATTTTGAGAGGCATGCTTTTCCTGTCAACGAAAACGACCGAGAATTCCCAATATCTTCCATGCTAGACACATCATAGGCGGTTACCAAACAGAAAGTAAAGTTTATTTCCTTTCCACCAGTTCTTTCACAATCCATGGCTAGTCGTATCCACGGGTGCCCTCCAAACCATCACTTTCCAAGGAATTTTGTTGTTATTATTTTTTATTTCATTGTGGGACTGGGCATCCCTATTACCAGCCAATCTCTCGTGCAATGACAAGTGAATAAACACTCATCGTGAGAATAACATGCCTAGCATGGAAAATATTGGCCACCCCCTGCCGCTTCATGAGCGGTACGGGCACACAAAACAGAAAAATTATTTTGAAAATTAGATTTGGCACACGCAAATTTACTTAGAACGGCATTGAAATACCGCATATAGGTAGGTATGGTGGACTCATTTGGCACAACTTGGGTTTAAGGAGTTTGGATGCACAAGCAGTATTTCCGCTTAGTACAAATGAAGGCTAGCAAATAGATTGAGAAGCAACCAACCAAAAAGCGAAAACGGTCATAAACATGCATTGAACATAACTAACACCGAATAATGCGTCATAAGTAGGATATAATTTCGTTGCATAACTATTGACTTGATGTGCATGCATAGGGAATCACAAACCTTAACACTAATATTCTTACTAAATCACAATTACTCACTAACATGACTCACATATTGTCATTTCCATATCGCAAAACTATTGCAAGGAATCACACTTATCATATCCAATGATCTATATGAAAGTTTTTATTATATCCCTCTTGAATATTCATCACTTTGGGACCAAATTCATATCTTGTGCAAATTACAGTTACTATTATCAACTCTCAAAAAGATTTAAGTGAAGCATGAGAGTGCAAATATTTCTTCAAAATTTCAATCTTATAAATTCTCAAAATAATATAAGTGAATCATGAGAATTCATTTCTTTAAAATTTAGCCACCGCCGTGCTCAAAAAGATTTAAGTGAAGCACTAGAGCAACTTCCTAGCTCAAAAAAATTAAGTGAAGCACATAGAGTATTCTAACAAATTATGATAAACGTGTGGCTCTCTCAAAATAGGTGTGTTCAGCAAGGATGATTGTGACAAACTAAAAAGCAAACAAAGCAAAGACTCGTATAATACAATACGTTCCAAGTAAAACACATATCATGTGACGAATAAAAATATAGCTCCAAGTAAAATTACCGATGGTTGGTAGAAGAAAGAGGGGATGCCTTCCGGGGCATCCCCAAGCTTAGACGCTTGAGTCTTCCTTGAATATTACCTTGGGGTGCCTCGGGCATCCCCAAGCTTAGGCTCTTTCCACTCCTTATTCCTTCATCCATCGTGATCTCACCCAAAACTTGAAAACTCCAATCACACAAAACTCAACAAAACCTTCGTGAGATCCGTTAGTATAACAAAACAAATCACCACTTCAAGTACTGTTGAAAACCCATTCATATTTTATTTTTACATTATAACTACTGTACTCTAACTTCACCATGGCTTATACCCCCTGATACAATCCATAGATTCATCAAAACAAGCAAGTAGTGCATCAAAAACAGAATCTGTCAAAAACAGAACAGTCTGTAGCAATCTATTTAAAATCCATACTTCTGTAACTCCAAAAATTCTGAAAAATTAGGACAACGTGGGAAATTCATATACCAATACTGTGTAAAAATTTCAGATTTTTTTGACGCTCTAGTACAAAACCAAATTCCAGCACTGGACGCAAAACTTTCTGTTTTCCAAACAGCATCAATTATACTATCTCCCAAATCATCCCAAAGGCATTACTTGGCACAAACACTAATTAAAAACATAAAAACACTATCATACCAGTAGCATAATTGTGAAAACACACAATAACACAAACAAAAGGTAAAATTTTATTTTATTCATTGGGTTGCCTCCCAACAAGCTTTTTCTTTATAGCCATTAAGATAGGCTTGAGATTTCAATGATGCTCACATGAAAGATAGTAATTGAAACACGAAGAGAGCATCATGATACATGTGACAAACACATTTAAGTCTAACATACTTCCTATGCATAGGCATTTTATATGCAAACAAATTATCAAGACGAGAAATATCTAGCATATGCAAAGGAGAAGAGTAAAACATTGACGATCTCAGCATAACGAGAGGTAATTTAGTAACATAAAAATTTCTACAACCATATTTTCCTCTCTCATAATAATTACATGTAGGATCATATTCAAATTCAACAATATAGCCATCACATAACATATTCTCTACATGATCCACATGCATGCAAAGTTGACACTCTTCCAAAATAGTGGGATTATCATTAACTAAAGTTGACACTCTCCCAAACCCACTTTCAATACTATTGCAAACATTATTATCAATAGCATATTCATCATGAAGCTTAAATAAATTTTCAAGATCATAAAAAGCATCATCACCCCAATCATGATCATTGCAATAAGTAGTGGACATAACAAAATTTTCATCCCTAAGCTTGCAGCTTTGCATATCATTAGCACAATTGACTTTAATAGAATTTATAATAACATCATTGCAATCATGTTTTTCATTAGAGGAGCTATCATGAATCACTCGATAAATTTCTTCTTTCAACACTTCATCACAATTTTCAGATTCATGATTTTCAAGCAAAACTTCATAGAGGAGATCAAGTGCACTCAACTCACTAGCAACTGGTTCATCATAATTGGGTCTTTTGAAAAGATTGGCAAGTGGATGAGGATCCATATCAATAGATTTTTAGCAAGCAAAGATGCAAGCAAATAGAAGGCACATGGCAACACAAGCAAAGATAGCAAACAAGCAAAAAGGCAAATGGAAAATATTTTTGTAAAAACTTTTTAGAAGTGGGGGAGATGAAAACGAGAGGCAAATAAAATAAATGCAAGTAGATGAGAGTTTATGCAAAGGTACTTGATAGATGTTGATGATGTCTCCTCGGCAACGGCGCCGGAAATTCTTCCTGCTACTTGTAGCTTGCGTTGGTATTATCCCCGAAGAGGAAGGGATGATGCAGCACAGCAGAGGTAAGTATTTCCCTCAGTTATGAAACCAAGGTTATCAATCCAGTAGGAGAATCACGCAATACCTCGTTAGCAGTACCTGCACACAAACAACAAATCCTTGCACCCAACGCAAACGAGGGGTTGTCAATCCCTCGGCGGTCAATTGCAAGATTAAATCGTATGTGATAGATAGATAGATTGAAACAAAAATACAAAATAAAATAAATAAAAGAAAAGTGCAGCAATTATTTTTAGGGTTTTAGTAATTGATTTAGATAGACCCGGGGGCCATAGTTTTCACTAGAGGCTTCTCTCAAGAAAATAGCATACGGTGGGTAGACAAATTACTGTTGGGCAATTGATAGAAAAGCAAATAATCATGACGATATCCAAGGCAATGATCATGTATATAGGCATCACGTCCGAGACAAGTAGACCGACTCCTGCCTGCATCTACTACTATTACTCCACACATCGACCGCTATCCAGCATGCATCTAGTGTATTAAGTCCATAAAGAACAGAGTAACGCCTTAAGCAAGATGACATGATGTAGACAAAGTAAACTCACGCATGAATAAACCCCATCTTTTTACCCTTAATAGCAACGATACATACGTGTTATGTCCCTTTCTGTCACTGGCATTGAGCATCGCAAGATCGAACCCATTACAAAGCACCTCTTCCCATGGCAAGATAAATCAATCTAGTTGGCCAAACCAAATCAATAGATCAGAGAAGAAATATGAAGCTATAATAATCATGCATAAAAGAGATCAGAGAAGACTCAAATAATATTCATGGATAATCTGATCATAAACTCACAATTCATCGGATCCCAACAAACACACCACAAAAAGTGATTACATCGGATAGAACTCCAAGAACATCGAGGACAACATTGTATTGAAGATCAAAAAGACAGAAGAAGCCATCTAGCTACTAACTATGGACCCAAAGGTCTGTGGTAAACTACTCACGCATCATCGGAAGGGCAGCAAGGTTGATGTAGAGCCCCTCCGTGATCGATTCCCCCTCCGACGGAGTGTCGAAAAAGGCCTCCAAATGGGATCTCTCGAGAGCAGAAACTTGCGGCGGCGGAAAAAGTATTTCATGGACTCTCTTGTTGGTTTCCTGATTTTTGGGAATTTATAGTGGTGGAATTAGGTCAAACGGAGCTGGGGTGGGCCCACGAGGCACCAGGGCGCGCCTGCCCCCCCCCCCAGGCACGCCCTAGTGGCTCGTGGCCACCTCCTCTGGCGTATGGTCTTCTCCGAAAGCTTCTAGTGTTTATCTTGTCCAGAAAAAAATCTCCAACAAGTTTCGTGGCATTTGGACTTCGTTTGGTATTGATTTTCTGTAAAACCAAAAACAGGCAGAAAAACAGCAACTGGCTCTGGGCACTAAGTTAATAGGTTAGTCCCAAAAAATGATATATAATTGTTGTAAATGTATATAAAAACATCGAAGATTGATAATATAACAACATGGAACAATCAAAAATTATAGATACGTTGGAGACGTATCACGTATCACTTAAGTTTATTGCTACAGCTTTCTTCATGTCAAGTATCTATTCATAAGACCATGAGATCATGCAACTCCCGGATACCGGAGGAATACCTTGTGTGCTATCAAACGTCACTTCGTAACTGGGTGATCATAAAGATGCTCTACAGGTATCTCCGAAGGTGTCTGTTGGGTTGGCATGGATCGAGACTGGGATTTGTCACTCCGTATGACGGCGAGATATCTCTGGACCCTCTCGGTAATACAACATCGTAAAGAGCTTGCAAGCAGTGTGGCTAATGAGTTAGCCATGAGATCTTGTATTATAGAACGAGTAAAGAGACTTGCCGATAACAAGATTGAACTAGGTATGGAGATACCGACGATCGAATCTCGGGCAAGTAACATATCGCTGGACAAAGGGAATTGCATACGGGATTAACTGAATCCTCGACATCGTGGTTCAACCGATAAAAGATCTTCGAGGAATATGTAGGAACCAATATGGGCATCCAGGTTCCGCTATTGGTTATTGACCGGAGAGGTGTCTCGGTCATGTCTACATGATTCTCGAACTCGTAGGGTCCGCACGCTTAACGTTCGATGACACTAGAGTAATATTGGGATATGCATGTTGGTGACCGAATGTTGTTCAGAGTCCCGGATGAGATCCCGGACGTCACGAGGACCTCCAGAATGGTCCGGAGGTAAAGATTTATATATAGGAAAGCTTTATTCGGGTTCCGAAAAAGCTTGGGGGTCCACCGGCAGTGTACCGGGGGCACCGAAGAGTTCCGGGGGGACCACCAGTGGGTACCACCACTCCTGGAGGCTAGCATGGGTTGAGGGGAGGTGGCCTGGCCTACATGGGCCAGGCGCACCAGCCCCACATGGGCCCATGCGGCTAGGAGGGTGGAAACCCTAAAGGGCAAGGCACCTAGGAGGTGCCTTGGGGAGGGTGGACTCCTCCCCCTAGGGCCGCCGCCCCCTCCCCCTTGCTCCTATATATAGTGGAGGGAAGGGAGGGCATCCGCACCCCAAGCCTTGGCGCAGCCCCTCCCTCTCCCGCTACTCCGTTTCCTCCTCCGCTAGTAGTTTCAGCAGCGCTCGGCGAAGCCCTGCCGGCACCACTCCACCACCATTGCCGCCACACCGTCGTGTTGCCGGTGATCCCATCTACTTCTCTGCCCTTGCTTGCTGGATCAAGAAGGCGGAGACGTCATCGAGCCGCACGTGTGCTGAATGCGGAGGTGCCATTCGTTCGGCGCTGGATCGGATTGGATCGCGATTGGATCGTGACGAGTATGACTACATCAACCGCGTGATATACGCTTCCGCTTAACAGTCTACGGGGGTACATGGACACACTCTCCCCTCTTGTTGCTATGCATCTCATATATTAGATCCTGGGTGATTCATAGGAATTTTTTTGATTTTCATGCTACGTTCCCATCATGTGGCCCCCCTGGACACCTTCTGGTCCTTCTCCGAAGCTTCATGGGTCTCTTATTTTCCTTAAAAAATCACCGTCAATTTTCGTGGAATTTGGACTTCGTTTGGTATGGATTTTCTAGAAACCAAAAACATGCAGAAAATAGCAACTGGCACGGGGCACTAGGTTAATAGGTTAGTTCATGAAAATCATATAAAAGTGCACCAAAACCATATAAAATCTTCATAAACATGGCATGAATACTTCATAAATTATAGATGCGTTGGAGACGTATCAGCATCCCCAAGCTTAATTCCTACTCGTCCTCGAGTAGATAAATGATAAAAGAAATAATTTATGAAGTGTGAGTGCTAGCATAGTGCATAAGTTTGATCAATGATAATTTCAATCACTTTTCCTAGCATCATAAACATCAACTCTTTCTCGTAAAACTCATCATGATAAAGTAGCAATCAATCCACATGTTATGGTTCAAACAATACATTCTCTTGAAACTTAACAACCTATGTTCTTAGTCACCAAACAATTACAAACCAACTTATTTTCAGAAAAGTCTAAGTAAGAGCTCCACATACTCAATCATCATATAGTATTCTATGATTGCTAGTACTCAAAGCATATTTTTATAACAAATAGCATCCATCGAACACAGAGGAAGATAGGGGCTTAATGTTTCGCCTCCCAACTTACTTATCATAGAGATAATTGTCAACAATAATAATTCATGATCAAATATATTTGACTGGATATATGTGCCTGGATCTTTCCCCACCACACGATGCTTTCCAAGTGGAGAATAATTGAGGTTGGAATAAGAAGTTGACTCAACATGAAACGTAAATAGATAGACTCTTCGTAGAGGGAAGCATGGATTTGCTAATGTGCCAGAGCTCGCTTCTTAAAAGAGAGATAATTTTATTTGAGAGGTGTACTTTTCCTGTCAATGGTTTAACAACAAAGTTTTCAATATCTTCCATGCTAAACACAGTATTGGCGGTTCCCATGCAGAAAGGAAAAGATTTACTCCCCCACAACCATACAGACACAATCCATGGCTAGCCGAATCCTCGGGTGCCCTCCAGACAATTAACTTTCCAGGGGGAGTTTGTTTTATTATATTTTTCTTTGTTTTTGTTTAACGGGACTAGGCATCCCAAATACTAGCCTCTGTTGTGCAAGACGAGTGAATAAACTCTCGTCGTGAGAATAACCCACTTAGCATGTAAGATATTGACTACCCCATCGCTCCATGAGCGGTATGGGTACACAAAATAGGTGTTCATTTGAAGGTTTTAGAGATGGCACATGCAAATTTACTTGGAACGGCAGAGTAATACCGTACATAGGTAGGTATGGTGGACACTCGTGGAAGAAACTTGGCTCAAAGATTTTGGATGCACAAGCAGTGTTCCCGCTTAGTGCAGAAATTTTTGGCTAGCAAAGATTATAAACAAGCACCACATGTTGGAGCATCCATAACAATATAACTTCTATGCAAATATACCCAAACATAACTCATTACACTGTCTTTCTTGTCCAACTTCAACTTATTTGATCAACTTTTAAAATAATTAATGGGTATTTACAATCATAAAATATGTCCAAGATAATATATTTGTTCATGAAATTTCACTTCCTTATACTAATCTTTCGTGAATTGCATGTATGACCAATATTGTGATTGTCAAATTTCAATAGATTTTACTTTCTAAACCCAATGGGAAACAACTACTAAGCATATGGAACATGGATAATTTCAGATTTATGATGTTCAACTCATTCAAAAATTTACTCTTAGGGTATAAGTGAAGCACAAGAGTGAATGACAAACTACTCCAAAAGATATAAGTGAGGAACAAAGAGTTGCTAAGTAAATAGGTAGCCATGTAAAGACTCTCTCCAAAATAAAAAAAATTCAGATCTAAGGATTGTATCAAAGAGCAAACAAACAAAAATAAAAAGACACTCCAAGAATAGCACATATCATGTGAACAAGTAAAAACTTAGGCTCAACCAAGACTAACCGATAGTTGATGACGAAGAGAGGAGGGATGCCTACCGGGGCATCCCCAAGCTTAGATTCTTGAGACTTCTTGTAATATTAACTTGGAATGCCTTGGGCATCCCCAAGCTTGAGCTATTGTGTCTCCTTAATTCCTCTCATATCGAAGTTTCCCCGAGGTCTTAAAAACTAGATCCACACAAAATTTAACAAGAAAATTACAACTCGAAACTAGAACAAAAATATGACTCTATGTGAATGCCTCTGGCAGTGTACCAGGATGTGCAATGATACTAGCGTAACATGTATAAAAAATGATGAATGGTGGCTGAGCCACAATACTATGTCAACTATATGATCATGCAAAGCAATATGACAATGACGATGTGTGTCATAAAAACGGAACGGTGGAAGTTGCATGGCAATATATCTCGGAATGGCTATGGAAATGCCATGATAGGTAGGTATGGTGGCTGTTTTGAGGAAGATATAAGGAGGCTTATGTGTGATAGAGCATATCATATCACGGGGTTTGGATGCACCGGCGAAGTTTGCACCAACTCTCGATGTGGGAAAGGGAAATGCACGGTACCGAAGAGGCTAGCAAATTGCGGAAAGGTGAGAGTGTGTATAATCCATAGACTCACATTAGTCATAAAGAACTCACATACTTATTGCGAAAGTTTATTAGCCCTCGAAGCAAAGTACTACTACGCATGCCCCTAGGGGGATAGATTGGTGGGAAAAGAGCATCGCTCGTCCCCGACCGCCACTCATAAGGTAGAAAATCAATAATAAATCATGCTCTAACTTCTTAGCATAACGACAGATCATACGTGCATGCTTCGGGAATCACAAACCTTAACACCAATATTCTTACTAAACCACAATTATCTACTAGCACCTCGCACATATTACCATCTTAATATCACAAAACTATTGCAAGGAATCAAACTTATCATATTCAGTGATCTACATGAAAGTTTTTATTATATCCCTCTTGAATATCTATCATATCAGGACCAAATTCATAACCCGTGCATATTACCATTACTATTCATTAGACTCTCAAAAAGATATAAGTGAAGCATGAGAGTGCAACTATTTCTTTAAAATATAACCACCGTCGTGCTCTAAAAGATATAAGTGAAGAACTAGAGCAACTGCCTAGCTCAAAAGATATAAGTGAAGCACATAGAGTATTCTAGCAAATCATGAATAATGTGTGTCCCTCTCAAAAAGGTGTGTTCAGGAAAGATGATTGTGACAAACTAAAAAATCAAACAAACCATATCACAAGACGCTCCAAGTAAAACACATATCATGTGATGAATAAAACTATAGCTCCAAGTGAGTTACCGATAGATTGTAGACGAAAGAGGGGATGCCATCCGGGGCATCCCCAAGCTTAGACGCTTGAGTCTTCCTTGAATATTACCTTGGGGTGCCTTGGGAATCCCCAAGCTTAGGCTCTTGCCACTCCTTATTCCTTTATCCATCGTATTCTCACCCAAAACTTGAAAACTTCAGCACACAAAACTCAACAGAAACCTCGTGAGATCCGTTAGTATAACAAATAAATCTTAAACTTTAGGTACTGTTGTAAATTGATTCATATTTAATATTGACATAATACTACTATACTCCAACTTCTCCATGACTCACACTCCCCCCCCCCCCCCCCCCGATACGATCCATAAATTCATCAAAATAAGCAAACTATGCAAGAAAAACAGAATCTGTCTAAAACAGAACAGTCTGTAAAGATCTATTTAAAATCCATACTTATATAACTCCAAAAATTCTGAAAAATTAGGAAAACGTAAAAAATTCATATACAAATACTGTGTAAAAATTTCAGATTTTTCTAATGCTCCAGTACAGAATCAAAAATCAAACACTAGACACAAAACTTTCTGTTTTCCAAACAGCATCAATTATACTATCATCCAAATCATCCCAAAGGCATTACTTGGCACAAACACTAATTAAAAGATAAAAACACAATCATAACAGAGGCTATAATTGTGTAAACACACAAAAAGTAAAATAAATAAATAAAGATAACTATTGGGTTGTCTCCCAACAAGCTCTTTCTTTATAGCCACTAAGATAAGCATCAAGAATTTAATGATGCTCACATGAAAGATAATAATTGAAACACAAAGAGAGCATCATAAAACATGTGATAAAACACATTTAAGTCTAACATACTTCCTATGCATATATATTTTATAAGCAAGCAAATTATCAAGACAAGACATATCTAACATGTGCAAAGAAGAAAAACAAAACATTAACAATTTGAACTTCAAGAGAGGTAATTGAGTAACATGAAAATTTCTATAACCATATTTTCCTCTTTATAATAATTACATGTAGGATCATAATCAAATTCAACAATATAGATATCATATAAAATATTCTCTTCATGATCCATATGTATAAAAGTTTTATAATTTTCCAAGATAGTGGGATTAACATCAACTAAAGTCTTGACCTCTCCAAACCCACTTTGATCAAAATTTTCATAAGATTGAACACTCTCCGAATATGTGGGGTCCTTTTTACCTAAAGTTGACACTCTTCCAAACCCACTTTCAATATTATTGCAATCATTATTATCAATATCATATTCATCATGAGGCTTAAATAAATTTTCAAGATCATAAGAAGCATCACCCCAATCATGATCATTACAATAAGTAGTGGACATAACAAAATTATCATCCCCAAGCTTGTAGTTTTGCATATTATTAACGCAATTGACATTAATAGAATTTATAATAAAATCATTGCAATCATGCTTTTCATTCAAGGTGCTATCATGAATCACTTTTTAAATTTCTTCATAACAATTTTCAGATTCACGATTTTCAAGCAAAACTTCATAAAGATAATCTAGTGCACTCAACTCACTAGCAATTGGTTCATCATAATTGGATTTTTTGAAAAGATTAGCAAGTGGATGAGGATCCATATCAATAGTTTTTAGCAAGCAAATAGGAAGCACATGGCAACACAAGCAAACAAACGAGCAAATAAAAAAATTGTGTTTTAAAAAAAAATTAGAAGTGGGGGTGATGAAAATGAGAGGCAAATGCAAATAAAAAGGCAAATAAAATAAATGCAAGTGGATGATAGTTTGTGCGAAGGTACTTGATAAATTTTGGTCATGTCTCCCCGGCAACAACGCCAGAAATTCTTCCTGCTACTTGTAGACTGCGTTGGTATTTCCCCAAAGAGGAGAGGATGATGCAGTATAGTAGAGATAAGTATTTCCCTCAGTTAAGAACCAAGGTTATCAATCCAGTAGGAGAACCACGCAAAATCCCTTTAGCAGCACCTGCACACACAAAAGCAAACACTTGCACCCAACGCAAATAAGAGGGTTGTCAATCCTCTTAGCGGTTATTTGCAAGGATTAATTCTGATAGTGATAAATAGATAAATTAAAATACTAAATAAAATAAAAGTAAATAAATTGCAGCAAGGTATTTTTGGTTTTAAATGTATGATAAAAGTAGACCTGGGGGCCATAGTTTTCACTAGAGGCTTCTCTCTCGAACACATAGCATACGGTGGGTGAACAAATTACAGTTGGGCAATTGATAGAAAAGCAAATAATTATGACAGATTCATGGCAATGATCATGTATATAGGCATCACGTCCGAGACAAGTAGACTGACTCCTGCCCGCATCTACTACTATTACTCCACCCATCGACCGCTATCCAGCATGCATCTAGGGTATTAAGTATGAAACAGAGTAACGCCTTAAGCAAGATGACATGATGTAGACAAAGTAAACTCAAGCAATATGATTAAACCCCATACTTTTATCCTTAATGGCAATAATACAAATACGTATCATGTCCCTTTCTGTCACTGGGATTGAGCACCGCAAGATTGAACCCATCACAAAGCACCTCTCCCATTGCAAGATAAACCAATCTAGTTGGCCAAACCAAATCGATAGATTGAAGAGAAATACAAAGCTATAATAATCATGCATAAAAGAGTTCAGAGAAGACTCAAATATTTCTCATGAATAATCTGATCATAAACTCACAATTCATTGGATCCCAACAAACACACCGCAAAAGAAAATTACATCGGATAGAACTCCAAGAACATCGAGGAGAACATGGTATTGAAGATCAAAGAGAGAGAAGAAGCCATCTAGCTACTAGCTATGGACCCGTAGGTCTGTGGTAAACTACTCACACATCATCGGAAGGGCAGCAAGGTTGATGAAGAAGCCCTCCGTGATCGATTCCCCTCTGGTAGAGTGCCGAAAAAGGCCTCCAGATGGGATCGCGAAAGAACAATGGTTTCCAGCGACGGAAAGGTTTTCTCTTCTGTCTCTCTGGTATATTGGGAATATTTGGGAATTTATAGCGCTAGAATTAGGTCGGGAGGGGCAACGAGGGGCCCTCAAGCCTGGGGGGCGCGCCCTCCGAGCTTGTGGCTCCCTCGTGGGTCCTCTGGGCTTCTCCCGAAGCTTCGTGGGTCTCTTCTGGTCCAGAAAAAATTAATCCGAAGTTTTTTTTCTCGTTTGGACTCTTTTTGATAATGATTTTCTGAAAAGACAAAAACAAGCAAAAAAAACAGCAACTGGCACTGGGCACTGGGTTAATAGGTTAGTCCCCAAAAAAATGATATATAATGGCATATAAAACATCCAAGATTGATACTATAATAGCATGGAACAATCAAAAATTATAGATACGTTAGAGACGTATCAAGCATCCCCAAGCTTAATTCCTTCTCGTCCTCGAGTAGGTAAATGATAAAAACAGAATTTTTGATGTGGAATGCTACCTAACATGTTTCATCATGTAATCCCTCTTACGGTATGAGTAATAAGATCCAAGTGATTCAAAGCAATAGTCTATAGTTTGACATAAAGACATCAATACTCAGGCATACTAATAAACAATCATGTCTTTCAAAATAAAAATGCTAAAGAAAGTTATCCCTTCAAAATCCTATAATCATGTCATGCTCCATCTTCTTACCACAAAGTATTTATCATGCACTACCCCGATGACAAGCCGAGCAATTGGTTCATAATTTTTAATGCGCTTCAGCTTTTTCAACCCCCACGCAATACATGAGCGCAAGCCATGGATATAGCACTATGGGTGGAATAGAGTATGGTGGTAGAGATTAATATGGGGAAGTCAAAAATAAGAAGATAGTCTCACATCGACGAGGCTAACCAACGGGCTATGGAGATGCCCATCAATTTATGTCAATGCGTGGAGTAGGGATTGCCATGCAACGGATGCACTAAGAGCTATAAGTGTATGAAAGCTCAACATGAAAACTAAGTGGGTGTGCATCCAACTTGCTTGCTCATCAAGACCTCGGGCATTTGAGGAAGCCCATCATTGGAATATACAAACCAAGTTGTATAATGAAAAATTCCCACTAGTATATGAAAGTGATAAAATTGGAGACTCTCTATATGAAAAACATGGTGCTACTTTGAAGCACAAGTATGGAAAAGGATAGTAACACTGGCCCTTCTCTCTTTTTCTCTCATTTTATTTTTTTTTCTTTTTCTTTTCTTTTCTCTTTTTTTCTTTTTTTTTCTTTTTCTTTCTTTTTTCGTTGGCTCTTTTTGGCCTCTTTTTTTTTCCTTTTTTTTTATTTTTTTCCTCACTGTGACAACGCTCTAATAATGATGATCATCATACTTCTATTTACTTAGAACTCAAAAGAAAATTACAACTCGAAACTAGAACAAAAATATGACTCTATGTGAATGCCTCTGGCAGTGTACCAGGATGTGCAATGATACTAGTGTAACATGTATAAAAAATGATGAAAGGTGGCTGAGCCACAATACTATGTCAGCTATATGATCATGCAAAGCAATATGACAATGACGATGTGTGTCATAAAAACGGAACGGTGGAAGTTGTAGGGGAACGCGACAGAAAACAAAAAAATTCGGTACAGCGAGCACGCCCAGGATCACTATGGAGATGCATACAAGGTTTGATCTGATCATTACCGACTCGTAGCGCAGCGGAAGTAGAGTCAATGTAGATCGTTGGTGTAGATCCCCGCAGCTAGGATTTACAACCTCCCAACCGCGAGGATGTACTCCCTCGTCAATCCTCGGACAGCCCTTCGGGAGGCGGTCGGACAGTCCCCCGGACGGTGTCACGGACAGCCCTTTGGGAGGCACTCACAGAAACTCGGACGGTCACTCGGACAGCCCTTCGGGAGGCACTCTCGAACAGCCCCTCGGGCAAAAAAGATCGAACCTACGACCTCTCTACGGGGTTGCACACATACGGTGTCATCTATCCGACAGGGCTTCCCCATCCAGAACTAGTTCCCATCGGAAACCAGACAGCCTTTCGGCTCTACGAAACTATTTCGCGGGGAGGGAGAGAGAAGGCCAGATCATGCATGGCATTTGTATGTGAGAAAGAGTGAGTGTGGAGAGTGCCTCTCCACCTCTATTTATAGGAAAACCCAAGGGGTAGGGTGGCTCTCATCCATCCATGTCATCCCTAAGATATTTTGGGACAAAGCCCAAAAAGGTGGCTTTCCATAAAGTAACCATAAAGTGATTTTCACTATTCACAGAAACATTTTTCCGCGACCGTTAAATCTGAAAATATTTCTGTAGGTCTTAGAACATTTCCAGTACCCACTAAAATGATTTTGGATGCATTCTGAAACAATTCCGGATTAGTGATTTTCATCTGCGAAAAGCAACCAAAGCGGTTCCGGCAGCTCCGGAACATTTCTAGGTTTTTTCTCTGGAAAAATCCCAGAAGTTCCCAGAACAATTCTGGCACTCTCCAAGAATTTCCAGGCGTGTGCAGAAACCAATATGACTTAATGGTATACCCCGAAACAACTTTTCAGTTTTACCGAAACTCTTTCGGTGTTCTCTCCGGAACTCTTCCGTTGTCTCCGAAACTTTTCCGGTGACTTTCTCTCAGACTCCCTATCTAGCATTCAGCAGATAGATGACCCTTAAGTGTGTGACCCTATAGGTTTGACGAAGTATAGACATGACCGAAACACTTTCCGATCAATGATCAACATCGGAGCCGTGGACACCCATATTGACCCCTATACCCACACGAATAAATATTCGAGTGAATCTCCAGTTGCCGTGTGCTATTCCTGTTACTTTGCGATATGTTACAAAAACCCAAGGTGAGATTTATCAGCATCCTCGTGGATCAACAACTGGTCCACTATGCCAGTTACCTCGTTACCGGTTTTGTTCTCTTTTCTCGTTCCCGTGTTCCGGCATCCCTGTGATCAAATCACAATGTGTCTGGCCAGACGATGATGGATACCGTAACACCGAGAGGGCCCAAAGAATATCTCTCCATCGTCGGAGGAGCAAATCACAATCTTGAGCTATCAAGTCCCTTGTCATACTTTTCCATGAACCCGTAAGCCGCCGTAATAGCCACCCATTTACGGATGACGTTTAACAAACCCCAAAGTTCATGAAGCAAGCATGAAGAAACTCGACACTCTCATGGTCTAAGGAATTATGCAAACATTAACTTTCTCTGTGTTATTAACCATTAACTTGTGACGAATGTATCTCATAGCATAACATCAATCGGGTCGATTCAACACAAGTGTTCTCCTAACATTGTGCCCTCAAAGTTGCCGGCATAGTCATGCCCATGATCAGGAAAACAGAACCATCATGCAACACTTGAGCTAGTCTTAGAGGCCAGATTAGGAATACATTTTACCGTTTATTATTCCACACGTGCATATGAGTTTCCCTCCGAGCCTCGTGGTTATTGTAGACTCGAGAACCATAGCAGTTATAGCATGGAACATAATCATAATTAGGAACATGGGGATAAATAATAACATTTA
Organism: Elymus sibiricus; assembly: GCA_039707655.1. Taxonomy (NCBI): domain Eukaryota; kingdom Viridiplantae; phylum Streptophyta; class Magnoliopsida; order Poales; family Poaceae; genus Elymus; species Elymus sibiricus. Next base: position 172,506,521 of record CM077676.1, read on the forward strand.
TTATTGCCTCTAGGGCATATCTCCTACAGACTCCCACTTGCACTAGAGTCAATAATCTAGTCAATGCTAATGCACTTTACACCTATGGCATACCGGTGTAAAATATGCTTCGCTTGTGGTATAGTCTGATGTCCAACGGATCTGACAACTTCAGTTCCGTGTGTATATTTGCATGTCCTCGCGTTTTCACGCTTTCACAAAATTCATATTTTGTGTGGACTTGGCTTTGTATATATGTGAATCACTTGTCAAACCTTGATTCCTCAGACTGAGCTATGGAGAAACTATCTACGATAGTGTCCCATTGACCAAAGCCATCTTGGAATCATACTAAGTTCATGAATGAACTATATGATTCAACATCTTCTTTGTCGCTTCCAAAGCGTCAACATACTTAGCCTTTGTTATAGAATTCGTGACAGTAACCTGTTTGGAACAATTTCCAACTACTGTGTCACCATATCGTGTATTACACACAAAACCCTTAACTTAAATCAAAAATCGCATGGAGCATTGATGAAGACTGTATCGATGTAATTACTTACAACGAGCACTTCATAATCTCTGCTTGCAAGAAAACATGTCATCAGTGCTACTTTAGTACTCAATGACATTTTTCACTGTTGTCCCATGATCAGTACTTTGATCACTTTGGTATCTATACTCGCAACAGCTTGGGAGTATCGGGCATATCTGGTTGTTTTACATACCATGGAATACATGATTAATCCAAACACAAGAGTGTGTGGAATTTCCATCACGTATTTTTCTCATCGGTGTTTTGGGACACCGAGTCTTGCAAAAACTCTTTCCATGTGACTGCGGCAAGAATAACTCCTTGGCGTTTTAATGCTAAACTATTTTAGCATCTTGTCAATATGTATTTTGGCTTAGCCCTATTAGGCAATTCTATCTCGCAGATAATTATGCCTGATATCAAGGCTATTTAGCCCAAGCTCTTCATTGAAGAAACTATTTTTCAATGAAGTGCCAATTCGTGTCAAGAAATTTATATTATTTCCAATCAACAATGTGTCAAGCACACAAGTTTTAGAAATATTATTATGCTCCCACTTACTTTCTTGTAGCAACAAGCAACTTTGATATCCATTGATGAAATCAAACTCTTTTGACTATTTCATCAAAAACAAAGATTCCAACTCCATTTTGCTCTCTTCTGTCCATTGCTGGAACTCTGAAGTTTGCATACTCACTAGCATCCTCTAGATCGACAAAACACTTTGGACTGTATCACATACAAGTCCTAGTTTGTATTTCCATTTCATGGAAATCCTTTTGGCATCCATGTTTCATATCTCATGATTGAAATATGTATTAATTGCTAGTTTAACCCGATCTGACTTTAAGCATCGCTACGGTGAGACAATCTCATCGTAGTCAACTCCTTGAATTTTGTTATTCCAACAAGTCGAGCTTTATGGATAAAACATTTTATCCACATCAGTTTATAGTTCCATTAATGTTCGTTAGACTCTAAGTCTTCCGAAGGGTTCATCAAGATTTAATCTTAAATCATTTATATGGAAACTATCTCGGATTGTATTGGCATTTAGCCAATTCCGGAGTCAGGGCCCATCAACGCTTCCTTGATTATCATAGGTATACTGTTGTCTAACAACAATATCTCATTTGCGCACCTGAGAGGTTTGCACGAGTTTTGCCTACGTGGTTCGGGCTCAAGTTCGACCGAAGTCCATACATTTTATTGTAGAGGCTTCCGTATCAGTCCAAGGAGGAAACTTTGGAATTGCTTCCGCGGTTTCTATCCTTTGTCATGATAACGAAGATATTGTTATCTCGTCGAGTTGCACTGTCCTCCCACTCACCTTTTTGCAAGAAACATTTTCTTTCAAAATCATACCGCTCTTTGTGGCAAAACCTTTTGCCTCGGTATAGTGATGGAGGAATTCCCAATAACTTGGGATAAACTACAAAGTAGCACTTATCTGATTTGGAATAGGTTTGTAAACATTTTACACAAGCCCCATATTCCAAATGTTAAGAAAAGACAAAACATGGTTGGGCGTACCATACCATGGCGTCAATTCAACATACCTGATGGTGCTCTTTTCAGTGTAAAAGCCGCAGTCTCTAAAGCATTACTTTAAAAGTGGTAATGGCAAATTGATTTATGTCATCTTTGATCTTACCATGTCATAAATGGTTTGATTACATCTTCATGGACATTCCACTCACAGTGGTGTTCCGGGAGGTGTAAGTTATGAAACTCTTTTCACAACTCATCAGACATTCTCTAAACTTGTAACTCAAATATTCCTTTCCGCAATCCAATTGCAGAAACATAATTTTATTGTTACAATAATTTCTTCTTCATTTTGAAAAACCTTTCGAATGATTTCAAAAGATCCAGACTTACGTCTCATCAAGTAAATATCCATATATCTACTTGAGTCATTTCAGAAGATAGACAAATCCACTGCCAGCAACAACATTTATCGGACTACACACACCATGATGTATGATCACCAATAAGTTTGTTGCTCGTTCCTTATGGCCTGTGAACGGTATTTCAGTCACTTCACTTTTCGGAGGAAAGTTGCAAGTGTCGGATGATTCATAATCAAACGACTTCAAAATCCATCATTATGGAATTTCTCCATGCGGGTTTCTCCAATGTGACCAAATGCAGTGCCACACATGTGTGGTATTCTTTTAGTCTTGCGACATTTAGCGTCAGTGTTATGGATGTATCATATTACCATCAATATTCATAACATACATCCCATCCATGATGGAAGTATGGCCCTTATGTTATTCATAATACTAAACAACAATTGTTCTTTTATGAACAACACTCTTGGAACAAACATTATGCAAATGGGCTAGATTGTATAAAACTCTAAAATGAATTATGAAAGTAAATACAGAGGTAATGTATTATTATCAATATTCATAACATACATCTCATTCATAATGAAAGTATGGCCCTTATGTTATTCATAACACCGAACATCAAAAGTTCTCTTATGAACGACCTTCTTGCAAGATACCTAATGCAATGGGCTAGAGTGTATGAAACTCCAAAAATGAACTATGAAAATAAATACATAGGTAATACACCAATGGAAGGTATAGTAACATTTACTATGTTCCCAGCACGTATCTAAACCTCATCACCCGGCAAGTCTTTTAGGCCACTTGCATCGAGTCACAACAGAATGCAATCGAGCGGGTATCTCTGTGATCAACTCACAATACCCAAGAATCAGTGATTAACATGTTTAATCATAATTCCCAAGAACTATTTCTTTGACCAGCCTTCTATACATCAATAGCTTGTATGACTTTCATACATGAGCTGGATATTCCAGTCTTCTCTCTTTTTGCCTTTATACTTCTAACAGTTTAACTTTCAGTATTTCTCCTACTCTCAGAAGAAGCACCCAACTTTAAGAGTGGCGTTAGCCCTGGACTTCCTAGGTGTGTAAGTCACACTAACACCCTTTGGACATTTCCTTTCTCTTTAAGTTGTTGTTTTATTCACCTTCATCATATGACAGGCGTTCTTCCGGATCCCTCTCTTATCAGTCTAATGCATAGTAAACACTTTACCAATAATTTGCAAAACAAACATCGCTTTGGATATCCCATATCTTCTAGCCTTTGTTTGTATCTGAAACTAATTTTCAATTCCATGACACATAGCTATCCCAAACTTTTGAAGTTCGGGTCTCATGGAAGCAAACATATTGCACTTGACCTTAACGGAATTCTAGCTTTTGGATCGAAGGACGAGAGCCACATCATCCATAGCATTAGCAGGAGAATACCAAAAGCATGCGATAGGACAAAGTCCTTCTCGGCACTCTTGAGGACAATCCTCACATTGCGTTACCAACCGTAAAGTTTTAACCAGATATTTAACAGCTATTCAATTTTAGTAGGGAAGGTGGAAACGCGAGCCATTGTTCTACAACTTTTATGCAAATTACACTTGGACAATGTCCATAATTAATTGCATAGAGAATTAAACAAGTTAATTCTAAAATGCGCTCCCACTCAAATCAATATCTCTCATAATTTATTGTGAGTGATGCAAGATCCGAATTTCCATTCAACGCCATTGTTCGAGATGAACACTTATGGCGCCAACTTCAATCGGTAGGCAAACTTGCCGATCACATCTCTATGTGACTCTTGTTCATCTTTTGATGCGTGTGTTCCGAGCTCAGGACGATCCTGCCATGAACGTCAAGACAACCAAGTGATCTCGCTGCGAGGTCTGACCTCACACCCTCCTTACAACCGTACAATCGTTCGTACCCATGTAGATCATGGCGCACCCCGAAAGGAAAGATGTTGTGACGGTGCTACACTTGGGAGAACACTAACTACTTTATATTTTAAGTGAGAGATCACCCTAATAAAAGCGACTACCGCGCAATCAAAAAGGGTGCATCATAAGGGATAAACATCTCAGACAATTCATAATAGCATGATATGGTATAGCCCTTTCTGACGGAGAAGTCTTTATTTTCTTCGTCTTCGGCATTCGCGTCGGTGTTCACCTTCGCGAAGTTTGCCACCACCTTGTCGATGCACCAGATAATATTGCTATCTCTATAGCTAATAAAATGAGTGCATTACGTAAGGTTGACACGCAGGTCATTAAAGTGACAATCATATGGCTCCAGCCATCATGCCGAATCATGACACGCAGGTCATGTTAATTTACATTATATAGTCATCTCATACATAATCAAATTAAATATGAGCACTGCTATACCACATCACATGCACATGCATCCTGCAAAACCAAGTTAGACGCCTCTAATCGGTTCATACAAGATTTTATTTTACGTGGCTTCTAAGGTTTCAACCAAACCGAAGCTACCAACGTTCATCATCAAGTATGATTATTCAAGTCGCTAGATTAACTTTGCGGGGTGTATGAAACACGAGATAATAAAATCTCGAGCCCCATACTGAACTTCGTCATACGCATGACCCCCGTGCAGATCATATCTGCATTGCCCTTTTGTCTGCGAAATTTCATCTTTCTTTTAACTATGATGGAATTCAACGAATTGTTAGCACTTTGTTGATCAATCAGGATCGCGGATTGCCAGAACTTTGAAACTCCACCATGCCGTTATCAAGATCAGAAATACGCAAATTTCAGGGAAGCAACAAGAACATCGGGTAATAGATTTCATCTGCTACCCGCACAAATAATTTTCAGTAATAGAACTCATCTACTACAAATTATATTGTGCAACACCCATACATCTCTATGTATTCTAGATCGTAACCTGCATCTACGCATAGCACGGCTCATGATGCCACTGTAGGGGAATGCGACAGAAAACAAAAAAATTCGGTACAGCGAGCATGCCCAGGATCACTACGGAGATGCATACAAGGTTTGATCTAATCATTACCAACTCGTAGCGCAGCGGAAGTAGAGTCGATGTAGATCGTTGGTGCAGATCCCCGCAGCTAGGATTTACAACATCCCAACCGCGAGGATGTACTCCCTCGTCAGTCCCTCGGACAGCCCTTCGGGAGGCGGTCGGACAGTCCCCCGGACGGTGTCACAAACAGCCCTTCGGGAGGCACTCACAGAAACTCGGACGGTCACTCGGCCAGCCCTTCGGGAGGCACTCTCGAACAGCCCCTCGGGCAAAAAAGATTGAACCTACGACCTCTCTACGGGGTTGCACACATATGGTGTCATCTATCCGGCAGGGCTTTGCCTTCCAGAACTAGTTCCCACCAGAACCCAGACAGCCTTTCGGCTCTACGAAACTATTTCGCGGGGAGGGAGAGAGAAGGCCAAATCATGCATGGCATTTGTATGTGAGAAAGAGTGAGTGTGCAGAGTGCCTATCCACCTCTATTTATAGGAAACCCCAAGGGGTAGGGTGGCTCTCATCCATCCATGTCACCCCTAAGATATTTTGGGACAAAGCCCAAAAAGGTGGCTTTCCATAAAGTAACCATAAAGTGATTTTCACTATTCATGGAAACATTTCTCCGCTACCGTTAAATCTGAAAATATTTTTGTAGGTCTTAGAACATTTCTAGTACCCACTAAAATAATTTTGGATGCGTTCCGAAACAATTCCGGATTAGTGATTTTCATCTGCGAAAAGCAACCAAAGCGATTCCGGCAGCTCCGGAACATTTTTGGGTTTTTTCTCCGGAAAAATCCCAGAAGTTCCTAGAACAATTCTGGCACCCTCCAAGAATTCACAGGCGTGTGCTGAAACCAATTTGACTTAATGGTATACCCCGAATCAACTTTTCAGTTTTACCGAAACTCTTCCGGTGTTCTCTCTCCGGAACTGTTCCGTTGTCTCCGAAACTTTTCCGGTGACTTTCTCTTAGACTCCCTGTCTAGCATTCAGCAGATAGATGACCCTTAAGCGTGTGACCCTATAGGTTCGGTGAAGTATAGACATGACCGGAACACTTTTCGATCAATGATCAACATCGGAGCCGTGGACACCCATATTGACCCCTATACCCACACGAATAAATATTCGAGTGAACCTCCAGTTGCCGCGTGCTATTCCTGTTGCTTCGCGATATGTTACAAAAACCCGAGGTGACATTTATCGGCATCCCCGTGGATCAACAACTTGTCCACTATGCCAGTTACCTTGTTACCGGTTTTGTTCTCTTTTCTCATTCCCGTGTTCCGGCATCCCTGTGATCAAATCACAATGTGTCTGGCCAGACGATGATGGATACCGTAACACCGAGAGGGCCCAAAGAATATCTCTCCATCATCGGAGGAGCAAATCCCAATCTTGAGCTATCATGTCCCTTGTCATACTTTTCCATGAACCCGTAAGCCGCCGTAATAGCCACCCATTTACGGATGACATTTAACAAACCCCAAAGTTCATGAAGCAAGCATGAAGAAACTCGACACTCTCATGGTCTAAGGATTATGCAAACGTTAACTTTCTCTGTGTTATTAACCATTAACTTGTGACGAATGTATCTCATAGCATAACATCAATCAGGTCGATTCAACACAAGTGTTCTCCTAACATTGTGCCCTGAAAGTTGCTGGCATAGTCATGCCCATGATCAGGAAAACAGAACCATCATGCAACACTTGAGCTAGTCTTCGAGGCCAGACTAGGAATACATTTTACCGTTTATTATTCCACACGTGCATATGAGTTTCCCTCCGAGCCTCGTGGTTATTGTAGACTCGAGAACCATAGCAATTATAGCATGGAACATAAACATAACTAGGAACATGGGGATAAATAATAACATTTATTATTGCCTCTAGGGCATATCTCCTACAGGAGTTGCATGGCAATATATCTCGGAATGGCTATGGAAATGCCATGACAGGTAGGTATGGTGGCTGTTTTGGGGAAGATATAAGGAGTGTCATACAACGTATCATATCACGGGGTTTGGATGCACCGGCGAAGTTTGCACTAACTCTCGATGTGAGAAAGAGCAATGCACGGTACCGAAGAGGCTAGCAAATTGCGGAAAGGTGAGAGTGCGTATAATCCATGGACTCACATTAGTCATAAAGAACACACATACTTATTGCGAAAGTTTATTAGCCCTCGAAGCAAAGTACTACTACGCATGCCCCTAGGGGGATAGATTGGTAGGAAAAGACCATCGCTCATCCCCGACCGCTACTCATAAGGTAGACAATCAATAATAAATCATGCTCCAACTTCTTAGCATAACGACAGATCATACGTGCATGCTTCCGGAATCACAAACCTTAACACCAATATTCTTACTAAACCACAATTATCTACTAGCACCTCCCACATATTACCATCTTAATGTCGCAAAACTATTGCAAGGAATCAAACTTATCATATTCAGTGATCTACATGAAAGTTTTTATTATATCCCTCTTGAATACCTATCATATTAGGACCAATTTCATAACCCATGCATATTACCATTGCTATTCATTAGACTCTCAAAAAGATATAAGTGAAGCATGAGAGTGCAACTATTTCTTTAAAATATAACCACCGCCGTGCTCTAAAAGATATAAGTGAAGCACTAGAGCAACTGCCTAGCTCAAAAGATATAAGTGAAGCACATAGAGTATTCTAACAAATCACGAATAATGTGTGTCCCTCTCAAAAAGGTGTGTTCAGGAAAGATGATTGTGACAAACTAAAAAGAAAACAAACCATATCACAAGACGCTCCAAGTAAAACACATATCATGTGATGAATAAAAATATAGCTCCAAGTGAGTTACCGATAGATTGTAGACGAAAGAGGGGATGCCATCCGGGGCATCCCCAAGCTTAGACGCTTGAGTGTTCATTGAATATTACCTTGGAGTGCCTTGGGAATCCCCAAGCTTAGGCTCTTGCCGCTCCTTATTACTTTATCCATCGTAGTCTCACCCAAAACTTGAAAACTTCAGCACACAAAACTCAACAGAAACCTCGTGAGATCCGTTAGTACAACAAATAAATCTTAAACTTTAGGTACTGTTGTAAATTGATTCATATTTAATATTTACATAATGATACTGTACTCCAACTTCTTCATGACTGATACCCCCCTGATACGATCCATAGATTCATCCAAATAAGCAAACTATGCAACAAAAACAGAATCTGTCTAAAACAGAACAGTCTGTAAAGATCTATTTAAAATCCATACTTTTGTAACTCCAAAAATTCTTAAAAACTAGTAAATCGTAAAAAATTCATATACCAATATTGTGTAAAAATTTCAGATTTTTCTGACGCTCCAGTACAGAATCAAAAATCAAACACTGGACGCAAAACTTTCTGTTTTCCAAACAGCATCAATTATACTATCATCCCAATCATCCCAAAGACATTACTTGGCACAAACACTAATTAAAAGATAAAAACACGATCATAACAGAGGCTACAATTATGTAAACACACAAAAAGTAAAAATAAAAAATAAAGATAACTATTGTGTTGTCTCCCAACAAGCTCTTTCTTTATAGCCACTAAGATAGGCTTCGAGAATTTAATGATGCTCACATGAAAGATAATAATTGAAACACAAAGAGAGCATCATAAAACATGTGACAAAACACATTTAAGTCTAACATACTTCCTATGCATAGGCATTTTATAAGCAAACAAATTATCAAAACAAGACATATCTAACATGTGCAAAGAAGAAGAACAAAACATTAACAATTTGAACTTCAAGAGAGGTAATTGAGTAACATGAAAAATTTTATAACCATATTTTCCTCTCTCATAATAATTACATGTAGGATCATAATCAAATTCAACAATATAGCTATCATATAAAATATTCTCTTCATGATCCATATGCATAAAAGTTTTATAATCTTCCAAGATAATGGGATTAACATCAACTAAAGTCATGACCTCTCCAAACCCACTTTGATCAAAAATTTCATAAGATTGAACACTCTCCGAATATGTGGGGTTCTTTTTACCTAAAGTTGACACTCTTCCAAACCCACTTTCAATATTATTGCAATCATTATTATCAATATCATATTCATCATGAGGCTTAAATAAATTTTCAAGATCGTAAGAAGCATCACCCCAATCATGATCATTACAATAAGTAGTGGACATAACAAAATCATCATCCCCAAGCTTGTAGTTTTGCATATTATTAACACAATTGACATTAATAGAATTTATAATAAAATCATTGCAATCATGCTTTTCATTCAAGGAGCTATCATGAATCACTTTATAAATTTCTTCATAACAATTTTCAGATTCACGATTTTCAAGCAAAACTTCATAAAGATAATCTAGTGCACTCAACTCACTAGCAATTGGTTCATCATAATTGGATTTTTTGAAAAGATTAGCAAGTGGATGAGGATCCATATCAATAGTTTTTTTACCAAGCAAATAGGAAGCACATGGCAACACAAGAAAACAAACGAGCAAATAAAAATATTTTTTTGTTTTTGTAAAAAAATATTAGAAGTGGCGGAGATGAAAACGAGAGGCAAATGCAAATAAAAAGGCAAATAAAATAAATGCAAGTGGATGATAGTTTGTGCGAAGGTACTTGATAAATTTTGGTGATGTCTCACCGGCAACGGCGCCAGAAATTCTTCCTGCTACTTGTAGACTGCGTTGGTATGTCTCCGAAGAGGAGAGGATGATGCAGTATAGTAGAGATAAGTATTTCCCTCAGTTAAGAACCAAGATTATCAATCCAATAGGAGAACCACGCAAAATCCCTTTAGCAGCACCTGCACACACAAAAGCAAACACTTGCACCCAACGCAAATAAGAGGGTTGTCAATCCTCTTAGCGGTTATTTGCAAGGATTAATTCTGATAGTGATAAATAGATAAACTAAAATACTAAATAAAATAAAAGTAAATAAATTGCAGCAAGGTATTTTTGGTTTTAAATATATGATAAAAGTAGACCCGGGGGCCATACATACGGTGGATGGACAAATTAGTGTTGGGCAATTGATAGAAAAGCAAATAATTACGACGGATTCATGGCAATGATCATGTATATAGGCATCACGTCCGAGACAACTAGACCGACTCCTGCCTGCATCTACTACTATTACTCCACCCATCGACCGCTATCCAGCATGCATCTAGGGTATTAAGTTCGAAACAGAGTAACACCTTAAGCAAGATGATATGATGTAGACAAAGTAAACTCAAGCAATATGATTAAACCCCATACTTTTATCCTTAATGGCAATAATACAAATACGTATCATGTCCCTTTCTGTCACTGGGATTGAGCACCGCAAGATTGAACCCATCACAAAGCACCTCTCCCATTGCAAGATAAACCAATCTAGTTGGCCAAACCAAATCGATAGATCGAAGAGAAATACAAAGCTATAATAATCATGCATAAAAGAGTTCAGAGATGACTCAAATATTTGTCATGAATAATCTAATCATAAACTCACAATTCATTGGATCCCAACAAACACAGCGCAAAAGAAGATTACATCGGATAGAACTCCAAGAACATCGAGGAGAACATGGTATTGAAGATCAAAGAGAGAGAAGAAGCCATCTAGCTACTAGATATGGACCCGTAGGTCTGTGGTAAACTACTCACACATCATCGGAAGGGCAGCAAGGTTGATGAAGAAGCCCTCCATGATCGATTCCCCCTCCGGGAGAGTACCGGAAAAGGCCTCCAGATGGGGTCGCGGAAGAACAGAGGCTTGCGGTGGCGGAAAGATTTTCTCATCTGTCTCTCTGGTATATTGGGAATATTTGGGAATTTATAGCACAGGAATTAGGTCAGGAGGGGCTACTCCCCAGGGCGCGCCCTCCGAGCTTGTGGCTCCCCCGTGGCTACCTAACATGTTTCATCATGTAATCTCTCTTACGGTCTGAATAATAAGATCCAAGTGATTCAAAGATTGTGGCTCCCTCGTGGCTCCTCTGGTCTTCTCCCGAAGTTTCGTGGGTCACTTCTGGTCCAGAAAAAATTAATCCAAAGTTTTTTTCTTGTTTGGACTCTTTTTGATAATGATTTTCTGAAAAGACAAAAACAAGCAAAAAAACAGCAACTGGCACTGGGCACTGGGTTAATAGGTTAGTCCCAAAAAATGATATATAATGGCATATAATTGCATATAAAACATCCAAGATTGATATTATAATAGCATGGAACAATCAAAAATTATAGATACGTTGGAGATGTATCATGCATCCAAATCCTTAAACCCAAAGTTGTTCCAAATGAGTCCACCATATCTACCAATATGCGGTATTACTCTGCCATTCCAAGTAAATTTGCATGTGCCACCTCTAATCATTCAAATAAACATCTGTTTTGTGTGCCCGTACCGCTCATGGAGCGACGGGGCGGTCGATATCTTCCATGCTAAGTGGGTTACTCTCGTGATGGTGTTTATTCACTTGTCATTGCACGAGAGAGGCTTGTAATTGGGATGCCCGGTCCTGTAATTTGCAAATAAAGAAAAATATAATAAAACAAACTCCCCCAGAAAGTTGATTGTTTGGAGGGCACCCGTGAATTCGGCTAGCCATGGCTTGTGTTTGTATGGTTGAGGGGGGGGGTAAACTTTACCTTTCCGCTTGGGAACCGCTGATAATGTGTTTAGCATGGAAGATATTGAAGTCCTTTGTCGTGACGTTGACAGGAAAAGCACACCTCTCAAAATGTATTCATCTCTGTTTTAGCTTCGAGCTCTGGCACCGCTGCAAATCTCTGCTTCCCTCTGCGAAGGGCCTTTCTATTTACTTTCATGTTATTTACTTTGAGTCATCACCTTCTCATTCAAGCACAAACTTTGAGAGCACTATTGTCATTCTTAGTTTAATATGCATTTAGTCTAGTTAATGTTGGAAATGAGCATGACCGGATCTCCTCTACCCTGAATTACAATGTTTAGTCGCTGCTTGAACTTTGGAGGTGCTCTACATTTATGTTTTTCGGTCTCAGAAAGGGCTAGCGAGATACCATGTTATCATATTATATCATGACTGTTTTGACAAATTTTGGCATCCGAGATACATTATTATTGCTCGCTAGTTGATTATGTTATTATCATGAGTAAATGTGAGATCTAAGTGTTATCATTCACATGGTTAGTTCATAATCTTTGCTGAAAACTTGAATACTAGTTAAGCATATATACAGCAACCGAACAAAAGAGTTTGTAAAAGTTTTTCTTTGTCACTTTCAGTTTGTCAACTAAATTGCTTGAGGACAAGCAATGAGTTAAGCTTGGGGGAGTTGATACGTCCCAAACATATCTACTTTTCCAAACACTTTTGCTCTTGTTTTGGACTCTAATTTGCATGTTTGAATGAAACTAACCCGGACTTACGCTGTTTTCACCAGAACTACCATGGTGTTATTTTTGTGCAGAAATAAAAGTTCTCGGATTGGGCTGAAAATTCACGGAACATTTTTGTGGAATATATAAAAATTATTGGTGAAAAGATCTACTGGAGGGGGACCACCACGGAGCCATGAGATCAGGTGGCGCCCCCCCTAGGGCGCGCCAGCCGAGATCGTGGGTCCCACAGACCTCGGTTTGCCCTAACTCCAAGTCCATAAGTACCGTCGCGGAGAAAAAAATCAGAGAGAAGAAATCATCGCGTTTGACGATACGGTGCCGCCGCCACCGCTTGTTCTTCATCGGAAGGGCTGATCTGGAATCCGTTCGGGGCTCCGGAGAGGGGGATTCGTCGCCGTCGTCATCATCAACCCTTCTTCATCAACAATTCCATGATGCTCACCGCCGGGAGTGAGTAATTCCTTCGTAGGCTTGCTGGACGGTGATGGAGTTGGATGAGATTTATTATGTAATCGAGCCAATTTGTTAGGGCTTGATCCCTAGTATCCATGATGTTCTGAGATTGATGTTGCTATGACTTTGCTTTGCTTAATGCTTGTCACTAGAGCCCTAGTGCCATGATTTCAGATCTGAACCTATTATGTTTTCATGAATATAAGTATGTTTTGGATCCTATCTTGCAAGTTGTATGCACCTACTACGTGTTATGATCCGCAGACCCCAAGGCGACAATAATTGGGATTCACTCCGGTGATGATCGTAGTATAAGGAGTTCATGTATTCACTATGTGTTAATGCTTTGTTTCGGTTCTCTATTAAAAGGAGGCCTTAATATCCCTTAGTTTCCTTATGGACCCCGCTGCCATGGGAGGGTAGGATAAAAGATGTCATACAAGTTCTTATCATAAGCACGTATGACTATATACGGAATGCATGCCTACATTGAATTAATGGATTGGAGCTATTATTGATCTTTGCTAAGTTACTACTGTTGCTACTATTGTTACAATCGCTACAAAACTGCTACTGTTCCTGTCACTGTTACTATCAAAACTATCAAACCACTGTGCTACTAAATACTTTGTTGCAGATATTTAACTCTCCGGGTGTGGTTGAATTAACAACTCAACTGTTAAGGCTTATAAATATTCTTTGGCTCCCCTTGTGTCAAATCAATAAATTGGGTGAAATACTACCCGCGAAGACTGTCTCCATCCCCTATACTTGTGGGTTATCAGGCGCATGGGCCAAGGGGGCTGTGGCGCCTAGCCCATGTAGGGATGGTGCGCCCCCCTTGGGTCCATGTGGACCCTCGGGGGCAGGTGGGCCCTGATACGTCTCCAATGTATCTATAATTTATTAAGTATTCATGCCATGTTTACAATAATTTTATATGGTTTTGGTGCACTTTTATATTATTTTTATGGACTAACATATTAATCTAGTGCCCAGTTCCTATTTGTTGCATGTTTTTTGTTTTGCAGAAAACTCGTATCAAATGAAGTCCAAACACGATGAAAATTTACGGAGATATTTTATGGAATATACATGATCTTTGGGAGAAAGAATCAACGCAAGACGGTGCCTGAGGGCCCCACAAGGCAACATGGCACGCCATGATGTCTTGTGGACATCTCGTAGGTCGGTTGATGCCCTTCTTTCGCTGCAAGAAAGATAATTTCCGGAGAAAATCCCCTCAAAATTTCAGCCCAATCGGAGTTACGGATCTCCGGGAATATAAGAAACAGTGAAGGGCTCTGAAAACAGTAGTGAGAAACAGAAGACAACAGAGAGATCCAATCTAAGGGGGAGCTACCTCTCTCCCCGGAGGGCCAAGGAAGAAGAAGAAGGAGGGGGCCCTTCCCCCTCTCCTCCGGTGGCACCGGGACCCTGACGGGGACATCTCCTCCATCACCATCACCACCAACTTCTCCTCCATTCTCATGGTGATGTGTGAGTAGTTCATCCTCGAGGCTGAGGGTATGTACCAGTAGCTATGTGTTTGATCTCTCTCTCTCTCTCTCATGTTCTTGATTTGGCACGATCTTGATGTATCATGAGCTTTGTTAATATAGTTGGATCATATGGTGTTCTTCCCTCTCTATCTTTGTTGTGATGAATTGAGTCCCCTTTGAGGTTTCATTATTATCGGATTGAATATTTGGATTTGAGATCACTTGATGTATGTCTTGCATGTGGATACCCATGGTGACAATGGGGTATTCTAATGAGTCACTTGATATATGTTTTGGTAATCAACTTGCGGATTCCCGAGGTGACATTGGGGTAATCTAGGCACATAGGTTGATACACGTTTTCATCCTACTTTCTCCGATAGAGACTTTGGGGTAATCTTTGAAGTTCTTTGTGTTGGATTGAATATTATGAATCTGAAATTGTTTGATGCATATCGAATAATTGACTCACGGATACTTGTGGTGACATTGGAGTATCTAGGTGACATTAGAGTTGATTGATGCGTATCACATGGTGTTATTTTAGTATGATCTCTAGGGCTGTTAGTGACACTTATAGGGATGGCTCAATAGATTGATCGGAAAGATAGCTTTGAGGTGGTTCTGCTACCTACAACAATTTCATCGTATGTTCTCCTCAATTGTTAGGAACTTCGGAGTGATTCTTTGTCGCACGTTGAGGGATGGTTATATGATTCAATTATGTTAGCACTGTTGAGAGATTGCACTAGTGAAAGTATGAACCCTAGACCTTGTTTCTAAGCATTGAGACACCGTTTTTACTCTCTTTTGTTACTTGCTACCTTGCTGTTTTTATTTATTCAGATTACAAAAACCTATTTCTACCTTCCGTATTACGCTTGTATCACCATCTCTTCGCCGATCTAGTGCACCTATACAATTGACAACTGTATTGGGTGTGTTGGGGACAGAAGAGACTCTTTGTATTTTGGTTGCAGGGTTGTTTGAGAGAGACCATCTTCATCCTACACCTCCCATGGATTGATAAACCTTAGGTCATCCACTTGAGGAAATTTGTCGTTGTCCTGCAAAACTCTGCGCTTGGAGGCCCAACAGAGTCT
The DNA here is from genome assembly GCA_039707655.1 of Elymus sibiricus. Classification (NCBI taxonomy): domain Eukaryota; kingdom Viridiplantae; phylum Streptophyta; class Magnoliopsida; order Poales; family Poaceae; genus Elymus; species Elymus sibiricus. The sequence continues at coordinate 172,522,379 of CM077676.1, forward strand.
ACAAGAATAAAGTTGTGTAGTAGACATCAGGCCCCACTGGTGGACCCCCGGATCCTTCTAGAATCCCTGATACAAATACCGGGAAAAACCGAACACCTTCCGGAACCCTGAAAATCACTTTCCTCATATGAAACTTTATCTCCGGACCAATCCGAAGCTCCTCGTGATATCCCGTATCCCATCCGAGACTCCAAACTATCTTCGATCTCACCATTATGAATATCCCTTTACTACCCTGGTGTTACCGAACGTTAAGTGTGTGACCTTTCGAGTTCGAAAACATGCGGACATGATTGAGACAACTCTCCGATCAATAATCAATAGCGGGACCTGTATGCCCATAATGACTCCCACATATTCAACGAAGATCTTTATCGGTTTGAACCACAATGTCGAGGATAGAAACAATATCGTATTCCATTCCCTTTGTCTCGCTATATTTTACTTGCCCGACATTCGATCGTTGGTATCACCATACCTAGTTCAATCTCGTTACCGGCAAGTTCACTTTACTCGTTCCGTAATACAATATCCCGGTGACTAAACATACATTAGTCACATGCTTGCAAGCTACTTAGCATGTTGTATTACCGAGAGGGCCCAGAGATATCTCTCCGTCACATGGAGTGACAAATCCCAGTCTTGATCCATGCAACCCAACTAGTACCTTCCAAGATACCTGAAGAGCACCTTTATGATCACTTAGTTATGAAGTGACGGTTGATACCCACAAAGCATTCTTTCGGTATTAGGGAGTGGCATGATCTCATGGTCTAAGGAATAGATACTTGACATTAAGAAAGCTATAGCAATTTGAACTTAGTGACACGATCATATACTAAGCTTATGATTGGGTTTGTCCATCACATCATTCTCCTAATGATGTGATCTCGTTATTAAATGACAACTCATGTCTATGGTTAGGAAACCTTAACCATCTTTAATCAACGAGCTAGTCTAGTAGAGGCTCACTAGGGACACAGTGTTTGTTTATGTATCCAGACATGTATTTGAGTTTCCGGTTAATACAATTATAGCATGGAGAATAAACATTTATGAAGAACAAGGAAATATGATAATAACAACTTTATTATTGCCTCTAGGGCATATTTCCAACATCTATGACCCCATTCAATATTTCATGAATGATGAAGTCTGGGTAGTCGATATCACCTTTCCCTTCAAAATGGCAAGAATAGTGAAGGTTGATGAGATGATCATGAATAATATTTCCATCACCAGCGTTTACAGCAACCGTATGCCGATAGATCCTATGGCTGATGTCATAAATAGGGCAAACACTCTGTAGTGAAACCAACCACAATGCCTGGCTTGGATGGATACAGATTAGCAAGAAACACTTTGTCAATCGCAGACTCATCAAACACTTTGTCAGGGACAAGGGCAAGACGATAAAGGGACGTGATTAATCTGTGAGTCCCAGACATCCATGTCATGGTGTTGGATTCATCATCATAATCATTCTCATGGAAGTACACTATCCCAAAGAATTGCATGATGAGTGATAACCCACAAGTATAGGGAATCAATCATAGTCCTTTCGATAGGTAAGAGTGTCGAACCCAACGAGGAGCAGAAGGAAATGACAAGCGGTTTTCAGCAAGGTATTCTCTGCAAGTACTGAAAGTAGCGGTAACAGATAGTTTTGATAGCTAGATAATTCGTAACAAGTAACAAGTAGTAACGGTAACAAAAGTGCAGCAAGGTGGCCCAATCCTTTTTGTAGCAAAGGACAAGCCGGAACGTTCTCGTATAATAAGCGAAGCGTTCTCGAGGACACATGGGAATTTCATCTAGTCACTTTCATCATGTTTGTTTGATTCGCGTTCGCTACTTTGATAATTTGATATGTGGGTGGACCGGTGCTTGGGTGTTGTTCTTACTTGAACAAGCCTCCCACTTATGATTACCCCCTCTCGCAAGCATCCGCAACTACGAAAGAAGAATTAAGATAACTCTAACCATAGCACGAAACATATGGATCCAAATCAGCCCCTTACAGAATAGCGCATAAACTAGGGTTTAAGCTTCTGTCACTCTAGCAACCCATCATCTAATTACTACTCCACAATGCCTTCCCTTAGGCCCAAAGATGGTGATGTGTCATGTAGTCGACGTTCACACGACACCACTAAAGGAAGCAACAACATACATATCATCAAAATATCGAACGAATACCATATTCACATGATTACTTATGACAAGACTTCTCCCATGTCCTCAAGAACAAAAGTAACTACTCACAAATCATATTCATGTTCAATATGAGAGGAGTATTGAATAGCATTAAGGATCTAAACATATAATCTTCCACCAAATAAACCAACTAGCATCAACTACAAGATGTAATCAACACTACTAGCAACCCACAGGTACCAATCTGAGGTTTTGAGACAAAGATTGAATACAAGAGATGAACTAGATAGGGTTTGAGATGAGATGGTGCTGGTGAAGATGTTGATGAAGATTGGTCCTCCCACGATGAGAGGATCGTTGGTGATGTCGATGGCTTCGATTTCCCCCTCCCGGAGGGAAGTATCTCCGGCGGAATTGCTCCGTCGGAGAGCAAAAGTGCTCCTGCCCAGGTTCCGCCTCGAGACGGCGGCGCTTCATCCCGAAAGTCTTCTCTTGATTTTTTTCTAGGGCAAATGGCTTCATATAGCAGAAGGAAGGGGCCAGACGCCAGCCACGGGCCCCACAAGGCATCAGGGCGTGCCCAGGGGGGGCCGTGCCCTGTTGCCTTGTGGGCAACTGGTGGGTCCCCTCTGATATTTCTTTTCTCTAGTAATTTTTATATATTCAGTAAAAAATCTCCGTGAAGTTTTAGGTCAATTGGAGCTCTGTAGAATAGGTATCTCTGATGTGGCTATTTCAGGTCCAGAATTCCAGCTGCCGGTATTCTCCCTCTTCATGTAAACCTTGCAAATTAAGAGAGAAAAGGCATGAGAATTGCATTATAAAGTTTAATAATGATCAAAAACATAATAAATAACAGTAAGAAATCATGATGCAAATTGGACGTATTAACTCCCCCAAGTTTAGACCTCGCTTGCCCTCAAGCGAAAAGTCGAAATCGATAATCATGACCACATGTTTAGAGAGAGAGACGTTGATAAAAAAATAAAATACGGACATGGAGCATCATGATCTTTATTATAACAGCAATATATCATCATAAAACTTCTCATGAAAAAGTGACAATTCCTCCACAAGTTAAAGTATGAACCATAAACCAAATTGAAAACTAACAAACTATGATCTCAGTCACTGAAGCAATTGCAATTCATCATATTATCAGAAAGAGTCTATGTAAGAGCTTTGTTTAGCAAGTTCACATACTCAACTATCATTTAGTCTTCTATGATTGCTGACACTCAAGTTATACTTATGGAGCAAAAGTTTCAGTCGAACACATAGAAAGATAGGGGCTTATAATTTCGCCTCCCAACGTATTTACCTCATGGGTAATGTCAACAATAATAACTCATGATCACCTAGATTCAACTGGATATATATGCATGGATCAATCCCCACCACATGATGTTTGCCAAAAGAGAAAATAAAAACGGAATAGAGAAGAATACTATTGACTCTTGCATGAAAGTAAATACATAAAGTAAAAGATAGGCCCTTCACAGAGGGAAGCAGAGGTTGTCATGCGCTTTTGTTTTTGGATGTGCAAGCTCTTAATGTAAAGGAACGTCACTTTATATTGCCCCTTGTGATAGCGACCTTTATTATGCAGTCTGTCGCTTTTATTGCTCCACCATCACAAGATCGTACAAAGCTTATTTTCCCTTACAATAAAAGTTCATATATATTTAGGAGCAATTTTTATTGCTTTTGCACTGATGACAACTTACTTGAAGGATCTTATTCAATCCATAGGTAGATATGGTGGACTCTCATGGCATGAAACTGGGTTTAAGGGTTTTTGGATGCACAAGTAGTATCTCTACTTAGTACAGAATTTTGGCTAGCAAAGGATAGGGGGCAAACACCACATGTTTGAGGATCCAAAATAATATAACTTCTATGTGAATATAAGCAAACATAACTCATTATGTTGTCTTCCTTGTCCAACGTCAACTAATTGACATAGAATATTTGATGGGGGCTCACAATCATAAAAGATGTCCAAGATAGTGTATTTATATGTGAGACCTCTCTTCCTTTATTACTTTTTCATGAATTGCTACAATGACCAATGCTATGTTTGTCAACTTCCAACATGTTTTATCAATTATACTTCTTTTATGTGAAGTCATCACTCCCCATGGGATTAGCATATGATCTTATTTTTATTCTTTCTTTATTTTATTTCTAAGACTAGATCAACAAAAGCAAAACACTCAACTCAAACTACTCTTTATTATATAACTTTCACACTCGATTACATAGATAGATAGATCACAAAGCAAGCACTCGAAACTAAATCATACTAAAATTGTATTCCTCTAAATCACGAAATAACTAAGGATCGAACTAAGATAGATAATGATGATGAAAAGTGATGGTGATACGATACCGGGGCGCCTCCCCCAAGCTTGGCACAAGCCAAGGGGAGTGCCCATACCCGTGTACTCAAGTCTTCTTCTAGGGTGATGGTGGTGATGATGAGGTGGTGGGCTTGTCCTTCATGACATTAATTAGGATCTCCTTCAGGCTCTGAATTTCCCGGAGCACATGATGTATCATCTCTGTATTCTTTTGGACTTTGGCCATAATATGCTTATTCTCTGGTCCCCGAGCATTCTTTCCTGCATCACTTTCACTTGGACGAGAGATGTCCCAATTGGAGGGTATGTGCATACGAGGAGTATTTTCAACCCCATAATTGTGAACCAAGTTATGAAAGTTGTTCCGATATAACTTGTGTAAGGGCCTCCTAGTAGGAAGCCCTTCTTGTACCTCTGGACTCCCATGGCCTGTAGTGCTTCTCATGGCTCGATGAGGATTTGGAATTGTGGAGATGCCGGCAAGGGTACCCCTCTCGAAGGCCGGAGGGTGGACCTCTAGCGAATCCCCATCATCTTCTTCCATGGTGACCTGCTCCTCCTCTCTCCTGAGTTCCATCTGTAGCAACCAAGCATTGTGTCCCAAGTTGTTGGAGGAAGAAGAAGACACGATGCCCAGCCACGAAAATCTGACAGGAATCAACACAAAACAAGAACAGAGGAGAACCTTGCGATATGGTGGTCAAAACATACGGGGGTATATATAAAGAATTTTTATCTTGCAGAACAAGCATACGGGAAGAAAACGGAGTCGGGAAGGCACACGTGGGGCCCACAAGGCATCACGGCACGCCCTAGGGGGGTCGCGCCATGTAGCCTTGTGGGCGACTCGTGGGTCCCCTCGGTTGTTTCTTATTTTTGTAATTTTTCTAATATTCCAAAACTGATAGAAATAATTTTTATGGAATTTTTGGAGTCGGTTTACTTACCTTATCACATACCTACCCCTTTTCAGGGTTCTGGAGCGTTCCGGAAGGACTCTTCTATGTGCTCTTTCGGTGTAATTGTTTCAATAATATTAATTTCAACATTAATGGGAGTACCTGAGATATAATGCTTAATTCTTTGTCCATTCACCACTCTCGGATTATTGCCTTCGGAGTTGTTTATTTTGATGGCTCCGGGGCGATAAACTTCTTCGATGATATACGGTCCTTCCCATTTAGAGAGAAGTTTTCCTGCAAAGAATCTCAAACGAGAAATGTATAATAAAACATGATCACCTACTTTGAATTCTCGTTTTTGAATTCTCTTATCATGCCACCTTTTGACTTTTTCTTTAAACAACTTGGCATTTTCATAGGCTTGGGTTCTCCATTCATCTAAAGAGCTAATATCAAATAACCTCTTCTCACTGGCAAGTTTAAAATCATAATTGAGTTCTTTAATTGCCCAATAAGCTTTGTGTTCTAGCTCAAGAGGTAAATGACATGTTTTCCATAAACCATTTTATATGGTGACATACCCATAGGATTTTTATAAGCAGTTCTGTAGGCCCATAATGCATCATCAAGTTTCTTAGACCAATTCTTTCTGGATCTATTAACGGTCTTTTGCAAAATCAATTTTATTTCTCTATTAGTTAATTCAACTTGACCACTAGACTGAGGATGATAAGGAGATGCAATTCTATGATTAACATCACATTTAGCAAGTAACTTACGGAAAGCACCATGAATAAAATGCGAACCACCATCAGTCATTAAATATCTAGGGACTCCAAACCTCGGGAAAATAACTTCTTTAAGCATTTTAATGGAAGTGTTATGATCAGCACTACTATTTGGAATAGCTTCTACCCACTTAGTAACGTAATCAACAGCAACTAAAATATGAGTATACCCGTTGGATTTAGGAAAAGGTCCCATATAATCGAAACCCCAAACATCAAATGGTTCAATAACAAGTGAATAATTCATAGGCATTTCCTGACGTCTACCAACATTATCAATTCTTTGACATTCATCACAAGAAAGGACAAACTTACGTGCATCCTTGAAAAGAGTAGGCCAATAAAAACCAGATTGTAATACCTTGTGTGCAGTTCGGTGTCCCGCATGGTGTCCTCCATATGCCTCGAAGTGGCACTTACGTAGGATTTGTTCCTGTTCATGCCTAGGTACACAATGTCTAATAATACCTTCTACTCCTTCTTTATATAAGTGTGGGTCATCCCAAAAGTAATGTCTTAAATCAAAGAAGAACTTTTTCTTTTGTTGATATGTAAAGCTAGGTGGTATGTATTTAGCAACAATGTAATTAGCATAGTCTGCATACCAAGGAGTATTATGAGAACCATTTATCACAGCTAATTGTTCATCAGGAAAATTATCATTAATAGGAAGTGGGTCATCAAGAACATTTTCCATTCTAGACAAATTATCAGCCACGGGATTCTCAGCTCCCTTTCTATCAACAATATGCAAATCAAATTCTTATAGCAGAAGAACTCATCTAATAAGTCTAGGTTTAGCATCTTTCTTTTCCATAAGGTATTTAATAGCAGCATGATTAGTGTGAATAGTAACTTTGTAATCAACAATGTAAGATCTAAATTTATCACATGCAAACACAACTGCTAAAAATTCTTTCTCAGTAGTAGCATAATTTCTTTGGGCACTGTCTAGAGTTTTACTAGCATAATGGATAATATTTAATTTTTTATCAACTCTTTGCCCTAGAACAGCACCAATAGCATAATCACTAGCATCACACATAATTTCAAAGGGTAGGTTCCAATCAGGTGGTTGAACAATAGGTGCAGAAATTAAGGCTTTCTTAAGTACTTCAAAGGCTTCTACGCAATCATCATCAAAAACGAATGGAACATCTTTTTGCAAGAGATTTGTAAGAGGCCTAGAAACTTTAGAGAAGTCTTTTATAAACCTTCTATAGAAACCAGCATGACCAAGGAAACTTCTTATACCTTTGATATCTTTAGGACATGGCATTTTCTCAATAGCATCAACTTTAGCTTTATCAACTACAATACCTCTTTCAGAAATTTTATGCCCAAGGACTATACCTTCATTCACCATAAAGTGGCACTTCTCCCAATTCAAGACAAGATTAGTTTCTTCACACCTCTGCAAAACTCGATCAAGGTTGCTTAAGAAATCATCAAAAGAAGTTCCGTAAACGGAGAAATCATCCATGAAAGCCTCAACAATCTTTTCACAAAAGTCAAAGAATATAGCAGTCATACATCTTTGAAAGGTAGCAGGTGCATTACATAAACCAAAAGGCATACGACGATAAGCATAAGTTCCAAAAGGACAAGTAAAGGTGGTTTTCTCTTGATCTTCAGGTGAAAGAGGTATTTGAGAAAAACCAGAATAACCATCTAGGAAACAAAAGTGTGTGTGCTTAGATAATCTTTCTAACATTCGATCAATAAAACGCAAGGGGTAATGATCTTTTCTAGTAGCTTTATTTAATTTCCTGAAATCAATTACCATCCTATAACCAGTTACAATTCTTTGCGGTATGAGTTCATTTTTATCATTAGGAACAACGGTAATGCCTCCTTTCTTAGGAACACAATGAACATGACTTACCCATCTACTATCAGCTATGGGATAAATTATACCTGCTTCTAGAAGCTTTAATATTTCAGTTCTTACCACATCCTTCATTCTAGGATTTAGCCTTCTTTGATGATCAACAACGGGTTTAGCATCTGGCTCCATATGAATTTTATGCTGACATAAAGTGGGACTAATGCCCTTAAGATCATCGAGAGTATATTCAATGGCGGCACGGTGCATCTTCAGAGTTTTAAGTAATCTCTTTTCTTCATGTTCTGAAAAGTTAGCACTAATAATAACATGATATATCTTCTTTTCATCAAGATAAGCATATTTAAGAGTATCAGGTAATTGCTTCAATTCAAACACAGGATCACTCTTGGGTGGAGGTGGATCTCCCAATGTTTCAACAGGCAAATTATGTTTAAGGATAGGTGTTTGTTTAAAGAATAGCTCATCTATTTCATTTCTTTCATTCATATGCATATCGTTGTCATGCTCAAGCAAATATTGTTCTAATGGATCAGTGGGAGGCACAGCAATAGAGGCAAGACCAATAATTTCATTTGTATTGGGTAATTCTTTATCATGAGGTTGTCTACAAAATTTAGAGAAATTAAACTCATGAGACATCTCACCAAAATTAACACTAACAATTTCTTTAGTGCAATCAATCTTAGCAGTAACAGTATTCAAGAAGGGTCTACCAAATATAATGGGACAAAAATCATCTTGTGGTGATCCAAGAACAAGAAAATCAGTAGGATATTTGATCTTACCACACAAGACTTCAACATCTCTAACAATCCCAAGTGGTGAAATAGTATCTCTGTTTGCATGCTTAATAGTAACATCAATATCTTCTATCTCAACAGGTGCAATATCATTCATGACTTCTTGATAGAGAGTAAACGGAATAGCACTCACACTAGCACCAACATCACATAAACCATGATGGCAATGATCTCCAATTTTAACAGAAATAACAGGCGTGCCAATTACAGGTTTGTTTTTATCTTTAGTGTCCGGCTTAGCAATTCTAGTTGCTTCATCACAGAAATATATGACATGTCCATCAATATTATCTACCAAAAGATCTTTAACCATTGCAACACTAGGTTCAACTTTAATTTGTTCAGAAGGTCTAGGTGCTCTAATATTACTCTTATTAACCACAGTTGAAGCTTTAGCATGTTCCTTAATCCAAACAGTCAAAGGAGGTTTCTCAATATAAGCAGTAGGCACAACTAGGGATGGCAATGGGTAGGGTATGGGCGGGTACAACCTTTTTCTGCCCAAACCCATACCCACAGAAACTTTCTGTACCCACCCATTTCAATACCCATGGGCATAAATTGGCACCCATGCCCATACCCATCAGGTATCCTATACCCAATGGGTATCCAGTGGGTACAATATATAGCATTTAATTTTTTTTAAAGGTAGATAAATGGCTTTGAAATTCAAGTGATGATGGGCGAGCAGTATAGCACTAACACAAACTTCTACGGTGGTGGCCTCTTGGAGGCATTAAGGGAGTATGAGCCTGACGCAATGGGAGGTGGTGGTGGGAGTGGGGGTCGTTGGATCGAGAGTTGGACAGGAATCCAATAGCGAAGAGTCGAGATTTCATCTTTTTGAGGGTCCCATAGGTTGTAAGAGGAGTGGCGAGCATGTGATTACGGGCCTATGAGCTATGACCGGTTTAAGGAATCGAGACTTAGGGTGTGCCAAGGAGTTGGATGTTGACCCCACATGTCATAGGATTTATTTTCTTCTATTAACTTTATCTGGGTATCCATTGGGTTACCCATGGGCGTAATTTCATACCCATACCCTGCCCATGTATTTTGCGGGTATGGATACCCATTACCCATGGGTACAAAACCTCCCCAAGTCATGCCCATGCCCATTGATTTTGGGTAGGGTACCCGCGGGTACCCATATCCATGGGTAAAACTGCCATCCCTAGGCACAACTGGATCAACATGGTAAACAATTGTTTCTTCTTTAACACTAACAGGTTATTCATTCAATTCAATAGGTGGACGATATTTAAACCATTTCTGCTTTGGGAGATCAACATGAGCAGCAAAAGATTCACAAAAGGTAGCAACTATCTAGGAGTCGGGTCCATATTTAGTACTAAACTTATGAAAAGCATCAGTTTCCATAAAAGATTTAACACAATCAAACTCAAGATTTATACCTGAGTCATTACCTTTGTCGATTTCCCAATCTTCAGAGTTATATTTAATTCTTTCTAGAAGATCCCATCTGGATTCAATAGTTCTCTTCATAAAGGAACCAGTAGAAGAAGTATCGAGCATGGATCGATCATTATAAGAAAGCCGAGCATAAATTTTTTGAAGAATTATTTCTCTTGAGAGCTCATGATTGGGGCATGTGTGCAACATATACTTAAGCCTCCCCCAAGCTTGAGCGATACTTTCTCCTTCACGAGGCCAAAAATTATATATATAATTCCGATCACGATGAACCAAATGCATAGGATAAAATTTCTGGTGGAATTCCAGCTTCAACCGGTTCCAGTCCCATGTTTCAGTATCATCACATAGCCTATACCATGTCAATGCCTTTCCCTCCAAAGATAAAGGGAATACTTTCTTCTTAACTCCATCTCCGGATAAACCTGCAAGCTTAAACAATCCACAAATTTCATCCACATAGATCAAGTGCATATCGGGGTGTACCGTTCCATCGCCTCCATAAGGATTAGCTAGCAGTTTCTCTATCATACCCGAAGGAATTTCATAATAAATATTTTTAGTAGGTTCAATAGGTTGAGGAGCAACTCTTATTGCTTTCGGTCGAGGTGAAGATACCCCAAACAAGCCCCTCAAAGGATTACTTTCCATACTGACAAGTAACAATAAATTTCAGCACGTAATATAAATGTTTCCTTACCAAATTCCACTCACCAAAGGTGCTTCACTCCCTGGGTGGACCGGTGCTTGGGTGCTATTCTTACTTAAACAAGCCTCCCACTTATGATTACCCCCCCCCCCCTCGCAAGCATCCGCAACTATGAAAGAAGAATTAAGATAACTCTAACCATAGCATGAAACATATGGATCCAAATCAGCCCCTTACGGAATAGCGCATAAACTAGGGTTTAAGCTTCTGTCACTCTAGCAACCCATCATCTAATTACTACTCCACAATGCCTTCCCTTAGGCCCAAAGATGGTGAAGTGTCATGTAGTCGACGTTCACACGACACCACTAAAGCAAGCAACAACATACATATAATCAAAATATCGAACGAATACCAAATTAACATGATTACTTATGACAAGACTTCTCCCATGTCCTCAAGAACAAAAGTAACTACTCACAAATCATATTCACGTTCAAGATAAGAGGGGTATTGAATAGCATTAAGGATCTAAACATATAATCTTCCACCAAATAAACCAACTAGCATCAACTACAAGATGTAATCAACACTACTAGCAACCCACAGGTACCAATCTGAGGTTTTGAGACAAAGATTGAATACAAGAGATGAACTAGCTAGGGTTTGAAATGAGATGGTGCTGGTGAAGATGTTGATGAAGATTGGTCCTCCCACGATGAGAGGATCGTTGGTGATATCGATGGCTTCAATTTCCCCCTCCCGAAGGGAAGTATCCCCGACGGAATCGCTCCGCCGGAGAACAAAAGTGCTCCTGCCCAGGTTCCACCTCGAGACGGCGGCACTTTGTCCCGAAAGTCTTCTCTTGATTTTTTTCTTGGGAAAATGGCTTCATATAGCAGAAGAAGGGGGTCAGACGCCAGCCAGGGGCCCCACAAGGCATCAGGGCGTGCCCAAGGGGGCCGCGCCCTGTTGCCTTGTGGGCAGCTGGTGGGTCCCCTCTGATATTTCTTTTCTCTAGTATTTTTTATATATTCAGTAAAAAATCTCCGTGAAGTTTTAGGTCAATTGGAGCTCTGTAGAATAGGTATCTCTGATGTGGCTATTTCAGGTCCAAAATTCCAGCTGCCGGTATTCTCCCTCTTCATGTAAATATTGCAAATTAAGAGAGAAAAGGCATGAGAATTGCATTATAAAGTTTAATAATGATCAAAACATAATAAATAACAGTAAGAAATCATGATGCAAATTGGACGTATCAATGAGCTCGACATCATGTCTTGTTGGATGATCATCAAGGGATCAAGATCAACCTTCCGAAGGAGAGGCATCACGCCATGGAAGTACTAGGGATGATCTATAATGTGCTGAAAGTTGATTGCCCTTTGCCCAACTACCTAGTTGGTGAAGCTTTCATACACATCATGGTAGACTTGCTCTTGTTTTGTGTTCCAAAAGCAAGCATCAACATCCGGATCACGGTCCTCCTCATATGGATTCTTGAGGCGATAGGCCTTCCACCCATGAAGCGGTCTTTCCTTGTAACTTGGAGGAGGAGGAGCACAGGTAGGAGGCATATTCTTCTTGCCCGAGCAACAACCTTGTGCTTTCGAGGAGGAGCTTTGGGAGGAGATGGTGTTGGCTCACAGGCATCATCGCCATCAGATGGACTAGCATACATGGATTCTTGACGGAAAGTGACCTTGATATTCTTGACTATCTCTTTCTTCTTGCTGACCAAGAGAACCACCCAAGGAATATATCAAAATAGATACGAGCAGGACATAAGTGCACATGAACACCACCATGAACCGGAATGAAGATGTACTAGTACATAGGAGGGATACCCACTGTGCAGTCCTGGAGGCTCCGTGACATGTCCGGAGGGTCCTCACTGCTTGAACTTTGAATGCATCCATGGTCGTGAAGGAGCATGCAAAATGGGGTTCCAACCTATATAAAATTGACAAAGATGGGTGTGCTCCAGATTTGAGATAAGATACGCGCATGGACCCTCAACTCTACAAGATCTACTCTGTATACCAAAAAAACTATGGCAAAAGGTGCCCTAAATGCAACATACTGAGAAGAGAGAGAGAGAGAGAGAGAGAGAGAGAGAGAGAGGAGACAGGTATGTACCCGCATCCATGGAGGAACAAGGAAGGGAGGCTCCCCAGAAGGAGCACCGTGTGTCGGAGGGAGGAACGATGGAGATTCGGAAGATGGAGGGCGATGTTGAGTGAAAACCTCTAGGTAGCCAGTGTGGGAGAGTAGATAAATTGAGTGAAAACTTCTATGTTGACTCCAATGTTGTTTTGCAGATTGTAAAAAATTATACTGAGCATTTGCATGCACCAAAAGGAAATGGGCATATTACACTGACGAGCCTGAAGAAATGGTGGTATCTTCTGTAACCGAACTTATAGAGGATCCCGCTAAAAACCTACTTGCTTATATCCCAGAAATGCCATATCCACAAAGGATGGCGCAACTGGAAAGACAACATAAGGGGGAGCATATAGGAAAAAGATAGAAAAATGCACCATAACCAAGCATTTTTTTTGGATAAGAAGGCAGACCGCAGTCTACCTTATATATTCCAAAGCCAGACCAAGGTCTGAGAATTGTTTTGGTACAAAAGATTCTGGCTAGAACACCGCATCAAAGGAACAGAAACATGAACAGATACAAAAGGAGGACAAGCCTCTAGTCTAATACATGACTACACGATGGTCCTCAGGAGCACTGCATTGTGCTGGAGGAAGGCCTTCAGAGAGCAATCCTTCGATCTACAGCACCATAACTGAATCATCTCCGCGATGGCAAGACAAGAGGCAAAATGTGGTATTGACAGACCGTCAAAAACCCTAGCATTACGCACCTTCTATAGCTGAACTGCACAGGCAGGAAAAAGCACGAACGAGTGTCGATTAACAGATCTCAGTATCTGTACAAAATCCAGCAAGGAGTGGGATTCTGTTGCTTGCTGCAAGACCTCAAGCTTACTCCACACAAAGTGAGCTGGAGCGCATCTCAAAAGTATGTGATCCACAGTTTCTTCAGCCGGACATAGATCACATAAGGGGTGCTCAATGTTTTTCCATTGCTTCCGAAGCATGCATGTTCTAATATTCAGTCTACTGATACGTCCATTTTGCATCATGTTTTCCTACTGTTATTTATTATGTTTTGGGTCATTATTTCACTTTATGATACAATTATTATGCCTTTTCTCTCTTATTTTGCAAGTTTCACATGAAGAGGGAGATTACCGGCAGCTGGAATTCTGGACCGGAAAGGGGTGCAACAGAGATAGCTATTCCGCACACCTCCAAATGACCTGAAAATTTATGGAGAATTGTTTTAGAATATATAAAAGATATTGGTTGAAGAAATACCAGAAGGGGACCCACCAGGAGGCGACAAGCCTGGGGGGCGTGCCCCCCGAGCTTGTGGCGCCCCTGGCAGGCCTCCAGGGCCCATCTTCTGCTATATAAGGCTATTTGCCCTAGAAAAATGAAGAGAAGACTTTCGGGATGAAGCGCCACCGTCTCGAGGCGGAACCTGGGCAGGAGCAATTTTGCTCTCCGGCGGAGCGATTCCGCCGGGGATACTTCCCTCCGGGAGGGGGAAATCGAAGCCATCGACATCACCAACGATCCTCTCATCGTGGGAGGACCAATCTTCATCAACATCTACACTAGCACCATCTCATCTCAAACCCTAGTTCATCTCTTGTATTCAATCTTTGTCTCAAAACCTCAGATTGGTACCTGTGGGTTGCTAGTAGTGTTGATTACATCTTGTAGTTGATGCTAGTTGGTTTATTTGGTGGAAGATTATATGTTCAGATCCTTAATGCTATTCAATACCCCTCTTATCTTGAACGTGAATATGATTTTTGAGTAGTTACTTTTGTTCTTGAGGACATGGGAGAAGTCTTGTCATAAGTAATCATGTGAATTTGGTATTCGTTCGATATTTTTATTATATGTATGTTGTTGCTTGCTTTAGTGGTGTCGTGTGAACGTCGACTACATGACACTTCACCATCTTTGGGCCTAAGGGAAGGCATTGTGGATTAGTAATTAGATGATGGGTTGCTAGAGTGACAGAAGCTTAAACCCTATTTTATGTGCTATTCCGTAAGGGGCTGATTTGGATCCATATGTTTCATGATATTGTTAGAGTTATCTTAATTCTTCTTTCATAGTTGCGGATGCTTGCGAGGGAGGGGGGGTAATCATAAGTGGGAGGCTTGTTCAAGTAAGAACAGCACCCAAGCACCGGTCCACCCACATATCAAATTATCAAAGTAGCGAACGCGAATCAAACAAACATGATGAAAGTGACTAGATGAGAATTCCCATGTGTCCTCAAGAATTCTTTGCTTTATATAAGAGATCGTTCTGGCTTGTCCTTTGCTACAAACAGGATTGGGCCACCTTGCTGCACTTTATTATACTTGTTACTTGTTACGAATTATCTTGCTATCAAAACTATCTATTACCGCTACTTTCAGTACTTGGAGAGAATATCTTGCTGAAAACCGCTTGTCATTTCCTTCTGCTCCTCGTTGGGTTCGACACTCTTACTTATCAAAAAGACTATGATTGATCCCGTATACTTGTGGGTCATCAAGACTCTTTTCTGGCACCGTTTCCGGGAGTGAAGCGCCTTTGGTGAGTGGAATTTGGTAAGGAAACATTTATACTACGTGCTGAAATTTACTGTCACTTATCACTATGGAAAGTAATCCTTTGAGGGGTTTGTTCGGGGTATCTTCACCTTGACCGGAAGCATTGAGAGTTGCCCCTCAACCTACTGAACCTACTAAAAATATTTATTATGAAATTCCTTCGGGTATGATAGAGAAACTGCTAGCTAATCCTTATGCAGGAGATGGAAAGGTACATCTTGATATGCACTTGATATATATAGATGAAATTTGTGGATTGTTTAAGCTTGCAGGTTTATCCGAGGATGGATTTAAGAGGAAGGTATTCCCTTTATCTTTGGAGGGAAAGGCATTGACATGGTATAGGCTATGTGATGATACTGGAACATGGGATTGGAACCGGTGAAAGCTGGAATTTCACCAGAAATTTTATCCTATGCATTTGGTTCATCGTGATCGGAATTGTATATATAATTTTTGGCCTCGTGAAGGAGAAAGTATCGCTCAAGCTTGGGGGAGGCTTAAGTATATGTTGCATACATGCCCCAATCATGATCTCTCAAGAGAAATAATTATTCAAAACTTTTATGCTCGGCTTTCTCATAATGATCAATCCATGCTCGATACTGCTTCTACTAGTTCCTTTATGAAAAGAACTATTGAATTCAAATGGGATCTTCTGGAAAGAATTAAACGCAACTCTGAAGATTGGGAAATCGACAAAGGTAAAGAGTCAGGTATAAATCTTAAATTTGATTGTGTTAAATCTTTTATGGAAACTGATGCTTTTCATAAGTTTAGTACTAAATATGGACTTGGCTCTGAGATAGTAGCTACTTTTTGCGAATCTTTTATTGCTCATGTTGATCTCCCTAAGGAGAAATGGTTTAAGTTTCATCCACCTATTGAATTAAAAGAAGAACCCATCATTGTTAAAGAAGAAACAATTGTTCACAATGTTGATCCAGTTGTGCCTACTGCTTATATTGAGAAACCTCCTTTCCCTATTAGGATTAAGGAACATGCTAAAGCTTCAACTGTGGTTAATAAAAGTAATATTAGAGCACCTAGACCTTCTGAACAAATTCAAGTTGAACCTAATATTGCAATGGTTAAATATCTTTTGGTTGATAATATTGATGGACATGTCATATATTTTTGTGATGAGGCTGCTAGAATTGCTAAACCTGTTAGAAATAAATGAGACATGTTAGACAAGAACAAGCCCGTAGTTGGCATGCCAGTTGTTTCTGTTAAGATTGGAGATCATTGCTATCATGGTTTATGTGATATGGGTGCTAGTGTGAGTGCTATTCCTTTCTCTTTATATTAAGAAGTAATGAATGATATTGCACCTGTTGAGATTGAAGATATTGATGTTACTATTAAGCTTGCAAATAGAGATACTATTACACCACTTGGGATTGTTAGAGATGTTGAAGTCTTGTGTGGTAAAATTGAATACCCTACTGATTTCTTAGTACCTGGTTCACAACAAGATAATTTTTATCCCATTATTTTTGGTAGACCTTTCTTGAATAACGTTATTGCTGAAATTGATTGTGTTAAAGAAAAGGTTAGAGTTAAGTTTGGTGATATATCTCATGAATTTAATTTCTCTAAGTTTAGAAGACAACCTCATGATGAAGAATTACCTAGTAAAGATGAAATTATGGGTCTTGCTTCTATTGCTGTGCCTCCTACTGATCCTTTAGAACGATACTTGCTAGACCATGAAAATGATATGCATATGAATGAAAGAAATGAAATAGATGAGTTGTTCTTTAAACAAGCACCTATTCTTAAACATAACTTGCCTGTTGAAACCTTGGGAGATCCTCTTCCACCTAAGAATGATCATGTGTTTGAATTAAAGCAACTACCTGATACACTTAAATATGCTTATCTTGATGAAAATAAGATATATCCTGTTATTATTAGTGCTAACCTTTCAGAGCATGAAGAAAAAAGATTACTTAAAACTCTGAGGAAGCACCGTGCTACTATTGGATATACTCTTGATGATCTTAAAGGCATTAGTCCCACTTTACGTCAGCATAAATTTCATATGGAGCCAGATGCTAAACCAGTTGTTGATCATCAAAGAAGACTAAATCCTAAAATGAAGGATGTGGTAAGAACTGAAATATTAAAGCTTCTGGAGGCAGGTATAATTTATCCCATAGCTGATAGTAGATGGGTAAGTCGTGTTCATTGTGTTCCTAAGAAAGGAGGTATTACTGTTGTTCCTAATGATAAAAATTAACTTATCCCACAAAGAATTATAACCGGGTATAGAATGGTAATTGATTTCAGAAAATTAAATAAAGATACTAGGAAAGATCATTACCCCTTGCCTTTCATTGATCAAATGTTAGAAAGATTATCTAAGCATACACACTTTGGCTTCCTAGATGGTTATTCTGGTTTCTCTCTAATACCTGTATCACCAGAGGATCAAGAGAAAACCACATTTACTTGTCCTTTTGGAACTTATGCATATCATCGTATGCCTTTTGGTTTATGTAATGCACCTGCTACCTTTCAAAGATGTATGACTGTTATATTCTCTGACTTTTGTGAAAAGATTGTTGAGGTTTTCATGGATGATTTCTCCGTTTACGGAACTTCTTTTGATGATTGCTTAAGCAACCTTGATCGAGTTTTGCAGAGATGTGAAGAAACTAATCTTGTCTTGAATTGGGAGAAGTGCCACTTTATGGTTAATGAAGGCATAGTCCTCGGGCATTAAATTTCTGAAAGAGGTATTGAAGTTGATAAGGCTAAAGATGATGCAATTGAGAAAATGCCATGTCCTAAAGATATCAAAGGTATAAGAAGTTTCATTAGTCATGCTGGCTTCTATAGAAGGTTTATAAAAGACTTCTCTAGAATTTCTAGGCCTCTTACTAATCTCTTGTAAAAAGATGTGCCATTTGTTTTTGATGATGATTGTGTAGAAGCCTTTGAAATACTTAAGAAAGCCTTAATATCTGCACCTATTGTTCAACCACCTGATTGGAACCTACCCTTTGAAATTATGTGTGATGCTAGTGATTATGTTGTTGGTGCTGTTCTAGGACAAAGAGTTGATAAGAAATTGAATGTTATTCATTATGCTAGTAAAACTCTAGAAAGCGCTCAAAGAAACTATGCTACTACTGAGAAAGAATTTTAGTAGTTGTGTTTGCATGTGATAAATTCAGATCTTACATTGTTGATTCTAAAGTAACTATTCACACCGATCATGCTGCTATTAAATACCTTATGGAAAAGAAAGATGCTAAACCTAGACTTATTAGGTGGGCTCTTTTACTACAAGAATTTGATTTGCATATTACTGATAGAAAGGGAGCTGAGAATCCCGTAGCTGATAATCTATCTAGAATGGAAAATGTTCTTGATGACCCACTACCTATTGATGATAGTTTTCCTGATGAACAATTAGCTGTTATAAATGCTTCTCGTAATACCCCTTGGTATGCAGATTATGCTAATTATAATGTTGCTAAATTTATACCACCTAGTTTCACATACCAACAAAAGAAAAAGTTCTTCTTTGATTTAAGACATTACTTTTGGGATGACCCACATTTTTATAAAGGAGACGTTGTGTACCTGAGCATGAACAGGAACAAATCTTACGGAAGTGTCACTCCGAGGCATACGGAGGACACCATGCGGGAGACAGAACTGCACATAAGGTATTACAGTCCGGTTTTTATTGGCCTACTCTTTTCAAAGATGCACGTAAGTTTGTCCTCTCTTGTGATGAATGTCAAAGAATTGGTAATGTTGGTAGACGTCAGGAAATGCCTATGAATTATTCACTTGTTATTGAACCATTTGATGTTTGGGGTTTTGATTATATGGGACATTTTCCTTCCTCTAATGGGTATACACATATCTTAGTTGCCATTGATTACGCTACTAAGTGGGTAGAAGCTATTCCAACTAATAGTGCTGATCATAACACTTCTATTAAAATGCTTAAAGAAGTTATATTTCTGAGGTTTGGAGTCCCTAGATATTTGATGACTGATGGTGGTTCGCATTTTATTCATGGTGTTTTTCGTAAATTGCTTGCTAAATATGATGTTAATCAAAGAATTGCATCTCCTTATCATCCTCAGTCTAGTGGTCAAGTTGAATTAACTAATAGAGAAATAAAATTAATTTTACAAAAGATCATTAATAGATCTAGAAAGAATTGGTCTAAGAAACTTGATGATGCATTATGGGCTTACAGAACTGCTTATAAAAATCCTATGGGTATGTCTCCATATAAAATGGTCTATGGAAAAGCATGTCATTTACGTCTTGAACTAGAACATAAGGCATATTGGGCAATTAAAGAACTTAATTATGATTTTAAACTTGCCGGTGAGATGAGGTTATTTGATATTAGCTCTCTAGATGAATGGAGAACACAAGCTTATGAAAATGCCAAGTTATTTAAAGAAAAAGTTAAAAGATGGCATGATAAGAGAATTCAAAAACGGAAATTCAAAGTAGGTGACCATGTTCTACTATACAATTCTCGTTTAAGATTCTTTGCAGGAAAGCTTCTCTCTAAATGGGAAGGACCATATATCATCGAAGAAGTTTATCGCTCGGGAGCCATCAAAATAAACAACTCCGAAGGCACTAATCCGAGAGTGGTTAATGGGCAAAGAATTAAACATTATATCTCAGGTACTCCCATTAATGTTGAAACCAATATTATTCAACAATGACACCGGAAGAGCACATAGAAGAAACCTTCCGGAACGCTCCAAAACCCTGAAAAGGAGTAGGTATGTGGTACGGTAAGTAAACCGACTCCAAAAATTCCATAAAAGTACTTTCTGTTTGTTTTGGAATATATAAAAAATTAGGAAAATAATAAACAGTCCAAAAAGTGCACGAGGGAGCGACAAGCCTGGGGGGCGCGCCCTACCGCCCAGGGCGCGCCTACCGAGCTTGTGGCTCCCCCGTGGACTTTCCTGACTCTGTTTTTCTTCCATACTACTTGTCCTGCACGAAAAAAGAATCATTATATATACTCTCAGATGTTTTGACCACCGTATCGCAAGTTTCTCCTCTGTTCTTGTTTTGGGCTGTTTTTCTGACAGATCTAGATCGCCATGGCGCCTCCAAGCTCATCCAAGGACAAGTTCTATGAGAAGGTCATCAACCCGTACCTTCCAGAGGTGATGAAACACCCTCAAGCCATTGAGATGCATGAGGGGGTGCTTCACATCTGGGACGTCAAGGGCCCAAGAAGACCGGGTGCGAGAAGGCCAGGCTGGAAGCGGTGGAACAGGAGATCTTCAAGTGCCAGGGGATGGTGGAGCGTGGACTCAGTGCTAACCACTCCATGATCACGGAATTCATCCATGAGCACAAGGTGGACAGCAGGGATATTGGGGACATCATCTTCAAGATCAATGATCGAATGGATCATCTTCAGGCCCAGATCTATGATTTACAAAACCAAAATTTTGAGTATGAGGCCAAGTTCAAAGGTATGAGTTTAGCTGCAAATTTCAGGACTCCGGAAACACGTTCATCCTTTTATGATGGAGAGCCTATGCCTTGGAAGACGGAGGACATGCCTATCACATCATCACTGCCATCACCAAAGAAGGAGACTTGAGTACACGGGTATGGGCACCGCCCTTGGCTTGTGCCAAGCTTGAGGGAGGTGCCCCGGTATCGTATCATCATCACTTTATCAT
This sequence comes from Elymus sibiricus, assembly GCA_039707655.1. Taxonomy (NCBI): domain Eukaryota; kingdom Viridiplantae; phylum Streptophyta; class Magnoliopsida; order Poales; family Poaceae; genus Elymus; species Elymus sibiricus. The sequence goes on from CM077676.1 coordinate 172,543,719, forward strand.
AACTATCTATCTTAGTTTGATCCTTAGTTATTTCGTGATTTATAAGAATAAAGTTTTAGTATGATTTAGTTTCGAGTGCTTGCTTTGTGATCTATCTATCTATGTAATCGAGTGTGAGAGTTATATAATAAAAAGTAGTTTGAGTTGAGTTGTTTTACTTTTGTTGATCCAATCTGAGAGATAAAATAAAAAGAATAAGAAAAGAGAGATCATATGCTAATCCCATGGGGAGTGATGACTTCACATGAAAGAAGTATAATTGATAAAACTTGTTGGAAGTTGACAAACATAGCATTGGCCATTGTTGCAATTCATGAAAAAGTAATAAAGGAAGAGAGGTCTCACATATAAATATACTATCTTGGACATCTTTTATGATTGTGAGTCCCCCATTAAATATTCTATGTCAAATAGTCGACGTTGGACAAGGAAGACAACGTAATGAGTTAGGTTTGCTTATATTCACATAGAAGTTATATTGTTTTGGATCCTCTAACATGTGGTGCTTGCCCCCTATCTTTTGCTAGGCAAAATTTCGCACTAAGTAGAGATACTACTTGTGCATCCAAAAACCCTTGAACCTAGTTTCATGTCATGAGAGTCCACCATATCTGCCTATGGATTGAATAAGATCCTTCAAGTAAGTTGTCATCGGTGCAAAAGCAATAAAAATTGCTCCTAAATATGTATGATCTTTTATTGTAAGGGGAAATAAGCTTTGTACAATCTTGTGATGGTGAAGAAATAAAAGCGACAGACTGCATAATAAAGGTCGCTATCACAAGGGGCAATATAAAGTGACGTTCCTTTGCATTAAGAGCTTGTGCATCCAAAAATAAAAAGCGCATGACAACCTCTGCTTCCCTCTGTGAAGGGCCAATCTTTTACTTTCATGTATTTACTTTCATGCAAGAGTCAATAGTATTCTCCTCTATTCCATTTTTATTTTTCTCTCTTGGCAAGCATCATGTGGTGGGGAAAGATCCTGGCATATATATCCAGTTGAATGTTGGTGATCATGAGTTATTATTGTTGACATTACCCTTGAGGTAAATACGTTGGGAGGCGAAACTATAAGCCCCTATCTTTTTGTGTGTCTGGCTGAAACTTTTGCTCCATAAGTATGCCGTGAGTGTCAGCAATCATAGAAGACTAAATGATAGTTGAGTATGTGAACTTGCTAAACAAAAGCTCTTACATAGACTCTGATAATATGATGAATTGCAATTGCTTCAGTGACTGAGATCATAGTTTGTTAGTTTTCAATACGGTTTGCAGTTTATACTCTATCTTGTGGATGAATTGTCACATTGTCATGAGAAGTTTTATGATAATGTATTGCTGTTATAATAAAGATCATGATGCCTTCATGTCCGTATTTTGTTTTATCGACACCTCTCTCTCTAAACATCAGGTCATGATTATCGATTTCGGTTTTTCGCTTGAGGACAAGCGAGGTCTAAGATTGGGGGAGTTGATACGTCCATTTTGCATCATGTTTTCCTACTGTTATTTATTATGTTTTGGGTCATTATTTCACTTTATGATACAATTCTTCTGCCTTTTCTCTCTTATTTTGCAAGTTTCACATGAAGAGGGAGATTGCCGGCAGCTGGAATTCTGGACCGGAAAGGGGTGCAATAGAGATAGCTATTCTGCACACCTCCAAATGACCTGAAAATTTACGGAGAATAGTTTTGGAATATGATAACCCACAAGTATAGGGGATCGCAACAGTTTTCGAGGGTAGAGTATTCAACCCAAATTTATTGATTCGACACAAGGGGAGCCAAAGAATATTTGCAAGTATTAGCAGTTGAGTTGTCAATTCAACCACACCTGAGACTAAATATCTGCAGCAGAGTGATCAGTAACACAATAGTATGATAGTTTGATAGCAGTAGCAATAATAGTAACAGTAGCAGTAACGGTAGCAGCAGTAGTTTTGTTGCAATTGTGACAGTAGTAGCAACAGTAGTAACTTAGCAAAGAACAATATGTGAAAAGCTCGTAGGCATTGGATCGGTGATATTGTTGGATAACATTCATCATGTAACAGTCATAACCTAGGGCGACACAGAACTAGCTCCAATTCATCAATGTAATGTAGGCATGTATTCTGTATATAGTCATACATGCTTGCGATAAGAACTTGCATGACATCTTTTGTCCTACCCTCCCGTGGCAGCGGGGTCCATAAGGATACTAAGGAATATTAAGGCCTCCTTTTAATAGAGAACCGGAACAAAGCATTAACACATAGTGAATACATGAACTCCTCAAACTATGGCAATCACCGGAAAGAATCCCAATTATTGTCACCTTGGGGTATGCGGATCATAACACATAGCAGGTGTGTATAACTTGCAAGATCGGATCAAGAACACAAATATATTCATGAAAACATAAAGGGTTCAGATCTGGAATCATGGCACTCGGGCCCTAGTGACAAGCATTAAGCATAGCAAAGTCATAGCAACATCAATCTCAGAACATAGTGGATACTAGGGATCAAGCCCTAACAAAACTAACTCGATTACATGATAAATCTCATCCAACTCATCACCGTCCAGCAAGCCTACGAAGGAATTACTCACTCCCAGCAGTGAGCATCATGAAATTGGTGATGAAGGATGGTTGATGATGACGATGCCGGAAGATCCCCCTCTCCGGAGCCCCAAACGGACTCCAGATCTGGCCTCCCGGTGAAGAACAGGAGGTGGCGGCGGCTCCGTATCGTGAAACGCAATAAAACTTCCTCTCTTATTTTTTTTCTCTGGAATTGTGAATTTATAGAGTTGGAATTAAGTCAGACGGAGCCACGTGGGCCCCACGAGGTACCAGGGCGCGCCTGGGGGGTGGCGCGCCCTGGTGCCTCGTGGGCACTGGGTGGCCCCCCTTCTGTTGATTCTTGCGCCAATAATTTTTATATATTCAATAAAAATTCTCCAGAAAGTTTCATCCAAATCCAAGAATTTTGATTTGTGCACAAAAAACAACACCATGGCAATTCTGCTGAAAACAGCGTCAGTCCGGGTTAGTTCCATTCAAATCATGCAAATTAGGGGCCAAAACAGGAGCAAAAGTGTTTGGAAAAGTAGATACGACGGAGATGTATCAGAATATATAAAAAATATTGGCTGAAGAAATACTAGAGGGGGACCCACCAGGAGGCGACAAGCCTGGGGGGCGCACCCCCCGAGCTTGTGGTGCCCCTGGCAGTCCTCCCAGGCCCATCTTCTGCTATATAAAGCTATTTGCCCTAGAAAAAATGAAGAGAAGACTTTCGGGACGAAGTGCCGCCGTCTCGAGGTGGAACCTGGGAAGGAGCAATTTTGCTCTCCGGCGGAGCGATTCCGCCGGGGATACTTCCCTCCGGGAGTGGGAAATCGAAGCCATCGACATCACCAACAATCCGCTCATCATGGGAGGACCAATCTTCATCAACATCTTCACCAGCACCATCTCATCTCAAAGCCTAGTTCATAACACTTCACCATCGAAGCCATCGACATCACTACTCACAAATCATCTCTTGTATTCAATCTTTGTCTCAAAACCTTAGATTGGTACCTGTGGGTTGCTAGTAGTGTTGATTACATCTTGTAGTTGATGCTAGTTGGTTTATTTGGTGAAAGATTATATGTTCAGATCCTTAATAATATTCAATACCCCTCTGATCTTGAACATGAATATGATTTGTGAGTAGTTACTTTTGTTCTTAAGGACATGGGAGAAGTCTTGTCATAAGTAATCATGTGAATTTGGTATTCGTTTGATATTTTGATGATATGTATGTTGCTGCTTCCTTTGGTGGTGTCGTGTGAACGTCAACTACATGACACTTCACCATCTTTGGGCCTAAAGGAAGGCATTGTGGAGTAGTAATTAGATGATGGGTGGCTAGAGTGACAGAAGCTTAAACCCTAGTTTATGCGCTATTCCGTAAGGGACTGATTTGGATCCATATGTTTCAGGCTATGGTTAGATTTATCTTAATTCTTCTTTTGTAGTTGCGGATGCTTGCGAGAGGGGGTAATCATAAGTGGGAGGCTTGTTCAAGTAAGAACAGCACCCAAGCACCGGTCCACCCACATATCAAATTATCAAAGTAGTGAACGCCAATCAAACAAACATGATGAAAGTGACTAGATGAGAATTCCCATGTGTCCTCGAGAACTCTTTGCTTTATATAAGAGATCGTTCCGGCTTGTCCTTTGCTACAAAAAGGATTGGGACACCTTGCTGCACTTTATTATACTTGTTACTGGTTACGAATTATCTTGCTATCGAAACTATCTGTTACCGCTACTTTCAGTACTTGCAGAGAATACCTTTCTGAAAACCGCTTGTCATTTTCTTCTGCTCCTCGTTGGGTTCGACACTCTTACTTATCGAAAGGACTACGATTGATCCCCTATACTTGTGGGTCATCATCTACCCTTGAAAGCAAGCCAGAGGAAAATTTGCCATCTCTTGGGGATAGTCTTGTCCCAAATCAACTCCATTGGCTCCCAACATATACCCCTAAAGGTGGTCAAGCCATAAAAGTCACGTACCATTGCCGTTTTGCCAGAGAAGATATGCAATCAAAGATTCTCTAAATCTACGGAAGGAATGCATGCAGTACGAAGTATATCACACAAACAATCCAATTCTCGGACAGCCGTTCTCGTCAGATTCGGGTGCAACTGCAGATCCCAACCATCTCGATATTGTGAGGAAATCGTGCAGTCTTTTACCTTTGCAAAGGAGTATAAGGTACGGAAAAGCTCAGCAAAACGACCAGCTTGACACCATTTGTCAGACCAAAACTAGGCATGTCAGACTAGAAAAGAACTATGTTAAGATGCTCACAACACTAGAACTGGTAAGTCATAAGGTAACAGATATGGAAAAGGAGACAACATCTTTAGTCAAGGAAAGCATCAAAGGACGAGATACAGGTAAACCAGTGTTACCCTGCTCCTTCGCTAGTATGTCCTATTACGGTTTGTGTGATATTGACTCTTCTATCAATGTTATACCTTACACCCTTTCCATGAAAACACAAGATGATACCTATTCTAGTAAACTCCAACCGACCAAGATGACTATTAAATTAGCGGATGGGACCGACGTTCATGTCACCCTTGGCACTTTTGTCTACCCTATTGATCTTATTGTTATGAATATATCTAAAGATGATTTTTGTCCAATTATATTTCGAAGATCATTCTTTAATACTATAGGTGCAAAGATCGACTGCAAGAAGAAAGTAGTCTCTCTTTGATTCGGAGAGGAGACTTCTCTGACTTCAGGAATCATCCTTACTATAACAAAGACAAAAGTACGAAGAAGAAAACTATAGCGCAGTTTGCGGATATTCAATTTGGCTCTCAGGTCTATATACTCTCGCTATCATGACCGTTCGACAGTGCAAAGATTCTCGCGCAATTGCATTCTCCTCTGTATTTCAGATTGTGTTGGCTTTAAGATACAGTAACATGGCCCACTTCTGTTCATCATTCAAAATATGATTTTTTTTTCAAAAATCAAAAACATGAATGAACACCACCGAGAGGCGAAGTGTGGATTTAGAGACGGCAACTATGGAGAATTTCCAAGTACGTAACTTCTGAGTTTTGCAGAAGTTTTTATTGTTTGTGCCCATTTTCGCCTCTTCAGTCATATGATGAAGTTGCATCACGGGTTAAAACACCCCCGTGCTTGGAGATTTTAGCAGATAAAGTTGAGAAAGAAAACATTTGCGCCTACTCATCTCATCTGGATTTGGTGAGTTATTTACCCAAAACCACCACACTTGGGGCTAGGGTAACAGGTCAGTACCAGATTTGAGCCAGGTCACAAAAAACCACCAGTTCTGAGCCTAATGCGTAACGCGGAGCACTGACGGGCTGATTTGGCCACGAAAACAGCGAAACCGACAGGTGGGACCCACCTGTCGGGTCGACGTGGTGCGGGCTGACGGGCGCCGTTAGACGGAGGAAGATGGCCGTTGCCTTGCCCGTCTATGAGTGGCCCGCGCGGGTGGCTGGTCGGACCAGACCACATCAGACCGCCCGCTCTGTCTCGACCTCAACGACCGTCGGCGCCGCCACCGTCGACTCGCCGCCGTCCGCCGCTCCGCCATGGTTTCTTGGAGCGAGGGGTCAAGCTCTTCTTCGGACGACGAGTCAGTGACTAGCCAGGTACGTTCATTTGGTGATTCCAGCATTTAGGGTTAGGGTTAGGGTTCTTCAGTTGGGGATTTCTTACCAGCTCGGTGATTTGTTCAATTTCTTCGGTTTTTAGCTTCCTAGGACTATCCCATGCTATGAATGGAGTGGCATTGCTCATGAACTCTCTTCTCGCTGTCTACATCGAGAGCCTTGCCTCAGGTTAGTTGCATTTGAATCTATGGACACTGGCCGGTGTTTTCTTGCTTGTGCTGAGGAGAAGGTATGTTGCTTAGTACTGTAATTAGTTAGTTTCTGCTCTATTCAATTGCCAGTAGGAAATTATGCTCTGCTTAGTAGTGTAAAGAATTGTCACTGCCCACAGTTGCACATAATTTGGTGGTTATGCTCTGACAGTAGGAAATGATGCTCTGCCAGTAGGAAATTATGCTCAGCCAGTAGTGTAATTTGGTGCAAATAATTTAGTAGTGTAAAAAATTGTTACTGCCAGTAGGAAATTATGCTCTATTAAATTATTTGGTGGAAATAATATAGTTGCTGTTATAATTATTGACAACATATATTTATTTTATATGCTGTTATAATTGACAATAATTTCTTATTGACAACATATATTAATTTCATAGGCTTTTATAATTGTTTCTGCTCATAAATGATGAACACAATTTCTTATTGAGAACATCTCTGTTGAAGTATGATTGACAAGATATTTTTTTGAATTTTAGGCAGAACTAAAGTGCAGCTATCTGGAGTGGATAGACCCTGAGTGGTCAGTGGCTATGCAGTTCTGCCTAGCTAAATTGTGGAGCATGTATGACAAAGAAAACAAGGACAGGCTCAGAGACAATGTTCAGCTAGCTGAAGAAAATTTCAAAGTGATTGGAGAAAAGAGGAAGATGGAGGAAGAGCTGAGATTTTTCAAACTTGATTTTGCAAAAATGGTGGCTCACAAGGAGGAGGCTATTACTCAGCTGGGCAATGCTAGGTTGGCTCTTAGTGATCTGAAAGAGGAGATGGAGAAGAAGAAGTTGGCAGACCATGGTTGCACCAATCTACATCAGTTACTTAGGGCAAAGGCAGAGAAGGAGAGGGACCAGCTTGTGCTAGAGAGAGACCAAGTGCTCACAGAGAGAGACCAACTGAAGCAAGAGAAGAAAAAGCTAGAGTACATCATTTCTGATTTGCTGAAACAGAAGCATGGCTATAAGGACAAGATCAAGAAGTTGAAGGAGATCTGTGATGAATTTTAAGTATGTAATGTGGTTTCGGGTAGTGTACTGCTGTAATTGTGCTTTGTTGCACTTAATAAGCATACCTAACTAGAAGTGCACTGTACTGTTGTAATGGTTGAATTTGTACTGAATTATCCAGTTTATCTCCAAGACTAGAATTTGAACTTATGGCATGAATTTGAACTGAATTTGCAGTACTGTCTTTTGTATTATATTTGTATCAGGTGGAACTGGTGTGGTAGTTCATGATGATTGTGCACAGAATGTGATGATCAGGCAAACAACATAGCAGTACACAGTAATTATATGGTCAAATTGTTGAACTAGAGCACAGAATTACAGAAAATTATATGATGATCATGCAAGCCAACATAGCAGCACACAGTAATTATAGATAACAGTTCTTCATGTAGCTAGCATAAAACCAAGATCCATAGGTTCAACATAGCAGTACACAGCAGTAGTTCTTAGTGCCATACATAGGTTCAACATAGCAGTACATAAGTTCAATATCATAAATGGCATAGATAAAGTGCTCTAGTGCCTGATGGAGCACACATGCACTTGGATACATAGTTAAATATGAACTCTCAGTAGTTCCCACTAGCATACAAGTACCCCTCCATCCTTTTGCTCATGTATTTTGTCCTCTTTGGCCTATTTCCTGTTGACTGGCTACTTGAAGCTTCTACAGTACTTCTTGGAGGATTGAAGCTTCTTGCACCTCTTTTTGCACCTCTTCTTGCAGCAGCACCAGCACCAGAAGGAGAAGATTTTGCAGCTCTAGCAGATGTACTAGCAGCAGTAGAGTTGCCCCTTGAAGCAGCAGCAGATGAACCCCTTGAAGCAGATGTAGAGCTTGCACCCCTAGGAGTTGTAGCAGATGTTGAGCTACCACCTTGCTGCCATGCAGGGGTTGTTCTGTTTTCCTGTAATTATTATTGTGAGACAAATTTCAGTGATACTTAATGAATGATGAGACAGAGAAGGAAGTCAAAAAGAACATACCATGTGCTTGTTCTTCCTAATTTGCAGATCTGGCCTCAATGGCTTTCCACAACTTGTGTATTTGTGGCCTTGCAACTTGCAGTTACTACAAGTTATAGTAGCCATCCTTGATGTCTGCTTTGCTTGAGGAGGCTCAAACCTTCCTTTCTTCCTTTTCTCTTCTGCTGGTCCCTTCTTGTCTTCTTTGAACTGAGGTGGGTCAATGTCAGGAGTTGCAGTTTTCACCCAAGAATCTGGACCAGGAACTGGGTAAATTATAGGATTGTATGACTCCAAGTACATAGCCTTTTTGAAGAACACATTTACATGGTCCTCTGGTAGCTGTTTAGACCTATAGATGGCAGAACAACCATGGTTGCAAGGAATTCCAGTGATGTCCCATTTCCTACAGCCACATATTTTTAGGTTTGTGTCAACAGAATAGGTCTTGTCCCCACTAGACACTTGGAAAAGACCTGGTCCAGCTATCAATGATTTGTAGTCCCTTGCATATTTCTTGTTCATCTCTAACTTCTCAGCATAGGTTGGTGCAATTTCCCATCTTGCAACTTGTCCACCCTCTCTCTTTTGGTGATACCTTACCAGAAATTTGTCCTTGATCCCATTGATCATAGTGACAATTGGCTTGTTCCTTACATCAAGTATGTACTTATTAAAAACTTCACTTAAGTTATTGACCACCAGATCAGTTTTGCAGTTAGTATCCATTGCATGTCTTGACCAAGCTTTAGGAGGAATCCTTGACATCCACTCCCAAGCAGCCTTGCACTCAGCCTTCATGCTCTCCATTGCCAATTGAAAGTCATGTTCAGTGTAAGCATATGCAGCTGCATCCATGCATTTCTTCAAGTCTTCTCCTCTGAATCCTGCTCTCTGAAAGTTGGCATAAATGTGCCTCAAGCAGTACCTATGAGGGCAGCTTGAAAAGACTGCTGTGACTGCATTCAGTAGACCCTACATGGACAAGATAGGCAAAATAGGCATTTAGAAGATTTTTACATGATTTAAGCTATGATTTAATTCAATTACAAATGATATTATTAATTTAAATTAATCTTATTACTATTCACTTAATTATTACAATTTAAATTAATCTTACTACAATTATGTTAATTTAAATTAATTTTATTACTATTCACTTAATTATTACAATTTAAATTAATCTTACTACTATTATGTTAATTTTAATAATTTAAATTAATTTTATTACTATTCACTTAATTATTACAATTTAAATTAATCTTACTACTATTATGTTAATTTTAATAATTTAAATTAATTTTATTACTATTATTTGGTCTATTAATACTAATTACAAATGATTGTACCTATGTTGAACCAAAAGGGTCACCCTAGGCTATCTTGACCTAAGTGTCGACAAGACGCGTTACGACTCGACACAAACCAACTTGGGTAGATGGGTTAAATTTGAGGTTGGTAAGGCTATTTTCACCCAAAAGGGTCACCCTAGGCTATCTTGACCTAAGTGTCGACAAGACGCGTTACGACTCGACACAAACCAACTTGGGTAGATGGGTTAAATTTGAGTTTGGTAAGGCTATTTTCACCCAAAAGGGTCACCCTAGGCTATCTTGACCTAAGTGTCGACAAGACGCGTTACGACTCGACACAAACCAACTTGGGTAGATGGGTTAAATTTGAGTTTGGTAAGGCTATTTTCACCCAAAAGGGTCACCCTAGGCTATCTTCACCCAAGAACAATGAAATGAACAAGTAAATGAAGAACAAGTGAAGGACTAAATGAACTCACCTTCTGTCTATCAGACATGAATGTGTACTTCCCAAATTTTCCCTCTTCAGTCCCTCCTAGGGCATACTTGAGTTGAGTCAAAAACCAGGACCAATTTGGTGTGTCTTCAACTCCAACCACTCCAAATGCTATGGGGTACATATTGTTGTTTGCATCCCTTCCAGTAGCAGCTAGTATCTGTGCCCCACTAGTCAACTTAATGAAACAACCATCTAGGCCTATGAATGGCCTGCATCCATTCAAAAATCCCTGAACACATGCAGTCAAACAGAAAAAAAGACCATGAAACCTTGGTCCTGCAGTTGGATTTTCTCTTGTTTTTCCACTCACAGTAGTGACAATGCATCTTGATCCAGGATTTGTAGCTTTCACAGTCTCCAAATAATCTCTCAGCCTCTTGTATTGCCTCTTGTGATCTCCAAGCACAATCTCCTTTGCTTTCCTCTTTGCTCTCCATGCCATCATCTTGGGGACCTCAACACCAAACTGCCTCTTTGCCTTGTCAACTATAGCAGGTACAGTAGTGTTGGGGTCTGATCTGAGAGTTTCAAGCATTTTGTTGCCAAGCCACTTTGAGCCAATCCTTGTCTTCTCAGATTGGGTGGGACATGTGTGATCCAATATCATCTTCTTAATGCAGAAAGTGGGCTCCTTACTGATCTTTGCTGCAACCATGTGGAACTGACAGCCCTCTCCATCACAGCACACTATAATCCTATCACTACAGTTTCTGTGATATTTGTATCTTCTAAGTTGTTTGACATGCAAATTCACAAGAGCCTCTCTAAATTGGTAAACATCTCTGAAACAAAGCCTAAGCTGGAATTGTTGCTCTGGATGCAGCTTGTCCTCATCATACCAGACCCTGGGTGGTCTTTTCTTAGCTCTGCTCCTTCTACCAGAGGGGATTACAAAGGACATTGGTTCATTGCCATCATCATCAGCTTCAAAGCATGTATCATCCTCTTCTGAAGATGGATACCAGTCCTCATTCATGCTTCTGGCACCACTAGAGTGGGACCTACTTGTAGGCACATGCCTTTTTACCTTCTTCTTAACAGGCTCAGGAAGTGGAATCTCTTGACAGTCATCACCCTCTTCCTCCAAGTCTATGTCATATAAATCTTCAGCGTCTGTGTTCCCTTCACAGTGTGTACTACTCATGTATTGAGCTCTCTTCCTCTTAATGTTAGAAATTGTTTCTTTCAGATCACTGTCCACTGTCCTCCTCTGTTCTTCTCCTCTGGCTACACTATCTTCTTCTTCATACTCCATTGACTCTGATTCTTCTTCTTCTGCATCTGGGAGGTCCACATGAGCTACAAAATCTTCATCAAATACTGAGTCATCATCTTCATCAAATGTGTCCTCATCTGCTGCATGCTCCTCCTCATCTGTATCAAACTGGAAATCTGCATAATTAACACTAACTTGAGTGTTAACATGCTGCAATGCATTATTTTCCTGCTCTGCATCTGCCATCTCTGGCTCAATTGGGTCATTCTGTGTCCCAAGAAGTAACTGGCATGGTGGAGGAACTGCTTTTATTGGCATATAGTTCACACTTTCTTGTGTACCAACAAAATATGATGAGCCAACATAATCATCTGTTGTTTTGTGCACAACACCCGACTCATTAACAGCAAATACAACAGGTGGGTCCACTGTTAAATCTTCAATTGTTTCAGCTGGGTCCACTTCTTCATCTTCTGCATTTTTGTGAACAGGGGATTGCTTAATATTTAACTTCCCCTCTTTAACATACAAACACAATGTCTGACTGGTTTTAAATTGATTAATCATCTCATCTACTTCAGTGTTGTTTCTGATGACAGAAATCCCTTGCAGCCCTATGCCTTCCTTCCTCAAGTAGCAAATACTATCATCACTTCCATATCCATTTCTGACCATCACATTAAGCAAACTGCCAGTACTGATGTCTCTCTCATACATCTTCACAAGGGCATACTTTTTTACAGCATCTTTAGAAGGAAACTGAAAATATAATGACCATGGCTCCTCAGGCCTACAGAAGAAAAAACAAAATAACAGCATTTTCAGTACAGTGCCACAATAAAATCTATGACAGATTCACAGATAAAACAAAGTCACAGCAATAAGATCTATGACAGATGCAGTAAAAACTATGATACATTAAGTAATTCAGACAAATGCTGACATTATAGCTACCATTTAATTCAGACAAATGCAGACAGTATAGCTACCATTTACTTCAGACAAAAAATAGCAACTTGTAAATGATATTGCTACAATCAAACAGTATAATATTGCTACAATCAACTTGTAAATGCAGACAGTATAGCTACCATAAACTAGGCAGCACAGCTAGAACTAACCCACATTATCCTAACTAAGCAGTATTGCTACAACTAACCCTAGGTTTTTGGCAGACTGAGATTTACCTGGGTGGAGATGGAGCGAAGGGGGGTACTTCCTCCCCTAACGAATGAGCCGGCGCCGCAGCCTTCTCTGCCTCCTCCGCATACGGGGACGGCGGCGGCAGGACAGCTTTTTCCCCCGCCGACGAGTCCGAATCCAGGTCGCAGACGCCATCGGGGCTGGGGCCCAACTTGCCAACGGGGTCGCATTGCGGGCGGCGGCCACCGGAAGAACGGGCACCGCCGCCGTCGAGACCTTCTCCGCATCGCCGCAGCCGGAGCTGGTCGCCATGAGTCGCGCGGGAGAAACTGAATCGGGGATTGGAGGAAACGGCGGGCGGGTGACCTAAGACACGGGCAAGGCAACGGCCGTCTTCCTCCGTCTAACGGTGCCCGTCAGCCCGCGCCACGTCGACCCGACAGGTGGGTCCCACCTGTCGGTTTCGCTGTTTTCGCGGCCAAATCAGCCCGTCAGTGCTCCGCGTTACGCATTAGGCTCAGAACTGGTGGTTTTTTGTGACCTGGCTCAAATCTGGTACCAAGCTGTTACCCTAGCCCCAAGTGTGATGGTTTTGGGTAAATAACTCGGATTTGGTGGATAGAGTTTACCTACATTGAGCTAGCAGCAGATTTTCCATGCCTCGAAGACATGGATATGTGGACCACGGGAGCCGGGGGGAGATGCCACGTAGGATAGCGATCAGAGGACGCGGGGAACGCCACGTAGCACAGTCGAAGATGCCACGATCCGACGTGGCCCAATGGCTCGTGCGCGTGCGGATATTGCAGCCAATGGCGGGCGGCATTTGGATATCCCCATCCCGCTCCGTCTCCGGCCTCTCTCGTGCTCTTATTAGCAGCCTCAGATTCCCTTGTCCTCTCAGAGCGCACGCCTGTTCTTCTTCTTGTTGTTGTCTCACCGCGCAGCAAGGAGCAGCCAGCATCGAGAGAGCAACAATGGCGATGGCGTCGTCAAGCGGGCTGAGGAGCTGCAGCGCGGTGGGCGTGCCGAGCCTGCTGGCGCCTTCGTCCCGGTCCGGCCGCTCCGGGCTGCCGTTCTGCGCCTACGCCACCACCTCCGGCCGCGTCACCATGTCCGCCGAGTGGTTCCCCGGCCAGCCCCGCCCCGCCCATCTCGACGGCTCCTCGCCAGGGTGACTAAGCAACTAGCCACCGTGCAGTGACCAACATATCGGCATCAGTCTGACCGGCGATTTATTCTCCACGTGCAGGGACTTCGGGTTCGACCCCCTGGGCCTCGCCACCGTGCCGGAGAACTTCGAGCGGTTCAAGGAGTCCGAGATCTACCACTGCCGCTGGGCCATGCTCTGCGTGGTACGTCCTCCTCCTCATCTGCACCACAGCAGCCATTATTGAGTTGTTCACTACTAGTAATAACATGGGTTGTGCCGTACGTGGCATGGACGACGTGCAGCCTGGGGTGCTGGTGCCGGAGGCGCTGGGGCTGGGCAACTGGGTGAAGGCGCAGGAGTGGGCGGCGCTCCCCGACGGGCAGGCGACGTACCTGGGCAACCCGGTGCCCTGGGGCAACCTGCCGACCATCCTGGCGATCGAGTTCCTGGCCATCGCCTTCGCGGAGCAGCAGCGCACCATGGAGAAGGACCCGGAGAAGAAGAAGTACCCCGGCGGCGCCTTCGACCCGCTCGGCTTCTCCAAGGACCCCGCAAAGTTCGAGGAGCTCAAGCTCAAGGAGATCAAGAACGGTACGTCCCAGTCCCACCATATACCCCGTTGTTGAATGAAAAATCATGGGAGAACGAACTGACGCGTTCGTCCGTGGGGGAATGCATTGCAGGGCGGCTGGCGATGCTGGCGTTCGTGGGGTTCTGCGTGCAGCAGTCGGCGTACCCCGGCACCGGCCCGCTGGAGAACCTGGCCACGCACCTCGCGGACCCGTGGCACAACAACATCGGCGACATCGTCATCCCCAGAAATATCTACGGCCCTTGAGCGGAGCCGACCGGGCTGAGAGGAGATCGAGGAGCCGGAGCGCATGGTTTTCATTCATGTTTCTGCGTCGATCGATTGGTTGATTACCCTGCCACGCTGGCTCTGCGCGCGTACGCCCGTGCGTGCAGGAACTGTACAACAACGTCGGCTCTTCGGCCGGCAACCTTTGTAATGTGTAAAGCTTAAGTAGCGGCCACTGTTGTGAATGCATCCGTATGATCTGTATAAACTCTTTGCATGATGATGGGGCCATGGCGGAGGAAGTTGGCTCTGACGATCTCTTATGTGTACGGGACAGTTATGACGCGATCAAGTTAACTCTTCATTGAGCCTAGAACGTCTCCAATGACTGCCCACCAACGAACTGTCATCAAATGTCCGTGTACACGTCCAGACGTGTTCACTAACAGCCGACCGGGCAGAGGCCATCGACCCTATCCATCAAACAGCGCGGACATCAATTTTATTCATAGATTTTTAGATTAGATTTCACTCTAAAAACAACTAAAAACCGCCCTAAACATCCTACTATACTCCTCCCCAACGGAGGTGAGGTGGATGGCCCCCATGTCGCCGACATTGTCTTTTTTTTGACGAACCGTGTCGCCGACATTGTCATCGTTGTCTACCGGCAACAACTAGCCGGAGCCGTTGATGTGTGCCTCTTTGGCACTGGCGCCGTGCTGCTCCGGCGCCTCGTCATCCTTAGCCTTGAGATCCTTGAAGAGTCACTCCCGCCGCATGTCGTTGATCCGGAGCTAGCGGCTCTCGCGGTCAATCATGCGAGCACCGCCCCATTCTCGTTGACAACGTCCGAGTTTGAGAGGAGCTTCGCCACGACTACAACATCCGCGCGCTCCGCCTCCAGTTGTGCCACCCACCGCCGCACGGTGCTCCTCCAAAAGCGCCTGGTTGAGCTCCTCATCCGCATGCTACATGGTGAAGAGGTCGTCCGTCGTGCCGCCTACAACGTCGGCAACCGTCGGCTCCTCCTCCATATTATCCAACCCCGAGCTCGGCTCCGAAGAGCTCAAGGTTGGCCCGCCTCAATGCAGGCTTGGCGTAGACCTCCACCGCGATTTTGGCGCTGCACTCCGATGTCAATATCTTGTACCATGTGATCTTGTTATTGGCCATGGCGAAGGTGCACGACGGATGGGAACTAGAGGGGCTCAGACGGCTGCGGAGGGGTGGGAGGTTGGGCTCGGAGGTAGGGTTTTGGGGGATGGTTGTCCGACTTTAAATAGCCGGGGCAGGCGAAGGTCAATGCGGGCAATCAAAGTAGGCTTCTCGGGCGGCACGGCGGCATGAATGGGTGTAGGTAGACGGTCGGTGAAGCCGGTGTAAATGTCAAAGGTTCTAGAGACGGAGAGAGTTTTTAGGGTGGGTCCAGGGTGTCGGAGTCCGACGTAACGAATGTTCAAACTCCCCCAAAGCTCTCACGATCAATCGTGCGAGCACCGCCCGGTTCTCGTTGACGACGTCCGGGTTTGCGAGCAGCTTCGCCACGACTACAACATCCGCGCGCCCCGCCTTCAGTTGAGCCACCGCCGCATGATGCTCCTCCAAAAGCGCCTAGTTGAGCTCGAATTTGGACGTCCGAACCGATCAGGCACGATTTGGCGATCAGCGTTGGAGGGCTAAAAGTGTTTGGACCATCCGGTGGGGACATTTTGGGCCGATTTGAGGATCCGTGTTGGAGATGCCCTTAGAGCATCTCCAGACCTTCACCAAAATGATTTAACTTCCAAAAAAGTGATTTTGTTTAGGAGTTAACACTATATAGTTCTTCCCCTTAAAATTTACCCCCCCCCCCCCCCCCCCACACACACACACACACACACAACAAAGAATTTGAGAAGTTAATCCTCAAATCCACCACTCCTGCTCAGTAGGGAGAAGAAAACACCCCGTCCCCAAACATGATTACTTGTGAGAAACTTAGAAAATCACTTCAACATATCAACACTCCTCTACCTCCAAGAGGCCAACCTTTTAATTACCTATCCCCACAGATGGATCACCTCCCACCCCTTCCTCTGAATCATGCACAAAAATAATTTGAAGGCTTGCTTAGAATGTTTAAAACCTAGACAAACTGCTTTATGTCTACAAAGTATTTTGGAAATGGTGGTCATTCTACGCAAGACTCTACATGAAATGCATATGAAGAAAGGTAAAATTTGGAGTGGAGAAAAATTATTCAACTTTCACCGTCCAATAAGAAAATTGACTTTTAAAAAGCTTACTACAAGATCAAATGGCATTTTTTGTTGGAGTCTAAAATTAAAACATTTTCTCCCACCTTGCATAACTGGGTATACATTCTTGTCAAAAGTGACGCGATCTTAGTAAATGATGACAAACATGGTTACTTGCAAACTAAGGAAGATTGGGACAAGGACATCACATGTTGGCTACATGTATAGTCGCCTACATATTGGCTATAACTCTGGCCCAAAACAAAGATAACAAATAATTAGTGATGTAGTCTCTTCTTGTAGAAGAGTTTGTCCATTTTTCGTAGCGCGTGCACTTTATCTTTATGGGCGATCATGTTGAGCGAGCTTTTAGCAGCTATCTACTACCTCTTTACAAACTAGCCTTTAAAAACGTCTTATATTTTGATACAGGGAGTAGCTTAAAATAAATTTGGGAAGTGAGTTTTTATGTTTCAGAAGGCGTCTAGAAAGGGGTCTAGTACAGATATTCATGCAGGCTAACCATCCCGTGTAGATCCACCTGTTTGCGGTACGATCTTCCCTGGCTCTTTAAACAAGCGGCTCAAGAGTACACTTAGGCACATGATAACAGCGTAAACAATTTCAACATACCACCTCCCATGTTGCCGGATGCAAACCATATCAACAGCCGATAATAATATCCAACATAAGAGTTTTCCACTGATAACATCACCGTCTCAGAAACTTTAGGTATGGAGCGCTTCATTTCCCAACTGCTCCTGAACGGCTGAACGTTCTGCTACTCAAAGTCAAGGCAACAAACAACAACATAACTAAGTTTCTGACATCACGCCACACTAATAAAACAAATGCGGCGCTAGGAACACTACATCTTACAAGGTAAACCTCCTATACAGCCAAAAAAGTATACAACACTGTATATTGGTCATAGCTGGATGTGGCTCATGACGAGCAGGATAGCATGCACACCCCAGGCCTGTATGCCCAGGCCGGTGGCAAGCGGGCGTATTTCTCCATTCCCGGCTGCTCATCATATGGATGTTCCATAACTTTCAATAGCCGGCGAACTTCCTCATAGTCGCCTAGATCAGCTGCGTCAATCGCTGTCTGGCAAAGATAGTTCCGAAGAACATACTTCGGATTGACACAGTTCATTGTAGCTTTCCTTGCTTCATCGGAGACACCGCTAGCCACCAGCTACACAAAGCATTAACATATCATTAGATTGAAGTTGTTTAGATTTTTAACAGTGTTGTTATTTAAAAGATCAGATCCAACTATAAGGCATGACTTAGAGGTCCAAACCAAATACTGGCACAATCTTATCGAATGGTGGGTGAAACAACAGCCAGTAACCTAAGAGGGGGTTCATTACAGGAAAGAATTATGGCAACAAGAGGAGGTGGAGAATAACTGCATCTTAGAACATCTGCCATGCCGATGACAAATTTACAATGCATGAGTTATTATAGAAGATGACGTGATGAGATTCCCAGACTATGCAAATGCAATGCTGCTTTTGTTTCCAAGAGTATCCCAGATTGTTCTCAAAGAATAAAACAAAAAAATATGTACTCCAACTTCATAAAATGACTACGGCTGACAAAATAGCCAAGCACCAAAAACCAAAATCAGAAGGGTAAATGGCAATATAATCATCGATATATTATGTCATTGCAATTAGGGAAAGAGAACAATTTCATATATACCAAAAAAAACATACCTCCTCAATATATGTTTGTACCCAACTAATCCATGCTTCCTTTCTTTCTTTCCCAATATCCAGGAGTGCAGCTTTTATGGGAACAAGTAGCTCAGTTTCTGGGATGTCACGGTCTGCTTTGACATTCGAAAGAAGACGGAAAAAATTTGTATAGTCGACTTTATCGACAGCCAAGTTGTTCAGCAGCTTGCTAATAAGCTGCTTATTATATTTTGACAGACCAAGTTTCTTTGTCATTATAGATTGATATTCATCCATGAACTTTGTCCCATACCTACAGTATAGAATATATCAAAATGGTACAATAAATGTAGTTAATATTGCAGATGACCAGTATAGATTAGAAGAATAAATCACCTCTCCATTACATAATTTGCCTCATCCTTGCTGATAAGATCCGCAGCCGACAATGGCCCAGTGAACTGGGCAATATTCCACAAACCAACATCAGGTTGATTTGCAAAACAGTATCTCTTACCTGGTAGGTCAGTTGTATTCGGAGTAAAGCTAGGATCAAAAGCATCTAAGAAACCAAAGGGTCCATAATCAATAGTTAGGCCCAACACACTCATATTATCAGTGTTAAGCACACCATGGGTGAAACCAACACCTTGCCACCTGGCTATCAAGTAAGCAGTACGCTCTGCAACCTCAACTGCCCAGGCTGTTAATTCCAAGGGGATAGAAGTTAGTTATGCACAAGATCAATGTCTACATTCGAAGAAAATGACATAGAAGGGAATTTACCTGCATATTTGTTGGAAGTAAGATCTATTGCTGGAGAGTCTCCTATAGCTGCCTCAAAAGATAAACCTTCACTCTTTTTAATATTTTCAAGATGTGGGTAGTGATACCGTATTGTGTAGTCCGCCAAACGACGAACAATTTCAAGGTCATCTTTGCCCCTTGTAGCATGTATCTGGTATGAACCAAAACGTAAGAACGATGGTGCTACACGGCAAACAATTGCACCCGGCTCCTCTTTTGAATTACCACTGGCATATAAGAAAAAACAAATTATTCAACGACACAAGGGAATGTCAATATGTAGTGTATATACTGAAAACTTCAAGAGATAAATCATGGCAAAATGATTCAGTTTCCTATATTTTAGATCAATAAATACTGGACGAATAAACACCCAGGTACCGTCTACAACATGATTTGCCTGGTTACATTTGTAGAATACCAATTAAGTAACTTTCAAAGTTCCCAGAGGCTGTTTTGGAATACCCCAGGGAATTCAATGAATGATAATAAATCAAAATTAGGAGATTTGGTGCTTCAAAATAATAGGCCTACATAAGTCAGGATGGCTAAATAAAGTAATGTTATTAGATAGGGAAACCATTATTAGTAGGCAAACAAAAGGAACATGGAATTTTAGACAGCACAGTGCGATCTATATGTTCATACGGATTAAATAGCTACTAGTATAAGAGCTGAAGTGTCTCAAAACAGCAACTACGAATCATTTAAATAGAAAGGGGGACTAAAAGCAAAAGTAGATCCAGCAAAATGCTGAGTAGAAACTGAAGATATCATGACATACTCATAGAACATATCTCGTACAACAGATTTGCCAGTTTCAACTAGACAAAGAGCACGAGTTGTAGGAATTCCTAGACCATGCATAGCTTCACTGCATAAGAATTCACGGATGCTGCTGCGTAGGACAGCAAGGCCATCTGCAAATCGGCTGTAAGGAGTCTTTCCAGCACCCTTGAGCTGCAACTCCCACCTCTCACCTCGAGAATTGAGAACCTCTCCGAGGGTTATTGCTCGTCCATCCCCCAACTGACCAGCCCATGAACCAAACTGGTGTCCACCGTAACACTGGGCATAGGGCACACTGCAGGTGGTTGTTCAGTAGGAGTGGATTATATATTCTGACAAAACCAATTAGCAAGATATTAAGCACAGGCATCACACACCTTCCCACTAATGGAGTTTCTCCTGAGAAGAACCGAGGAAGATCAGGCCTTTCAAACCTGAAAACAAATAGAGGGTAATTGTTATTTTGTGATTTTTCTATGTCCAATATCAGCAAGGATGCAGAAAAATGTTATGAGAAATGGATGCCATTGGGCAGGGAGTTAAAATATGAACACACTTCTGCGCAGAAAGAAATGATGATAACTGGTTGAAGGTGGCCAGTAGATATTATCACTCAACTTGATTATATCCTTTGTTGAAGTTGAGACAATTTTCACTTGTTTTCGTCACGGAATCATTTAACTAGAGCATATTGTCATAACCAGTATAAGCATTTTTCACGGCCCAGAGCACGGACACGGCAGAATGTGCCAAATCGGCGTGCTGATACAAGCGGACACGGCGACACACTCGGACACGTGCGGATACGTGTATCCCGCAATATTTCCCGAATTTGGAATGAAAAAAATAAAGTAAAGGCAGAAAACGGCTGGGACACGTGGGGGACCCGCTTCGGCCCAATAACGCTTCGGCCCAATAGGAAACTTATTTTGCAGGGTCGCATTCACGGGCGCTAGGAGAGCTGGGAAACCCTATTTTCCAGCTCCTGGACTCGCCGCCGCCGCTGCTGGATGGAGTCGCTGCCGCCACCTGGACTCGACCGCCGCCGTCTCCCAAGTGCAGCAGCCTCTCCTCCCGACGGCAACCACGCTGGAGCAGGTAACCTCGACCTCTTTCATCTATTTGAATCGATTTTTTTGTTGAGCTGCTGCTGCTTGCTTCCCCTGTTCCCCATGCCCTTGCTGCTGCTTCTTGCTTGTTGCTTCCCCATGCTGCTGCTGCTGCCTGCTTGTGTTGAACTGTTGATTGGTGCTTGATGTTAGGGAACATGGCATCTGGGATTGGCTTATGTTCAGAAAGTTGCTAATTCATCCCCTACTGCTTCGACCCAGTAGCCATGGAGGAAACGCCAAATTTGTTTGCAATAGACTAATACTAGACTATCGCTTGATGTGTAAGCAAACTTCTTTGCTGTTTTTCAAGTACCACTTCAGATTATTATGTCTCTATTAGACTAATACTAGACTATCGTTTGATGCGTTTTGCAAGTTGCAAACTTGCAATGAAATGGGTCTGGTCTGGATGATCAATCAAGCACTTGAAAAAGGAGACAACAAATGGGGCAGTATTCTGATCTCTTTCTCATAATTTTTGTGCCTTTACTCTATATTACATGGCATATTTTTATTTATTATTATATATACTTGCCGTGTTCCCGATTGGCTGTTTTTGGAAAATGCCGTATCCTGTGTCCCCGTATGCGTGTCGCCGTATTCGTGCTTCTTAGTACCAGTATTAGAAAACAAAGCAGCACACGCGTGGCCTAACCTTCTGCTTAGCACTTTCCATGAGAACAAAAAAATAACTGTTTGCGGACAATACAAATAACAAATGTTTCATGGCAATTGCAAAAGAAATAAAAATGTAAGGTTTTCATGTGGAACTACCCAGGGGGTTTTTATATGCCTTTCATTCACGCAGACAGCTGGATCCTTTGACAACATATGGCTCTGGTCAACTACTAGTTAATGATCTGGTATCTAAGTTAAATATCTGATCGATAACCTTTTTGTTCCCCAGAAATTTCTTAGTGATGAACTTTGAAAAAGAAACAGGGGGGTGGGGTGGGGTGGGGTTAGGCTGAAATGCCAACGGACCTCTGTCTATTCTCTAATTCACTTGATCCGATAGTACCCGTTTTTGGAACACACTTAGCTATTGTTCTTGAGAAATGGCCGGGTTTGGCCCATTCCTCAAAAGATGTTTTTACAGGACCCTATCCACAACAATTCTTACTTCTGGTTCCGGCAAATGCGAAATTCACACAATTCCCTCTTCACGTATGGTTACCGATGCCATGGAGGGACCCACTCCTATTTCCGCTCTTATACACGCCCAAATCTTGCATTTATTCTTGACTCGTCAAAGGCATCATATTGTTATTCCTTGTCGAATTAGCAAATATTTTGCTTCGAAATCCTTTTATTTAATTAGCCAGCCCCGCCTTTTTCTATGCATCGTTCAAATACCAAACTCGAACCAAAATTATTGTTATAGCAAGCATGGAAATAAATGAATACAGCTCTTTGACTTAAGTAGCAAGTCCACCATTTGCTTCATAAAATCGTAAACAATACAGATCTTTTACACGTTACCCTTTGGGAACTTTTGGTAAATATCTGATCAATAACCTTTTTGTTTCCCAGAAATTTCTTAGTGATGAACTTTGAGAAAGAAAAAAAAAACAGGCACAATGCTCTCAAGAGCAACGGAAATCATAGTCAGAAAGCTAGTGAGTAGCTGGGATGTGTAGCTCACTCTTTGTGATCCAGATCGAGGAGGTCAGCTACGGATTCGGACCACGCCACGAGCTTAGGGTTCTCCACGGGCGCCGAGGGAGACACCTTGGTGTAACAAGCGTGCAACACCTGCGACACCAAAACCACGCGGATAAATACTTGGCAAGAAATTAACCTAGCTGTTACGCCTACCGTGCGGCAAAGCTAGGAGCAAAGCAGGCAAACAAGCAGGGAGGGGGCGAACCTGGCGGGGGATATTGTCGGATCGCGGGTCGCCGGGCAGCTCGCGGACGAAGGTCTCGTCCCACGCGAGCTCCTCCAGCGCGCGCCGCGGGCGGGCGGAGGCCTCTCCGGCGCCGCTCGTCCCGGCAGCCGGCGCCGCCTCGCCGGTGGCGGAGGAGGCCATGCCTCGGAAGAGCAGGCGGCGAAGCGGGTGGCGCGGGGTCGGGGGCGGCGGCAGGCGGAGACGGCGAGGGGGGAGGGAGCGGGGGAGGAGGAGGTGGAGGTATAGGTTGGGGAGGACGGTGGGGAAGCGCAACTGAGGGGGCATGGCGCCTGCGTGCTGCGTGCGGCGCCCTTTTTTTTCTCTCCCTCTCTCCGTCCGGGTCAATCCTGTGCGGGCGTGTCGCCCTGCGCGTTGTGGTGGGGCGGCGTGCGTGGCCTGGGTTTGGGACTGTGGGGTGGGTGGGAGGAGCGAGCGGTCCTGGTTACACGGTGAGATTTGTTGGAGCCTTGGAGGCTGGCCCGGCGGGCCGGCTTCTTTGGGTGTGGGTCGCGGAGGCACAGACACGTGCCCGTGGCCATGCTTACGTGGTCCGGTCACGTGGAGATAAAAAAATCGAGAAAAAATTTTGTTCTATTCGTCGATAATGGCAGTACAACGAATACTAAAAAATATAAAAATAAACATCTAAATTTGTAGACCACCTAGCAATGACTACGAACACTGGATCGAGGAGGTGGGATGTGTAGCCGCCGTCATAAACCATCGTTCGCCGGAGCAGGGAAAAACTTATTATAGTAGACAGTCGCGAAGTTGTCGTGCTAAGTCCCCATGGGACCAATGCATCAGAACAGCAAACGCTGCTGAAGGAGAAGCGTGGATCAGAAGGATCCAACCTGAAAACATACTGACGTAGGCGAACGAAGATCGGATCCGAGCGGATCCATCAAAGACAACCACCGCCCGAATCCTGCTAGATCCGCCAGAGACACACCTTCACACGCCATCCGATGATGCACGACGCTGGGACAGGGGGTTAGGCGGTGAGAACCTTATTCCATCTTGGAAGAGTCATGCCGTCTCATCTTTCTGAGCAGGATACAACCCCTAGCAAAACTCAAAGAAACATATAAAAACGGAGCCCTGCTGTCGGTAAGGGATAGGAACCACCATGCCCCCATGGCCCTAAGGCCACAGTAGGCGATGCCGATCGGCGGCGTCGCCGACAGGAAGCAAAAACCCTAGCCCCCGTGTGGTCCAGAGCACTACGTGGAGATAAACTTATGGCATGTAAATAAGACTGTCTTATCTTAAATCTGTAATTAAAATATGATGTATAATGGTTATTTCTTAATCTTATCTCTAATAACTAGATTTTCATAAAAAAATGTGATGAGATATATTGTTGATGTGAGATCATCTCGTAATTAAGAGAAGGCAAGTATTTTCTTCTGATTTCTTTTTTCTCCATCTTACCAAATATCATGCGTAACACTTTTAAAATGGCATCATTGTACATGCCCTTACGACGGACTCACCTAGTCACTGAGTGCTTTAGGGCATCTCCAAAGCCGACCCTGAAATCGCCCGCAAACGTTCGTACCGAGCTGTCCGGTCGCAGTTTGCAATCCTATGTCGTCTTGCATACGTCCGTGGATGCATCTGTGCGTCCATTTTTCCCGCAAACCAGGGGACATTCCTGGAGTCCGGACCTCCACCACGTAGAACTCTGACACCCCTGGCCCACCCAAAACCACACCAGGAGCCCGCATCTCCGTCCCTTACCCTTGCTATGCAGCCGCTTTCTCCTCGGGCGACGTTGCGTTGTACCACCCCGGCCGCCCGCCAAGCCCTTGATGGACCTTTGCCGCTCCACCCGGTCGCCATGCCGCTTTGCCTACGCCACAGTTCCATCTTGTTTGTCCGTCGCGCAGGTACCATCCGCCCCTGCGGATACTCAGTGTGCCCCCTGGCTTATGTCGGTGCTCCCAGAATCTTCTAGACTTCAATATCCCGTTGAATTTTTTTTTGAATTTTTTTAGTCCGATAAAATGTATCTTTCTGCAAAGTCCAAAAACAATAGGAAACAACAACTGACACTGGTCACTAAGTTAATAGGTTATTCCAGAAAAATAAAAAAATTATTTTAATAGGTGCCAAAAGTATGTAATTTGATATAAAATATGACATGGAACAAGCAAAAATTATAGATATGTTTGACGTATCATTCCCATGTGTAAGATACTAGCTGACTGGAATTTTGATTTGGTTGAAACCAGATTGACTAGAGACAAGGTTGATTCTTGTCCGAATTTGTAAGTTAGAAGGTTATAAAGCACATGGTTTTGAAGTTCAGGGGTTGTATAACAGATTTAGTGGTAGTTCAAGGTTGTAATACGAACTTCTATTTTCTGAATTATCCGGTTTAAACAATGGTGTAATGAGTGAAAAAATATCACGCCTCAACAATCACTACTAGGGAAAAGCCTAGTAGTGGCACGGGTTAAACAACTAGTAGTAACGCGGGTGCCACCCCGCGCTACTACTACGTCTGTTAGTAGTAGCGCGGGTGCCACCCGCGCTACTACTAATTATCTGTAGCGCGTGTCTGGGACCCGCGCTACTACTATTAATTTAAAAAACAAAAAAAAACTCTATCTCGTGTGTGATGTTAATGGCGGCAATGGTTCGATCCAGCGACGGCAGGGGTCGCCGGAGGCGCGGATGGGCAGCGGTAGACCAGATCTGGCGACGGCTGCTGGAGAGGGATCGGATCCAGGGCAGAGCAAGGCGGCGGTGTGGGGCTCCTCTTCGCGGCCAAGGCAGAGAGCTCTTGGTCGTCCATGGCGACGACCTGCACGGGCATGGACATGGTAGGGTGAGTCAAACCAGAGGGAGAGAGGGAAAAAGAGAAACTAGGGAGAGAGGAAGGAGATGGAGGGAGCAGCAGGGCTGGTCGCCGGTGGTGAGGTGCTCCGACATGGTGGCATGAAGGCGTGCGGGAAGATCGGCGAGCTCTTGGACGCCGGCGGCGCGAGGCGGCGGCCTTCTTGGGCGCCATGGAGGAGGAGGCGCACATGGGCAGGAGCGCCATGGGAGAGCCTATGGAGAGAGGGGGGAGAGGGATGGGAGAGAGGAGGGATTCGGGGGAGGAGATGGGAATTGCACGACTGTTAAAAAACCATGTACTTAGTAGCAGTGCGGGGTTTATACCCCGCGCTACTACTATGGCCTGTCCCGGGGGGCACGGTGGAGACCACTTAGTAGCAGCGCGGGGTTTATACCACGCGCTACTACTATCAACTTAGTAGCAGCGCGGGGTTTATACCGCGTTCTACTACTATGGCCTGTCCCGGGGGCACGGTGCGAACCACATAGTAGCAGCGCATGCCAGATAACCCGCCCCACTACTAAGTGGTTGCCTATAGGGGTTTTCCTAGTAGTGAATCATAGTAGAAACCCACCCAACCTCTCATACAACCAACACTAACACACACACGAACGATCACACCGGCAAAGAGCAAGTCATACAAAACTGAAGCTATGCCTAGGCAGGGGAAGGGGGATAACCCAAAGCGATGAAAACAATGGTTGATGATTGTTGACGTTCAAGAATCAACTTTCATCTAGGTGTTTCCTTAGCGACGTGGTTAGTGATGAGTAGGTGAGGGTGCGTACGGCGACCTTATAGCGAAGGTTGTCATACATTTGACAAGATGACACGACGTTGTTTTCTAAATAGGTCTAGTCACCTCGTGGGAGCGCGACCTACATATTATGGGAGGGTCGCCGAGAGTGGTGCCCGGCGGACGGAACTTAGAGTGTCGCCACTTCCGGAGTCCCATGACCCCCGACTAGTCCGGTCCTTTGAGGTCCCTCAGACTCTGAATATCGGCCTCCCTACCTCTCCTAAGAAAACTAGTAGGGAAGAGCGACCCTCCTCTTGAGTTTATTCAAGTAGGAAGTGAGTGATCTTACATGCCCATTGGGGGCCTTATGTGGCCCAGGGGTTCTTGACAAATGACCAGAACTACCCTTGAAGTAAGGAGGTGGGAGGGTAGAACTAAGTAATTTTCCTTTTTGGCCCATGTAGCCTGAGTTGGCAAGGAAGGGGTGGAGGCCCATTCAGGGAGAGATTCCCTCCACCATATAAAGGCTTCTTGCTTAGGTTTGAGCTTCTTTACTCCTTTCTCTTCATCTTTGACTTATTCTTTTATGGAGTCTTCTCCCTTTGACTTGTTGGTCATGAAGCCTTGCTTGGACTTTTGTTGACCGATATAACTTGTTTGAACCCATGAGGGATAGCTTGGACCATTGTTGACCTCCTTGACTTGTGTTGACTGGTCTTGACTTTCATTGACCGTCCATGTAGAATGCCACGTAGGACTGATACGTCTCCAACGTATCTATAATTTTTTATTGTTCCATGCTATTATATTATCAATATGTTTTATATGCATTTATATGCTATTTTATATCATTTTTTGGGACTAATCTATTAACCCAGTGCCTAGTGCCAGTTGTTGTTTTCTGCTTGTTTTTGGTTTTCCAGAAAATCAGTACCAAACGGAGTCCAAACGCTACGAAACTTTTTGACGATTTTTTTTTCTGAACATAAGAGACCCTAGAAGCTTCGGGAGAAGACCAGACGGCGAACGAGGAGGCGGCAAGGCAACATGGCGCGCCGTGGGGGGTAGGTGCGCCCTATTACCTTGTGGGCCCCACATGGCTCCGTCTGACCTAATTCCACTTCTATAAATTCTCAAATATTGGTAAACCAACAGAGAGCCACCCGAAATAACTTTTCCGCCGCCGCAAGCTTCTGTTCTTCCATGATCCCATTTGGAGGCATGTCCCACTACTCTGTCGGAGGGGGAATCGATCACGGAGGGCTTCTACATCAACCTTGCTGCCCTACCGATGATGCGTGAGTAGTTCACCACAGACCTACGGGTCCATAGCTAGTAGCTAGACGACTTCTTCTCTCTCTTTGATCTTCAATACAATGTTCTCCTCGATCTTCTTGGTTTTCTATTCGATGTAATCTTATTTTGCGGTGTGTTTGTTGGGATCCGATGAATTGTGAGTTTATGATCTGAATATTCATGAGAAGTAATTGAGTCTTTTCTGAACTTTATTATGCGTGATTGTTATAGCTTTGTATTTCTCTCCGATCTATCCGTTTGGTTTGGCCAACTAGATTGATTTATCTTCTGTGGGAGAGGTGCTTTGTAATGGGTTCAATCTTGCGGTGCTCTATATCCCAGTGACAAAGTAGGGGACAAGACACGTATTTGTATTGTTTCCATTAAGGGTAAAACGATGGGGTTTATTCATATTAGTTGAGTTTACTTTGTCTACATCATGTTGATACGTCTCCAACGTATCTATAATTTTTTATTGTTCCATTCTATTATAGTATCAATCTTGGATGTTTTATATGCAATTATATGCCATTATATATCATTTTTGGAACTAACCTATTAACCTAGTGCCCAGTGCCAGTTGCTGTTTTTTGCCTGTTTTTGCCTTTTCAGAAAATCATTATCAAAAGAGTCCAAACGGAGAAAAAACTTTGGATTGATTTTTCCTGGACCAGAAGAGACCCACGAAGCTTCGGGAGAAGACCAGAAGAGTCACGAGGGAGCGACAAGCTCGGGAGGCGCGCCCTGGGGGTAGGGCGCGCCCCCAGGCTTCTGGGCCCCTCGTGGCACCTCTTGACCTAATTTCAGCGCTATAAATTCCCAAATATTCCCAATATACCAGAGGGACAGAAAAGAAAACATTTCCGCCGTCGCAAGCCTCTGTTCTTCCGCGATCCCATCTGGGGGCCTTTTCCGGTACTCTGCCGGAGGGGCAATCGATCACTGAGGGCTTCTACATCAACCTTGATGCCCTTCCGATGATGTGTGAGTAGTTTACCACAGACCTACAGGTCCATAGCTAGTAGCTAGATGGCTTCTTCTCTCTCTTTGATCTTCAATACCATGTTCTCCTCGATGTTCTTGGAGTTCTATCCAATGTAATCTTCTTTTGCGGTGTGTTTGTTGGGATCCGATGAATTGTGAGTTTATGATCAGATTATTCATGAGAAATATTTGAGTCTTCTCTGAACTCTTTTATGCATGATTTTTATAGCTTTGTATTTCTCTCCGATCTATCGATTTGGTTTGGCCTACTAGATTGATTTATCTTTCAATGGGAGAGGTGCTTTGTGATGGGTTCAATCTTGCAGTGCTCAATCCCAGTGACAGAAAGGGACATGACACGTATTTGTATTGTTGCCATTAAGGATAAAAAGATGGGGTTTAATCATATTGCTTGATTTTACTTTGTTTACATCATGTCATCTTGCTTAAGGCGTTACTCTGTTTTATACTTAATACCCTAGATGCATGTTGGATAGCGGTCGATGGGTGGAGTAATAGTAGTAGATGCAGGCAGGAGTCCGTCTACTTGTGTCGGACATGATGCCTATATACATGATCATTGCCATGAATCCGTCATAATTGTTTGCTTTTCTATCAATTGCCCAACAGTAATTTGTTTACCCACCGTATGCTATGTGTTCGAGAGAGAAGCCTCTAGTGAAAACTATGGCCCCCGGGTCTACTTTTATCATATATTAAAATCCAAAAGTACCTTGCTGCAATTTATTTACTTTTATTTTCTTTTGCAATTTACTTTTTATCTATCACTATCAGCATTAATCCTTGCAAATAACCGCTAAGAGGATTGACAACCCTCTTATTTGCGTTGGGTGCAAGTGTTTGCTTTTATGTGTGTAGGTGCTGCTAACAAGGTTCTGTGTGGTTCTCCTACTAGATTGATAACCTTGGTTCTGAACTGAGGGAAATACTTATTTCTACTATACTGCATCATCCTCTCCTCTTTGGGGAAATACCAACGCAGTCTACAAGTAGCAGGAAGAATTTCTGGCGCCGTTGCCGGGGAGACATCACCAAAACTTATCAAGTACCTTTGCACAAACTATCATCCACTTGCATTTACTTTATTTGCCTTTTATTTGCATTTTCCTCTCGTTTTTATCTCCCCCACTTCTAAAACAATTTTACAAAAACACAAAAATATTTTTATTTGCTCGTTTGTTTGCTTGTGTTGCCATGTGCTTCCTATTTGCTTGCTAAAAAAACTATTGACATGGATCCTCATCCACTTGCTAATCTTTTCAAAAAATCTAATTATGATGAACCAATTGCTAGTGAGTTGAGTGCACTAGATTATCTTTATGAAGTTTTGCTTGAAAATCGTGAATCTGAAAATTGTTATGAAGAAATTTATAAAGTGATTCATGATAGCTCCTTGAATGAAAAGCATGATTGCAATGATTTTATTATAAATTCTATTAATGTCAATTGTGTTAATAATACGCAAAGCTACAAGCTTGGGGATGATAATTTTGTCATGTCCACTACTTATTGCAATGATCATGATTGGGGTGATAATGCTTCTTATGATCTTGAAAATTTAGTTAAGCCTCATGATGAATATGTTATTGATAATAATATTTACAATAATATTGAAAGTGGGTTTGGAAGAGTGTCAACTTTAGGTAAAAATAATCCCATATATTTGGAGAGTGTTCAATCTTATGAAATTTTTGATAAAAGTGGGTTTGGAGAGGTCATGACTTTAGTTGATGTTAATCCCACTATCTTGGAAGATTATAAAACTTTTATGCATGTGGATCATGAAGATAAAATTTTATATGATAGCTATATTGTTGAATTTGATTATGATCCTACATGTAATTATCATGAGAGAGGAAAATATGGTTGTAGAAACTTTCATGTCACTAAATTACCTCTTTTTGTGCTAAAATTATTAATGCTCCATTCTTCCTATTTGCATATGGTAGATATTGCTTGTCTTGATAAAAAAATTTCCTATAAAATGCCTATGCATAGGAAGTATGTTAGACTTAAATGTGTTTTTCACATGCTACATGATGCTCTCTTTGTGTTTCAATTATCATCTTTCATGAGAACATCATTGAAATCTCAAGCCTATCTTAATGGGTATAAAGAAAGAGCTTGTTGGGAGACAACCCAATATTTTTTATGTTTTCTGTTTTGTGAGTTTGCACAATTGTAGCCTCTGTTATGATTGTGATTTTTATCTTTTAATTAGTGTTTGTGCCAAGTGATGCCTTTGGGATGATTTGGATGATAGTATTAAACCATATCTTAGCATCACCCTTTAATGAGAAAGGAAACAACTTAAGGATGTAATAATAGCGAATTTTTTCCTCATGAGCAAACAGGGTAGCTATATCATTCAATTTAGTAAGGTGTGCCACAACAGTTTCAGATTCATAACCATGAAAATGATCATATTCAACCAAAGTAATTAACTCAGGATCGACAGAGAATTCATAATCCTTATCGGTAACAAAGATAGGAGAGGTAGCAAACTTAGGATCATATTTCATTCTCTCCATCATAGACTTTTCTTTTAACTTAGCAAGCAATTTTCTAACATCATCTCTATCATTACAAGCAAGAATTGCCCTAGCTGTCTCTCCATAGAAATCATAACCATCAGGTATCTTAGGCATTTCAACTCTAGTAGGAGGACTAGGCAAAATAGGTGAATCATAATTTTCAAGAGTTTCATCAATTTCAGTTTCTTTAGCCTTAGCAATTTGTTCATCAAGAAATTCACCTAGTGGCAAAGTATTATCAAGCATAGTACTAGCATCATCATAAGTATCATTCATAGTAGAAGTAGTATCATCAATTACTTGCGACATATCAGAATGAATAACAAGTGGTGGTGTTGCAAGTCTACTCAAAACTGAAGGTGAATCAAGTGCAGAGTGTGATGGCAGTTCCTTACCTCCTCTAGTCATAGAGGGGGCGATCTTAGTCTTAGTGTCTTTTAGATTCTTCACAGTGATCAACAGATATAAATCCCAAGTGACTCAACAGATAGAGCTATGCTCCCCGGCAACGGCGCCAGAAAAAGGTCTTGATAACCCACAAGTATAGGGGATCGCAACAGTTTTCGCGGGTAGTATTTCACCCAGATTTATTGATTCGACACAAGGGGAGCCAAAGAATATTTGTGAGTATTAGCAGTTGAGTTGTCAATTCAACCACACCTGGAGAACTAAATATCTGCAACAAAGTGTTTAGTAGCACAGTAGTATGATAGTTTTGATAGCAGTAGTAACAGTAGCAATAGTAACAGAGACAGTAACAGTAGTAGTTTTGTAGTGATTGTAACAGCAGCAGCAGCGAAAGTAACTTAGCAAAGATCAATATGAGAAAGTCGTAGGCATTGGATCGGTGATGGATAATTATGTTAGATGACAGTCATCATGTAACAATCACAACCTAGGGAGATACACAATAGCTCCCATTCATCAATGTAATGTAGGCATGTATTCCGTATATAGTCATACGTGCTTATAGTAAGTGAAAGCGCAGGATAACTCCCAGAGGGGGGGGTGAATGGGAGATTTTTAGAAATTCGTCAAACTCCGAAGACTTTGACGAAAATCAGAGTGAAGAAATAGAAACAGAATTGAAACTAAGTCTACACAGATATGGAAAGCATGCATACGAAGTATAAGCAAGTGAAGAACATGTAATCATACACACGGATACGCATGAGGAAGACGAACTGAAGAAAATGAGATAGCATGATGAAAGTCTTCAGTTCAAATTCTTCAGAAAGGAAAGACACAAGTTCTTCAGTAGCGGAATAGTAGTAAAGTAAAGGAGTGAGGAATTTGAAACCAGTAGAGCTTGACGAAGACTCAGCAGTTTGGTAGACCAGTTCCAGTTGCTGTATCAACTGTACGTCTGGTTGAGGCGGCTGAATTTTACCTCAGAGGACACTTAGTCCTCACCATATTCCTCTTGAGCTAAGGTCACTTAGTCCTTACCCAATCACTTGTGGTAAGTCTTCAAGGTAGACTTCCGAAACCTTCACAGACTTGTTCACCGGCACGCCAAAATTACTCTTGGGTGCTCAGAACATGACGCCTAACCGTCTGGAGGAATGACAGTCCTCAAAGGTAACAAGCGTCGGATCACACAGATCAACTTTTTCAGTGATGCTCAATCACTTAGGCTCTGGTTGGGTTTTCCTCACTTGGGTTCTTACAAAGTCGTCAGGGGAAGGGTTGCTCTCAAATGACAAGTGTCAATCTCTCTCTAGAGCAGCCAACCAACTAGTGGTTGTAGGGGGCGGCTATTTATAGCCAGGAGGAAACCCGACATGAAATGTCATAAATGCCCTTCTCAGACAAGACTGTTGTCAGGATAAGGATCCACTCGACAGCTGGCACGCGGCGTAGTAACGGTCGGAAAATTGAACTCTCAATTTCGTCGGGGCACTCAATTTCCTCATGATAGGCAGATCGCACTGGCGAAATCGTAACTCCTCGGCCTGACCAAATTCGTCAGAGACCAGATGAACTTCGTCACTATCACTGTCGAATTCGTCAGCTGTTCCGGAGATTTCCAAAGGCTTCACTCAAAGCGGCTTGTGTATGTATAGGTTTGAGCATCACTTTGGAAATGTGATAAATGTTTCACCTTGACCCCGTTTAACAATACGGTTTTTCCTATGACTCAAATAAGAAGAAAAAGAAACTATGAAAATGAAGTCTTCAAGCTTCAAAGTCTTCACATCAATTTCCTCAAAGGCCGCACCAAATTCTTCACTTGAAGAATTACATTTTTAGGGGTCGTCTTCCGTGGTTAAACCAAGTCTTCACGGACTGTATTCTCCTGTGTACACTCACAAACACATTAGTCCCTTAACCTATTTGTCTTCAATACTCCAAAACCACTAAGGGGGCACTTGATGCACTTACAATCTCCCCCTTTTTGGTGATTGATGACAAACCAGTTAAGTTTTTAACGGGAGTAAAATAATGGAAGTGTAAGTACTGAATGTGAAGACATTGGTTACAAGATATTGAGGAACTCCCCCTGAAGATGTGCATATGAAGAATTTGCTTTTGATTGCAAATGCACATGGCAGGTTGAAATTGCGGAGATCTCCCCCTATATCTTGGAATCCAATCATGCATGATCATAAGATATTGAAGAATTTGAATGCATGATGAAAATTGGTGTCTGACGAAATGTAGCATGCATGCACACTTAATATTTAGGAATCAGAGCATAAGCATACATGCAGATAAACCATCACAGAAGAGAGTCAGACCACCAACAGTTTAAGTTACAACTCTTCAAAGATCAAATCGAATGTACGCAAGAGTTGCATGACTTCGCAAAATAAACCACCCCATAGTTTATATGACCCGCTTGAAGACTTAACACTCAAATTTCTCCCCCTTTGTCATCACATGACCAAAAGGAGACGAAACTGAGGACTAACGCGCCCTGAAGAATGAGATCATGAAGCCGTCGAGGGAGCGCCAGCCTTGTCGTCGGGGTTGCGGGTTGAAGAAGGACCTGCAGCAGTGTCTTCAATGTCTTCATTTTCATCAGTAGCACGTGAAGAAGACATAGAGCTTGGAACCATCGGAGGAACTTGAACCTTCTTGAACTTCTTCTTGGGCGGATTGTCCCAATCAAAGTTCATTTGGAATTCCATTTCTTCAAGTTCATCAGGGGTTTTTAGATGTGAAAGAATGGCCCAACTTTGGTCGAAGATCTCATGTAGATAATAGTGATTTTTGCGCACAAAGTTTTGCGTCACAGTCATATTGCCCAAAATGGCATGGAGCTGACGCTTAACCCAATTGTGGTTTTTGTCAACTTTCTGATGAAGACTTATGAGCAGCTCACGATCAGTCATCACTCGAGGAGCTTCACCTTGAGGGGTTTGCTGAGTTGCATTTGCGTCATTGTCATGGCTTGAAGATTCATAACCAGTGGACTGTGAGACAGGTTGACGAAATTGGCCATCAAGGGGACGAACTCCTTCATCAATAACAGCTTTCCCTTTGCCAGGAACTGAAGCAATTATGCTTTGAAGAATTTCAACATCTGGCAGAAAACTGAGATGATTTTGACTGTCAGCTTTGTAGTTGATTGATGATCTTGTGCGGATGAATCTCATGAGCCAGGGAGCATAAGGCTTCAAGTCAAATGGAGATTGTGCGACAGTGGCCAAAGTCCTCATGAAGAAATCATGCACATTGATAGGAATACCATGGACGATATTGAATAGCAAGTTCTTCATGATTCCCACAACTTCTTCAGTTTCAGAATTGTGGCCTTTGATGGGACTGAGGGTTTTGGTCAGAATGCGATATACTGTCCTTGGCACGAATAGCAAATCCTTCACTAAGAAGGTGGTTCTCTGAGGTTCTCCTTGAGCCAAAGGCTTCATCAGCACTTGCATCAGATAATTTGGCAATTCAAGTTCTTCATAGATCTTTCTGGCGTCAACTGAGGGCAAATCAACAGGAAGAGCTCGGAGCAATTCATCAGCAGGAGCCTTGTAGTGTGTGTTCTCACTCATCCAGTCGAGAGCCCATGAGTGAATGTCATCAACATTGCCAGATAGATGCAAGGTGGCATAAAACTGAAGAATGAGTTATTCATTCCAATCACATACATCTGTGACGAAACTGAGTAGACCGACATCGTGAAGAACAGCCAGAACAGGCCGAAAGCACGGTAATGATTCCATATCCACGTGAGGAATATGACGATGCGGGAACACCTTGTTCTTATCAATCAGCAGTGAGGAATAGAAGTTCATCTGAGCAGTTGTCCAAATTCTCTGACGCCTGATTTTTGTAGAGTCATACGGGGACTCGCCTATGAAGAAATTCTTCTCTTGAAAGAAGGCGGCATTGTCGAATTTTGGCCTTTTGACACTTTTGCCAACCTTGGGCATTGAGGGCACTGGCTGAAGATTTACCTTCTTTGGCCTCACATCGAAGATGGGCCTCAAAGAGCCCGTTGAGTCATTGGGATCCGTGATGGCCAAAGACTTTGCAACTTCCTCAGCTGTTGCTTCCGGTACAGTTTCTGAATCGGCTGAGGGAGCTGGATCTTCTTGCTGGTGGGGTCGTGGTGCAATGTCATCAGTGACCATTGATTGCACAATTTCTTAAGCTGATGCAGCTGGAATTTCTTCATCAATGATTTGAAGGGTGTAGGGGAACGCAGCAGAAAACAAAAAATTCCGACCTACGCACCAGCCCAGGACCACTATGGAGACTGCATACAAGGTTTGATCTTTTTCGTTACCGACTCGTAGCGCAGCGGAAGTAGAGTCGATGACGATCGGCGGTGCAGATCCCCGCAGCTAGGATTTACAACCTCCCAACCGCGAGGATGTACTCCCTCGTCAGCTCACCAGACGAATCTCCGGGCAGCCCTTCGGGAGGCCTCGGGACAATCCCTCAGATAGTCCCACCGGACGGATCCTCGGACAGCCCTTCGGGAGGCCTCTGGACAGTCCTTCGGATAGTCCCACCGGACGGATCCTCGGACAGCCCTCCGGGAGGCCTCACGGACTAAGACTGAAACTACGATCTCTCTACAGAGTTGCACACATACGGTGTCATCTATCCGGCAGGGCTTCGCCGTCCAGAACTAGTTCCCACCGGAACCCAGACAACCTTTCGGCTCTACGAAACTATATCACGGGGAGGGAGAGAAGAAGCCAGATAATTGCATGGCATGTGTATGTGAGAGAATTTCTGATTTTGGAGAGCCCTCTCCACCTCTATTTATAGGAGGAGCAAGGGGTAGAGGCAAGGGGTAAAAAAGACCAAAAGGGGCTCAAGATCTTTTCACCCAAATGCCACATAAGGGTGTGTGTAGAACATATCCACCATGAGGTGGAAGGAAACCCCAAGGGGGCCCCCCAACACCACCATGGACGAAATTTGGTGCTGCCCCCTTTGGGGGGGGGGCACCACCTTTCACACACCTTTCTCTCTCACCAAAAGTGATTTTCTTCTAAAAGAAAAAACCCATTTGGAAACCAACCCATAAAGCACTTTCACTATTCACGAAGACGTTTTTTTCGCGACCATTTGAACCAAAAATATTTATGTAGGCCTAGAACATTTCCAGTACCCACTAAAATAATTCTGGACGCGTTCCGAAACATTTCCGGATCAATGATTTTCTTCAGCGAAAAGCAAACAAAGCGGTTCCGGCATCTCCGGAACATTTTCGGTTTTTTTCTCCGAAAAATCCCAGAAGTTCCCAAACCAATTCTGGCACCCTCCAAGAATTTCCAGGTGTGTGCCGAAACCATTTTGACTTAATGGTATACCCTGAAACAACTTTTCAGTTTTACCGAAACTATTCCGGTGCTCTCTCTCCGGAACTTTTCCGCTGTCTCCGAAACTTTTTCGGTGACTTTCTCTCAGACTCCCTGTCTAGTATTCAGCAGATAGATGACCCTTAAGCGTGTGACCCTATAGGTTCGGTGAAGTATAGACATGACCGGAACACTTTCCGATCAATGATCAACATCGGAGCCGTGGACACCCATATTGACCCCTATACCCACACGAATGAATATTCGAGTGAACCTCCAGTTGCCGTGTGCTATTCCTGTTGCTTCGCGATATGTTACAAATACCCGAGGTGAGAATCATCGGCATCCCCGTGGATCAACACTTGTCCACAATGCCAGTTACCTCGTTACCGGTTTTGTTCTCTTTTCTCGTTCCCGTGTTCCGGCATCCCTGTGATCAAATCACATTGTGTCTGGCCAGACGATGATGGATACCGTAACACCGAGAGGGCCCAGAGATATCTCTCCATCGTCGGAGGAGAAAATCCCAATCTCGAGCTATCAAGTTACTTGACATACTTTCCCATGAACCCGTAAGCCGCTGTAATAGCCACCCATTTACGGATGACGTTTAACAAACCCCAAAGTTCATGAAGCAAGCATGAAGAAACTCGATACTCTCATGGTCTAAGGAATTATGCAAACATTAACTTTCTCTGTGTTATTAACCATTAACTTGTGACGAATGTATCTCATAGCATAACATCAATCGGGTCGATTCAACACAAGTGTTCTCCTAACATTGTGCCCTCAAAGTTGCCAGCATAGGCCTGCCCATGATCAGGAAAACAGAACCATCATGCAACACTTGAGCTAGTCTTAGAGGCCAGACTAGGAATACATTTTACCGTTTATTATTCCACACGTGCATATGAGTTTTCCTCCGAGCCTCGTGGTTATTGTAGACTCGAGAATCATAGCAGTTATAGCATGGAACATAAACATAATTATGAATATGGGGATAAATAATAACATTTATTATTGCCTCTAGGGCATATCTCCTACAGACTCCCACTTGCACTAGAGTCAATAATCTAGTCAATGCTAAAACACTTTACACCTATGGCATACCGGTGTAAAATATGCTTTACTTGTGGTATAGCCTGATGTCCAACGGATCTGACAACTTCAGTTCCGTGTGTATCTCTGCATATCCTGGCGTTTTCATGCTTTCACAAAATTCATATTTTGTGTGGACTTGGCTTCGTATGTATGTAAATCACTGGTCAAACCCTGATTCCTCAAACTGAGCTATGGAGCAACTATCTTTAATAGTGTTCCATTGACCAAAGCCATCTTGGAACCATACTAAGTTCATGAACGAACTGTATGATTCAACATCTTCCATGTCGCTTTGAAAGCGGCAACATACTTAGCCTTTGTTATAGAATTCGCCACAGTAACCTGTTTGGAACAATTTCCAAACACTGTGCCACCATATCGTGTATTACACAAAACCCTTAACTTAAATCAAAAATCGCATGGAGCATTGATGAAGACTGTATCGATGTAATTACTTACAACGAGCACTTCATAATCTCTGCTTGCGAGAAAACATGTCATCAGTGCTACTTTAGTACTTAATGACATTTTTCACTGTTGTCCCATGATTAGTACTTTGATCACTTTGGTATCTATACTCGCAACAGCTTTGGGAGTATCGGACATATCTGGTTGTTTTACATACCATGGAATACATGATTAATCCAAACACAAGAGTGTGTGGAATCTCCATCATGTATTTTACTCATCAGTGTTTTGGGACACCGAGTCTTGCAAAACTCTTTCCATGTGACTTCGGCAAGAATCACTCCTTGGCGTTTTAATGCTAAAATGTTTTAGCATCTTGTCAATATGTATTTTTGGCTTTAGCCTATTAGGCAATTCTATCTCGTAGATAAATATGCCTAATATCAAGGCTATTTAGCCCAAGCACTTCATCGAAAAACTATTTTCAATGAAGTCCTAATTCGTGTCAAGAAATTTATATTATTTCCAATCAACAATGTGTCAAACACACAAAGTTTTTAGAAATATTATTATGCTCCCACTTAATTTCTTGTAACCACAAGCATCTTTGTTATCCATTGATGAAATCAAACTCTTTTGACTATTTCATCAAAACAAAGATTCCAACTCCATTTTGCTCTCTTCTGTCCATTGCTGGAACTCTGAAGTTTGCATATTAACTAGCATCCTCTGGATTGACAAAATACTTCAGACTGTATCACATGCAAGTCCTAGGTTGCATTTCCATCACATGGAAATCCTTTTGGTATCCATGTATCATATCTCAAGATTGAAATATGTATTAATTGTTAGTTTAACCCGATCTGATTTTAAGCATCGCTACGGTGAGACAACATCATCGTAGTCAACTCTTTGAACTTGTTATTGCAACAAGTCGAGCTTTATGGATAAAAGATTTTATCCACATCAGTTTATAGTTCCATTAATGCTCGATAGACTCCAAGTCTTCCGAAGGGTTTATCAAGATAAAATCTTGAATCATTTATATGGAAACTATCTCGGATTATATTGGCATTTAGCCAATTCCGGAGTCAGGGCCCATCAACGCTTCCTTGTGTATCGTAGGTATACTGTTGTCTAACAACAATATCTTGCTTGTGCACCTGAGAGGTTTGCACGAGTTTTGCCTACGTGGTTCAGTTGCAAGTTCGACCGAAGTCCATACATCTCATGTAGAGGCTTCCGTATCAGTCGCAGTAGGAAACTCGGGAATTACTTCCAAGGTTTCTTTCCTTTGATCTGATGACGAAGATACTGTTATCTCGTCGAGTTGCACTGTTCTCCCACTCACCTTTCTGCAAGAACCATTCTCTTTAAAAGCATACCGTTCTTGGTGGCAAACCTTTTTGCCTCGGTATAGTGGTGGAGGAATTCCCAATTACTTGGGATAACCTACAAAGTAGTAGTTGTCAGATTTGGAATAGGTTTGTAAATATTTTACACAAGCCCCATATTCCAAATGTTAAGAAAAGATAAAGCATGGTTGGGCGTACCATACCATGGCGTCATTTCAACAGACCTGATGGCGCTCTTTTTAGTGTAAAAGCCGCAGTCTCTAAAGCATTACCTTTAAAAGGGATAATGGCAAATTGATTTATGTCATCTTTGATCTTACCATGTCACAAATGGTTTGAATACATCTTCACGGACGTACCACTCACAGTGGAGTTCCGGGAGGTGTAAGTTATGAAACCTTTTTCACAACTCATCAGACATTCGCTAAGCTTGTAACTCAAATATTCCTTTCCGCAATCAAATTGCAGAAACATAATTTTCTTGTTACAATAATTTCTACTTCATATTGAAAACCTTATGAATGATTTCAAAAGATCCAGACTTACGTCTCATCAAGTAAATATTCATATATCTACTTGAGTCATTTCTGAAGATAGATAAATCCACTGCTAGCAACAACATTTATCGGACTACATACATCAAAATGTATGATCACCAATAAGTTCGTTGCTCGTTCCTTATGGCCTGTGAACGGTATTTCAGTCACTTCACTTTTTGGAGGAAAGTTGCAAGTGTCAGATGATTCATAATCAAATGACTTCAAAATCCATCATAATGGAATTTCTCCATGCGGGTTTCTCCAATGTGACCAAATGCAGTGCCACACATATGTGGTATTCTTTTAGTCTTGCGACATTTAGCGTCAGTGTTATGGATGTATCATATTACCATCAATATTCATAACATACATCCCATTCATGATGGAAGTATGGCCCTTATGTTATTCATAACACTGAACAACAATTGTTCTTTTATGAATAACCCTTTTGCAACAAACATTATGCAATGGGCTAGAGTGTGTAAAAACTCTAAAATGAATTATGAAAGTAAATTCGGAGGTAATATATTATTATCAATATTCATAACATACATCCCATCCATGATGCAAGCATGGCCCTTATGTTATTCATAACACCGAACATCAAAAGTTCACTTATGAACAACCTTCTTGCAAGATACTTTATGCAATGGGCTAGAGTGTATAAAAACTCTAAAATGAATTTATGAAAATAAATACATAGGTAATGTACCGAGTATAGCAACTTTTACTATGTTCTCAGCGCATATCTAAACCTCACTCTGGCAAGTCTTTTAGGCCGTAGTAGTTCTTGCATCGAGTCGCAGCAGAATGCAATCGAGCGGGTATCTTTGTGATCAACTCACAATACCCAAGAATTAGTGACTAACAATTTAATCACAATTCCCAAGAACTATTTCTTTGACCAGCCTTCTATACATCAATAACTTGTATGACTTTCATACATGAGCTGGACATTCCAGTCTTCTCTCTTTTGTCTTTATACTTCTAACAGTTTAACTCTCAGTATTTCTCCTACTCTCAGAAGAAGCACTCAACTAAAGAGTGGCGTTAGCCCCGGACTTCCTAGGTGTGTAAGTCACACTAACACCCTTTGGACATTTCCTTTCTCTTTAAGTTGTTGTTTTATTCACCTTTCATCATATGACAGGCGTTCTTCTGGATCCCTCTGTTATTAGTTAAATGCATAGTAAACACTTTTACTAATAGTTTGCAAAACAAACATTGCTTTGGATATCACATATCTTTTAGCCTTTGTTTGTGTCTGAAAATGATTTTCAGTTCCATGAATATCACATAGCTATCCCAAACTTTTGAAGTTCGGGTCTCATGGAAGCAAATATATTGCACTTGACCGTAACGGAATTCTA
Organism: Elymus sibiricus; assembly: GCA_039707655.1. Lineage (NCBI taxonomy): Eukaryota > Viridiplantae > Streptophyta > Magnoliopsida > Poales > Poaceae > Elymus > Elymus sibiricus. The sequence continues at coordinate 172,585,732 of CM077676.1, forward strand.
GCTTTTGGATCGAAGGACGAGAGTCACATTATCCATAGCATTAGCGGGAGAATACCAAAAGCACGCGATAGGACAAAATCCTTCTCGGCACTTTTGAGGACAATCCTCACATTACGTTACCAACCGTAAAGTTTTAACCAGATATTCAACAGCTTATTCAATTTTAACAGGGAAGGTGGAAACACGAGCCATTATTCTACAACTATTATGCAAATTTTCACTTAGACAAAGTCCATAATTAATTGCACTAAGAATTAAAGAAGTTTAATTCTAAAGTGCGCTCCCACTCAAATCAATATCTCTCAAAATTGATTTTGAGTGATTCAAGACCCGCATTTCAATTCAATGCCACGGTTCGAGATGAACTCAAATGGCGCGAACTTCAATCGGTAGGCAAACTTGCCGATCACATCTCTATGTGATTCTTGTTCATCTTTCGATGCGTGTGTTCCGAGCTCAGGACTGTCCTGCCTGAACATCAAGACAACCAAGTGATCTCGCTGCGAGGTCTCAACTCACCCGCCTCACACTTCTCTAATCGTTCGCACCCATGGAGATCATGTGATACCCCGAAGAGATAGGTGCCGTGACGGTGCTACACTTGGGAGAACACTAACTACTTGATATTTTTGTGAGAGATCACCCTAATAAAAGCGACTACCGCGCAATCAAGAAGGGTGCATCATAAGGGATAAACATCTCAGGCAATTCATAATAGCATGATATGGTATAGCCCTTTCTGACGGAGAAGTCTTGTATTTCTTCGTCTTCGGCATTCGCGTCGGTGTTCACCTTCGCGAAGTTTGCCACCACCTTGTCGATGCACCAGATAATATTGCTATCTCTATAGCTAATAAAATAAGTGCATTACTAAAGGTTGACACGCAGGTCATTAAAGTGACAATCATATGGCTCCAGCCATCATGCCGAATCATGACACGTAGGTCACGTTAATTTACATCATATAGTCATCTCATACATAATCAAATTAATATGAGCACTGCTATACCACATCATATGCACATGCAAACCATCCTGCAAAACCAAGTTAGACGCCTCTAATCGGTTTATGCAAAATTTTATTTTTCGTGGCTTCTAAGGTTTCGAAGCAAACCGAAGCTACCAACGTCCATCATCAAGTATGATAATTCAAGTCGCTAGATTAACTTTGCGGGGTGTATGAAACATGAGATAATAAAATCCTGAGCCCCATACTGAACTTCGTCATACGCGTGACCCCTGTGCAGATCATATCTGCATTGCCCTTTCGTCTGCGAAATTTCATCTTTCTTTTTAACTATGGTGGAATTCAATGAACTGTTAGCACTTCGTTGATCAATCAGGATCGCGGATTGCCAGAACTTTGAAACTCCACCATGCTGTTATCAAGATCAGAAATATGCAAATTCCAGGGAAGCAACAAGAAAATCGGGTAACAGATTTCATTTGCTACCCGCACAAATAATTTTCAGTAATAGAACTCATCTACTACAAATTATATTGTGCAATACCCATACATCTCTATGTATTCTAGATCGTAACCTGCATCTACGCATAGCACGGCTCATGATGCCACTGTAGGGAAACACAGCAGAAAACAAAAAATTTACGACCTAAGCACCAGCCCAGGACCACTATGGAGACTGCATACAAGGTTTGATCTTTTTCGTTACCGACTCGTAGCGCAGCGGAAGTAGAGTCAATGACGATCGGCGGTGCAGATTCCCGCAACTAGGATTTACAACCTCCCAACCGCGAGGATGTACTCCCTCGTCAGTTCACCAGACGGATCTCCGGGCAGCCCTTCGGGAGGCCTCGGAACAGTCCCTCGGATAGTCCCACCGGACGGATCCTCGGACAGCCCTTCGGGAGGCCTCTGGACAGTCCTTCGGATAGTCCCACCGGACGGATCCTCGGACAGCCCTCCAGGAGGCCTCACGGACTAAGACCGAAACTACGATCTCTCTACAGAGTTGCACACATACGGTGTCATCTATCCAGCAGGGCTTCGCCATCCAGAACTAGTTCCCACCGGAACCCAGACAACCTTTCGGCTCTACGAAACTATTTCGCGGGGAGGGAGAGAAGAAGCCAGATAATTGCATGGCATGTGTATGTGAGAGAATTTCTGATTTTGGAGAGCCCTCTCCACCTCTATTTATAGGAGGAGCAAGGGGTAGAGGCAAGGGGTAAAAAAGATCAAAAGGGGCTCAAGATCTTTTCACCCAAATGCCACATAAGGGTGTGTGTAGAACATATCCACCATGAGGTGGAAGGAAACCCCAAGGGGGCCCCCCAACACCACCATGGACGAAATTTGGTGCTGCCCCCTTTGGGGGGGGCACCACCTTTCACACACCTTTCTCTCTCACCAAAAGTGATTTTCTTCTAGAAGAAAAAACCCATTTGGAAACCAACCCATAAAGCACTTTCACTATTCACGAAGACATTTTTTTCGCGACCGTTTGAACCGAAAATATTTATGTAGGTCTATAACATTTCTAGTACCCGCTAAAATAATTCTGGACGCGTTCCGAAACATTTCCGGATCAATGATTTTCTTCAGCGAAAAGCAAACAAAGCGGTTCCGGCATCTCCGGAACATTTCCGGTTTTTTCCTCTAAAAAATCCCAGAAGTTCCCAGACCAATTCTGGCACCCTCCAAGAATTTCCAGGTGTGTGCCGAAACCATTTTGACTTAATGGTATACCCTGAAACAACTTTTCAGTTTTACCGAAACTATTCCGGTGCTCTCTCTCCGGAACTTTTCCGCTGTCTCCGAAACTTTTCCGGTGACTTTCTCTCAGACTCCCTGTCTAGTATTCAGCAGATAGATGACCCTTAAGCATGTGACCCTATAGGTTCGGTGAAGTATAGACATGACCGGAACACTTTCCGATCAATGATCAACATCGGAGCCGTGGACACCCATATTGACCCCTATACCCACACGAATGAATATTCGTGTGAACCTCCAGTTGCCGTGTGCTATTCCTGTTGCTTCACGATATGTTACAAATACCCGAGGTGAGAATCATCGGCATCCCGTGGATCAACACTTGTCCACAATGCCAGTTACCTCGTTACCGGTTTTGTTCTCTTTTCTCGTTCCCGTGTTCCGGCATCCCTGTGATCAAATCACATTGTGTCTGGCCAGACGATGATGGATACCGTAACACCGAGAGGGCCCAGAGATATCTCTCCATCGTCGGAGGAGCAAATCCCAATCTCGAGCTATCAAGTTACTTGACATACTTTCCCATGAACCCGTAAGCCGCCGTAATAGCCACCCATTTACGGATGACGTTTAACAAACCCCAAAGTTCATGAAGCAAGCATGAAGAAACTCGATACTCTCATGGTCTAAGGAATTATGCAAACATTAACTTTTTCTGTGTTATTAACCATTAACTTGTGACGAATGTATCTCATAGCATAACATCAATCGGGTCGATTCAACACAAGTGTTCTCCTAACATTGTGCCCTCAAAGTTGCCAGCATAGGCCTGCCCATGATCAGGAAAACAGAACCATCATGCAACACTTGAGCTAGTCTTAGAGGCCAGACTAGGAATACATTTTACCGTTTATTATTCCACATGTGCATATGAGTTTTCCTCCGAGCCTCGTGGTTATTATAGACTCGAGAATCATAGCAGTTATAGCATGGAACATAAACATAATTATGAACATGGGGATAAATAATAACATTTATTATTGCCTCTAGGGCATATCTCCTACAAAGGGATGGCTGGTGACCTTCAGAACCAGTTTGAATTTCCTCGGTAACAGCAGGTGACTGAGGTACTTGCGTGAGCGGCGTGGTGAGGGGTGAGTTCGGATGAGCGACATCCCAGAAGTCATCATGTATCACTAGGGTAGTGGAACCTGCATCCACGTCCTCATCAGTTTCTTCATCAGTCACTTGGACTGGAGGCGATGATACCTGGTGTAAAGAAGCATCTGCTTCAATCTCAATTTCTTCATCCACTTGCTCTGTGGAAGTAGCAGAGTGCGTATCAGTATCGTCTTTAGGTGGGATAACATAATCCACACCGAAGGGAACAATCTGTAACTCTTCCAGGTTTCTTGTTGGGGGTGCTGACGAGATTGGGATAGCATCAATTGGCTCAGTTGAAGACATTGGAGCCGACTTCAACTTCTTCACAGTTTCTGCAGTAGGAGGTGCTGATGCTTTTCTCTTCTCGGCTGCCTTGGCCTTCTTCACTTCTGATGCAGAAGGGAAGGTGATAAGCTTCATAGATGAGGTCGGTTCTGGCGCTGCAGCTGAGGAACTTGGTGGAACAATTTCTTCAGACGCGACCGATGCAGTCGCTCTGGCATTCTCGTCAGGTGCAGCTGATGCAGCTGCACTGGCAGTTTCTTCAGGAACAACTGATGCAGTTGCCCTGGCAAGGTCTTGAGGAGGAGGTGCTGAAGAACTGGATGGAGGTGCTTGGCCAAACCTCGCAGCGTCCCTTCTGTTGTGGTCATCAACCACCTTGTTAGAAGTGGTGATGAATCTATCCTTTACTCCGCAGCAGTGCTCAGCTTGGCGCTCATATTCCTCAGACAGGCACTGAATCTCAGTTTGCATTGCAACTAGCTATTAAGGGGATATGGTGAGCATGCTGTCTTTGAGTTCTTTCTGTTTCCTCCTCATCTCCTTCCTCACAAGTTTAGCTTTTTCAATCTTGTGCTTCTCATTGAGTACAAAAGCAGACCAGACGTGGCTTGGTCCAGGCGGCAGATTCAAATCGTCAAGTGGTGTATTAGGATTTTGGCACCAAATATCGATGAAATCAAGAATGGTCTGAGGACTCAGAAATGAGGGCACTGTGGTGTTCTTGGCACGAGCGGCCTCCTCCATTCTTCTCTGAACATATTCTGCTAATTCATCTTCATCATCCATGCCCTGTTCATCAGCCTGAGGCACTACGGCCTTGCTCTTGGGGCTGGGCCTTGTACCACAGCCTGATGTTGCCTTTTTCTTCAGCATCGGCGTGTTTGAGGATATATGCCCAGATGCTGAGGCACTTGATGCAGCAATTGTGGCTGTTTGAAAGCCTTCAGTGCGCTGGCATGAAGCTAGCACGACTGGCGTTGAAGCTCTTGCAGCAGCCATTGACGAACTTGTGGCTGGTGGAGGTGCTGACGAAGTTGGAGCTGTAGGAGCCTTAGGCGTTGAAGCCTTTGATGATGACGGCTTGGGCTCTGAGAGTTTTGATGAAGATTTTGGCCGTGAGGGCTCTTCAGTCGATGGTTTAGGCTTTTGAGCCGGCTTATTTTTCATAGCTTTCTTGGGCGCTCCGCCACTTGAGCCTGCACCCGCTTCTTGTGAAGCCTTTGTGGCCCTGTTGAATTCTTCAACAGCCTTTTGAGCCTGTTTCTGTAGTTTGGCCTAACGCTTGGCCCATTCTTTGAGGAATTCTTCACCCCTTCTAATGCTCGTGAGATTAGCTGTTTGACCAAGAGCCAACTGTGGTCTTTTGCACGGAGGCTTTATAGCAAAATCCTTCATGTACTTGGAGGTGACGAAACTGTAGCTCCTCCACAGATAAGTCCGGTACCTCTTGATCTTTTGCATGCGCGTTTTGCGCTGCTCCTTGGTTTCCTTTCCATGAGTTTCTTCATCGGGTGTGCAATATCCTGAGTAAATATCCTCAGGTATCTCAAAAGCAGTTTATTCCTCCTTCCTCTTGCCTCCCTTCTGAGGCTTTCTGCCATCTGCCATTTTCTTCAACTGTGGGTTTTGAACTTTTGATGTTTCTGAAGAAGTCTGGAGATTTTCCTCAAGCAATGCTGCAAATGAATTAATTTGATGAGAACCAAGAGATTCGTCTGCAGACATGGGTACCCATGAATAGAGTATAGTTGCGAGGAAATTGGGAAGAGTCACATGCGTTCTCAGAGATTTTCAAAATTAAAACCAGTTGAGGAATATGACCCTTGTCGTCTTGAAGAAATTCACTAAGTGTTCTTGGCTTAGATTCCAGGGCTGTACAGATTGAAGCAATTTGCACAACTGAGGAATCTATGAATTAAGAATAACTTAGGTGAAATAACCAAGACTGGCCAGAAGGAAGTGCTGAAGATTTGGAAAGAAGTAGTAAAAACAGCACTTGAAGAATTTGAGGCAGTAAAAAGATCAAATTTGGGCAGTAAAAATAAATTTTAATTTACCCCAAGGATGAACTCGATGAACTGGACGACGAGGTGATGGAAATCGTCAGCTTAGATCTTTCGTGCCCTAACTTGGCGACGGAAGACAGCTATGGTGGCGGCGGAGGTGAAGAAATCCGCGGTCGGCGCGAGTACGATGACGAAGAAGTCGAGGCAGTGAAGCTCTTCCTCTCCTGTGACGCTGAATTCCAGCGGCGGCGCTAGGGTTTGAGAGCGACAGGGGCGCGAGAGTGAAATGAGTTAGGGTTGACGAGGTCAAGCGTTTATATAGGCACGGTGAAAACTGAGTGGTCCGAAGTTTTTGGACGGATAAGCCCCTGGTGTTTCGCATCTGAGTGACACGCGTCACACATGCATTTTGAGTGCGCTTATCCACGCGTCGAAGGCGCGGGATGAGGTTACTGTGGCAATCGCCAAAAATTGATTAGAATATTTTCAAAATGTGTTCGCAATTTCTTCAGCTGACAAGGACACAGTGAAGACTTTGAACAGTGTCAATTAGAACGCATATGAAGACATTGAGAACAGAGTGATTTGAGTTTAGCATAGAGGGGAGCGGGTCCGATCACATCCACATAGATGACGAAAAACATTGTTTGAAGAATTAGCTATATGTGGATGCTGTTGAGGACATGAAACACTCATATATATATATATAGAACCTCCTCAAGAAATGAAGAATAAGCACAAATGACGAATTTGAAAAGTTTTGACGAAATTGTAAATGACAAAGAAAATCTCAAATCCATGCAAGTCAAAAGTGGGTGGTGGCGTTACCCACCGTATAAGAACTATGATGATTTCAGACACCGCGTACAATTATCGTAGGGTTCTGAGAATCAAGTTCTTCATTAATTTCTTCACACTTAGAGGGTTAGTTTTCATTGATTGAAGAAAAACGTTACTTTGTGTGTTGTGCATCAAAGTCATCAAGAATGCATAAGCATTAGGATGTGTGTCCTTTTCAAAGGACATTTGAAGATTCTAGGATGTTTAGCTCACACCGCAACATGCAAAACCTTCTCTCATCCAAGGGCTTAGTGAAGATATCGGCAAGCTGGTCTTCTGTCTTCACGTGGTGGACAACGATGTCTCCCTTCAGCACATGATCACGAAGAAAGTGGTGACGAATCTCAATGTGCTTCATCCTTGAGTGTTGCACAGGATTGTGGGCGATCTTGATGGCGCTCTCATTGTCACAGTAGAGTGACACTTTCTTCACGTTGATGCCATAGTCCTTGAGGGTTTGCTTCATCCATAGTAACTGAGAGCAGCAGGCGCCAGCAGCAATGTACTCAGCCTCGGCAGTGGAAAGTGAGACGCAGTTCTGCTTCTTCGAGGACCAACATACAAGAGATCGTCCGAGGAAATGGCATGTGCCTGATGTTGACTTGCGATCCACACGATCTCCAGCATAATTAGAATCGGAATATCCAGCAAGATCAAGTGATGAGCCCTTGGGATACCATAATCCAAGCGTTGGTGTGTGAGCTAAATATCGAAGAATTCGTTTCACAGCCTGGTAGTGTGATTCCTTCGGTGACGCTTGAAAGCGGGCACACATGCAAACGCTAAGCATAATATCTGGCCTAGATGCACATAGGTAAAGGCGCGAACCAATGATGAAGCGATATACCTTCTGATCAAAATCTTTACCATTTTCGTCAGTGTTAAGTTGGCCATTTGTTGGCATTGGTATCTTGAGGCCTTTGCAATCTTGCATGCCGAACTTCTTCAGGCAGTCTTTGAGATATTTCTCCTGAGATATGAAGATGCCATTGGGTTGTTGACGAATTTGAAGTCCGAGGAAGAATTTCAACTCCCCCATCATAGACATCTGATATTCTTCTTGCATCATATGTGCAAATTCGTCACTGTATTTCTTGTTAGTGGAACCAAAGATAATATCATCAACATATATTTGGCATATGAACAGTTCACCATCATAAGATTTTGTGAAAAGAGTAGGGTCAAGTGAACCGGGCTTGAACCCCTTTTTCTTCAGGAACTCCTTCAGTGTATCATACCAAGCCCTCGGGGCTTGCTTGAGGCCATAGAGAGCCTTGTTGAGTCTGAAGACTTTGTCAGGATGCTTTGGGTCCTCAAAACCTGGTGGTTGAGCAACATATACTTCTTCCTCAAGCTTACCATTGAGGAATGCACTTTTCACATCCATTTGATATAAGAGGATATCATGATGGTTAGCATATGCAAGCAATATACAAATGGCTTCAAGCCTAGCAATAGGTGCAAATGTTTCATCGAAATCAATACCCTCAACCTGTGTGTAGCCTTGAGCTACAAGACGGGCCTTATTCCTCACCACTTGGCCATTTTCGTCTTGTTTGTTGCGGTAGATCCACTTAGTGCCGATGATATTGTGCTTGCGTGGATCAGGACGCTTGACAAGCTCCCACACATTGTTGAGCTCGAACTGATGCAATTCATCTTGCATTGCTTGAATCCATTTAGGTTCCAGAAAGGCTTCGTCAACTTTGGTGGGCTCTGAAATAGAGACAAACGCGTAATGCCCACAAAAGTTAGCTAAATGTGAAGCTCTTGAGCGAGTGAGGGGACCAGGTGCATTGATGTTGCCAAGGATCTTCTCGATCTGCACTTCATTTGCCACTCGTGGATGTGCTGGACGAGGGCCTTGATGTTGTTGTTGCCGTGCAAAATCCTCAGCATCATTTTCATCAGGATGTTCATTTTCTTCACGACGAGGAACAACCACTTCTTCATCAACAGCTATTTCTTCACTGGGCATTATTTCACCAGTGCCCATAAGCTTGATAGATTCCTTAGGATGCATTTCATCTAGTACAGGAGGCAGGTGCTCTCTTTGCGAGCCGTTAGTTTCATCGAACCGCACATCTACAGTTTCAACAACCTTGTGATGAAAGGAGTTGAAGACTCTGTAGGTGTGCGAGTCCTTTCCGTAACCAAGCATAAAACTTTCATGTGCTTTCGGTGCACATTTAGAACTGTGATGAGGATCTCTAATCCAACATTTAGCACCGAAGACTTTGAAATAACTCACATTGGGTTTCTTGTCAGTGAGGAGCTCATATGAGGTCTTCTTGAGGAACTTGTGAAGATATACCCGGTTGATGATGTGACATGCAATGTCAATTGCTTCAGGCCAGAAATGACGAGGTGTCTTGTATTCATCAAGCATAGTGCACGCCATCTCGATGAGGGTTCTGTTCTTGCGCTCCACGACTCCATTCTACTGAGGCGTGTAGGGAGCAGAGAGCTCATGAGTGATGCCAAGTTCATCAAGACAGTCGTCGAGGCCTGTGTTCTTGAACTCAGTGCCATTGTCACTTCTGATGTACTTGATCTTGTGTGACGCCCCCGGCCCGAATCGTGCACTAATCATACACGCAAATGCACACAATCAAGCCTAGGGACTCACTTGAAGATATCACAACACAACTCTACATAAATAAAAGTCATACAAGCTTTATATTACAAGCCAGGGGCCTCGAGGGCTCGAATACATAAGCTCGATGTCATACAAGCATCAGCAGAAGCATTAGATATCTGAGTACAGACATAAAGTTAAACAGATAGGCCTTTAAGAAGGCGGGGCAAAATAAAAACACCGGATCGAAAGGCGCAGGCCTCCTGCTTGGGAGCCTCCTATCTACTCCTGGTCGTCGGCGGTCTCCACGTAGTAGTAGGCTCCTCCAGAGGGGTAGTAGTAGTCGTCGACTGGGGCGGCTGACTCAGGGGCTCCATCATCTGGTCGCAGCAATCGGGTATGGGGAAAAGGGAAGCAAAGCTACCGTGAGTACTCATCCAAAGTACTCGCAAGACTTACATCAGATCTATGCTAAGTATGCATCGGTATCAAAGTGAAGGGGTTGTATCTGTGGACTATACTGCAGAATTGCCAGAATAGAGAGGAAAGCCTAGCCTATCGAAGACTAGCATCTTCAGCGTCTTGCAGCATTAGAAGAGTGTAGATTAGTAGTATATAATAGAGCAACAAGCATGTAGTAGTAAAGCCTAGAGATCCTTCCGTGACTCCCTACGAGAAAGCGATCCCGGAGCTTCCAATTAATTATCTTGTATCCAGTTCAAGTAGTAGATCGGGATACTTTACTGAGCGTCCTATTACCGTGGACACGGATATTCGAATAGATAATCTTCCCTGCAGGGGTGCACTACTGTTACCCAACACGCGCGATTAACTCTGGCCGGACACACTTTTTGGGTCATGCCCGGCCTCGACTGATCGACACACCGCAGCCCTACCTAGAGCTCAGTAGAGAGGTCCCCGTCGGTCTACATCCTAAGTGCTCAGGGGTCTTGGGCCCATCGCCCTTTGCACTCCGGGTCATTGCGAGCAGGGCGATCCAGGCACCACCTCTGTCATGGATGGCGCTGACCCGGCCCGGCCGCAATGCTGAACTGGACGTCTGATAGAGCTTTTGGCTGATACATACGGTGCAGAGGGCCCCATTAAACCATTATCCCGCGTGATGGTAGTGCGTATAGGCCAGTGGCCAACTCAGAACATATACCCAAATCCGTTAATCGCATTGGGAGCTCGCGGAACGAGCAGAGATCCACGAAACATGTGGCCCCGTCGCCCCGTCTCGTGGACTTACGGCAAGGGCTAAGAATGCCCGGCCGTGCCACGTAATTATCTCGCGGGTACCCTCATGGTCAACCCGACTGCACATCTCTCGCGGGTACCCCTCGGGGTCGACCCGACTTTATCAGGTATCTGTAGTAAAACCTAGGTAACCGTGTGTCCATAACATCAAGATGGGATCCGAGGAATCACCCTCGTTGGATTCCCACTTGATGTACCCGACAAGGTGAACCAGGAGGAATCACCCTCGATGGTATTCACACTTGCGGGGTTACTCGACAGAAGCTTCGTCGGAGGTGGAGAAAGAGGAATCACCCTCGGTAACCCACAACCGACTAGCTACGCTACAGAGGCAACATCAGGAGTGAGATAAGAGGTATCACCCTTGGCACTCGATGTTAGCTCTGCAGAGTCAAGCAACATAAGGGGGTGTGTGTGGTGATGTGCTGGTCTCAGCCCGTCGATCACATCGATCAGGGCACTGGTATCTAAGCGGGGCAACTAGGACAAGGAAGAGGGGTCATAGATGGATTACCAACCAACACTAGGCATTTAGGATATCAGGTAAAGTATCAACCGAAGTTACAATAAACAGGCTATGCAACAGAATAGGATCAATCAAAAGCAGTAGCAAATTCTAATGCAAGTAGGAGGGAGAAAGAATAGGTGATATAGGCATGCGTCACGGGGGTTTGCTTGCCTAGAAACTCTGCGGCAAAAGAGGGGTCGTCGGGGATGTAGTCGGTCTCCGGAGCTGCGTCGATCTCGATGTCTAACGGAGGAGAAGAGGGGGAAGAAACAGTAAATAAAAGTAATCAAATGCAACACAGTGCATGGCATGGCAAAATGCAGCGTTAGAGGCGACCTAATGCAATGCTACATGTTGCAGACGAAGCGGGAAAATATCTGGGATATTTTCCCGGCGTTTAGGCAGATTTCGGAATACTGAACCGGAGGGGAAGGTTCCACGTTTAGATAGATAGGAGTGATGGTCAAGCATTTGGACCACGCATTCGGATTCGTCTCATTTTTCTGATCAACTTTCATGTAGAAAGTTTTTCGATCCGAGCTACGGTTAATTTTCTATGATTTTTCAAAGATTTGAACTATTTTTTGAAATTTCTGAAATTATTTTAATTATTTAAATTCGAATTATCTAAAACAGTAGCACATGACGTCATCATGATGCCAGAGTGACGTCAGCGAGTCAACTGAGCTGGCCAGGTCAAACCTGACCAGTGGGTCCCTCATGTCATAGACACAGTGACTAAACAGTGATTAAATCTAACTAATTAAGTTAATTAACTACTGGGCCCCACATGTCAGTGACTATTTAGTTTAATTACTTTATTTATTTATTTTAAACGGTGATTAAACGGTGGGGCCCACATTTCAGTGGCAGTTGCTGCCCAGTCAGCTGAGTTGACCAAGTCAACTCGGTCAACTGGGGCCCCTGGGCCCACTGGCAGCGACCCAGGGGTTGCCAGCGTGGCTGCCACGTCGGCGGTGGCCGGCGACTCGCCGCCGGTGATGATAAAACGCGGCGGCGCATTCGGGAGGCCACTGGAAATCATGCTCTTGTGACCATTTGGCGCGCGGTTTGCGGCATTCGAATGTGCGTTCGATGCCGCATCGATCTGCGGTGGTGGCGCGGCCGAAGATGGCCTGTGGCGATGGCGGCGAGCTCGCGAGCGGCGGCTGAAATCGGGCGGAGACAGCTACGGCGATGTGGGGCACGGCAAACGACATGGGCGAGCGTGTTGGGGTCCTACGGTGGTGCTGAGCACGGCCACGGGCTCGGGTGAGCTCGACGGTGAGCGAGGCCATGACGGTGAGCAGCACGGCGGAACCGAGCTCGACCATGGCGGGCGCGGTGGGTACGGGCGCGTAGGAAGGCAGGGGAGTGAGGGGAGAGGAGGAGTAGCTCACCGGGGAGGCACACGAGGGCTCGGTGGTGGCTTAGGAGCAGCAGCGCGGCCGGAATCGGACGAGCTCGCTGGAGTCCCGAGGAAGACGACGACGGCGTGGATCTGGCGAGGAGCGCTCCCCCGCTTGCGTTCGAGGGCGAGGACGAAGTAGCGGAGCTCGGCGGAGATGAGGGACAAGGCGGCAAGGCGAGGCGAGGCGAGTGGCCGGGTGGCGCGGCAGTGCGGCGACAGCGGCGCTCGGTGGTGGTGGGGAACGGGCGAGAGAGAGGCGAGGGAGAGCGGCGAGTGGATGAGGGAGGATGGGGAGGACGAGGGGAACGTCCTTATCCCCTCGCCCAGCCGCGGGCGTCGCCGTGTCGGCCGTTCGCCGGTGCGCGCGCTCTCGGCCACGGTGACGGCGACACGCGCGAGGAGAGAGAGCGAGGAGGGAGAAGGGGGCCGGCTGGGCTGGGCCGAGTGCACTGTGCACTCAAGCCCAGTCGGTTAGGCCTCTTTAATTCTTTTTCTGTTTTTCCTTTTTTCAGAAATCTAGAAAAAGAGAATGAGATGTTCCAATGCAGTTTGTAAAATGTGAAATTGATCCACAAAAATACAATGCATTCTTCTGCACTGCCACAAAAAGTCTGGGCAATTTTTGAATCCATTTGAATTTTTCAAAAATGGAAAAGGCAATAAAGTTGCTGTTTTTGCACGGTTTTAATGCTCTAGCCCATTTTAGGAAAATAGGTGATGTTGTTTTCATTAACAGATATTAGTTAGGGAATATTTGCTAAATGATGAACATTTTTGCAGCAATTTTTGAGCAACTTCAAATTTCACTTGCAATCCAACTTTCAATTTGAAGAGGAATTTGAAACGAGATATGAAACTAATGATGATCCAACATTGCAAATCAAAGTGACTTGGCATTAACATGGTGGATCACTGTAGCTTGATACTCAGGGGTGTTACATCTTGAGACCATAATTCGTCATGGTCTAATTGGAGAATCGTCTGAAGACATCCTGAACTTCAGTCTTGTAGGAAATGATGTGCACCCAAGTGTAACGAGAGTAGTCATCAACTATGACGAATCCGTAGAGAGATGCTGCATTGGTTAGTGTAGCATAATGGGTAGGACCAAACAAATCCATATGAAGTAATTCAAAAGGACGAGTAGTGGTCATGATTGTCTTCGCCAAGTGCATGGATCTGGTCATCTTTCCAGACTCACAAGCACCACAGAGATGGTCCTTGACGAATTTGACACCCTCGACGCCAATGATATGCTTCTTCTTGACGAGATTGCTCAAATTCCTCATCCCAGCATGTCCAAGTCGTCGATGCCATAGCCAGCATTCCGAAGCTTTTGCCTTTAGACATGTTGCAGGCCGAGGACCTGTGGAGAAATCTACAATGTACAAGTCACCTCTCCTAAAGCCTTCGAAGACTTTGGATTTGTCAGATTCCAACAGCACAATGCATCTATATTTGCCAAAGATGACAATCATATCAAGATCACAAAGCATTGAGACAGACATGAGGTTGTATCCAAGGGACTCGACAAGCATCACCTTTTCCATGTGTCGATCCTTTGAAATGGCAACCTTACCTAGACCCAATACCTTGCTTTTTCCTTTGTCAGCGTATGTGATATGCTTCAGATGAGACGGGGTAAGGGGAGCATCAATGAGGAGATTCCTATCTCCAGTCATATGATTCGTGCAGCCACTGTCCAAGACCCATTCAGTGGCTGAAGGTGTATCATCCTGTAGAAGCATTAGTCTGACTTACAAATTCATATACTTCAAGGTGAAGAATATGATGATGATCAATTTTGTCAGACAATTTCATCAAGGAATAGTATCCAGCAGCATAAGGGATGTGTGAAATGAAACAGTCATTTCATCGTGATTAGCTTGCATCCCAACAGGCACTATGTCAGGTCTTCAGCAAATTCATCAAACATTTTGTTGTCTGAAGACCTGACCTTGCAGAAGACATTAGTTCTTCTTCTTAACCACCCACATCTGTATGGGTGGCTGAGAAGCAATGTAGGGAAGTGCATTAATGGAGAACTTAGGCATTGAAGAATATGCATTTCTCTTCACAGGAGGGTTATAGTAATTGAATGAATAAGCAGAGAAATTCTTCGATGATTTGTGAACATAGTGGTTCAAAGAATAGTGCTCATATTCATCAAATCGCTGTTTGTTTCCCTGCGAAACAAAGGCATTAGTGCGACCATAAGTGGGTCTGTGTCCATTGGACGACTTTGATCCTTGTGAAGAATTTACCCTGGGAGTTTCTTCTTCATCGGTGGTGTCATGATGACATTCACCTGAAGATTTTCCAGACGGCTTTTAGGAACCCAGATTTTCTTCACAGGTGGACCATTCCTGCAGTTAGTACCAATGAATCTGGCAAAGACTTCACCATTCTGATTCTTGAACAGTTTATAGTTGGAGTCAAATGACTCATCTGAAGAATATGAAGTATCACAAGTATAGCTAGATAAAGTGGATGGATCTATTGGAGGTCCCTTTGCAGCAACCCATGTGGTTTTGGGATACTGCTCAGGCTTCCAATACGAACCATCAGCATTGAGCTTTCTCTCAAAAGCAATACCCTCTTTCCTAGGGTTCCTGTGAAGAATTTGCTTTTTGAGCACGTCACACAGGGTTTGATGCCCTTTGAGGCTTTTGTACATGCCAGTGACATACAATTCCTTCAGCCCTGCATTTTCATCAGTATCACTGGTGGCATCCTCATATGAGGGGTTAGTTGCCACCGTAGCAGTTGAAGCAATTGCAAGTACAGAAGCATTTGAACATTCAGCTGAAGAATTTGCATTATCACATTCAAGGCATTTTAGGCATGGTGCAACAAATTCTTCCTGAGCGGTACTGATCTGTTGAGCGAGGAGTGAATTGTTTTCCTTTTGAAGATCATCATGAGACGCTCTCAGCTTCTCGAGATCTTGCTTCCTTTGAAGAAATTCATAGGACAACTTCTCATGTTCAGCTGAGAGGGACACATGACGACTTTCAAGTTCGTCATATTGAGACTTAAGCCTTCTGAAATCCTCAGACAAAGCTTGACTACGATCCATTTCCTCGTCCAACATGTCATCCCTTTTGTCTAGCAGTTTTTGAATCTTTTCCATAGCATGTTGTTGCTCAGTTGCAATTTTAGCAAGTTTCTTATAGCTCGGTTTAGATTCACACTCAGAGTCACCATCACTGGAAGTTTCAAAGTAAGCTTCTCGTGAGGTTACCTTTGCGCCTCGTGCCATGAGACAGACAATAGACAAAGTGAAGGCATCGTCTGGTTCCCGGGATCTGAGGGAATTCGCAAATTCCACAAGCCAGGGATCATCACGTCTGTATGCCCCTTCATAGACGTTGGAGATCCTGTCCCAGATGAGCGTCGCATTGCTCAGATGGGAGATGCGAGTGAACTCATCCTTGGTCAGACGAGAACAGATGATGTATTTGGCCCGAGCATCGAGTTGAGTGTATCTGCGAATGTCATCACCATTCGCCATCTTGCAGAGATCAGTCAATCCCAGTTCAGTGACAGTCCATAGTTCGCTGTCTGTGGCCAGGAGACGCTTTCGCATCATGACCTTCCAGTACGGGTAGTTTGTGCCATCGAAGATGGGGCACGCAGCGGAGACCTTGATCATTCTTGCGGTCGACATAACTAAAACTCTAGGTGGTTAAACCAAAATCACACAGAACAAGGGAGGACTTTGCTCTGATACCAATTGAAAGCGCAGGATAACTCCCAGAGGGGGGGGGGGTGAATGGGAGATTTTTAGAAATTCGTCAAACTCCGAAGACTTTGACGAAAATCAGAGTGAAGAAATAGAAACAAAATTGAAACTAAGTCTACACAGATATGGAAAGCATGCATATGAAGTATAAGCAAGTGAAGAACATGTAATCATACACACAGATAGGCATGAGGAAGATGAACTGAAGAAAATGAGATAGCATGATGAAAGTCTTCAGTTCAAATTCTCCAGAAAGGAAAGACACAAGTTCTTCAGCAGCGGAATAGTAGTAAAGTAAAGGAGTGAGGAATTTGAAACCAGTAGAGCTTGACGAAGACTCAGCAGTTTGGTAGACCAGTTCCAGTTGCTGTATCAACTGTACGTCTGGTTGAGGCGGCTGGGTTTTACCTCAGAGGACACTTAGTCCTCACCGTATTCCTCTTGAGTTAAGGTCACTTAGTCCTCACCCAATCACTCGTGGTAAGTCTTCAAGGTAGACTTCCGAAACCTTCACAGACTTGTTCACCGGCATGCCACAATTACTCTTGGGTGCTCAGAACATGACGCCTAACCGTCTGGAGGAATGACAATCCTCAAAAGTAACAAGCGTCGGATCACATAGACCAACTTCTTCAGTGATGCTCAATCACTTAGGCTCTGGTTGGGTTTTTCTCACTTGGGTTCTCACAAAGTCGTCAGAGGAAGGGTTGCTCTCAAATGACAAGTGTCAATCTCTCTCTAGAGCAGCCAACCAACTAGTGGTTGTAGGGGGCGGCTATTTATAGCCAGGAGGCAACCCGACATGAAATGTCATAAATGCCCTTCTCAGACAAGACCGTTGTCAAGATAAGGATCCACTCGACAGCTGGCACGCGGCGCAGCAACGGTTGGAAAATTGAACTCTCAATTTCGTCGGGGCACTCAATTTCCTCATGATAGGCAGATCACACTGGCGAAATCCTAACTCCTCAGCCTGACCAAATTCTTCAGAGACCAGATGAACTTCGTCACTGTCACTGTCGAATTCGTCAGCTGTTCCGGAGATTTCCAAAGGCTTCACTCGAAGCGGCTTGTGTATGTATAGGTTTGAGCATCACTTTGGAAATGTGATAAATGTTTCACCGTGACCCCCTTTAATAGTACGGTTTTTCCTATGACTTAAATAAGAAGAAAAAGAAACTATGAAAACAAAGTCTTCAAGCTTCAAAGTCTTCACATCAATTTCCTCAAAGGCCGCACCAAATTCTTCACTTGAAGAATTACATTTTTAGGGGTCGTCTTCCGTGGTTAAACCAAGTCTTCAGGGACTGTATTCTCCTGTGTACACTCACAAACACATTAGTCTCTTAACCTATTTGTCTTCAATACTCCAAAACCACTAAGGGGGCACTTGATGCACTTACAGTAAGAACTTGCATGACATCTTTTGTCCTACCCTCCCATGGCAGTGATACGTCCAATTTGCATCATGATTTCCTACTATTAATTAATATGTTTTTGATCATTATTTCACTTTATGGTACAATTCTTATGCCTTTTCTCTCTTATTTTGCAAGATTCACATGAAGAGGGAGATTGTCGGTAGCTGGAATTCTGGACCGGAAAGGGGTGAAACAGAGATAGCTATTCTGCACACCTCCAAATGACCTGAAAATTTATGGAGAATTATTTTGGAATATATAAAAAATACTGGAGAAAGAATTACCAGGAGGGGGCCCACCAGGAAGCCACAAGCCTGGGGGGCACGCCCTACCCCCTGGGTGCACCCCTTGAGCTTGTGGGGCCCCTGGCAGGCCTCTGGCCCCCTCCTTCTGCTATATGAAGCCATTTGCCCTAGAAAAAAATTAGAAGAAGGCTTTCGGGACAAAGCACCGCCGTCTCGAGGCGGAACATAGGCAGGAGCTATTTTGCTCTCCGGCGGAGCGATTCCGCCTGGGATACTTCCCTTCGGGAGGGGGAAATCGAAGCCATCGACATCACCAACGATCCTCTCATCGTGGGAGGACCAATCTTCATCAACATCTTCACCGACACCATCTCATCTTAAACCCTAGTTCATCTCTTGTATTCAATCTTTGTCTCAAAACCTCAGATTGGTACCTGTGGGTTGCTAGTAGTGTTGATTACATCTTGTAGTTGATGCTAGTTGGTTTATTTGGTGGAAGATTATATGTTTAGATCCTTAATGCTATTCAATACCCCTTTGATCTTGAACATGAATATGATTTGTGAGTAGTTAATTTTGTTCTTGTGGACATGGGAGAAGTCTTGTCATAAGTAATCATGTGAATTTGGTATTCGTTCGATATTTTGATGATATGTATGTTGTTGCTTCTTTTAGTGGTATCGTGTGAACGTCGACTACATGACACTTCACCATCTTTGGGCCTAAGGGAAGGCATTGTGGAGTAGTAATTAGATGATGGGTTGCTAGAGTGATAGAAGCTTAAACCCTAGTTTATGCGCTATTCCGTAAGGGGCTGATTTGGATCCATATGTTTCATGCTATGGCTAGGGTTATCTTAATTCTTCTTTCGTAGTTGCGGATGCTTGCGAGGGGGGGGGGTAATCATAAGTGGGAGGCTTGTTCAAGTAAGAATAGCACCCAAGCACCGGTCCACCCACATATCAAATTATCAAAGTAGCGAACACGAATCAAACAAACATGATGAAAGTGACTAGATGAAATTCCCATGTGTCCTCGAGAACACTTTGCTTATTATACGAGTTCATTCCGGCTTGTCCTTTGCTACAAAAAGGATTGGGCCACCTTGCTACATTTTATTATACTTGTTACTTGTTACGAATTATCTTGCTACCGAAACTATCTGTTATCGCTACTTTCAGTACTTGCAGAGAATACCTTGCTGAAAACCACTTGTCATTTCCTTCCGCTCCTCGTTGGGTTCGACACTCTTACTTATCAAAAGGACTATGATTGAACCCCTATACTTGTGGGTCATCAAGACTCTTTTCTGGCGCCGTTGCCGGGGAGTGAAGCACATTTGGTGAGTGGAATTTGGTAAGGAAACATTTATATTACGTGCTGAAATTTACTGTCACTTGTCACTAGGGAAAGTAATCCTTTGAGGGGTTTGTTCGGGGTATCTTCACCTCAACCGGAAGCATTGAGAGTTTCTCCTCAACCTACTAAACCTACTGAAAATATTTATTATGAAATTCCTTCGGGTATGGTAGAGAAACTGCTAGCTAATCCTTATGCAGGAGACGGAACAATGCATCCTGATATGCACTTGATATATGTGGATGAAATTTGTGGATTGTTTAAGCTTGCAGGTCTACCCAGAGATGGAGTTAAGAAGAAAGTATTCCCTTTATCTTTGGAGGGAAAGTCATTGACATGGTATAGGCTATGTGATGATACTAAAACATGGGATTGGAACCGGTTGAAGCTGGAATTTCACCAGAAATTTTATCCTATGCATTTGGTTCATCGTGATCGGAATTATATATATAATTTTTTGCCTCGTGAAGGAGAAAGTATCGCTCAAGCTTGGGGGAGGCTTAAGTATATGTTGCACACATGCCCCAATCAAGAGCTCTCAAGAGAAATAATTATTCAAAACTTTATGCTCGTCTTTCTCATAATGATCAATCCATGCTCGATACTTCTTCTGCTGGTTCCTTTATGAAGAGAACTATTGAATTCAGATGGGATCTTCTGGAAAGAATTAAACGTAACTCTGAAGATTGGGAAATCAACAAAGGTAATGAGTCAGGTATAAATCTTGAGTTTGATTGTGGTAAATCTTTTATGGAAACTGATGCTTTTCATAAGTTTAGTACTAAATATGGACTTGACTCTGAGATAGTAGCTACCTTTTGTGAATCTTTTGCTGCTCATGTTGATCTCCCTAAGGAGAAATGGTTTAAATATCATCCACCCATTGAATTAAATGAAAAACCTGTTAGTGTTAAAGAAGAAACAATTGTTTACAATGTTGATCCAGTTGTGCCTACTGCTTATATTGAGAAACCTCCTTTCCCTGTTAGGATTAAGGAACATGCTAAAGCTTCCACTGTGGTTAATAAAAGTAATATAAGAACACCTAGACCTTCTGAACAAATTAAGGTTGAGCCTAATATTGCAATGGTTAAAGATCTCTTGGTTGATGATATTGATGGGCATGTTATTTACTTTCGCGATGAGGCTGCTAGAATTGCTAAACTTGTTAGAAATGAACGAGATATGCTAGATAAGAACAAGCTCATAGTTGGCATGCTTGTTGTTTCTGTTCAGATTGGAGATCATTGCTATCATGGTTTATGTGATATGGGTGCTAGTGTGAGTGTTATTCCGTTTTCTTTATATCAAGAAGTAATGCATGATATTGTACCTGCTGAGATTGAAGATATTGATGTTACTATTAAGCTTGCAAACAGGGATACTATTGCACCACTTGGGATTGTTAGAGATGTTGAAGTCTTGTGTGGTAAAATCAAATACCCTACTGATTTCTTAGTTCCTGGTTCACAACAAGATAATTTTTGTCCCATCATATTTGGTAGACCTTTCTCGAATACCGTTAATGCTGAAATTGATTGTGTTAAAGAGAAGGTAAGAGTTAAGTTTGGTGATATATCTCATGAATTTAATTTTTCTAAGTTTAGTAGACAACATCATGATAAAGAATTATCTAATAAAGATGAAATTATTGGTCTTGCTTCTATTGCTGTGCCTCCTACTGATCCTTTAGAACAATACTTGCTAGACCATGAAAATGATATGCATTTGAATGAAAGAAATGAAATAGATGAGTTGTTCTTTAAACAAGCACCTGTCCTTAAACATAATTTGCCTGTTAAAACCCTGGGAGATCCTCTTCCACCCAAGGGTGATCCTGTGTTTGAATTAAAGCAATTACCTGATACACTTAAATATGCTTATCTTGATGAAAAGAAGATATATCCTGTTATTATTAGTGCTAACCTTTCAGAGCATGAAGAAAAGAGATTACTTAAAACTCTGAAGAAGCACCGTGCTACTATTGGATATACTCTCGATGATCTTAAGGGCATTATTCCCACTTTATGTCAGCATAAAATTCATATGGAGCCAAACGCTAAACCCGTTGTTGATCATTAAAGAAGGCTGAATCCTAAAATGAAGGATGTGGTAAGAACTGAAATATTAAAGCTTCTGGAGACAAGTATAATTTATCCCATAGTTGATAGTAGATGGGTAAGTCCTGTTCATTGTGTTCCTAAGAAAGGAGGCATTACTGTTGTTCCTAATGATAAAAATGAACTTATTCCACAAAGAATTGTAACTGGTTATAGGATGGTAATTGATTTCAGGAAATTAAATAAAGCTACTAGGAAAGATCATTACCCCTTGCCTTTTATTGATCAAATGTTAGAAAGATTATCTAAGCATACACACTTTTGCTTCCTAGATGGTTATTCTGGTTTCTCTCAAATATCTGTTTCACCTGAAGATCAAGAGAAAACCACATTTACTTGTCCTTTTGGAACTTATGCTTATCGTCGTATGCCTTTTGGTTTATGTAATGCACCTGCTACCTTTCAAAGATGTATGCCTGCTATATTCTCTGACTTTTGTGAAAAGATTGTTGAGGTTTTCATGGATGATTTCTCCATTTACGGAACTTCTTTTGATGATTGCTTGAGCAACCTTGATCGAGTTTTGCAGAGATGTGAAGAAACTAATCTTGTCTTGAATTGGGAGAAGTGCCACTTTATGGTGAATGAAGGTATAGTCCTTGGGCATAAATTTTCTGAAAGAGGTATTGAAATTGATAAAGCTAAAGTTGATGCTATTGAGAAAATGCCATGTCCTAAAGATATCAAAGGTATAAGATGTTTCCTCGGTCATGCTGGTTTCTATAGAAGGTTTATAAAAGACTTCTCTAAAATTTCTAGGCCTCTTACTAATCTCTTGCAAAACGATGTTCCATTTGTTTTTGATGATGATTGCATAGAAGCCTTTGAAATACTTAAGAAAGCCTTAATTTCTGCACCTATTGTTCAACCACCTGATTGGAACCTACCCTTTGAAATTATGTGTGATGCTAGTGATTATGCTGTTGGTGCTGTTCTAGGACAAAGAGTTGATAAGAAATTGAATGTTATTCATTGTGCTAGTAAAACTCTAGACAACGCTCAAAGAAATTATGCTACTACTGAGAAAGAATTTTTAGCAGTTGTGTTTGCATGTGATAAATTCAGATCTTACATTGTTGATTCTAAAGTTACTATTCACACTGATCATGATGCTATTAAATATCTTATGGAAAAGAAAGATGCTAAACCTAGACTTATTAGGTGGGTACTTTTGCTACAAGAATTTGATATGCATATTATTGATAGAAAGGGAGCTGAGAATCCTGTAGCAGATAATTTGTCTAGAATGGAAAATGTTCTTGATGACCCACTTCCTATTAATGATGACTTCCCTGATGTACAATTAGCTATGATAAATGCTTCTCGTAATACTCTTTGGTATGCAGACTATGCTAATTACATTGTTGCTAAATATATACCACCTAGTTTTACATACCAACAAAAGAAAAAGTTCTTCTTTGATTTAAGACATTACTTTTGGGATGACCCACATTTATATACGGAAGGAGTAGATGGTTTTATTAGACGTTGTGTACCTGAGAATGAACAGGAACAAATCCTATGGAAGTGTCACTCCAAGGCATACGGAGGACACCATGAGGGAGACAGAGCTGCACACAAGGTATTACAATCTGGTTTTTATTGGCCTACTCTTTTCAAGGGTGCACGTAAGTTTGTCTTATCTTGTGATAAATGTCAAACAATTGGTAATGTTGGTAGACGTCAGGAAATGCCTATGAATTATTCACTTGTTATTGAACCATTTGATGTTTGGGGTTTTGATTATATGGGACCTTTTCCTAAATCCAATGGGTATACTCATATTCTGGTTGCTGTTGACTACGTTACTAAGTGGGTAGGAGTTATTCCAACTAGTAGTGTTGATCACAACACTTCTATTAAAATGCTTAAAGAAGTTATATTCCCGAGGTTTGGAGTCCCCAGATATTTGATGACTGATGTGGTTCACATTTTATTCATGGTGCTTTCCGTAAATTGCTTGCTAAATATGATGTTAATCATAGAATTGCATCTCCTTATCATCCTCAGTCTAGTGGTCAAGTTGAATTAACTAATAGAGAAATAAAATTAATTTTGCAAAATACCGTTAATAGATCTAGAAAGAATTGGTCTAAGAAACTTGATGATGCACTATGGGCTTACAGAACTTGTCGTGGTTTTGACACGGCAGATGCACTTGTGAAAGGACTTAGAGACGAGGCCATCGCACAAGGGTGGAAGCTTAACGGGGTTGATCGGGAATGAGAAGATGCGAGATTACCCAGGTTCGGCCCCTCTCTATGGAGGTAATAGCCGTTCAAGCCGGGAGCCACCGAGTCGAGCCCGGCGACCTCTTCTTCCCCCTTCGGCCACCGCGACTCCGGCGACGATTCCGGCGACGACGAGATTCCCCGAGCCCACTTGAGCACACCTGCAGGGCCCGGTGAGCAGTTGTCGTCTTCTCCCTCTCTCTCTGCGCTCGTAGCCGCCTCTGTCGTCGCCGCCCGAACGCAGCTCCGCCGCGATGCTCGCCGCCGATGTGGTAGGCGTTGTCATGCTCGTCCGAGCACACGAGCGTGCTCAGCGCAGCTCGCTGAGACCGCCCATGCCATTAGCTCTCCTCCCCGTAGCCTCTAACGCCGTTCCCGCACGCGGCCGAACTCCGGCGTCCGCCTCGCCGCTCGCCGCCGTAGTTTCCGGCCGTCCCCGGCCGCGCCAGCACCGTAGATGGACGCGGCGTGGAGAGGCCGTTCGAACGCGCCTAGCCGCACCCCTCCCCGTGCCTTGTAGCCGTTTTCCGGCTGTCTCCGGCGAACTTCCGCCGCGGGAAAGGTCGCCGACGCCGTTCCGGCGACGTCGCACCAGCCGGGCCCGCTTCTGGGTCACTGACCGCGGGCCCCACGGGCCCCAGTTGACTGGGTTGACCCAGTCAACTACTGACTGGGCACCCGTGGGCCACTGACATGTGGGGCCCCCTCGATTAATTAGGCTAATTTCAATTTAAACTTAATCTATAATTAGGTTAGTCACTGACATATGGGTCCCACTAGTTAATTAGGATAGTTTAATTAAATTAACCACTGTTAATTAGCACAGTCACTGACCAGTGGGACCCACTGGTCAGATTTGACTGGTCAGCAGGTCTATTGACTGCTGACGTCACTCCCACGTCATGATGACGTCACAACTACTGTTTCGGATAATTCGGAATTAAATAATTTCAGAAATTCCAGAAAATGATTAAAACTTTGAAAAATCATATAAATTAAACCGTAACTCGGATGAAAATAATTTATATATGAAAAATGATTAGAAAAATATGAAGAATCCAAATATGCCACCCACATACCTGTCACATCCCTCTCACATATCGAACATGAAACTTTTTGCCCGATTTCGATAAATGAATAGTGCATGACCTTAATAAAATAATTCCAAATAAATTCCTAAATTATCTAATACAATTAAATAGGCAATATATCAGAACTGCATGTCATTTAGGCATGTCATGCATCGCTGTTGCATTTTTGCCATGAATTTATTGTTTCTTCCCCCTCCTTCTCTCCCGATAGACGCCGAGACCGCTGCCGACGCAGTTGAGTACGACTACGCTCCAGACGAGCAGCCTTCAGATGACCAGCCCCTCTCAGCAGAGCTTCCAGGCAAGCAACCCCCCTTGACGCATGCCTATATCACCTATTCCTTCTCCCTCCTGCTTGCATTACAAAATTGCTACTGCTTTGCTTTATCCTATTCTGATGCATAGCCTGTTCTTGTAACTTTTATTGATACCCGCCAGCTATCCGAGATGCTTAGTATAGGTTGGATGGTAAACCATCTATGGCCCCTCTTCCATGCTGTAGTTGCCCCGCTTTAGTACCTGTGCCCGATCGATGTGATCGAACGGGATGAGACCAGCACAACACCTCACACCCCCTAAGTTGCTCGACTCTGTAGAGCTACCACCGAGTGCCGAGGGTGATACCTCTTATCTCACTTCCGATGATGCCTCTGTAGAATAGCTATCCGATTGTGTGTTACCGAGGGTGATTCCTCTTTCATCACTTCTGATAAAGCTTCCGTCGTGCAACTCCTCGAGTGGGAATTCATCGAGGGTGCTTCCTCGAATTCCTTCTCGATACTTGGACACACGGTTACTTTGACCTTTGTTACAGGCGAGTCGACTCCGAGGGGTACCCGTGGGGAAATGTGAAGTCGGGCTTGCCAGGAGGGCACCCGCGAGAGATTATTGTGGTGGAACGACAGGGCAGGCGGAGACCACCCTGATCGTGATCCGTGTGGTACTAAGTCGGAGCGACAGGTAGTCTGATCGTCTCTGCGAGTTACTAAATACGCCTAACGGATTTGGGTATTTGATCTGAGTGGGTCATTGGCCCTATACGCACTACCACCACGTGGGATAATGGTTATGGGACCCTCTACATCGTATGTATCAGCCGAAAGCTCTTCAGACGTCACAGCTCAGAGATGCGGCCTGATTGTTGGGGTGGGCTGGTTACGTCACTTGTGTATACAGTGTCGCGCCTGAGCCCCGACCAGCCACGCAACGTGCAGGAGTGCAAAGGGCGATGGGCCCAAGACCCCTTCGCACTTAGGATTTAGACCGGCGTGTTGACCTCTCTGCTGAGCCTAGGTAGGATTGCGTCGTGTCGATTACCCGAGGCCGGGCATTACCCAGCAAGTGTGTCCGGCCAGATGTAATCGAGCGTGTTGGGTAACAGTAGTGCACCCCTGCATGGAAGTTATCTATTCGAATAGCCGTGTCCACGGTAACAGGATGCTCAGTGTTGCATCCCGATCTACCACTATTTGAATTGGATACATGATAATTAATTATAAGCTCCGGGATCGCTTTCTCGCAGGGAGTCGAGGAAGGATCTCTGGGTTTTGCTTCAACATGCTTGTTAAAGTATAATATGCTAATCTGCACTCTTCTAATGCTGCAAGATTGCTTCAAGATGCTAGTCTTCGATAGGCCAGGCTTCTTCCCCTCTATTCTGGCATTCTGCAGTTCAGTCCAAAGATATAGCCCCATTCCTTTGACACCAATGCATATTTAGTATAGATCTGATGTCAGTCTTGCGAGTACTTTGGATGAGTACTCACGGTTGCTTTGCTTCCCTTTTTCCCCCATACCCGAATGATGTGATCAGACGACGGAGCCCCGGAGCCAGACGACACCGCTGGAGCTTACTACCAGAAGAGTCCCGGAGGCACGTACTACTGGGTTGAGCCAGCTGACCAGGAGTAGTTCGAGGCCCTAGGCAGGAGGCCTTCGCCTTTTCGATCAGTGTCGCTATTTGTGCTAGCCTTCTTAAGGCAAACTTGACTAACTATGTCTGTACTCTGATATCATTTGTGTGTATGACTTATGTATTCGGGTCCTCGTGACCCCTGGTTTGTAATATGGAGATTTATGTTTAAATTTGAGTTTAGAGTTGTGTTGTGATATCTTCCCGTGCGTCTCTGATCTCGAGCGTGCACGTTTGCGTGTATGATTAGTGCACGGTCGAGCAGAGGGCGTCACAAGTTGGTATCAGAGCCGACTGCCTGTAGGAAGCCCCCTTCCGATTCCTTGGTCGAAGTTGAGTCTAGTCTTCCGAAAAACTATTTTACTAACATGGCTGTGTGGCTTACGGGCCCACGTCGCCAATTGGGTGGTATTAGGATCTTTTATTCCTCTTCTTTACTCTGGGGCTCTGATCTCTCCTCTTTTTGGGTTAAATGATTTTACTAACTCTGAGTCTAGGGTCTCGTGATCACGTCCACCCGGAGAGCTGGATTATCTGCACTTATTGTTTCCTATTGATCTGATTAATCTGATAATCACATTTTCTTGTCCATTGGTCTATTTAACCTTTCCCTCCAAGTTATTATATGCTTCTCACACTGTCATTTGACAATCTTGAAATTTCCTCTGTTTCAGATGGATCGCTTGTTTCCGCCGTGCCGTGCGACGCAGCTTGTGCTTCGCACTTGGGCTCGTGATGCGCCTGGTTTTCCAGCTGTCCTGATCGCCCTCCTGACCAGATTGGGTTACCGCTGGTACCCCGAGTACATGGTTTATGAGGATTTCCGCGAGTTCAACCAGGAGCAGTACCATGCCGACGTTCGTATCTTTGATCAGCGGGACAACTCTGACACTGAGTTGCACATTTTTCACGGTATCGGCGTGACGATTGGTATGGCAGTCCATGATGCTGCCTATTCTGCTATCGCACGTCTCCGTGGAGAGCATAGTCGCTTGGATGACTCAGAGTTCAGATACATCCCGTATGCCCCTGCTGGAGATGCTACCGGATACTACACAGCTATCTGTGCCGCTTACGAGCGACATCGATATGACCCGCAGGTTTTGATTCAGTGCACTCAGGCTCTGGATCGCACTGCCCGGGCTCTTGCCGTCGAGTTGTTTGCCACTCGAGCATGTCTCTACGATGCTATGACACAGTTGCTACCAGCTGTTCGTGCAGGGATACATCTAGAGTACATCCTTTACCCGCGCAGGACTCAGATGCCGGCAGGTATCGATTGGCCTGCTGTTGGAGGTCACACACCTGCACGTGGACCTCTTCTCCCAGTTCAACCATAGATCTCATTCTGGGAATGGATTGGTTGAAAGCTCGCATTGCTTCGATCAATTGTGCCACCAAAGTCGTTCAACTTCTTCACCCCTCCGATGAGATAGTGAACTACACCGCCCGAATTACCCGGAATGCCGAAGCTCAAATATATGCTCTGAATGTTTTGAACGCCTCCCCTCTCGAGGGAATTGAGAACATTCCAGTCGTTCGCGATTTTCCGGACGTCTTCCCGGAAGAACTTCCAGGAATACCCCCGGTTAGAGCTGTCGAGTTCGTCATCGACTTGAAACCCAGCACTACCCCTATTGCGAAGCGTCCTTATAAGATGCCACCGCATGAACTCCTTGAGCTTAAGGAGGAAATCGACAAGTCACTTAAAAAGGGTTTCATCCGTCCAAGTTCCTCTGCCTGGGGAGCACCTTCTCTCTTTGTTAAGAAGAAGGATGGAACGAACCGATTGGTCCAGGACTATTGGCCTATTAACCAAGCAACAATTCAGAACAAATATCCACTTCCCCGGATCAACGATCTTTATGATCAACTTGCTGGATCCTCTGTGTTCTCTAAACTCGACTTAAGGTTGGGTTATCATCAGATCCGAGTTCGTAAGGAGGATATTCCGAAGACCGCTTTCGTAACTCGCTATGGATCATACGAGTACTCCGTTATGTCCTTCGGGTTAACTAATGCTCCAACAACCTTCTCTCGGTTGATGAACTATATCTTCATGGACTACCTCGACAAATTCATCGTGGTTTATTTGGATGATATCCTTATATATTCCAAGAATGAAGAAGAACACGCCGAACATCTTCGGCTTGTATTGGAGAGACTCCGAGAACACCAGCTATATGCCAAATACTCCAAGTGTGAATTCTGGTTATCTGAGGTGACATATCTTGGTCATGTGATTTACAAAGATGGCATTGCCGTTAACCCTGAACGACTTCAGGCTATTCTTGACTGGACTCCCCCGAAGAATGTCAAGCAAGTCAGAAGTTTTCTCGGACTCGCTAGTTATTGCCACCGATTCGTCGAGAACTTCTCCAAGATTGCTAAGCCACTAACTGATTTGCTTCACAAAGGAAAGAAGTTTGAGTGGACAGAAAAGTGCCAAGAAAGTTTTCAGACACTTAAAGATAAGTTGACATCTGCCCCAGTGCTAGCACCCCCTTATTCCCGCAAGGACTTTGTGATATATTGTGACGCATCCCGTCAAGGATTAGGCTGTGTCCTAATGCAAGAGCGCAGAGTGATTGCTTATGGCTCTCGTCAGTTGCGTCCTCACCAAGATAAGTATCCAACCCATGATCTCGAGTTAGCAGCAGTATTTATGCTCTGAAGCTGTGGCGACATTACCTTCTCGGTAATCGTTGCGAGATATACACGGACCACCAAAGTCTGAAGTATCTGTATACGCAACCAGATTTGAACCTCCGTCAACAAAGATGGCTTGAGACAATAGCCGATTATGACATGGATATTTCTTATACCCCTGGCAAAGCTAATGTAATGGCCGATGCCTTGAGTCGCAAGTCCTATTGCAATAACCTCATGGTTCAGCAAGCACAACCTATTCTTTACGAAGAAATTCGTAAGTTGAACCTTCACATTGTTCCTCAGGGTCATCTCAATACCCTGGTTCTTGCACCAGATCTCGAGGACCTCATTAAGCATATACAGAAAGCTGACTCTGAGGTCGAGAAAATTAAGCGAGATATCAAAAGGGGAAAGCCCTTATTCTTCACTATTGATGCTGATGGCACCTTGTTCTTCAAAACTCGCTTAGTGGTTCCCAGAAAGGACAATCTGGATCTGACCCCGCGAGTCATGAAAGAAGCTCATGATACACCCTCGTCCATCCATCCCGGTAGTACCAAGATGTACCAAGACCTCCGACGGAGATATTGGTGGCCTGATATGAAGTGAGATATTGCTCGCTATGTTGTTGAGTGTGACGTTTGCCGTCACATCAAAATAGAACACCAAAGGCCTGCTGGAACTCTACAACCCCTTGATATTCCTGAATGGAAATGGGACAAAGTCGAAATGGATTTCATTACTGGTTTTCCCAGATCGCAGAAGGGTCATGATGCTATTTTTGTCGTCATTGACCGATTCTCCAAGGTTGCTCACTTTCTGCCAGTCAAGGAGACAATCACTGCTAGCCAGTTAGCAGACTTGTATGTTTCCAGAATTGTGTCACTCCACGGTGTTCCGCTGGAGATCAGTTCAGACCGTGGCAGCCTCTTTACCTCAAGGTTTTGGAACAGTTTCCAAGAAGCTATGGGAACTCATCTGTCCTTCAGCACCGCTTTTCACCCCCAGTCCCAGGGACAAGTTGAACGAGTCAATCAAGTCCTTGAGGATATGCTTCGAGCTTGTGTCATCTCATTCAGTAAGAAATGGGAGGAATCTCTGCCGTATGCTGAATTTTCATACAACAATAGCTATCAAGCTAGTCTGAAGATGGCACCGTTTGAAGTTCTTTATGGACGTAAGTGCCGAACCCCTCTGAATTGGTCAGAAACTGGGGAACGGCCACTCTCCGTTCCGGACATTATTCAACAAGCTGAAGAACAAGTCCGCATTGTCCGTGAACATTTGAAAACTGCTCAGTCTCATCAGAAGAGCAATTATGACCGAAAACACCAGGTGATGGTCTATCAACCTGGCAAACAAGCTTACCTTCGTGTCACTCCGATGAAGGGCACTCATCGATTTGGGATCAAGGGCAAGTTAGCTCCTCGCTACATTGGCCCGTTCCGTATTCTCGCCCGTCAAGGAGAAGTGGCATATCAATTGGAATTGCCGCCAAACCTTTCTCAAGTGCATGATGTCTTTCATGTATCGCAACTCCGACGCTGCTTCAAGGATCCTATCCGAGCGGTGAATCACGAAATGCTTGAATTGTGAGATGATCTTTCTTATCAAGAGTATCCGATCCGCATTCTCGATCAAGCTGAGCATCGAACCTGTCAGAAGTCGATCAAGTTCCTTAAAGTTCATTGGTCGAATCATTCTGAAGATGAAGCCACTTGGGAACGCGAGGATCGTCTTCGTGAAGAATACCCCGCTTTCTTTCAGTCTGCCTCTTAATTCTCAGGACGAGAATTTCTTTTAGAGGAGGAGAATTGTAACATCCCCATGTAATAGCTACAGTGATCACCTCTTGATAATGCCAAGTCACCTGGATTAACAGTGCTTGATCATCATTTGCATCATATCTCATTTCAATTCCAATTCAAATTGAAATTCAAATTTAAAGTGAAAATAAAAGTTGTTCCAACTTGGAAATAAAAATGTTCATTAAATAGCAAATAATCTATTTCTAATTATGTTCAGGAAAAAAACATCACCTAAATTCACTAAGTAACTCTAACATCATCAAAACAGTACCGAACAGCAATAGATAATCCTTTTTTATTTTAATTAAAATTCAAATGAATTCATATTATCACCAAACCAATTTTTGGCAGTGTTAAATAGTACCTAGTATTTAAATGAACAACCCTTGTATTTGACAAAAGTCATTTTATAGCCACACATTTTACAAAACAGAAATGAAAACAAAAAACAGAGAAAAGAAAAAGAAAAGGACAAAGGCCTACTGTGCACTTGGGCTTCCAGTGCACAGTAGCCGGCCCAGCCCGCCTCACAGGTCGTCATCGTCCTCGGGCAGGTGTCGACGCGCGCGCGCGTGCCCGAGCGCGGATGGTCTCACTGTCGGCCATCCTGCGGCTCCCCGGCGCCGATAAGGCCACCCTGAGCTGCTCGCGCCCTCCTCGAAACCCTAGCCTGCCCCATTCGCCCCCACTCGCCCTGCCTCTCCCTGTCTCGCACCCCGCCCGAGATGCCGTCGCCGCCACCGCTTGATCCCGCGCTCTCCGTCGACCTCCAGCCTCGCCGACATGTTGTAGCTCGTCGCCGCAGTCCACTCCGTCGACTACGCCCAGCCGTTCAAGCCGGGAGCCACCGAGTCGATCCCGGCGACCCCTTCTCCCCCCTTCGGCCACCGCGACTCCGGTGACGATTCCGGCGACGACGAGCTTCCCCGAGCCCACTTGAGCACACCTACAGGGCCCGATGAGCAGTCGCCGTCTTCTCCCTCTCTCTCCGCGCTCGTAGCCGCCTCTGTCGTCGCCGCCCGAACGCAGCTCCGCCGCGATGCTCGCCGCCGACGTGGTAGGCGTTGTCATGCTCGTTCGGGCACACGAGCGTGCTCAGCGTAGCTCGCTGAGGCGGCCCATGCCGTTAGCCCTCCTCCCCGTAGCCTCTAGCGCCATTCCCGCACGCGGCCGAACTCCGGCGTCCGCCTCGCCGCTCGCCGCCGTAGTTTCCGGCCGTCCCCGGCCGTGCCACCGCCGTAGATGGACGCGGCGTGGAGAGGCCGTTCGAACGCGCCTAGCCGCACCCCTCCCCATGCCTTGTAGCCATTTTCCGGCCGTCTCCGGCGAACTTCCGCCGCGGGAATTGTCGCCGGCGCCGTTCCGGTGACGTCGCCGACGTGGCACCGGCCGGGCCCTCCTCTGGGTCACTGACCGCGGGCCCAACGGGCCCAAGTTGACTGGGTTGACCCAGTCAACTACTGACTGGGCACCCGTGGGCCACTGACATGTGGGGCCCCCTCGATTAATTAGACTAATTTCAATTTAAACTTAATCTATAATTAGGTTAGTCACTCACATATGGGTCCCACTAGTTAATTAGGATAGTTTAATTAAATTAACCACCGTTAATTAGCACAGTCACTGACCAGTGGGACCCACTGGTCAGATTTGACTGGTCAGCCGGTCTGTTGACTACTGACGTCACTCCCACGTCATGATGACGTCACAACTACTGTTACGGATAATTCATAATTAAATAATTTCAGAAATTCCAGAAAATGATTAAAACTTCAAAAAATCATATAAATTAAACCGTAACTCGGATGAAAATAATTTATGTATGAAAAATGATCAGAAAAATATGAAGAATCCGAATATGCCACCCACATACCTGTCACATCCCTCTAACATACCGAACATGGAACTTTTTTCCCGATTTCGATAAATGAATAGTGCATGACCTTAATAAAATAATTCCAAATAAATTCCTAAATTATCTAATACAATTAAATAGGCAATATATCACACCTACATGTCATTTAGGCATGTCATGCATCGCTGTTGCATTTTTGCCGTGAATTTATTGTTTCTTCCCCCTCCTTCTCTCCCGATAGACGCCGAGACCGCCGCCGACGCAGTTGAGTACAACTACGCTCCAGACGAGCAGCCTTCAGACGACCAGCCCCTCTCAGCAGAGCTTCCAGGCAAGCAACCCCCCTTGACGCATGCCTATATCACCTATTCCTTCTCCCTCCTGCTTGCATTAGAAAATTGCTACTACTTTGCTTTATCCTATTCTGATGCATAGCCTGTTCTTGTAACTGTTATTGATACCCGCCAGCTATCCGTGATGCTTAGTATAGGTTGGATGGTAAACCATCTATGGCCCCTCTTCGTAGTTGCCCCGCTTTCGTACCTGTGCCCGATCGATGTGATCGAATGGGATGAGACCAGCACAACACCTCACACCCCCTAAGTTGCTCGACTCTGCAGAGCTACCACCGAGTGCCGAGGGTGATACCTCTTATCTCACTTCCGATGATGCCTCTGTAGAATAGCTATCCGGTTGTGTGTTACCGAGGGTGATTCCTATTTCATCACTTCCGATAAAGCTTCCGTCGTGCAACTCCTCGAGTGGGAATCCATCGAGGGTGATTCCTCGAATTCCTTCTCGATACCTGGACACACGGTTACTTTGATCTTTGTTATAGGTGGGTCGACCCCGAGGGGTACCCGCGGGGAAATGTGAAGTCGGGCTTGCCAGGAGGGAACCCGCGAGAGATTATTGTGGCGGAACGACAAGGCAGGCGAAGACCACCATGATCGTGATCCATGTGTTACTAAGTCGGAGCGACATGTAGTCTGATCGTCTCTGTGAGTTACTAAATACGCCTAACGGATTTGGGTATTTGATCTGAGAGGGTCGTTGGCCCTATACGCACTACCACCACGTGGGATAATGGTTATGGGACCCTCTATGTCGTATGTATCAGCCGAAAGCTCTTCAGACGTCACAGCTCAGAGATGCGGCCTGATTGTTGGGGTGGGCTGGTTACGTCACTTGTGTATACAGTGTCGCGCCTGAGCCCCGACCAGCCACGCAACGTGCAGGAGTGCAAAGGGCGATGGGCCCAAGACCCCTTCGCACTTAGGATTTAGACCGGCGTGTTGACCTCTCTGCTGAGCCTAGGTAGGATTGCGTCGTGTCGATTACCCGAGGCCGGGCATTACCCAGCAAGTGTGTCCGGCCAGATGTAATCGAGCATGTTGGGTAACAGTAGTGCACCCCTGCATGGAAGTTATCTATTCGAATAGCCGTGTCCATGGTAACAGGATGCTCAGTGTTGCATCCCGATCTACCACTATTTGAATTGGATACATGATAATTAATTATAAGCTCCGGGATCGCTTTCTCGCAGGGAGTCGAGGAAGGATCTCTGGGTTTTGCTTCAACATGCTTGTTAAAGTATAATATGCTAATCTGCACTCTTCTAATGCTGCAAGATTGCTTCAAGATGCTAGTCTTCGATAGGCTAGGCTTCTTCCCCTCTATTCTGGCATTCTGCAGTTCAGTCCAAAGATATAGCCCCATTCCTTTGACACCAATGCATATTTAGTATAGATCTGATGTAAGTCTTGCGAGTACTTTGGATGAGTACTCACGGTTGCTTTGCTTCCCTTTTTCCCCCATACCCGAATGATGTGATCAGACGACGGAGCCCCGGAGCCAGATGACACTGCTAGAGCTTACTACCAGGAGAGTCCCGGAGGCACGTACTACTGGGTTGAGCCAGCTGACCAGAAGTAGTTCGGAGGCCCTAGGCAGGAGGCCTTCGCCTTTTCGATCAGTGTCGCTGTTTGTGCTAGCCTTCTTAAGGCAAACTTGACTAACTATGTCTGTACTCAGATACCATTTGTGTGTATGACTTATGTATTCGGGTCCTCGTGACCCCTGGTTTGTAATATGGAGATTTATGTTTAAATTTGAGTTTAGAGTTGTGCTGTGATATCTTCCCGTGCGTCTCTGATCTCGAGCGTGCACGTTTGCGTATATGATTAGTGCACGGTCGAGCAGAGGGCGTCACAACCAGGGCGCGCCACCCCCCCAGGCGCGCCCTGGTACCTCGTGGCGCCCATGTGGCTCTGTCTGACCTAATTCCAATGCTATAAATTCGCAATTCCAGAGAAAAAAATAAGAGAGGAAGTTTTATTGCGTTTCACGATACGGAGCCGCCGCCACCTCCTGTTCTTCATCGGGAGGCCAGATCTGGAGTCCGTTTGGGGCTCCGGAGAGGGGGATCTTCCGGCATCGTCATCATCAACCATCCTTCATCACCAATTTCATGATGCTCACCGCCGGGAGTGAGTAATTCCTTCGTAGGCTTGCTGGACGGTGGTGAGTTGGATGAGATTTATCATGTAATCGAGTTAGTTTTGTTAGGGCTTGATCCCTAGTATCCACTATGTTCTGGGATTGATGTTGCTATGACTTTGCTATGCTTAATGCTTGTCACTAGGGCCCGAGTGCCATGATTTCAGATCTGAACCCTTTATGTTTTCATGAATATATTTGTGTTCTTGATCCGATCTAGCAAGTTATACGCACCTGCTATGTGTTATGATCCGCATACCCCAAGGTGACAATAATTGGGATTCTTTCCAGTGATTGCCATAGTTTGAGGAGTTCATGTATTCA
Source organism: Elymus sibiricus (assembly GCA_039707655.1). Lineage (NCBI taxonomy): Eukaryota > Viridiplantae > Streptophyta > Magnoliopsida > Poales > Poaceae > Elymus > Elymus sibiricus. Next base: position 172,621,723 of record CM077676.1, read on the forward strand.
CTATGTGTTAATGCTTTGTTCCGGTTCTCTATTAAAAGGAGGCCTTAATATCCCTTAGTTTCCTTATGGACCCCGCTGCCACGGGAGGGTAGGACAAAAGATGTCATGCAAGTTCTTATCGCAAGCACGTATGACTATATATGGAATACATGCCTACATTATATTGATGAATTGGAGCTAGTTCTGTGTCGCCCTAGGTTATGACTGTTACATGATTAATGTTATCCAACATAATCACCGATCCAATGCCTATGAGCTTTTCACATATTGTTCTTGCTAAGTTGCTACTATTGCTACTGCTGTCACAATTGCTACTACTATTGCTGCTACAGTTACTATTACAGTTACTATTATTGCTACTGCTATCAAACTATCATACTACTGTGCTACTGATCACTCTGCTGCAGATATTTAGTCTCTAGGTGTGGTTGAATTGACAACTCAACTGCTAATAATTGCAAATATTCTTTGGCTCCCCTTGTGTCGAATCAATAAATTTGTGTTGAATACTCTACCCTCGAAAACTGTTGCGATCCCCTATAGTTGTGGGTTATCAAGACCTTTTTCCGGCGCCGTTGCCGGGGAGCATAGCTTTATTTGCTAAGTCACTTGGGGTTTATATCTGTTGATCACTATGAAGAATCTGAAAGACGCTAAGACCAAGATCGTTCGCTCTAAGACGAGGGGAGGTAAGGAATTGCCATCTAGCTCTGCACTTGATTCACCTTCTGTTTTGAGTAAACTTACAACACCACCACATGCTATTAATTCTGATATGTCACAAGTTATTGATGATACCACTTCTGCTATGAATGATACTCATGATGATGCTAGTACTATGCTTGATAATGTTGTGCCACTTGGTGAATTTCTTAATGAACAAATTGCTAAAGCTAAAGAAATTGAAAATGTTGAAACTCTTGAGAATTTTGATTCACCTATTATGCCTAGCTCTCCTACTAGAGTTGAAACACCTGATGAACATTGCTTTGATAGGGAGACGACTAGAGCCATTCTTGCTTGTAATGATAGACATGAAGTTATAAAACTGCTTGCTGATATGAAAGAAAAATCCATGAGGGAGAGAATGAAATATGATCCTAAGTTTGCTACCTCTCCCATATTTGTTACTGATAAGGATTATGAATTCTCTGTTGATCCTGAGTTAATTACTTTGGTTGAATCTAATCCTTTCCATGGTTATGAAACTGAAACCGTTGTGGCACATCTTACTAAATTAAATGACATAGCCACCCTGTTTGCTCATGAGGAATTTTTTTGCTATTACTATATTCTTAAGTTGTTTCCTTTCTCATTAAAGGGTGATGCTAAGGAATGGTATAATACTCTTGCTCTTGGATATGTGCGTAGCCCTCAGGATATGATTTATTACTTCTCTGAAAAATATTTTCCTGCTCATAAGAAACAAGCTGCCTTACAGGAAATATTTAACTTTGTGCAAATTGAAGAAGAGAATCTCCCTCAAGCTTGGGGGAGGCTTCTCCAATTACTTAATGCTTTGCCTGACCATCCTCTTAAGAAAAATGAAATACTTGATATCTTCTATAATGGACTAACCGATGCTTCTAGGGACTACCTAGATAGTTGAGCGAGTTATGTTTTCAGGGAACGGACTATTGATCAAGCTGAGGAATTATTGAATAATATATTGAAGAATGATAATGATTGGACACTTCCTGAACCACCGCCTAAACCCACTCCGAAGAAAAGGGGTATTTTATATCTCAGTCCTGAAGATATGCAAGAAGCAAAGAAATGTATGAAGGAAAAAGGTATAAAAGCTGAAGATGTTAAGAATTTACCACCTATTGAAGAAATACATGGTATTGACACACCGCCACAGGTAGTAGAGGTAAATTCTCTTATAAAGTTTGATGAAGGTGATATTCGTTATAGCAAACCTCCTAGTCAATGCTTGTATGAATTTGACAATTATATTATTAAGCAAGATCACTTCAATGCAAATGTTATGAAACAATTGAAACGAAATGCTTACATGATTGATCGCTTGAGTGACTTGTTATTTAGAATTGCTAATGATGTTAAAGGTATGAGTAAACATGCATCTATGGTTCAAACTCAATTAGAACAAGTTGCTAAATCTCAAAGTGAATTGCTCAATGAAATGAATAACAATATGAATAATCATGCTGTTAGAGTAATGACTAGAGGAGGTAGAATGACTCAGGAGCCACTTTATCCTGAAGGTCACCCTAAAAGAATTGAACAAGACTCTCAAAGAATTAATGTTGATGCCCCTAGTCCATCTAAAAAGAAAAAGAAAAAGACAAATGATAGGACTTTGCATACTTCTAGTGAACCCGAGGTAGAAAAACCCTTGGAGGATAGTAATGATGTTTCTATTTCTGATGCTGAAACACAATCTGGTAATGAACAACCACCTGATGATAATAATAATGATGATGCTCATATGGACATTCAACCAGATAATGATAAAGAACCTGATAATGATGTTGAAATAGAACCTACTGTTGATCTTGATAACCCACCGTCTAAAAATAAATGTTATGATAAAAGAGAATTCGTTGCTAGAAAACATGGTAAAGAAAGAGAACCGTGGGTTCAAAAACCCACGCCCTTTCCTCCTAAACCATCTAAGAAAAAGGATGAGGAAGAATTTGAACGCTTTGCTGAAATGCTTAGGCCAGTCTTTTTGCGTACTCGTTTGACTGATATTATAAAGATGCCTCCTTATGCTAAATACATGAAAGACATTGTCACAAATAAAAGAAAGATACCTGAAGCTGAGATTTCCACCATGCTTGCAAATTATTCTTTTAAGGATGGAGTACCTAAGAAACTAGGAGATCCAGGAATACCAACTATACCATGCTCCATTAAAAGAAATTATGTCAAAACTGCTTTGTGTGATTTAGGAGCCGGTGTTAGTGTTATGCCTTTCTCTTTATATAAAAGACTTGATTTGAATAAACTCACTCCCACTGAAATATCATTGCAAATGGCTGACAAATCAACAGCCATCCCGATCGGTGTTTGTGAGGATATGCCCGTTGTAGTTGCAAACGTTACTATTCTAACAAACTTTGTTATACTTGATATGCCCGAGGATGACAACATGTCGATTATCCTTGGTAGACCCTTTTTGAATACTGCATGGGCTGTTATTGATTGCAATAAAAGCAAGGTCACTTTTCATATCAATGGTAATGAACATACGGTGCACTTTCCGAAGAAACAATTTCAAGTAAATGGTATTCATATTATTGAAAAGACTCCGACAATTACTATTGGAAGTCTTCAACTCCCTCTTCCTACTGTTAAAAAGAAATATGAAACTCTTATTATCGGGGAGATGCATATCCCCGTTGAGGTAACTTAGTGCTATACGAAGATTCTTCGGTTTCATGTTACTCGGAAATGGTTTGTTAATAAGACTTGATCAACCTTATTAATTGATTCTTTTTGAGGGGCATGTGGTCGATAAATTTAGTAAGCACAACCTTGTGTACCCACTTTTTGTTTTCTGTTATTTTTAGTTAAATAAAATAAAATGCCATGATTATCCTGTTTTCTGAATTATCCGTGCAATAAAAAAGTGCCCAGAAATAAAAGTGCTCAGAATGCAATAAAATTTTGATATAATATTTAAGAATTTTTGGCACTGGAAACATACCAGGGGGGTGCCCCAGGTGCCCACGAGGCACCAGGGCGCGCCAGCCCCCTGGAGCGCCCAGGTGGCTCGTGGGCCCCACAGGGACCCCCTCACTTATCCCTTCAGCCCACTTCGTCTCTTACCTCTAGCAAAAATTCCTGGTAGCTCTCTCTCTCGTGTTCTTGCTCACAAACCTGAAATTTTCGATCTCTTTGCTCGGAGCTCCGTTTCCGGAACTGTTTTGGGAGATTGCTCCTTGGTATGTGACTCCTCCATTGCTCCAATTAGTTTCTGCTCTAGTGGATTATATTTTGCATAATTAGCTGCTCTTGGTGCTATTGAAAATGACCTTGCATGTTGAATTCTTTGAGTTCCAAGTAGTTTGAATGCTTGATATAGTCTTTAGACATCCATATGAGTAGTTGCTATCAATCTTGTGAAGTTTTATTGATATCATTTTGTGGCCCAAATTTTTTCAGAAAATTGTTCATAGGAAAATGAATTTCTTCTGGAGGAGTTCCTCGAAGCGGAACGCCAAGGGAGTCCTCGGACAGTGACCTCAACATTTCGCGTAGGACGGAGGTCCGGCCGTGCGAATGGCCGCACAATGCTTTCATGAACGAAGCCGGATTCTACCAAGAGTTCGCGCAATTCGTTGCAAATGCCGGACTGACCGACTTCCTCGCAGATGAGTGTGACCAACACCACATCCTTACAAATTCCTTTGTGCAAAATTTTCATTTTCTGAATAGGCTCGAACCCCCTAAGGTGCGCTTTGATTTATATGCTGAACATTATCAGATACCTCTAGCTGAATTTTGTGAGATATGTTTGATTCCCTTTGATGGGGATATAAGAGAGCCTCGACCGGAGGAGTTTGAGGGCTTCCTCCACACTTTAACTGTGGGAGAAGGAAGGGGCGTGTCGAAAGCCCGAGCCACTAGCTTGCAATTTCCCGCTGTTCATTACTACGCTTTATTCTTGGGGAAATGCTTGATTGCTAGGGAGCAAGGTAGTGCACTAGCTGCACCTGACTTTGCCATTTTACACCGCGCATTGCATAATGATAACACTTATAACCTGGGAGCCATCATTGCATGCCGCGTGCACACTAATAGGACTAGGGGTAAAATTCATGGTGGTATTTATGCTACTCGCTTAGCGAGACATTTTAATGTTAACATACGTCCTCATGATTGCTTGTTGCCCAGAGTTTACTTAGACCACCAGTCCATGAGGGACCACCACTTTCTTGATGCTCCTGAACCTCCTCACCACATTTTTTATAACTTGGTTTTTAGTGAGGATACTCGTGATATTATTCCATTGCCTGCACCTGCTCTGTTTGATTCTCATGCCAGGAACGGATATACCGTGATGCCACCGGACATCGTTGCTTACCGGAATGCCTTGGCAGCGGCAGAGGAGGAGGCCCAGGATTGGGACGCTCGGGTGCCGCCTCCTCAGGAGTTTCATATGGGACCGGATGGCTACTATGGATGGCCGTAGCCCAAGCTAGGCAAAAGCCTAAGCTTGGGGGAGTACGTATCTCTCACCGACATTACATTCATGCTCACATATTTAATTCCAGTTGTCGGTGTTCATACTTTTTCATTGTATAATCCATGCTATTTTTATTTCCTCGCTTTCTTCTAGTGTGTTTGAAAAACTTTGAGAAAATCCAATAATATTTCTCATTTCTTCTTGGTTTTTCTTTCTAGCTTAATTAGCAGTAGTAATATTAAAAGAAAACCCAAAAAGATTTCTCGTTGCTTGTTGGGAGCTTTCCCGTGTAAATAGTTTTTCTCGTTTTTCATTTTCCTCTTTATTTCATTTTCTTCAGAAAAACTAAAAACTCCAAAAATATTTCAGTGTGTTTCCCAGAAATTCTTTTCTTTTGTTGAGTCATTGTAAGGACAAGACCACGATGAAAATGTTGAGTGGCTCTCATATGCAATATTGTTGATCTAGTGAAGAGCCCATTTTACCTTGTCTTCACCTTTAAATAAAATGCTTGCAGATTCCAGCTTAGTCCACGGCACTCTTTTACTATTATTATTTTCATATCATTCGGTCGTGCAAGTGAAAGGCAATAATGATGATGATTTGATGAAGTGACTGTGGCAAGGGAAAGCGGGTATGAACTCGACTTGTTCTTTGTTTTTGTAAATATGTTTAACTCAGTATCCATGATTCAACATGTTATGATTAAACATGTTTATGATGACAATTAGAGATTATAGTTGCTCATGCCATGCTTAAGCGGCTAGGAGTGAATAATGATTTATCTTGAGTGTCAACATGCATTAAAATGATTGTGGTGTAGTATGATGATATGGTATCCTCCTCTGAATGTTTCAAGTGGCTTGACTGGGCGCATGTTCACGCATGTAGTTGATTCAAAACCAACATAGCCTTCACGATATTTATGTTCATGGTGTTTATATCCTACTCATGCTAGTATTCAATGTTGATTATTCATAATGCATGATTATGACCATTTTCGCTCTCTAGCTGGTTGCTTCTCAACCTATTTGCTAGCCTTCACCTGTACTAAGCGGGAATGCTGCTTGTGCATCAAAACCCTTAAACCTAAAGTTATTCCAGCTGAGTCCACTATATCTACCTATATGCGGTATTACTCTGCCGTTCTAAGTAAATTTGCATGTGCCACCTCTAAATATTCAAATGAACATATGTTTTGTGTGCCCGTATCGCTCATGGAGTGACAGGGGGCGGTTAGTATCTTCCATGCTAAGCGGGTTATTCTCATGACGAGTGTTTATTCACTTGTCCTCGCACGAGAGGGGCTGGTAATCGGGATGCCCAGTCCCATTATTAAAATTGCAAAATAATAAAATAAACTCCCCCGGAAAGTTGTTGGTATGGAGGGCACCCGAGGATTCGGCTAGCCATGGCGTGTGATTGTTGGTGGAGGGGGAGTAAACTTTACTTTATCGCTTGGGAACTGCCGCTAATGTGTTTAGCATGGAAGATATTGAAAACTCTCGGTCGTGACGTTGACAGGAAAGGCATACCTCCCAAAATTTTATTTATCTCTGATTTAAGCTTTGAGCTGCACCTTTGCAAATCCATGCTTCCCTCTGCGAAGGGCCTATCTATTTACTTTTAAGCTATTTTACTTTTATTGTTGAGTCATCACCTTCTCAAATAAGCACCAGTCCTGAGAGCACTATTGTCATTCTCATGCATTGTGAATAGTTAATGTTGTGTGCATCATGACTGGATCTCTTCTACCATGAATTACAATGTTTAGTCGCTGCTTGAACTTTGGAGGTGCTCTGCATTTATGTTTTGCGGTCTCAGAAAGGGCTAGCGAGATACCATGTTGTCATATTATATCATGATCGTTTTGACAAAGTGTTGGCATTTGAAATATCTTATTATTGCTCGCTAGTTGATTATGCCATTGATATGAGTGAATATAATTTCTAAGAGTTATCATTTGCATGGTTAGTTATAATCTTTGCTGAAAACTTGGGTACTATTTAAGCATATATATAGATACAAGAATAAAAGAGTTTGTAAAAGTTTTTCTTTATCACTTTCAGTTTGTCAACTGAACTGCTTGAGGACAAGCAATGAGTTAAGCTTGGGGGAGTTGATACGTCTCCGTCGTATCTACTTTTCCAAACACTTTTGCTCTTGTTTTGGTCCCTAATTTGCATGATTTGAATGGAACTAACCCGGACTAACGTTGTTTTCAGCAGAACTACCATGGTGTTATTTTTTGTGCAGAAATAAAAGTTCTTGGAATTGGATGAAACTTTTTGGAGATTTTTTATGGAATAAATGAAAAATACTGGAATCAAGACCCACTGGAGCGGGCCACTGGTTGCCCACGAGGCACCAGGGCGCGCCACCCCCCAGGAGCGCCCTGGTACCTCATGGGGCGCACGTGGCTCCGTCTGACCTAATTCCAACACTATAAATTCGCAATTCCAGAGAAAAAATAAGAGAGGAAATTTTATTGCGTTTCACGATACGACGCCGCCACCACCTCCTGTTCTTCATCGGGAGGCCAGATCTGGAGTCCGCTTGGGGCTCCGGAGAGGGGGATCTTCCGACATCGTCATCATCAACCATCCTTCATCACCAATTTCATGATGCTCACCGCCGGGAGTGAGTAATTCCTTCGTAGGCTTGCTGGACGGTGATGAGTTGGATGAGATTTATCATGTAATCGAGTTAGTTTTGTTAGGGCTTGATCCCTAGTATCCACTATGTTCTGAGATTGATGTTGCTATGACTTTGCTATGCTTAATGCTTGTCACTAGGGCCCGAGTGCCATGATTTCAGATCTGAACCCTTTATGTTTTCATGAATATATTTGTGTTCTTGATCCGATCTAGCAAGTTATACACACCTGCTATGTTTTATGATCCGCATACCCCAAGGTGACAATAATTGGGATTCTTTCCAGTGATTGCCATAGTTTGAGGAGTTCATGTATTCACTATTTGTTAATGCTTTGTTCCGGTTCTCTATTAAAAGGAGGCCTTAATATCCGTTAGTTTCCTTATGGACCCCGCTGCCACGGGAGGGTAGGACAAAAGATGTCATACAAGTTCTTATCGCAAGCACATATGACTATATACGGAATACATGCCTACATTATATTGATGAATTGGAGCTAGTTCTGTGTCGCCCTAGGTTATGACTGTTACATGATGAATGTTATCCAACATAATCACCGATCCAATGCCTACGAGCTTTTCACATATTGTTCTTGCTAAGTTACTACTGTTGCTACTGCTGTCACAATTGCTACTACTATTGCTGCTACCATTACTATTACTGTTACTATTATTGCTACTGCTATCAAACTATCATACTACTGTGCTACTGATCACTCTTCTGTAGATATTTAGTCTCTAGGTGTGGTTGAATTGACAACTCAACTGCTAATACTTGCAAATATTCTTTGGCTCTCCTTGTGCCGAATCAATAAATTTGGGTTGAATACTCTACCCTCGAAAACTATTACGATCCCCTATACTTGTGGGTTATCAATCTCTTAATCCGCACGAAACCTGTTTACCGACTCACAGACGAGATCACCTCCAACACTTGTAATTTTTGCATTCTATAAATACCGGCTTAGCTTATGCGTGAAGTCTTGACCCGGGATGTGCTTGCATTCTTTCCTATGACCCGGCAAACATTCTAGCAGCCAGCTCATATTTTTGCTTACATTAACCCGGAAGATCCTTGAACTGCCGGCTTATGATACTTTTATACTTCTCCTGCAGCTAAAGCCATGGCTCCCAAAGTTAAGTATGTCAACTGGGCAAAATCCACCATGACAAAGCTCAGATTGCAAGCTCTAGCGGTTGCCGGGTTACTGCCAGCTAAGGAAGCAATTGGATGGCGGGCCCCTGAGGAGGAAATCCATCCTCAACCAGATCAAAATGAAATCATTGTATTTGCTGAACATCTAGAGAGTGGCTTCCGTCCCCCCGGCTCGAAGTTCTTCAGAGATGTGCTTCATTTCTTCAACATCAGGCCTCAAGATCTGGCCCCCAACTCCATTTTCAATCTGTGTCAATTCCAAGTTTTCTGTGAAATTTATCTTCAGCTTGAGCCATCCATCAGCTTGTTCCGAGAGTTTTTCTATTTGAACCACCAGACAGAGCACAAAAATGGACCAAGCCTAGAACTTGGCGGAGTCACCATTCAACGGAGAAAAAACACTGCCTTTCCTGAAGCCAAGCCGGCAAGCCATCCGAAAGGATGGTATAAAACTTGGTTTTATTGCAAGGATACGTCTCCAGAAGGGCAACACCCACTCCCGGGTTATAGAGCAAGCCGGCTCGACGCTGATATAGTTTTCCCGGGCTTCGCCTCCAAAGAAGAAAGGAAGGTGTCGGTTCTAAATCCGGCATATCTCATAGTAGGGGTCCTAAGCTAGGCGTCTTGGAGCGATGGTAACATGGACACATGATTTTACCCAGGTTCGGGCTCTCTCGAAGAGATAATACCCTACGTCCTGCTTTTGATTGTATTCATATGGGGTATAGTACATAGTACATGTATCTACCACGAGATTGTTCTAATGAATATGAGATGTCTATTGACTAGCCTGGCCTCGGTTTATATAATGTACCGGAGGCCTAGGGTTTAGGAGAGTCCTCGTCTTGGGCGCCAAGTCTTGTGGAATCTTCCTTGTATTCGTCATGGACTGCCCAAAATGGCCCATGAGTGAACCGCCATGGGGGTCCTCGGCCCGATCCACTGGTCGGGAGATGACGTGGTGTGTACCCCCTAGTCCAGGACACCGTCAGTAGCCCCCTGAACTGGTCTTCAAGTTGGGGACGCTCCCCGGTTCTTCCAAGCTGTTCTTCGTCTTTGGTTGTCGGTCTTGAAATCTGGTTCAATAAATCTCCCCATCTTTGATCTTGAGGATCGCCGAGGTGTATCCGAAGAGTTCATACGTCGGGTATCCAAGGAGTTCTTTAAGTTCTCGGCCTTTATCAATGCCTTGTTATTTTTTACGCCACACCTCGGGTTCGAAGTGTTTCCAGTGCGGCGGTGTCCTCTTTGCATCCGGGCTCCAATGCCTTACTGCATCCGAGGTGTCTTTTGCAGCCGAGCTCCAATGCCGGTCTGCATCCGAGGTATATTTTAGCAGCCGAGCTCCAACGCCGGTCTGTATCCGAGCTCCAGCGCCGGACTGCATCCGAGATGTCTTCTTGTAGCCGAGCTCCAATCCGGACTGCATCCGAGGAGGCATAGAGTACCCCGTCTTTAAAAAAGTTTGAAGGAGGTTATCCGAGCTTAACGCCGAAAAAGTTCTCTATGGAGCCAGCCACTCGCAGCCGAGCTTTATGCCGGACTGCTTCCGAGGTGGTGCACCACCTCGGCCGTGAGGTGATTTTTTATGGATTGGTGCAATTTATTCTCTGCCGAGATGTATAACCAGTAGCCCTCAAGGTGTGTGTCGGCCTAAAATCTGAGATGCACCTGAAGGAAAATATGAAACTGCTGATCCCAGTAGCCCCTGAGACTCAGGTCGATTTGCGAAATCGGCCTGAGGATCAATTCCTAGCTCGGCAACATATTTAGGAACGGAAACACGATGTGCATAGTCCTCGAGACTCAGGTTGGGTGCGGCCGACCAACCTGAGGATCGTAATCTCCTCGGAAACTATTTTGCACTTTTAATTTCCCTACATTGAATCATCAAATGCAGTAGCCCCCGAGCCACTGGTCGGGTGGGAACACCAGATTAGGGGATCGATGTACCTCTTTAGTTGCTTTTAATTTGAGAAGCGCGAAGCCCAGTAGCCCCCGAGCCTTAATTTGGGCAAGGGTGGCTGAATTAAGGATCGATATTCAGGGTAAATTGACTTTAATCACAATTCATGTGTAATGATTCTACGTATCCAAGTACTTTACATCATTAATGCTCGGATCCGCATTGTACAAAACTTTGTTGACCGACCATCGACTTCAACCTCCTCGGCCAGTAGCTGAGGAGTGTTTGTCCTACTTTATAAAGCCTTTATAAGGGCAAAGATTTACGGCAAACAAGGCAATCCGGCCATATAGTTTTATAAACAAAGGTACGCAGAGAGATATGTTATATTACTATTTAACGTAAGAAACATCTTCTGGGAAAAATAGTTCCTTTATAGGTTCCTTTTCTTAGGTTATCATGCTAACCATGATTATGTAACTTCACCTCCGATCTAAGTGGGAGAAAATAGTGAAGATTAATTCGGGGAAAATTCCCAAAGTATTTGGCTTTAAAAAATCGAGATTTTCACTTTCGTCGTTGCCGACCAATTATGTTCTTGAGATTGCTAGCTTTCGGCTTCACCCAGTCTGAGGTACTAACCCGGATAACCCGGTAGTATCAATCACAGAGGTGCTCCCTTTACCCCCTAGCCGAACAATCAGGAACGTAGGGGGTAAGCACAGGAGCCAGGCAACCCAGCTTGGCCAGATCTCAAGTCAAATTGATGCATATTGTGGCTTTATAACGATTTATGGGAAGGCAGCTCTCGTATATTGAATACAAATGCTGACAATATGTCGGACTCTCCAGGAGTCCCAAAGTAACCGCGCCAAGGTGCCTCAAGGAGCCCCTTGTACGGTTTATTGGACTCTTTTATATGTCCGAAGTGTTTTATACCAAAAACTCGAGGTTAGAATTGCACAGTTTTTTCAAAGACGGCCGAACTGCTTTTCTATTAGTGACCTTGGACAAGCCGAACACTTTTATGAAAGCAAGCTGATCGGCCGATTGAATTTGTGCATGTTTGTGGTAGTCAGCTTTTATGCTATATTTTGCAGCTTTATGCTATATGTTGTTTTGACTCCGTTGCGACTGTTTATAATTTGAAAGTGGCCCATCGTCGGCTTCCACCCCTTTGTAGATGCTACGCAGGGTGTTTCCGCAATAACAAGACAACCCTTAGCCGACGTCTCGGTGCCCGGAGGCGGTTGTGTTAGCGGAAACGAGGCAATCAGATATATAGGCTTTATAACTTTCACTTAGTCATAGGAGCTTAAAGTTGGGAGGCCAGTTACTAGCCCCCGGTTAGTGTTCGGTGTCAGCCGAGGTCAAGCCATTAACACTTCAGCCAATTTTATGAAAGGCCCACGGGGTAACCTCTATCGATCTATAGTTTGACATAGTCATCGGATCGCTGACCAGTTTGCGCTCATTGTGATAGTCAGTTTCGGCTTTCTCCACTGAGGTACTAGACCAGTTAAATCGGAAGTACAATCACAGTGGTTCTCCCTTTGCACACCTAGCCGAACAAAGCGGAACATAGGAGGCAAGCACAGGAGCCGGGCAACCCAACTATTGACTGAAGACACAATTCGAAACTAATGCATATAAAGTAATATCCGAGAACGTTTTGCCGAGGACTCCTCAGAGTACCTTGGTTTTTGGTGGGTTCGGCTCTAGTCGCAGCCCCCCATTGATATTGCCGATGCTTTGAAGGCATCCGACGTTGTACTACGAGAGTTATGCTAGAGACACACAGTATCCCCCGAGACTCAGGTTGGGTGCGGCCGACCAACCTGAGGATCGAATCTCCTCGGGAACTAGTCCAGATGTCATGTGCGTTTCGCCAACGCCGAGGCATAGGTCGGCAGAAAGATGCCGAGCTGCGGGTCGGAAAAGATCTCCCGAGCTGAATTATTATGCAGGGCACCTCGGTCATGAAGATGTCCCGCCTCCTGAAAGAAAAACATACAAATAGTTTAAAAGGTTCCATAAGCTCGGAAAAGCCAAAAAACTTATGTAAAAACTTGACGTCCGAACTAAATCGAGTTTTTTGGTGCCAATCCGAAAATTGGTCCTAAAATTAGTTTGTGCTTCCGTCGTGCTTTAACATGACACATCCGATCTCAAAACTTCAAGCGGGTCAGCCTTTGGTTTCAACCTTTTATCCCGAAGGCGGAGTGCTTCTCAGGCCAGTTTAGCGAACTAAACTCGAGCGGCTTTAGAGAGAAACCAGGCTATCCGGCTATTGACCATACACTCGAGTCGAGAAAGGAGTGGTAGAAAAAGACTTTGCAACGACTTAGAAGAAAGCATTTATTATAAAATGACTCATATAAATTTAAGAGCCCCCAGTTAACCTGGTTAAAGGAAGTGTTTTTAACAAATAGATTTTTTGTCTAACACAAATATAATGCTTGGTCGAACCAAATAAAAATTGAAAATTGAAAAAAGCTAAGCATGAAAGCGACTTAGCTGGTTAATGTGCTCGGTGTTGATGACGTAGTCCGGGCTTGCAACGGGTCGAGATCCCAGCCCCCCAAGCCGGTCCTGGGGTGGCCGAGCGAAAAGCTCGGTTGATGAAGTGGCAGCACAAAACTGCCGATGTGCCGAGGCGAAGCCCCTGGTCCAGCCGAGGAGACAGAGTAGATCGGCAGGGTGACGCCGGAGTAGGTCGATGAAGTGATGGCGAAGCCCCCGGTCCGGCCGAGGTGTCCGAGCGAAGAGCTCGGCTTGATGAAGTGGTAGTACAACACTGCCAATATGTTGAGGCGAAGCCCCCGGTCCGGCCGAGCTGACAAAGCTGGTCGGCTGGTGACGCCGAAGTCCCCGGAGTAGGTTGATAAAGAGATGGTGAAGCCCCCGGTCTAGCTGAGGTGACGGAGCAGGTCGGTAAGGTGACGTTGCAGCCATATGCCAGCCGAGGTGTCGAAGCAGGTCGGCGTGGTGGACATCGGCTTGAAGAATCAACGGCGCGGCGATGCCGACGCAGGTCGGAACTTGTGACGCGGTCAATGCCGGCTTGAGAAGTGACCGCGCAGCGATGCTGGCGCGCCCGACCCGTACAATCCGTAAGGTGACGATGTTATCTTGACGATCATTAGGGAGAGCGGTGCTGAACTCTTGGTCGGCTCGCCGAGGTGATGATCCGATGTGGTTGTCGTCGGCTCGATGGAGCGACGGCGCAGTCGATGTTGGCGCAGGTCGGTAGCCGTGGAGCAACGTGGTCGGGCAGGTTTGACATCGGTGCGACGGTGCAGATCGCCTCGGAAAAGATTCAAAATTTGTGGGCACGTGTTTGAGAACAACACACAATACCCTAGAAAAAAAATTCCTTCAAAAAGGATGTCCAATATCCTGTTCATGAAGAAAGATGAATTCGGGTCGGATTCGTTTTCGCGCAGGAAATAGATCCGAAAATTGATGCACTCCTCGGACTCGTCCCGGAGTTTGAACCGTCGGATCAAGCTGAAATTTTGAGGGGTGATTGATATAGGAATTCTACAGCCGATGAACGGTGGGATCTTCCAAAGGATGCCCGAGCTAACTCCTGGACTCCTCGCCCCAAACTCATCCAGATTCCCGTCGAGACTCGACAGGGCTCCGGTATAACGGAGATTGCCGGAGATTCCTCCATCGGAACGTGATTAAATTTTACAGGGTTGTTCTAGACTCAATTCCGCATAATTCCACTGAAGCAATCATCAAAGCGACGCTCGAGGAGACAGGGATGGTGAACACAAATCCGCTGTCCTGAAAAAACTGCATGATCGTGCGAGGGCAATGTTGACGTTGAGCCCCCGAGCACCATGGACGATTTTTCCATGATCCCGGATGAGATCGGAGTTGATGATGATGAAGACATCCGTCTGAACTTGACGATCCGAAGAGAAGCCTAGTCCTCGGTCCAGCCAAGGTGACCAGTCGGGCTGGCAACGAAGATGCCGACGCTGATGATGTAGCTCGGTTCCGACGCGTAGATCGCGGTGGAGCCGATCTAAATTCCCATCGCACCGCGGCGACTACCCAGCAGGCTCTCAATGAAAGCACCAATGTTGGTTCTAAATCCGGCATATCTCGTAGTAAGGGTCCTAAGCTAGGCGTCTTGGAGCGATGGTAACATGCACACAGGATTTTACCCAGGTTCAGGCTCTCTCGAAGAGATAATACCCTACGCCCTGCTTTTGATTGTATTCATATGGGGTATAGTACAGAGTACATGTATCTACCACGAGATTGTTCTAATGAATATGATATGTCTATTGACTAGCCTGGCCTCGGTTTATATAATGTACCGGAGGCCTAGGGTTTAGGAGAGTCCTCATCTTGGGCGCCAAGTCTTGTGGAATCTTCCTTGTATTCGTCATGGACTGCCCGAAGTGGCCCATGAGTGAACCGCCATGGGGGTCCTTGGCCCGATCCACTGGTCGGGAGACGACGTGGTGTGTGCCCCCTAGTCCAGGACACCGTCAGAAGGCGCTGGAGCCCTTATACTCAAAGATAAATGCTTTGACCACCCACGCCCTCACCGATGTTGACCTAGCCCGGGCCTGGGTAGAGTGGCGTATCCAACCACTGAGCCTAAGGACCCGGCTCATGCACACTTACTCTGGCGAGCCAGAAGATTCACTCCGATTCAGCCGGGTCAACCTCCAGGAGAAGGAGGTCATAAAATTTGCCAAGAAGCTACTTGGTGAAACAAGAGAGGATATTAAGCTTGTGGGACTTGCTCCCTTCTGCATGAATAACCCGGCACCCGAGGTAACCGTCTTTTATTGCTCTTCATCTTATCCATGCTGTTTTACCTTCGTCTTAATTTTATCAACCCGTCATGGCATAGGAAAATGCTGACTGGTGGCGGGTCGAATTTCAAGACCCCACTCCTCCTCGAGAAGATAGCGAGGAGAACCCAGAAGACGATGAAGACCAAGAGGTAGAACTTGACTCCCTTGGCCGTCTGTTTAATCAGCTTGCTGACGCCACCTCTTCACAGGAACAGGCTGAAACCAGTCACGCCGGCGAGCCAGAGGTAACACTGATCTCTTCAGATTCTGACGCACCAATACCCGTTCGAAGGAAATTCCGGGCTGCAGTCCGAAAAGACCCACAATTTTCTTTAAAGAAGGCACATCACACAGGGACTTCCAAATGGAAGACCCAAAGCAGTGAAGGAGAACTGAGCGACGGGTTAGGCAATGAGCCGCCAGTACGAAGAGCACGGACAGAGGCACCGCTCAGCCCAACTCCCTCTCTTCCTCACGCCGGTCGTTTCAAAGAGCCCTTGCATTTGAACGACTCGGCATATCAAACATCTCCCTCTTCTGACGAATCAAGCGCCACTCAGGCGCCAGCTTTTAACATCAACCCTGGGTAAACAATCTGATTACACATGTTTTACACGAAGGATTCTTGCTCTTATCCTTCAGAATGACTCTTTGTTCCTTGTATAGCGCGAAGGCCATTAAGAAGAAGACCGCCGCCGGGTCGTCTGACCCTGCCGTTCAAACATGTCCTTCTCAAGAAGACGCAGCGGTTAACCCGGATATTTCAGATGAGCCGGCTTTCCAGAGTGACCCGCCGCCCCAAGATACTACCGCGAGCCCGGCTCATGCCTCTTCTCCTATCCTTCAGGAGAAGGAAGATTTAACTGAAGAGCAGCCTATTGAGAAGGCCCAAGACTAAGTAATGGTGACCAGTGAATAGCAAAATGCTCCATCGGAAACCTCTTCAGTCTTAGCAAAGATCCCTGCCAGGGCTGAGTCGCCCGTTAAAGATAAAGGGAAGGCGGCCCTCAACATTCATTCCTTTGAAGATCAGGACATCAACATGCTGCATCAGTCTATGATAACCCGACTGTTTGAGAGCCGGGATACAGAAATTGCCATGGTGACTTCCCTTAAACGGAAGTATGAGGTAACCTTCTGTCCCCTGACTTAATATACCTATACTGTATGTAGCCCCCAAGGGCCGGGTCATTATACCATGATGATCTGGGACTTGTATGTTGCAATCAACCTGCAGCCCCAAGGGCCGGCTCATCATGATATGATGTGCCGGGTCTCTGCATGTATTTATATAGAGCAAACTATGCATTAGCCCCCAAGTGCCATGCGGAATGCCCACATCCTCATGGGACTTTGTTGCATTTGAGAAAACACTGATAAGTGTAGCCCCCAAGGGCCGGGTCGATGCTACTTGTAGCTTGCGTTGGTTTTATCCCCGAAGAGGCAGGGATGATGTAACTCCAAAAATTCTGAAAAATTAGGACAACGTGGGCAATTCATATACCAATACTGTGTAAAAATTTCAGATTTTTTTGACGCTCCAGTACAGAAACAAAATTCTGGCACTGGACGCAAAACTTTGTGTTTTCCAAACAGCATCAATTATACTATCTTCCAAATCACCCCAAAGGCTTTACTTGGCACAAACACTAATTAAAAACACAAAAACACACTCATACCAGTAGAATAATTGTGAAAACACACAATAACAGAAAAATTTATTTTATTCATTGGGTTGCCTCCCAACAAACGCTATTGTTTTATGCCCCTAGCTAGGCATAATGCATAGTTTTAAGTATTGTCATCTTTCAAGTTGATTCCATAAGTGGCCCTCATAATTGATTCATATGGTGCTTTAATTCTATTCCTAGGGAAATGCTCCATACCCTTTTTAATGAAAATTGAAATTTTATATTCCCTTCTTTCATGTCAATAACGGCACCAATGGTTCGTAAGAACGGTCTACCAAGTATTATGGGGCAAGAAGAATTGCATTCAATGTCAAGTACAATAAAATCAACGGGAACATAGTTCCTATTTGAAAGAATAAGAACATCATTAATTCTTCCCAAAGGCTTTTTAATAGTAGAATCCGCAAGATGCAAATTAAGAGAACATTCATCTATATTGGTAAAACCTAGCACATCACATAGAGATTTTGGAATTGTGGAAACGCTAGCACCCAAATCACATAAAGCATTGCACTCATAATTTTTAATTTTAACTTTAATGGTGGGTTCCCATTCATCATATAATTTTCTAGGAATTGAAATTTCTAGTTCTAGCTTTTCTTCTAACGCTTTCATCATTGCTTCTACGATGTGTTTAGTAAAAGCCTTGTTTTGCTCATAAGCGTTGGGTGAATTTAACATGGATTGTAACAAAGAAATGCACTCAATCAAAGAGCAATTATCATAATTAAAATCTTTGTAATCTAAGAGAGTGGGTACATCGCTATTTAAAGTTTTTACCTCTCCAAACCCACTTTTAGCAGTTTTTTCATTAAGATTTTCACCCTCCGAATTATGGGTGTCGGTGTACTAAAGTTTGGGAATTTTTAGTACCCCATACTTGTGCACGGACGGTTGTAGCCATACCAGCGGCAAGGCCTGCCGGAGAACAGCTGGAAACAAATACAAGATTATCAAGAAGGCATTCAAGCTAATGATCAGAAGACAGAAGACCGAAGGATGGATTCCTGGCAAGATGCTTGCCGGGAAGGCTCGCGAAGGCCTGGCAAGGCCTCGCACCCGGCAAGATCCCACCGCCCTGCCACTGCTCCAGCGCAGCGACCAGCCTGTCGTTTAGGGTTTGTCCTCCTGGATGCGTGTCATGGCGCTAGCGGTGGATGGGTTAAGCGGTGCTGATGGGACGGGCTCTTTTTCCATCCCCAAGAAAGTAAGGGACACCTAAGTGGAGCATTTAATGCGTTTGTCCTAAGTCATCAGTGATAAGCATGTAAACACTGTAGCAACTTTACACCTCTTGTACGTGCTGTTCGCCACTGTTGGTGACCCCTTGGACATATAAAAGGAGGCCCAAGGCGAAGCTACAGGAGGGAGGAGCTTTCTAGCCCAGTTGCATGCGTAGCCGCCCTTCTTGCGTACTGTTCACCAAGAAGCGCTCCATGTACCTGAGCTTAAACACCCACAATAAACCAAAGCAGGAGTAGGGTTTTACGCTACTCAGCGGCCCGAACCTGGGTAAAAAATCCCCGCGTTGATCGTTGGATCCGCTCTTTGTGTACATCTTTTCCCCAGCCGAACCGTAAAAGGGATCCTCGCGGTCCCATAGGTGTCGTGCTCCGACAATGGGAACGCCTACTAGCTAAAGTTGACTCTTCTTCAGTTCCCTTTTCATCAAGTTTTATATTGCTAAACAGAGAATCAATAGATGAAACACCAATCATTTTAATATCCTCATCATTACTACGATAAAAACCGGGAGGAATCGCTTTTTCTAAAAATTCTCGTTTAGCTTTTAGCATGTGGGTGCTCTTCTTACTCTCATCCATGGAGATATATAAAGCTTTAATTGATTCATTAATATCAATTTTAGGTGGCAAAATTTTAGTCTTAAGATTTTCCACATCATGAATAATTCTATCAATGCTCCTAGACATATCATCAAGTTTACTCAATTTTTCTTCTATCGTAGTGTTCAAAACTTTTTGAGCATTAATAAATTCTTTAATATTACTTTCAAGATCAGAGGGCATCCTATTATTATTATAGGAATTACCATAAGGATTGCCATAATTATTAGAGGAATTTCCAGGAAACGATCTAGCATTGAAATTACCTCTATAAGCATTATTATTAAAATTGTTTCGCGAGACAAAATTCACATCTACGGGATCATTATTTTGCTCAATCAAAGTGGACAAAGGCACATCATTAGGATCAATATGAGCATTTTTACTAGCAACCAATTTCATAAGCGCATCAACTTTATCACTCAAAGTATTAATTTCTTCAACTGAATTCACCTTTTTACTAGTAGGAACTCTTTCAGTATGCCATTGTGAATAATTTGCCATAATATTATCAAGCAATTTAGTAGCTTCTCCCAAAGTAATTTCCATAAAAGTACCACCCGCGGCGGAATCTAAAAGATTTCTAGAAACAAAATTCAACCCCGCATAAATTTTTTATATGATCATCCATAAATTTAAACCATGAGTAGGGCAATTTCTTATCATTAATTTCATCCTCTCCCAAGATTGGGCAACATGTTCATGATCAAGTTGCTTAAAATTCATAATTTGGTCTCTAAGTGAAATAATTTTCACGGGAGGAAAATACTTAGTAATAAAAGCATCTTTACACGTATCCCAAGAATCGATACTATTTTGTGGTAAAGATGAAAACCAATTTTTTGCACGATCCCGCAATGAGAATGGGAATAATTTTAATTTCACAATATCATTATCCACATCTTTTTTCTTTTGCATGTCACACAATTCTACGAAAGTGTTAAGATGGGATGCATCATCTTCATTAGGACTACCGGAAAATTGATCTTTCATGACAAGATTTAGCAAAGCGGCATTAATATCACAAGTCTCCGCACTAGCGGCGGGAGGAGCAATCGGAGTACTAATAAAATCATTATTATTAGTATTGGAAAAATCACACAATTTTGTATTTTCTTGAGACATCGTGGCTACGCAAACAAGATAACAAGCAAGCAAACAAGCAAACAAGAAAAAGGCAAACGGAAAATATTTTTGTATTTTTGTAAAAACGTTTTAGAAGTGGGGGAGATGAAAACGAGAGGCAAATAAACTAAATGCAAGGAGATGAGAGTTTGTGCAAAGGTACTTGATAGATGTTGATGATGTCTCCCCGGCAACGGCGCCAGAAATTCTTCCTGCTACTTGTAGCTTGCGTTGGTTTTATCCCCGAAGAGGAAGGGATGATGCAGCACAGCGGAGGTAAGTATTTCCCTCAGTTATGAAACCAAGGTTATCAATCCAGTAGGAGAACCACGCAACACCTCGTTAGCAGTACCTGCACAAAAACAACAAATCCTTGCACCCAACGCAAATGAGGGGTTGTCAATCCCTCGGCGGTCAATTGCAAGATTAAATTGTATGTGATAGATAGATAGATAGATAGATAGATAGAAACAAAAATACAAAATAAAATAAATAAAGAAAAAGTGCAGCAATATTTTTAGGGTTTTAGTAATTTGATTTAGATAGACCCGGGGGCCATAGTTTTCACTAGAGGCTTCTCTCAAGAAAATAGCATACGGTGGGTAGACAAATTACTGTTGGGCAATTGATAGAAAAGCAAATAATCATGACGATATCCAAGGCAATGATCATGTATATAGGCATCATGTCCAAGACAAGTAGACCGACTCCTGCCTGCATCTAGTACTATTACTCCACACATCGACCGCTATCCAGCATGCATCTAGTGTATTAAGTCCATAAAGAACGGAGTAACGCCTTAAGAACGATGACATGATGTAGACAAGATAAACTCACGTATGAATAAACCCCATCTTTTTACCCTTAATAGCAATGATACATACGTGTCATGTCCCTTTCTGTCACTAGGATTGAGCACCGCAAGATCGAACCCATTACAAAGCATCTATTCCCATGGCAAGATAAATCAATCTAGTTGGCCAAACCAAATCAATAGATCGGAGAAGAAATACGAGGCTATATTAATCATGCATAAAAGAGATCAGAGAAGACTCATATAATATTCATGGATAATCTGATCAAAAACTCACAATTCATCGGATCCCAACAAACACACCGCAAAAAGTGATTACATCGGATAGAACTCCAAGAACATCGAGGAGAACATTGTATTGAAGATCAAAAAGAGAGAAGAATCCATCTAGCTACTAACTATGGACCCGAAGGTCTGTGGTAAACTACTCACGCATCATCGGAAGGGCAGCAAGGTTGATGTAGAGCACCTCCGTGATCGATTCCCCCTCCGGCGGAGTACCGGAGAAGGCCTCCAGATGAGATCTCTCGAGAACAGAAACTTGCAGCGGCAGAAAAAGTATTTCGTGGACTCCCCTAAGGGTTTCTGATTTTTTGGGAATTTATAGTGGTGGAATTAGGTCAAACGGAGCTCTGTGGGCCCCACGAGGTAGCAGGGCGCGCCTGCCCCCCAGGCGCGCCCTGGTGCCTCGTGGGCACCCCCTGGGGCTTCTGGCCTTCTCCCGAAGCTTCTAGTGTTTATCTTGTCCAGAAAAAAAATCTCCAAAACGTTTCGTGGCATTTGGACTTCGTTTGGTATTGATATTCTGTAAAACAAAAACAGGGCAAAAAACATCAACTGGCACTGGGCACTAAGTTAATAGGTTAGTCCAAAAAAATGATATATAATTGCTGTAAATGTATATAAAAACATCCAAGATTGATAATATAACAGCATGGAACAATCAAAAATTATAGATACGTTGGAGACGTATCAGTTGACCAAAATGGCGGCTCAGGACTTTCTTAGATAACTTGTAACTGTGAGACTGCCCTGCAGGATATGTTCAATCAAGTGGAAACACAAGCATCCTTCTTCCGAAAGGAAGCGAAGAAGGAGAAAAAACTTCGTGAAAGGGCTGAAGAGTCAGCTTCAGAAGCCGATAAGTCTTTATGACTTGTGAGAAGCACACTGAAGAAAGTTGAGGCAGAAAGAGCCGCGTTGGTCAAGCGTGCAGAAGAAGCAGAAGCAAAACTTAAGCCGGTGGCCCAAGAACTGGCCACATTGAAAAATCATATCACCAGCATGTGCAACGCCATCTTTGGTATGGACTAAACTCATAAGCCGCCAAACATGTCATGTTGTAAAATACCACGCCACCCGGACTAACTTGATCTGTCTTCTTGCATGCGGGAAAACTCACAACCAAGCTGAACGGCCATTGGTGAAGCTGAAAGCCGTATACACTCTTGCCGAGCAATTATATATAGGCGACGCACGCTGCATCATGGCCGCCAAGAACACCAAGGCCCCGCCCCACTTGATTGCAGATATGTTAAAGGAACTATCAATAGTTCCAAAATGGTTTGAGGAGTGGAAGAAGGCGGCTTGCCATGCTGGGGCTCTGACAGTTTTTGCGCGCACCAAAGCATATGTGCCGGAATTGGATCCGGCTCAAGTCGTCGGCGGATATCCAGAGTTCAATGTGGATGATTACCCTTTCACCAAGAAGGACTTCTAGCGATGCATAAAGGAAACCTGGGTTGCCGCCACTGCGATTGCAGAAGAGATGAATCTATCCAAATATCAAGCAGGATATTCTGAGGACAATGAGCGGATTGAGCCGCCTAACCCTCAGCTAGTGGCTCTTACTCGTTCGCGTAAGCCATCTTTTGCTCCCGACATTGACCCTTCCTCTGTGATAACCGCCGATGCAATGTTTGAAGCCTTGCGCTCAATCCAGTGGTCGACCGGCGAATCAACAAGTCAGGAAGAGGTAGAGGATGACAGCGATCGTGAAGAGCCGGGACATGGCGCTCCTTCAACCTCCGGTGCCAATCCTAACCTGGCGACATATAACACTGGATCTTTACGTATTGCAGCTGAACTTGGAAATTTGTGCTGCAGCCGCAGCCTGGAGGGCGCTTGTAATAGTTTTATATCCAGAAACTTCTGCTGGTACAAGTGCCATCGTGCACTTGCTGCTTTTTTAATGCTTTTATAAACTTGCTGCTTGAAATGACAGGTCTTTGCCGCTCAGAATACGAGCATAAAATCAGCTGCGTTAATTATGAGCTCACACCAGTGGTGTGTTAAGAAAAAATAACCCGGCAAGCCTTGCTACCAGATAAAGAGAAAGTGACTATAATGCAGAATGTATGAAAATAAAGATTATGCATGCATGCAAGAAGTAATAATAATGCAAAACATGAATTTTAAATTGCCGGCTTACGCAGCACAACGTAAAGACCGACCTTTTTAGGCACGAGTCTGATTTGCTTTCATGAAGCAGGCGCTTTGGCCTTTTGGTTTATCCTCGCTTTCTGAAAGCCGGCTCTCATGTGACCAACAAACGTTTTAACTTTGATGAATGCAGGGTCACCTTAGTGATTGACTCATCAGGCGTACGCCAGGTCACCTTTTCGGAGTAGCATCTTGCTAACAGGCAGGTTTAACCAAGTTTTGGCTTTTTGCCGGGTTAAAGGGTTTTGTAAGCTAAACTCAATGAGTTGGAAGCCCCCAAGTAACCAATGATCAACTGATAAAGACTCAACACACAATTTTGAGGCGAAACGACAAACTCTCTTATACAGAGCTGCCGGTCTTTATTTCATTGATCAAAATATGTATATACATGACGGAAGGTATGTACAAAAGATATGACCCAGTCTATGACTTAGGTGTAGTATGGCCGGAGATGGGCAATGTTCCAGGGCCGGCTTCCCTCCTCTTCAGAGTTACGTGATTTA
Organism: Elymus sibiricus; assembly: GCA_039707655.1. Classification (NCBI taxonomy): domain Eukaryota; kingdom Viridiplantae; phylum Streptophyta; class Magnoliopsida; order Poales; family Poaceae; genus Elymus; species Elymus sibiricus. The sequence continues at coordinate 172,645,845 of CM077676.1, forward strand.
TCTGCCTCACGTATATCAACTAGGTAGTATGACCCGTTGTTGAGATTCTTGCTGACCACAAAGGACCCTTCCAAAGGTGGTGAAAGCTTATGCATGCCTGTCTGGTCTTGTATCAGACGGAGCACTAAGTCACCTTCCTGAAAGGTACGGCTTCGAACTCTACGGCTGTGATAGCGACGTAGGTCTTGTTGATAAATTGCTGATCTGGACGCGGCAAGTTCGCGTTCTTCCTCCAGAGCATCAAGAGCGTCTTGGCGAGCTTGCTCATTATCTGATTCCACATAAGCCGCCACTCGAGGGGAGTCATGACGAATATCACTCGGAAGTACAGCTTCTCCACCATAGACCAGGAAAAACGGCGTATAGCCTGTTGAGCTGTTGGGAGTAGTCCATATGCTCCAAAGCACTGCAGGTAACTCCTCTTCCCAGCAACCCGGCGTGCGTTGTAAAGGCACCATGAGCCGGGGTTTGATTCTGCGCAGCAATTCCTGATTAGCTCTTTCTGCCTGCCCATTGGACTGAGGATGCGCAACTGATGCTAAATCAAGCCGGATGCGCTCCTGTTGACAGAACTGTTTCATGACTCCTTTGGAAAGATTGGTTCCATTGTCTGTGATGATACTATGTGGATAGCCGAAGCGATATATCAATTTTTTCAAAAACTTGACGGCTGTAGCAGCATCACAACGACTGACTGATTTTGCTTCCACCCACTTGGTGAACTTGTCCACAGATACCAACAAGTGAGTATGTTTATTTTTAGAGCGTTTAAAGGGTCCAACCATGTCAAGCCCCCAGACTGCAAAAGGCCAAGTTATTGGAATCATCTTCAACTCTTGAGCTGGCACATGAGCCTGGCGAGCATACTTCTGGCAACCATCACACTTGTGCACAATATCTTCTGCATCGGCGTGAGCTATGAGCCAGTAAAACCCGTGCCGGAAAGCTTTCGCGACAAGTGATCTTGAGCCGGCATGGTGACCACAATCGCCAGAATGAATCTCATTGAGAATAGCACGGCCTTCCTCAGGTGAAACACAACGCTGAAAAACACCAGTGACACTTCGTCGATGCAACTCGCCATTGACGATAGTCATAGACTTGGATCGCCTGATGATCTGTCGAGCGATGACTTCTTCTGCTGGAAGCTCTCCCCGGCTTAGATAAGCCAAGTAAGGGGTTATCCAATCAGGTATAGCATGAACAGTAGCCACTAGAGCTGCCTCTGGGTCAGGAATAGCCAAGTCCTCCTCCGTTGGCAACTTGACAGATGGGTTATGCAAGACATCCAGAAAAACATTGGGCGGCACCGGCTTCCGCTGAGAACCCAAGCGAGACAGTGCATCTGCTGCCTTGTTCTGCCGGCAATCGATGTTATCAACTTGATAACCCTTGAAGTGTCCAGCAATATTCGTGACCGCGTGCCGATAAGCCGCCATAAGGGGATCCTTGGGGTCCCATCTGCCAGAAACCTGCTGGGCCACCAAATCTGAGTCGCCCAAACACCTGGCCTGGCTCAAGTTCATCTCCTTGGCCATTCGGAGTCCATGAAGCAATGCCTCATATTCTGCTGCATTGTTAGTACATGGGAACAAAAGTCTTAAAACATAACATAACTTATCTCCTCGCGGGGAAGTTAGCACAACTCCAGCCCCCGAGCCTTCGAGCTGCCTTGAGCCATCGAAATGTATGGACCAATACGTTGTGTCGGGCTTCTCTTCTGGAGCCTGTAACTCTGTCCAGTCATTGATGAAATCCACCAAAGCCTGAGATTTGATTGCTTTGCGAGGCACGTATTTGAGATGATGTGGACCAAGCTCGATAGTCCACTTAGCAACCCGGCCCGTGGCTTCCCGGTTCTGGATTATGTCCCTGGGAGGAGCTGAACTAACCACAGTGATTGGATGCTCATGGAAGTAATGCTTCAGCTTGCGACTAGCCATGAACACTCCATAGACAAGTTTCTGTCAATGCGGATATCGCTGCTTGGACTCTGTTAATACTTCGCTGATATAATACACAGGGCACTGAATTGGATATTCCCTGCCTTCCTCCTTGCGCTCGACAACAACTGCAATGCTTACAGCCTTGTTGTTAGTGGCAATATATAACAACATAGGTTCCTTCTCATGAGGAGCAGCAAGGATAGGCGGCTCAGACAACTATTTCTTGAGGGCCTCAAAAGCTTGATCTGCAGCATCACTCCAAACAAAGTCGTCTGATTTCCTGAGCAGTTGATACAGCGGAATTGCCTTCTCCCCAAGCCGGCTTATGAACCGGCTCAAAGCCGCAACCCGCCCAGCTAGCTTTTGCACATCATTAATATTCGCCGGCTTAGCCAGGGTCGTGATTGCCTTGATCTTCTCTGGGTTGGCTTCAATGCCACGCTCAGAAACAAGAAATCCTAGTAGTTTTCCTGCAGGGACACCAAAAACACACTTCTCCGGGTTGAGCTTCATCTGGTAGATACGGAGATTGTCAAACGTCTCCTTGAGATCCTCCAACAGAGTTTCTTTCTTCCGAGATTTCACCACAATGTCATCAACATATGCATGAACATTCCGACCAATTTGCTTGTGGAAACAATTTTGAACACATCGTTGATAAGTCGACTGTGCACACTTCAGACCAAACAGCATGGTCGTATAACAAAAGGCTCCAAATGGTGTGATGAAAGCCGTCTTTTCCTGGTCCTCCTGCTTCATCTTGATCTGATGATAACCAGAGTAAGCATCCAGAAAGCATAAACACTCACAACCTGCCGTGGCATCAATGATCTGGTTAATACGGGGCAAGGCAAAGGGGTCACTAGGACAAGCCTTATTTAGGTCTGGGTAATCAACACACATCCGCCAAGTCCTGTTTTTCTTCAGAACAAGCACCGGGTTGGCTAACCACTCAGGATGGAAAACTTCGACAATGAACCCGGCAGCTAGGAGCCGGGCCACCTCCTCACCAATAGCTTTCCGCCTCTCTTCATTAAAGCGACGGAGATACTGGCGAACTGGCTTGAACTTAGGATCCACATTAAGGGAGTGCTCAGCGAGTTCTCTCAGTACACATGGCATGTCAAAGGGTTTCCATGCAAAGATGTCCCAGTTCTCACGGATGAACTCGACGAGCGCGCTTTCCTATTTGGGATCCATGTTCGCCCCTATGGTGAACTACTCAAAAGAATTACCCGGGGTGAAATCAACTTGCTTGGTGTCCCTGGCCGACTTAAATTTGAGCAAAGGGTCTGACTCCGTCGTTGGCTTCTTTAGAGAGGTCCTGTCAGCCGGATCAACGTTGTCCTTATAATACCGCAATTCTTCTGCAGTGCAAGCCGTCTCGGCATATGCTGCATCTCCTTCCTCGCACTGAAGCGCAATTTCTTGACTCCCTTCTACTGTAATAGTTCCTCTCGGCCCTGGCATTTTCAATTTCAAGTAGACGTAGCACGGCCGTGCCATGAACCGTGCATAAGCCGGCCGGCCGAATAGAGCATGGTAAGGGCTTTTAAGCTTAACCACCTCAAAGGACAGAAATTCAGAATGGTAGTTATCCTCTGAGCCAAAGGCCACCTCCAGGGATATTCTGCCCATGGGATAAGCTGACTTGCCAGGAACGATGCCATGAAAAACTATAGAGGACGGAGTCAACTGCTTATCAGACAGAATCATCCGCCTGGAAGTGTCATAATACAAAATATTGATGCTGCTGCCTCCGTCCATGAGCACTTTGGTCAACGTGTAACCACCAACTTGTGGTGCCACCACCAGAGCTAAATGACCAGGGTGATCAAAGAGGACTGGATGATCCACCCGGCTCCAAGTAACCGGCTGCTCTGACCAATTGAGATAATACGGGGCTGCCGGCTCAACCAAATGGGCGGCTCGCCGCTGCACTTTCCGATCACGCTTGCAGGTACTAGTGGTGAAAACATGATACTGTCCACTATTCAACTGCTTCGGATTACTCTGAAAAATCCCGACTGACCGGTTTGATGCTGATTTCCTTGATTGTTCTGTTGATTGCTGCCTCCAGCATTGCCAGCCCCCTGAAACCCGCCGCTCTGGCCACTATTCCCTTGGAACCCAGGGCCTGCGAAGGGCCCTTGTGAGCCGGCTCCTGAGAAGCCGGATCCCTGATTACCGGGTTGTCCGCCGTTGCCACCACCGTTATGATGATTTTGGAAGATCCATTTGGAAAACTCTTGCATGATATAGCAATTTTCCCAGGAGTGGCTGGACGGCTTACCATTGAAATTGTGTTTTGGACATGGACCCTTGAGAGCTTCCTCGAAGCTGAGAGGGCGATTACCATAGGACGGCCTTCTGGAACCGTTGTTCTGGCGCTGACTCTTGTTACCAGTGTTTGTATTTGCCACCAAATCAGAGCCGCCTTCATAACTTTTACGCTTACCGTCGTTGCTGTTCTGCCCATTGCCATTGTTCTGCTGGTGACCCTTGCCACCGTTTTTCTTGCCCTTACCGGATTTTTCCTCGTCAGATAGCGGATCCTTGGTATTATCTGATTCCGCATACCGGGTTAACACATCCATGAGATCACCCATGTCTTGGGCTTTTCTCTTGAGTCGCCCTAACTTCTGGACCAGGGGCTGAAACTTACATGTTCGTTCCAGAACAAGCACTGCTTGTGCAGCCGAGATGCTATCTGAACTATGTATAACTTCTGCAACCCTGCGAGCCCAATGATGCGCCGACTCATCCTCACGTTGAACACAACGTTCGAGATCAACAATTGTTGTTGGCCTTTTGCAGGTTCCTTGGAAATTCTTGATGAAGCGCTCCTTCAGTTCCTGCCTTGTGTTAATAGAATTCACCGGTAGGTTTTTCAACCAAGTGCGTGCGGGACCTTCCAGCATGAGAGGCAGATAACGTGCACACACTGACTCACTTGCTCCCAACAGGTCCATTGCCAGCTCATAACTCTCGATCCACTCGGTCGGCTCCAGATTCACTGTATAATTAGGAACCTTGTGAGGACCTTTGAAATCTGGGGGCATGCGTGCCTCTCGCAACGCCGGGACTAGACAAGGAGTCCCGGTCATGCGGCTTGATAAGCCCCCAAGCCGGCCGGCTGTCTGGGTTGTGGTGGGCGTGTCGTGTGCTGCCAGCTGGTTATACAGCGCACGCGTGTTTTCCTCCTCCAATGCTCGTAGAGCTCGAGCGGTGTCCACAATATCCTGCGCATTCGGGATCCTGGGCTGGTGCTGATTCGCCAGTGGTTGGGCAGCCCTTCTGCGGTGTGCGCTGCTAGAAACTGCTGGCGACTCAGGGCGTTGGCTCTTGGTGCGGCTCTGGTGAGGGGTTGAGTGAAGAAGGTGGTGGCTATGAGAATAGTTGGCTTGCTGCACTATTGCTGTCTTAAGCATCGCAATGGCGTTCCTGGCTTCGACCTAAGCCAGACCGTCTCCCTCAATTGGGATTGCCGCCAAGTTGTGAGTCGCCACCAGCACGTTGTCGACCGGGTTGGAATAGTGTCTAATTGGGGTCTGGAACCGATGAGATGGCAGCTGCTGTTGCTGATCTGGTGTATGATGCTGGGCCGGCTCCCTTTGCTGAGCCGGCTGCTGCAAAAGTGGTCCTCCCGGGAGGACAACTCCAGCCCCCGGGTTTGCCGGAGCCGGCGGATTATCTGGTGTGGTAAACAGATGAGTCGGCTCGATATTAGCCGAAAGCCGGCTTTGATGACGCCTTCGGTGGACGAGCTCTGACTCGGCCTGCCTGCGGCTTAAATAATGAGCCTCTTCATCTAGACGCTATCTCTCCTCGGCAAGCTGGGCCTGCGCCTCTGCCATGCGGGTGTTCTCAGCATTGATATCCTCTTGGATCTTGGCCATCTGCTCGTGACACTTCGTGATGTCCGTGTTGCGCGCAGCTGCGTTCTCCACAGTAACCGGCTCAGCCAATAGGGCTGTCAGAGTATTCATCAAGTCCGTAAGCGCCTGTGCCCCGATTTTCTGAGAGCCGGTAGCAGTCGCGCCGGCTCCTCCTGAGCCAGCTAGGGTGAGGTTCTGCCCAGTCGCTGGATCAACCGGATCGCGCGCAGGATCTTGTCTACCCGCCATGTAGACTGCTGCAAAGCGAGGTGGCTCAAGGACCTCTGGAAAGACTTCGTTAGTGTATCCCAGCCTTCCATCATACAGGGGACGGATCGACTCGGTTTCTCCCGTCGAGGATTCGCCGTCAGATTGAAAGAGCGTATCGTCTCCGGACAGGGAGTTCTCCGACAAGGCCACCCCTTGGATGAACCCTACGAAGACGTGCTTCCGGCCAGCCTGTGGCGGGCCGGGTCTTGCCTGGCTTGGACTGGCGCGGCGAGCCGACTCGACGCCGGTGACAGCTTCCAACCCGGTGGCCGACTCACCGATGACACCGATGAAGGTATGGATCTTGCCAAAGGGGACCTGATATCCGTACTCGATTGAGTCGGCGTCGGGGCCCCAGTACGAATCGTCGATGTAGAGCTTCCCGTGGTGGCTCTTCGTCATCAAGCCAACCGCGTACTTCCCGAACCCTGGGAGAGCTCCCGCTAAGAACTCAACTCCACCGTGTGTAGGCCCCACGATGGGCGCCAACTATCATGGTTTTGACACGGCAGATGCCCTTGTGAAAGGACTTAGAGATGAGGCCATCGCACAAGGGTGGAAGCTTAACGGGGTTGATTGGGAACGAGAAGACGCGAGATTACCCAGGTTCGGCCCCTCTTGATAGAGGTAATAGTCTACGTCCTGCTTGATTGTATTGCTTGGATCTCGATTACAAAGGTGCGAGTTCGCTAACCTAGCTCTCGAGGGATTGCAACCTAGTCTTTCTACCATAGGCGCCCCCCTTTATATACAGGTGAAGCCCTAGGTTTACACGAGAGTTCAGGTTATAGAATTAACCCGTATCCTACTCGTATTCTACTTATTCCTCAAGGTAATCTTCCTTGTCTTATCTTTCTTCTTAAGCCGGCCCGTAGCACCGTGCCGCCTTTCTCATCGGGCCTCCTGTTAAGCCGGCCCGCTTGATATCTCCAAGGCCCAGCAATGAGATGCCCCGCAGAGCCCTTCAGCTCTATGGCCGGGTCATCCTTCTGCCGGGTCTACACGCCGGGAAATATCCCCAACAGAACTGCTTATAAAAATCCTATGGGTATGTCTCCGCATAAAATGGTTTATGGAAAAGCATGTCATTTACCTCTTGAAGTAGAACATAAAGCATATTGGGCAATTAAAGAACTTAACTATGATTTTAAACTTGCCGGTGAAAAGAGGTTATTTGATATTAGTTCTCTAGATGAATGGAGAACACAAGCTTATGAAAATGCCAAGTTGTTTAAATAAAAAGTTAAAAGATGGCATGATAAGAGAATTCAAAAACGGGAATTCAAAGTAGGTGATCATGTTCTATTATACAATTCTTGTTTAAGGTTCTTTGCAGGAAAACTTCTCTCTAAATGGGAAGGACCATACATCATCGAAGAAGTTTATCGCTCCGGAGCCATCAAAATAAACAACTCCGAAGGCAATAATCCGAGAGTGGTTAATGGGCAAAGAATTAAACATTATATTTCCGGTACGCTCATTAATGTTGAAACCAATATTATTCAAACAATGACACCGGAAGAGCACATTGAAGAAACCTTCCGGAACGCTCCAGAATCCTGAAAAGGAGTAGGTATGTGGTACGGTAAGTAAACCGACTCCAAAAATTCCATAAAAGTACTTTCTGTCTATTTTGGAATATATAAAAAATTAGGAAAATAATAAACAGTCCAAAAGGTGCACGAGGAGGCGACAAGCCTGGGGGCGCGCCTTACCCCCCAGGGCGCGCCTACCAGGCTTGTGGCCCCCTCGTGGACTTTCCCGACTCCGTTTTTCTTCCATATTACTTGTTCTGCACGGGAAAAATTCATTATATATACTTACGGGTATTTTGACCACCGCATCGCAAGTTTCTCCTCTGTTCTTGGTTTGGGCTGTTTTCTGACAGATCTAGATCGCCATGACATCTCCAAGCTCGTCCAAGGACAAGTTCTACGAGAAGGTCATCAACCCGTACCTACCGAAGGTGATGAAGCACCCTCAAGCCATTGAGATGCATGAGGGGGTGCTCCACATCCGGGATGTTCAAGGACCTAAGAAGACCGGGAGTGAGAAGGTCGGGCTGGAAGCGGTGGAACAGGAGATCTTCAAGTGCCAGGGGATGGTGGAGCGCGGACTTAGTGCTAACCACTCCATGATCATGGAGTTCATCCGTGAGCACAAGGTGGACGGCAAGAATATTGGGGACGTCATCTTCAAGCTCAATGACAAGATTGATTATCTTCAAGCCCAAATCTATGATCTACAAAACCAAAATTTTGAGTATGAGGCCAAGTTCAAAGGTATGAGTTTAGCTGCAAATTTCAGGACTCTGGAAACACGCTCGTCCTTTTATGATGGAGAACCTATGCCTTGGGAGACGGAGGACAAGCCCACCACTTCATCACCATCATCACCGAAGAAGGAGACTTCAGTACATGGGTATAGGCACCACCCTTGGCTTGTGCCAAGCTTGGGGGAGGTGCCCCGGTATCGTATCACCATCATTTTGTATCATCATTATCTATCTTTGTCCGATCCTTAGTTATTTCGTGATTTAGAGGAATAAAGTTTTAGTATGATTTAGTTTCGAGTGCTTGCTTAGTGATCTATCTATCTATGTAATCGTGTGTGAAAGTTATATAATAAAGAGTAGTTTGAGTTGAGTGTTTTGCTTTTGTTGATCCAACCCTAGAAAGAATAAAGAAAAAATAAGATCATATACTAATCCCATGGGGAGTGATGACTTCACATAAAAAGAAGTATAATTGATAAAACTTGTTGGAAGTTAATAAACATAGTATTGGTCATTGTTGCAATTCATGAAAAAGTAATAAAGGAAGAGAGGTTTCACATATAAATACACTATCTTGGACATCTTTTATGATTGTGAGCCCCCATTAAATATTCTATGTCAAGTAGTCGACGTTGGACAAGGAAGACAACGTAACGAGTTATGTTTGCTTATATTCACATAGAAGTTATATTGTTTTGGATCCTCTAACATGTGGTGATTGCCCCCTATCTTTTGCTAGCCAAAATTCCGCACTAAGTAGAGATACTACTTGTGCATCCAAAAACCCTTAAACCCAGTTTCATGCCATGAGAGTCCATTATATCTACCTATGGATTGAATAAGATCCTTGAGGTAAGTTGCCATCGGTGCAAAGCAATAAAATTTGCTCCTAAATATGTATGATCTATTATTGTAAGGGAAAATAAGCTTTGTACGATCTTGTGATGGTGAAGAAATAAAAGCGACAGACTACATAATAAAGGTCGCTATCACAAGGGGCAATATAAAGTGACGTTCCTTTACATTGAGAGCTTGCACATCCAAAAACAAAAAGCGCATGACAACCTCTGCTTCCCTCTGCGAAGGGCCTATCTTTTACTTTATGTATTTACTTTTATGCAAGAGTCAATAGTATTCCCTTCTATTCTGTTTTTATTTTTCTCTCTTGGCAGGCATCATGTGATGGGGATTGATCCAGGCATATATATCCAGTTGGATGTAGGTGATCATGAGTTATTATTGTTGACATTACCCTTGAGGTAAATACGTTGGGAGGCAAAATTATAAGCCCCTATCTTTCTGTGTGTCTGACTGAAACTTTTGCTACATAAGTATGCCATGAGTGTCAGCAATCATAGAAGACTAAATGATAGTTGAGTATGTGAACTTGCTAAACAAAGCTCTTACATAGACTCTTTCTGATAATATGATGAATTGTAATTGCTTCAGTGACTGAGATCATAGTTTGTTAGTTTTCAATTTGGTTTGTGGTTCATACTTTAGCTTGTGAATGAATTGTTACTTTTTCATGAGAACTTTTATGATGATATATTGCTGTTATAATAAAGATCATGATGCTTCATGTCCGTATTTTATTTTTATCGACGCCTCTCTCTCTAAACATGTGGTCATGATTATCGATTTTGGCTTTCGCTTGAGGACAAGCGAGGTCTAAGCTTGGGGGAGTTGATACGTCCAATTTGCATCATGATTTCCTACTGTTAATTAATATGTTTTTGATCATTATTTCACTTTATGGTGCAATTATTATGCCTTTGCTTTCTTATTTTGCAAGATTCACATGAAGAGGGAGATTGCCGGCAGCTGGAATTCTGGACCGGATAGGGGTGAAATAGAGATAGCTATTCTGCACACCTCCAAATGACCTAAAAATTTACGGAGAATTATTTTGGAATATATAAAAAATACAGGCGAAAGAATTACCAGGAGAGAGCCCACCAGGAAGCCACAAGCCTGGGGGCGCGCCCTACCCCCCTGGGCGTGCCCCCCGAGCTTGTGGGGCCCCTGGTAGGCTTCTGGCCCCCTCCTTCTGCTATATGAAGCCATTTGCCCTAGAAAAAATTTGAAGAATACTTTCGGGACGAAGCGCCGCCGTCTCGAGGCGGAACCTGAGCAGGAGCTATTTTGCTCTCCGGCGGAGCGATTCTGCCGGGGATACTTCCCTCCGGGAGGGGGAAATCGAAGCCATCGACATCACGAACAATCCTCTCATCATGGGAGGACCAATCTTCATCAACATCTTCACCAGAACCATCTCATCTCAAACCCTACTTCATCTCTTGTATTCAATCTTTGTCTCAAAACCTCAGATTGCTACCTGTGGGTTGCTAGTAGTGTTGATTACATCTTGTAGTTGATGCTAGTTGGTTTATTTGGTGCAAGATTATATGTTCAGATCCTTAATGCTATTCAATACCCCTCTGATCTTGAACATGAATATGATTTGTGAGTAGTTACTTTTGTTCTTGAGGACATGGGAGAAGTCTTGTCATAAGTAATCATGTGAATTTGGTATTCGTTCGATATTTTGATGATATGTATGTTGTTGCTTCCTTTAGTGGTGTCCTGTGAACATTGACTATATGAGACTTCACCATCATTGGGCCTAAGGGAAGTCATTGTGGAGTAGTAATTAGATGATGGGTTGCTAGAGTGACAGAAGTTTAAACCCTAGTTTAGGCGCTATTCCGTAAGAGGCTGATTTGGATCCATATGTTTCATGCTATGGTTAGAGTTATCTTAATTCTTCTTTCGTAGTTGCGGATTCTTGCAAGAGGGGGTAATCATAAGTGGAAGGCTTGTTCAAGTAAGAACAGCACCCAAGCACCGGTCCACCCACATATCAAATTATCAAAGTAGCGAACGCGAATCAAACAAACATGATGAAAGTGACTAGATGAAATTCCCATGTGTCCTCGAGAACGCTTTGCTTATTATACGAGTTCGTTCCGGCTTGTCCTTTGCTACAAAAAGGATTGGGCCACCTTGCTGCACTTTATTATACTTGTTACTTGTTACTTGTTACGAATTATCTTGCTACCGAAACTATCTGTTACCGCTACTTTCAGTACTTGCAGAGAATACCTTGCTGAAAACCGCTTGTCATTTCCTTCTGCTCCTCGTTGGGTTCAACACTCTTACTTATCGAAAGGACTACGATTGATCCCCTATACTTGTGGGTCATTAGGAAGCGGGGTCCATAAGGAATCTAAGAGATATTAAAGCCTCCTTTTAATAGAGAACCGGAACAAAGCATTAACACATAGTGAATACATGAACTCCTCAAACTACGGTAATCACCGGAAAGAATCCCAATTATTGTCACCTTGGGGTATGCGGATCATAACATGTAATAGGTGCATACAAATTGCAAGATAGGATCAAGAACAAAAATATCTTCATGAAAACATAAAGGGTTCAGATCTGAAATCATGGCACTCGGGCCCTAGTGACAAGCATTAAGCATAGCAAAGTCATAGCAACATCAATCTCAGAACATAGTGGATACTAGGGATCAAAGCCCTAACAAATTGACTCGATTACACGGTATATCTCATCCAACCCATCACTGTCCAGCAAGCCTACGAAGAAATTACTCACACACGGTGGTGAGCATCATGAAATTGGTGATGGAGGATGGTTGATGATGACAATTGCTACTTGTGAGCTGGGTTGGGATTTCCCCGAACAGGAGGGGATCATGCAGTACAATAGAGATAAGTATTTCCCTCAGTTATGAAACCAAGGTTATCAATTCAGTAGGAGAATCACGCAACAACTCGTTAGCAGCACCTGCACACAAAATAACAAATCCTTGCACCCAACGCGAACAAGGGGTTGTCAATCCCTTGGCGGTTAATTGCAATATTATATTGTATGGTGATAGATAGATAGATCGAACAAAAATATAAAATAAAATAAATAAAGTAAAATTGCAGCAAGGTATTTTTAGGATTTTCAATATATGATAAAGGTAGACCCGGGGGCCATAGTTTTCACTAGAGGCTTCTCTCTTGAAAATAGCATACGGTGGGTGAACAAATTACTGTTGGGCAATTGATAGAAAAGCAAATAATCATGACGATATCCAAGGCAATGATCATGTACATAGGCATCACGTTCGAGACAAGTAGACCAAAACGATTCTGCATCTACTACTATTACTCCACACATTGACCGCTATCCAGCATGCATCTAGAGTATTAAGTTCATAAAGAACGGAGTAACGCATTAAGCAAGACGACATGATGTAGACAAAGTAAACTCACGCATGAATAAACCCCATATTTTTACCCTTAATAGCAATGATACATACGTGTCATGTCCCTTTTTGTCACTGGGATTGAGCACCGCAAGATCGAACCCATTACAAAGCACCTCTCCCATTGCAAGATAAATCAATCTAGTTGGCCAAACCAAATCAATAGATCGGAGAGAAATACGAAGCTATAAAAATCATGCATAAAAGAGTTCAGAGAAAACTCAAATAATATTCATGGATAATCTGATCATAAACTCACAATTCATCGGATCCCAACAAACACACCGCAAAAAGTGATTACATCGGATAGAACTCCAAGAACATCGAGGAGAACATTGTATTGAAGATCAAAAAGAGAGAAGAAGCCATCTAGCTACTAACTATGGACCTGAAGGTCTGTGGTAAACAACTCACGCATCATCGGAAGGGCAGCAAGGTTGATGGAGAGCCCCTTCGTGATCGAATCCCCCTTCGGCAGAGTGCCGAAAAAGGCCTCCAGATGGGATCTCTCGAGAACAGGAACTTGCGGCGGCGGAAAAAATATTTCGTGAACTCCTCTGTTGGTTTCCCGATTTTAGAGTATTTATAGAGGTGGAATTAGGTTAAACGGAGTAGAGGTGGGCCCACGAGGCACCAGGGCGCGCCCTGGTGGCTCGTGGCCACCTCCTTTGTCTTCTGGCCCTCTCCCGAAGCTTCTAGTGTCTCATATGTCCAGAAAAAAATCTCCAAAAAGTTCCGTGGCATTTGGACTTCGTTTGGTACTGATATTCTGAAAAACCAAAAATAGGCAAAAAACAGCAACTGGCACTGGGCACTAAGTTAATAGGTTAGTCCCAAAAAATGATATATAATTGCTTGTAAGTGTATATAAAACATCCAAGATTGATACTATAATAGCATGGATCAATCAAAAATTATAGATACGTTGGAGACGTATCAAGCATCCCCAAGCTTAATTCCTGCTCGTCCTCGAGTAGGTAAATGATAAAAACAGAATTTTTGATGTGGAATACTACCTATCATATTCATCATATACTCTTTTTCTTTGTAGCATGGACATTTGGACTTGAATGATTCAAAGCAATAGTCTATAATTTGACATGAAGACATAAATACTCAAGCATACTAACAAGCAACCATGTCTTTCAAAATATCAATGCTAAAGAAAGTTATCCCTGGCCCATTATGCTCAATCATTGATCCATTCATGAAACACACTCAATTTTAGCTACACACAATGCATAAGTATGACAATAGTGCTCTCTAGTTGGTGCTTTGTAAGAGAAGATGGAGACTCAAAATAAAAATAAAAATTGCATAAAAGTAAATAGATAGGCCCTTCGTAGAGGGAAGCAGAGATTTGCAGAGGTGCCAGAGCTCAAGGCTTAAATTAGAGAGATAAAATTATTTTGAGAGGCATGCTTTTCCTATCAACGAAAACGACCGAGAATTCCCAATATCTTCCATGCTAGACACATTATAGGCGGTTCCCAAATAGAAAATAAAGTTTATTTCCTTTTCACCATTCTTTCACAATCCATGGCTAGCCGTATCCACGGGTGCCCTCCATACCAACACTTTCCAAGGAATTTATTATTATCATCATATTAAAAAAAAATCAATTCAGGACTGGGCATCCCTATTACCTGACACTCTCTCGTGCAATGACAAGTGAATAAACACTCATCGTAAGAATAACACACCTAGCATGGAAAATATTGGCCACCCCCTGCCGCTTCATGAGCGGTACGGGCACACAAAACGGAAAATTATTTTGAAAATTTAGAGTTGGCACATGCAAATTTACTTGGAACGGCATGGAAATACCGCATATAAGTAGGTATGGTGGACTCATTTGGCACAACTTTAGGTTTAAGGAGTTGGATGCACAAGCAGTATTCCCGCTTAGTACAAATGAAGGCTAGCAAATAGATTGAGAAGCGACCAACCAAAAAGCGAAAACGGTCATAAACATGCATTGAACATAACTAACATCGAATAATGCACCATAAGTAGGATATAATTTCGTTGCATAACTATTGAATTTATGTGCATGCATAGGGAATCACAAACCTTAACACCAATATTCTTACTAAATCACAATTACTCACTAACATGACTCACATATTATCATCTCCATATCACAAAACTATTGCAAGGAATCAAACTTATCATATCCAATGATCTTTCATGAAAGTTTTTATTATATCCCTCTTGAATATTCATCACTTTGGGACCAAATTCATATCTTGTGCAAATTACCATTACTATTATCAACTCTCAAAAAGATATAAGTGAAGCATGAGAGTGCAAATATTTCTTCAAAATTTAATCTTATCAACTCTCAAAATAATATAAGTGAAGCATGAGAGTTCAAATATTTCTTCAAAATATAGCCACCGCCGTGCTAAAAAAGATTTAAGTGAAGTGCTAGAGCAACTGCCTAGCTCAAAAGATTAAAGTGAAGCGCATAGAGTATTCTAACAAATCATGATAAACGTGTGGCTCTCTCAAATAGGTGTGTCCAGCAAAGATTATTGTGACAAACTAAAAAGCAAACAAAGCAAAGACTCATATAATACACGACGCTCCAAGTAAAACACATATCATGTGATGAATAAAAATATAGCTCCAAGTAAAATTACCGATAGTTGGTAGAAGAAAGAGGGGATGCCTTCCGGGGCATCCCCAAGCTTAGTCGCTTGAGTCTTCCTTGAATATTACCTTGGGGTGCCTTGGGCATCCCCAAGCTTAGGCTCTTGCCACTCCTTATTCCTTCATCTATCGTGATCTCACCCAAAACTTGAAAACTTCAATCACACAAAACTCAACAAAACCTTCGTGAGATCCGTTAGTATAACAAATAAATCTTTAACTTTAGGTACTGTAGTAAATTGATTCATATTTAATATTGGCATAATGCTACTGCACTCCAACTTCTCCATGACTCATACCCCCAGATACAATCCATAGATTCATCAAAATAAGCAAACTATGGAACAAAAAACAGAATCTGTCTAAAACAGAACAGTCTGTAAAGATCTATTTAAAAGATATACTTCTGTAACTCCAAAAGTTCTGAAAAAGTAGGACAACATGGGAAATTCATATACCAATACTTTGTAAAAATTTCAGATTTTTCTGATGCTCCAGTACAGAATTAAAATTCCATCACTGGACGCAAAACTTTCTATTTTCCAAACAGCATCAATTATACTATCTTCCAAATCATCCCAAAGGCATTACTTGGCACAAACACTAATTAAAACATAAAAACACAATCATAACAGTAGCATAATTGTGTAAACACACAAGAACATAAATAAAAAGCAAAAAATTATTTTATTCATTGGGTTGCCTCCCAACAAGCGCTATTGTTTTATGCCCCTAGCTAGGCATAATGCATAGTTTCAAGTGTTGTCATCCTTCAAGTTGATTCCATAAGTGGCCCTCATAATGGATTCATAGGGTGCTTTAATTCTTTTCCTAGGGAAGTGTTCCATCCCTTTCTTTAATGGAAATTGAAATCTTATATTACCTTCTTTCATGTCAATAATAGCACCAATAGTTCGAAGAAAAGGCCTACCAAGTATTATGGGGCAAGAAGTATTGCATTCAATGTCAAGTACAATAAAGTCCACGGGCACATAATTTCTATTTGCAAGGATAAGCACGTCATTTATTCTTCCCAATGGCTTTTTAATAGTGGAATCCGCAAGATGCAAATTAAGAGAACATTCGTCTATATTGGTAAAACCTAGCACAACACATAGAGATTTTGGAATTGTGGAAATGCTAGCACCCAAATAACATAAAGCATTGCACTCCTAATTTTTAATTTTAACTTTAATGGTGGGTTCCCACTCATCATATAATTTTCTAGGAATTAAAATTTCTAGTTCTAGCTTTTCTTCTAACGCTTTCATCATCCCTTCTACGATGTGTTTAGTAAAAGCCTTAATTTGTTCATAAGCGTTGGGTGAATTTAGCATGGATTGTAACAAAGAAATACACTCAATCAAAGAACAACTATCATAATTAAAGTCTTTGTAATCCAAGAGAGTGGGCACATCACTAGTTAAAGTGTTTACCTCTCCAAACCCACTTTTATCACTTTTTTCGTCAAGATTTTCACCCTCCGAATTATGGGGACGCCTTATAGATAAAGTTGAATCTTCTTCAGTCCCCTTTTCATCAAGTTTTATATTGCTAAACAAGGAATCAATAGATGAAACACCAATCATTTTAATATCCTCATCATTACTACGATAGAAACCGGGAGGAATCGCTTTTTCTAAAAATTCTCGTTTAGCTTTTAGCATAGTGGTTCTTTTATTACTCTCATCCATGGAGACATATAAAGCTTTAATTGATTCATTAATATCAATTTTGGGTGGCAAAATTTTAGTCTTGAGATTTTCCACATCATGAATGATTCTATCAATGCTCCTAGACATATCATCAAGTTTACTTAATTTTTCTTCTATCGTAGTGTTGAAAACTTTTTGAGCATTAATAAATTCTTTAATATTATTTTCAAGATCAGAGGGCATCCTATTATTATTATTATAAGGATTACCATAGGAATTGCCATAATTATTAGAGGAATTTCTAGGAAACGACCTAGGATTAAAATTACCCCTATAAGCATTACTATTAAAATTGTATCGCGAGACAAAATTCACATCTACGCGATCATTATTTTGCTCAATCTAGGTGGATAAAGGCACATCATTAGGATCAATAGGAGTGTTTTTGCTAGCAACCAATTTCATAAGTGCATCAACTTTATCACTCAAAGTACTAATTTCTTCAACAGAATTCACCTTTTTACTAGTAGGAACTATTTCAGTATGCCATTGTGAATAATTTGCCATAATATCATCAAGCAATTTAGTAGCTTCTCCCAATGTAATCTCCATAAAAGTACCACCCGCGGCGGAATCTAAAAGATTTATAGAAACAAAATTTAATCCCGCATAAAAATTTTGTATGATCATCCACAAATTTAAACCATGAGTAGGACAATTTCTTATCATTAATTTCATCCTCTCCCAAGATTGGGAAACATGTTCATGATCAAGTTGCTTGAAATTCATAATTTGATTTCTAAGGGAAATAATTTTCGCGGGAGGAAAATACTTGGTAATAAAAGCATCTTTACACCTATCCCAAGAATCGATACTATTTCATGGTAAAGATGAAAACCAAATTTTTGCACGATCCCGCAATGAGAACGAGAATAATTTAAATTTCACAATATCATTATCCACATCTTTTTTATTTTGCATATCACACAATTCTACGAAAGTGTTAAGATGGGATGCAGCATCTTCATTAGGACTACCAGAAAATTGTTCTTTCATGACAAGATTTAACAAAGCGGCATTAATATCACAAGTCTCCGCACTAGCGGTGGGAGGAGCAATCGGAGTACTAAAAAAATCATTATTACTAGTATTGAAAAAATCACACAATTTTGTATTTTCTTGAGACATCGTGGCTACACAAACAAGTAAGCAAAGAAGCAAACAAGAAAAATGCAAACGGAAAATATTTTTGTATTTTTGTAAAAAACTTTTTAGAAGTGGGGGAGATGAAAACGAGAGGCAAAGGCAAATAAAATAAATGCAAGGAGATGAAAGTTTATGCGTAGGTACTTGATAGATGTTGATAATGTTTCCCTGGCAACGGCGCCAGAAATTCTTCCTGCTACTTGTGAGCTGCGTTGGGATTTCCCTGAAGAGGAGGGGATGATGCAGTACAGTAGAGATAAGTATTTCCCTCAGTGATGAAACCAAGGTTATCAATCCAGTAGGAGAATCACGCAACAACTCGTTAGCAGCACCTGCACACAAAATAACAAATCCTCGCACCCAACGCGAACAAGGGGTTGTCAATCCCTTGGCGGTTAATTGCAAGATTAAATTGTATGGTGATAGATAGATAGATCGAAAAAAATACAAAATAAAGTAAATAAAGTAAAATTGCAGCAAGGTATTTTTAGGATTTTCAATATATGATAAAGGTAGACCCGGGGGGGCATAGTTTTCACTAGAGGCTTCTCTCTTGAAAATAGCATACGGTGGGTGAACAAATTACTGTTGGGCAATTGATAGAAAAGCAAATAATCATGACGGTATCCAAGGCAATGATCATGTATATAGGCATCACGTCTGAGACAAGTAGACCGAAACGATTCTGCATCTACTACTATTACTCCACACATCGACCGCTATCCAGCATGCATCTAGAGTATTAAGTTCATAAAGAATGGAGTAACGCCCTAAGCAAGATGACATGATGTAGACAAAGTAAACTCACGCATGAATAAACCCCATCTTTTTACCCTTAATAGCAAAGATACATATGTGTCATGTCCCTTTCTGTCACTGGGATTGAGCACCGCAAGATCGAACCCATTACAAAGCACATCTCCCATTGCAAGCTAAATCAATCTAGTTGGCCAAACCAAATCTATAGATCGGAGAGAAATACGAAGCTATAACAATCATGTATAAAAGAGTTCAGAGAAAACTCAAATAATATTCATGGATAATCTGATCATAAAGTCACAATTCATCGGATCCCAACAAACACACCGCAAAAAGTGATTACATCGGATAGAACTCCAAGAACATCGAGGAGAACATTGTATTGAAGATCAAAAAGAGAGAAGAAGCCATCTAGCTACTAACTATGGACCCGAAGGCCTGTGGTAAACTACTCACGCATCATCGGAAGGGCAGCAAGGTTGATGGAGAGCCCCTCCGTGATCGAATCCCCCTTCGGCAGAGTGCCGGAAAAGGCCTCCAGATGGGATCTCTCGAGAACAGGAACTTGCGGCGACGGAAAAAATATTTCGTGGACTCCTCTGTTGGTTTCCCGATTTTAGAGTATTTATAGAGGTGGAATTAGGTCAAACGGAGCAGAGGTGGGCCCACGAGGCACCAGGGCGCGCCACCCCCCCTGGGGCGCGCCCTGGTGGCTCGTGGCCACCTCCCCTGTCTTCTGGCCCACTCCCGAAGCTTCTAGTGTCTCTTATGTCCAGAAAAAAATCTCCAAAAAGTTCCGTGGCATTTGGACTTCGTTTGGTACTGATATTCTGAAAAACCAAAAACAGGCAAAAAACAGCAACTGGCACTAGGCACTAAGTTAATAGGTTAGTCCCAAAAATGATATATAATTGCTTGTAAGTGTATATAAAACATCCAAGATTTATACTATAATAGCATGGAACAATAAAAAATTATAGATACGTTGGAGACGTATCAACGATGGCGTCGAATCCCCCTCTCCGAAGCCCCAAACGGACTCTAGATCAGCCCTCCCGGTGAAGAACAGGAGGTGGCGGCGGCTCCGTATCGTAAAACGTGATGATTCTTTCTCTCTAATTTTTTTCTGGATGGATTGGTACTTATAGCGTTGGAGTTAGGGTTGCCGGAGCTGCCAGGGGCTCACAAGCCTGCTAGGCGCGCCTCTGGGGGGGTGGGCGCGACCCCTGGGCATGTGGCGCCTGGGTGGCCCTCCTCTGGTATCAACTCCCCCCAAGCTTAACTCATTGCTTGTCCTCAAGCAATTCAGTTGACAAATTGTAGGATCGAAAGTATGTCTAGACGGGGGGTGATTAGACTACTTGACCAAATAAAAACCTAACCTTTTCCCAATTTTAGTTGTGGGCAGATTTTAGCAAGAACACAAGTCAAGCATCACCCTACACATGCAATTCTAAGAGTATAGCAGCGGAAAGTAAACAATTGCATATGTAAGTAAAGGAGGGGATCAGAGATTTCAAACGCAATGAAGACACGGTGGTTTTTTGCGTGGTTCCAATAGGTGGTGCTATCGTACGTCCACGTTGATGGAGACTTCAACCCACGAAGGGTAACGGCTGCGCTCGTCCACGGAGGGCTCCACCCATGAAGGGTCCACGAAGAAGCAACCTTGTCTATTCCACCATGGCTTACGTCCACGAAGGACTAGCCTCACTCGGGGTAGATCTTCACGAAGTAGGCGATCTCCTTGCCCTTACAAACTCCTTGGTTCAACTCCACATCATGTCGGAGGCTCCCAAGTAACACCTAACCAATCTAGGAGACACCACTCTCGAAAAGTTAATAGACGGTGTGTTGTTGATGAACTCCTTGCTCTTGTGCTTCAAATGATAGTCTTCCCAACACTCAAACAACTCCTCACAGATTTGGCTATGGTGGAAGAAGGATTTGAGTGGAAAGCAACTTGGGAAAGGCTAGAAATCAAGGTTCAAATGGTAGGAATGGAATCTCTTGATCTCAACACATGAGTAGGTGGTTCTCTCTCAGAAAATGTGTAGTGGAAGTGTAGGCACGTTCTGATGGCTCTCCCCTTTGAGAAGGAGGTGGTGGAGGGGTATATATAGCCTCCACACAAAATCCAACCGTTACACACTTTTGACCCAACTCGGTGGCACCGAAACCATAATCTCGGTAGCACCGAACTGTGTAAAAGATATGAACATTAGGAATCTCGGTGGGACCGATAGGAACAACTCGGATGGACCGAAGTGCAATGGCTAGGGCAAAACCTCATCTCGGTGGCACCGATTGCATCAACTCGGTAGGACCGAAGTGAAGCAATAAGGTAACAGAGAGTTGGCAAGCCATCTCGGTGAGACCGATTTGCAAACTCGGTGGGACCGAAGTAAGTGCAAACGATTACAGAGAGTTGGCAAGGCCATCTCGGTGGGACCGAGATCCATTTCGGTGGATCCGATTTGTTAGGGTTTTGGCACTGGCTAAGGTCAGATGAACTCGGTGGCTCCGGATAGGAAATTTCGGTGGGGCCGAGTTGGAATGTGGGTTTTGGACATCTTTGGGTAGATAAGATGGTTGAGGGTTTTGGAACACTGTCACTAAGCACTTGAGCAAAAAGACCATTAAGCAACACCTCATCCCCTTTTAATAGTATTGGCTTTCCTATGGACTCAATGTGATCTTGGATCACTAAACCAAAAATGTAGAGTCTTGATCTTTTGCCAATCCTTGTCCTTAGCATTTTGAGGGGTCCACATCTCTAGTCCATGCCATGCCAATCATTGAACATCCTGAAATCTTTAACTTGAATGGACATTAGTTCAATGAGATATATGTTGTTATGAATTACCAAAACCACCAAGGGAGCAAATGTGCTTTCAATCTCCCCCTTTTTGGTAATTGATGACAACATATAGATCAAAGCTTTGACAAATGATTAAATGAATGGAATACGTCGTCGCTTTGAGAGGTATGTGATAAGCAAGAGCTCCCCCGAAATTTGTGCATTATTAAAAATTTGTGTTTGAATGCAAATGCACAATCGATTAGGCTCATGGGTCACTCTTCCATGTCACATACATCTTGGTGGAGTGTGCAAATTGATATGAGTGGAATGGTAAGCACGCATCACCAACACAAGTAAGTGATCATACAAGATAATGATAAAGATAAGCATTGATCATCACAGGAAGCATAGTATGATCAATCACATGAAGTAGCTCACAATCATAACGAAGCATAGTACTCACAGACATATTATCAAGCACACACATCGAGCAAAGTACCAAACAAAATAGAACTCGAGAGAAAACCAACGGGCAAAGCAAAGCGAAACTCTCTCTCTCTCTCGAAGCTAAGATCTATACAAATTCTCCCCCTTTGGCAACAAGTACCAAAAAGATCGAATAGGTATAGGACTAATGCGGCTCTCTAAGCACGATCCTCAGAAGCTCCTGAAGGCGATCTCCTGCTGGCAGCTCCGGTGTGCGTAGACGGCGTCGAAAGAAGAGTGTCCACGAAGGCTTCGGCAGATGTCTGCTGGACTGGTGGAGTGGAGACCGGAGGTGGCACTGTAGCAGCAGCAGCAGGTGCAGAGACTGTGGTCCTCGGATCCACAACTGGCACTGCAGCAGATCTGGCTGCTCTGGGCACTGTCTGAAATCTCTCTGTGGTAGGTCTGTCATCTCCACTATCATCAGAAGGGGCTGTCCTGACAGCATCAACATCGCTCTTCAGCTTGTCCACTGTAGTCTGGATCTCTGTGACCTTGACATCTAGATCATGAAACTTTGTCTCGATTATCTGCTCTAAGCTAGCCTGGTTCTGGGTGAGGTTGTCTAGACTTCGCTCAATCCTCAGGGTGGCTTCTAGCAGATATGTCATTTGGTCTGACTTAGACTTGAGATTTGCAATTGGAGCATTGGGAGCTGTTGCCTCCTTGGCTGCTTTGGCTTCTTTGGCTTCTCGAATCTTCTGTTGGGCTTGAGCAGAAGTGGGATGCGTAGGATCCATCACGATAACATTATCCTCAAACTCTGGACGCAGTGGCAGATGCTCACGATCAAGAAGATAAGTGCTGGTACCATCCTTGGAATTGATCAACATCTAGATGTGTGGAGCATATCCGCACGATCTCTTCTGATCAGCTGCAGTCCTCTTGATAGTTTCCACAATTAAACTCATCACCTTAAATTTCTGAGGTGTATCAAACAAATGCAGCAAGTTGATGGAGTGGCCACGTATCATCTTATCATCGCCTGACTTGGGTAATAGAGTATACCGCAAGATAGTGTTAGTGGTGGCCAGTCCTGGCAGCAGATGCTTCACTGATCCAAGCTTATGGGTCTCGATGTCCTTCTGGGGTATTGCAATATACATGTTGGCCATGGAGTTATGATCCATCTTGAGCTTAGCATAGATATCATAGTCATCATCCTCTTCCTTGGGAGCACCAAGAAGACTTGCCCACTCAGAGATGGTTGACTGGTACCTGATACCCACAGTCATCCACACAATTCGGCCATCTGGATAGAAATGAGCCGTGGAGTAGAATTGCATGACCATTTCATCATTCCACTTCGTCAACTTCTGTCCAACAAAATCATCAACACCTGCAATCGTGAAGCTCTCATGAACATGGGGAAAATAATCCTCATTTTCATCAATGTATTCCCAATCCACCCATCTCATGTCACTAACAATGGGCTTCTTATCCAACAGAACGGTTTCATAAAAGTCTTGTTGTTCTCGTGTGTGGAAGCGATAGTCACATGCTGTTTTCCTCCTTGTAGCATAAGGATCTGACAGTCTTCACTGACGCAGTCCTTTGTCTTTCCTTAGCATCATATTTTCTGCAACTGGGTGTGCATCATCATGGTCTGGAATCTTAGGTTTCAATTTCCTGAGCACTTGTGGCTCTTCATCAACATTTTCCTCAGGCACTGGGGCCTTGTTCTTCTCAGCAGCAGAAATATTCCTTGTAGACCTCTTGGGTGCTGGAGCTTTTGGTTTGGACTTGGTGGGGGCAGCAGTCCTGATTGCATCTGACATGAGTTTCTGAGTTTTTGCTGGGGGTGCATTAGCTGCTGGCTCCTCCTCTTCCTCCTCATCAATCATCATGGAGGGTTTGCCAATCACACGGGCAGTAGTTTTCCTTACTCTCTTCTTCTTTGCTCCTGCAGCTGGTTCTGTGTTACTTGCCTCTTCAAGTTTGAATTGCATAGTCTGCTTTGGAACTTTCCTCACAGCAGTCTTATCTTTGGCAGAAGTAGGCTTGGTGCTATACTCCTTAGCAAGCATGACTCTTTTCTTCTTTGTTGCTGCTTCGCTGGCAACAAAGTATTCATCCTCACTGTCTGAGGTTCTCTTCTTCCTTGTTCTAGTGGCAGCCTTAGGAAGATCTGGAGAGCTCCTCTCTCCCTCATAGAAACTTTCTGCAGGACTTGATCCTTCACTGAGTTCTGCATGCTGCTCTGACCTGTTATGGCTGTCGCTGTCATCTGACATCTTGCTGAGCTGACCCTGTGAATAGATGGGTATGGGCAAAGTAGATGAGTCATCACAAAAAGCATAAGTTTTTCATAAAAATTGAGTTCAGTTCTTAGTTTCAAGTTTTCACAGAAGGCATTTCGGATGGACCGAGTTGATCATCTCGGTGATACCGAAGCACTCTACAGAAACTTTGCACTCCATTTCGGTCAGACCGAGATGGGTTTCGGTGTCTCCGAGATGCTAGGGTATCACTGAGATTTTACTTTCGGTCTCACCGATTCGTACAACTCGGTGACACCGAGACGTACTAGTGCAATGGCCTGGGGCCAAATCGGTGGAACCGGAAATTTCTAATCGGTCGGTCAGAGATGCGTTCGGCAGAAACTTAAACCTAAAAATTTCGCTCGAATCTAATCTACGGAATTCTTCTGGTGGAATAAGCATTGCAATCTGTGGCAAGAATAGTGGCAATCCTATCATGCATTGAATCGGAAAATGGAGCACGAGAGGGATTGAATCTCACCCTAACTCGGTGGAGATTCTCTATGGCGACAACGGCGGGGCAGATTGCCATTGACGGCAACGGAATCCGGCGGCGAGGGCGCGCTGGAGACGACGACGAAGTCCGGAGACGAGGGCGACGACAGCAATGGGGTGCGGAGCGAAAGAGTCGAGAAATTTCAACCGTTCAAGCCCGCGCGATATATATATACCCGTACGCTGTCGGTGGCTCCGAGTTGGACAACTCAGTGGCACCGATATGTGTAACTGCACGCAGGTTAGCACATCGGTGGCTCCGAAGTGGTTCAACTTGGTGGCACCGAGATGGAAAACCTAGATCAATCTAAGTGATTTCAGTTGGACCGAGTTTGAGTGAATTGGTTTGGCCGAAATCAGATAGAAGGTTTTGGAGGTTCATCCCTTTCAGATCGGTGGCTCCGAGTGCTCCTCACCCGGAGGGTCCGAAAATGACTTGTTCAATTTTTGTGATGCAGCAAGAATAGAATTTGAGACAAGAAAGCATAGATAGCTAGAGAAGGTACTTAGGCATTCTTGTACATCCACTTGGCCAGAAAAACCAAGACAATCAAAACAACAAATGGATGTCCTCGAATGATGAAAACATGCAAATCAACATGCTCACACAATAAGATAGCAAATGAAATATGTGTCAAACATGCACAACCAATTCTAGCATCTATCAAGCAATGGCGATGACTAGGTCATCTATATATGAGTATATTAACTTAGGATTCAAATGAGAACATTTGATCATAGGTCATACTCATCGTTTAAGCACAAGTGGGGTTGCCACTTTTACATAAAGCATTGATGTGTTCACACCATTAGAGTTGCTTTAACTCAATTGTTTAGAGCAAAGATCCCCCTAGATGTGATATCCCCCCTAAGAGGGATGAACTAACCTTGGGTCTTGTCGATGATGACTTCATGTAGATGTTGAAGATGTGGATGCTCAATGTTGATGTAGACCATCAAGAGTTGGGAGCAATCCTTTGGAGTTTTGTGCTTTCAATACCTACATGGGTTAGTCCCACACAAGGAACATACAAGGATATCAATAGACATAGAGTGAAATACACATATGATGATGTCCATGAATGCATTGAATACCTTGTCCCTTGCCTTACCAACAAGAGGGTTTGTGACTCCATGAACTAGTGCAAAATGTGGAAGTTGGTTGCACAAGTCCTTGCCATAAAGAATATGAGTGAAGTTTGTTGGCGGAGTCACCCTCAAGAACTCTCTAGTTCTTCTTCTTTTGGACCCACATCAACTTGATGGGAATCCTTGGAGTTGTAGTAGCACTTGATGAAGTAGAACTTGATGAAGTCTTGGGAACCCACTTGACCATGGCTTGAGGAGCTTCTTCAAATGAATCAATCTCTTCTTGAAGCTTGTCCTTGCCCTTTAGCTTGTGGTCTTGTGGTGGAAGATCTTCTTGAGCTTGTGTTCCCTTGAAGGATGTAGGATCATACTTCTCTTGTTGAGGAACAAACTTCGTCTTGGGGTATTGATCTTCTTCCCACTCAACTCCATTGGCATTGAACTTTTGTTCAAAACCAACACCTTGGTTCTTCCGGTGCCTTCCTTGCTTGCGTACAATTTCCTCAAATTGCTTACTCCCGGCAAGACTCTTGTAGACACCTTTTTCTATAATTCCTTTCAATAGCATATTTTCTTGCTCAAGTGTAACTTGGCTAAGAGAATCATTAGTGGAATCAATAGAACTACTAGAAGCAACAACACTGGATTTAGCATTGTTATTGTTACTACTAGAGGTAGAACCCTTTTTACCCTTGTTGCTAGTTTGCTTAGGTTTAACTTGTGGCATAAAGGTAGACAAGAGTAAACGTTTGGCAAGATATGAAGAACTCTTCTTTCGAAGATCGTCATTGATAGCTTTAAGAAACTCATGCTCTTGCTCTAAATTTAGCTTCTCGAAGCGTAGCTTCTCATGAGTTCTTAGAAGTTCTCTATGATCCTCTTGAGTTGTTTCATGAGCTAACTTAAGAGCATTTAGTTCTTTAGTTAGACGCTCAATATCCTTCATAGCATTGTCACTCGTTTCCTCTTGACTATCATGATTACTAGGATTTTCATTATAGCTCACATCACTAGCCTTATCAATAAGTAAATCATCATCACCAAGCAAATCATCTTCATCACTATTGAAATCAAGATACTCGGGGTGTGATACCTTGGGGCCTTTTGCCATGAAGCATCTTCCAATTCCTTCATTTGGTGAGTCAAATAGATCGTAGGAGTTGGATGACACAAGAGCAAGTCCGGCAACACCTTCATCTTGACTATAGTCGGAGTTGGAGTGATAACTTCTCTCGGAGTGGTTGTCGGAGTCGGAGCCGGAAACCCATTCACCAACATGAGCTTGATGTCTTCTTCTTGTGTAGCTCTTGGATGACTTGTCCTTCCTCTCCGAATCCTTGCTTCTTCGAGAGTATCTTCGTTCATAATGATCATCTCTACTCCTTCTCTCCTTATGAGGTGATTCATCTCTTCTATGTCTTCCTCTTGGTGATTCGTCTCTTTTCTTGTAGGGAGCCGTACACTCATTGGAGTAGTGGCCGGGCTTTCCACAATTGTAGCAATTACGGTCATGACTTGATGATCTTCTCTCATACTGTCTTGAGCTAGAGTTTCTTTCTTTCCCTTTGTTCTTGTAGAACTTGTTGAACCTTTTCATCATTAGGCTTATCTCTACATTGGATACTAGCTTGTCACTCGGAGTTGTTGGAGCATCGGTTGAGGCTTTGTAAGCACCACTTAATTTTTTGTGTAGCTCCTCTTTGTCCTTGAGTGACATTTCATGAGCAACAATCCTTCCAATGACTTCCGTGGGCTTGAGATCTTTGTAATTTGGCATCATTTGAATCAATGTGCAGACGGTATCATATTTTCCATCCAAAGCTCTAAGTATCTTCTTGATGATGAATTTGTCGGTCATCTCTTCACTTCCTAAGCCGGCAATCTCATTTGTGATGAGAGCAAGCCTAGAGTACATCTCAGCAACTCCTTCACCATCCTTCATCTTGAACTTGTCAAGTTGACTTTGAAGCACATCCAACTTAGATTCCTTGACGGACTCGGTACCCTCATGCATATCAACCAAAGTATCCCAAATTTCCTTTGCATTCTCGAGGCGGCTGATTTTGTTGAATTCTTCGGGACACAAACCGTTGAATAGAATGTCACAAGCTTGAGCATTGTATTGCAACATCTTCAATTCTTCCGGGGTTGCTTCACGATCCGGTTCCTTGCCATCCTCAAAGAAGTCACCTTGCAAGCCAACACGAACAACAGCCCAAACGGCGAGGTTATGACCAAGAATATGCATTTTCATCTTATGTTTCCAACTAGCAAAGTTTGTACCATCAAAATATGGACCTCTACAGTGATTGTTACCCTCACTAGACGCCATACTCTCCTAGGTTGTGAAACCAAGGCTATGATCACCAAGGCAATGGAAATCAAGGCTTACGGAGACCAAAGCTCTGATACCACTTGTAGGATCGAAAGTGTGTCTAGAGGGGGGTGATTAGACTACTTGACCAAATAAAAACCTAACCTTTTCCCAATTTTAGTTGTGGGCAGATTTTAGCAAGAACACAAGTCAAGCATCACCCTACACATGCAATTCTAAGAGTATAGCAGCGGAAAGTACACAATTACATATGTAAGTAAAGGAGGGGATCGGAGATTTCAAACGCAATGAAGACACGGTGGTTTTTGGCATGGTTCCGATAGGTGGTGCTATCGTACGTCCACGTTGATGGAGACTTCAACCCACGAAGGGTAACGGTTGCGCGAGTCCACGGAGGGCTCCACCCACGAAGGGTCCACGAAGAAGCAACCTTGTCTATTCCACCATGGCTTACGTCCACGAAGGACTAGCCTCACTCGGGGTAGATCTTCATGAAGTAGGCGATCTCCTTGCCCTTACAAACTCCTTGGTTCAACTCCACATCATGTCAGAGGCTCCCAAGTAACACCTAACCAATCTAGGAGACACCACTCTCCAAAAGGTAATAGACGGTGTGTTGTTGATGAACTCCTTGCTCTTGTGCTTCAAATGATAGTCTTTCCAACACTCAAACAACTCCTCATAGATTTGGCTATGGTGGAAGAAGGATTTGAGTGGAAAGCAACTTGGGAAAGGCTAGAAATCAAGGTTCAAATTGTAGGAATGGAATCTCTTGATCTCAACACATGAGCAGGTGGTTCTCTCTCAGAAAATGTGTAGTGGAAGTGTAGGCACGTTCTGATGGCTCTCCCCTTTGAGAAGGAGGTGGTGGAGGGGTATATATAGCCTCCACACAAAATCCAACCGTTACAAACTTTTGACCCAACTCGGTGGCACCGAAACCACAATCTCGGTAGCACCAAACTGTGTAAAAGATATGAACGTTAGGAATCTCGGTGGGACCGATAGGAACAACTCGGATGGACCGAAGTGCAATGGCTAAGGCAAAACATCATCTCGGTGGCACCGATTGCATCAACTCGGTAGGACCGAAGTGAAGCAATAAGGTAACAGAGAGTTGGCAAGCCATCTCGGTGAGACCGATTTGCAAAACTCGGTGGGACCGAAGTAAGTGCAAACGATTACAGAGAGTTGGCAAGGCCATCTCGGTGGGACCGAGATCCATTTCGGTGGATCCGATTTGTTAGGGTTTTGGCAGTGGCTAAGGTCAGATGAACTCGGTGGCTCCGGATAGGAAATTTCGGTGGGGCCGAGTTGGAATGTGGGTTTTGGACATATTTGGGTAGAGAAGATGGTTGAGGGTTTTGGAACACTGTCACTAAGCACTTGAGCAAAAAGACCATTAAGCAACACCTCATCCCCTTTTAATAGTATTGGCTTTCCTATGGACTCAATGTGATCTTGGATCACTAAACCAAAAATGTAGAGTCTTGATCTTTTGTCAATCCTTGTCCTTAGCATTTTGAGGGGTCCACATCTCTAGTCCATGCCATGCCAATCATTGAACATCCTGAAATCTTTAACTTGAATGGACATTAGTTCAATGAGATATATGTTGTTATGAATTACCAAAACCACCAAGGGAGCAAATGTGCTTTCACGAACTGAAAGTGACAAAGAAAAACTTTTACAAACTCTTTTGTTCTTGTTGTCTGTATATATACTTAACTAGCATCCAAGTTTTCAGCAATGATTATGAACTAACCATATGAATGATAACACTTAGGTCTCACATTTACTCCTATCAATAACATAACTAACTAGCGAGCAATAATAAGATATCTCGGATGCCAACAATTTGTCAAAACAATCATCATATAATATGATAACATGGTATCTCGCTAGCGCTTTCTGAGACCGCAAAACATAAATGCAGAGCACCTCTGAAGTTCAAGTAACAACTAGATATTGTAATTCATGGTAGAAGAGATCCAGTCATGTCACACCCAACATTAACCATACTCAATGCATAAAAATGACAATAGTGCTCTCCAACTGGTGCTTAAATGAGAGGGTGATGACTCAACAATAAAAGTAAAATAACATAGAAGTAAATAGATAGGCCCTTCGCAGAGGGGAGTATGGATTTGCAGCAGTGCCAGAGCTCGAAGCTTAAATTAGAGATGAAAATAATTTTGAGAGGTATGTTTTTCCTGTCAACGTTACGACCGAGATTTTTCAATATCTTCCATGCTAAACACATTATAGCCGGTTCCCAAGCGGAAAGGTAAAGTTTACTCCCCCTCCACCATACCAACACAAGCCATGGCTAGCCAAATTCACGGGTGCCCTCCAAATGATCAAATTTCCGGGGGAGTTTGTTTGCATTTTTTTTTCATTTTGAGCATAGGACTGGGCATCCCAATTACCAACCCCTCTCGTGCAATGACAAGTGAATAAACACTCATCTGAGAATAACCCGCTTAGCATGGAAGATACTAACCACCCCCTGTCGCTCCATGAGCGGTATGGGCACACAAAACAGATGTTTATTTGAAAGATTAGAGGTGGCACATGCAAATTTACTTGGAACGGCAGAGTAATACCGCATATAGGTAGATATAGTGGACTCATTTGGAACAACTTTGGTTTAAGGGTTTTGGATGCACAAGCAGTATTCCCGCTTAGTACAGGCGAAGGCTAGCAAATAGATTGAGAAGCGACCAGCTAGAGAGCGAAAACGGTGATAGTCATGCATTGAGAATAATTAACACTGAATACGAGCATGAGTAGGATATAAACATCATGAACATAAATACCGTGGAGGCTATGTTGGTTTTGAAACAACTACATGTGTGAACATGTGCCAAGTCAAGCCACTTGAATTGTTCAGAGGAGGATACCATACTAACATACTACATCATAACCATTTTAATGCATGTTGACACTCAAGATAAATCATTATCCACTCCTAGCTATTTAAGCATGGCATGAGCAACTATGATCTCTAATTGTCATCACAAACATGTTTACTCATAATATGCTGAATCATGAATACTGAGCTAAACATATTTACAAAGACAAAAACAATAAGAGTTCATACCAGCTTTTCTTCACCGCAATCACTTCATCAAATATCGTCATTATTGTCTTTCACTTGCACGACCGAATGATGTGATAATAATAATAGTGCAAGTGTGCCGTGAACTGAGCTGGAATCTGCAAACATTTATTCAAAGGAGAAGACAAAGTAATGGTGGCTCTTTGTTAGATCAACAATAAAGCATATGAGAGCCACTCAACATTTTCATCGTGGTCTTTCTCCTTACTACGACTCAACGAAAAGAAAAGAAATTTAGAGAAACACACTGAAATATTTTTGGAGTTTTTAGTTTTTCTGAAGAAAGCAAATTAACGAAGGAAAACAAAAAACGAGAAAAACTATTTACACGGGAAAGCTCCCAACAAGCAAAAGAAGAGACGAGAAATCTTTTTGGGTTATCTTTTAATACTACGAATTAACTAAACAAGATAGAAACTACAACTAATTTTTTTGGATTTTCAAAAAAATTCAAACACACAAGAAGAAAACAAAAATAAAACTAACATGTATATATAATGAAAAAGGATGAACACCGACAACTGGAATGAATGTGTGATGCATGAATGTAATGTCGGTGAGAAATACGTACTCCCCCGAGCTTAGGCTTTTGGCCTAAGTTGGTCTATGGCCACTCCTGGCCTGGATAATACCCATGGTGGTAGTTCGGGTTGTACTGAAATGCAGCTGCCACAGCTTGGCGAGCTACCTCGTTAAGCCGAGCGGTCTCTGCCGCCCTCTCGTACCCCTCAGCCTCCTCCTCAAGTATGAAATGTCTATGTTTTTCCTGGAAATTAAAGAAGGCAGGAGCAGGCAAAACAATATGGAAAACACGACGCATGTTAAAGATTAGCCTGTATTTGAATGGGGGGTCACCCCTCTCAAGGAACTGGTGGTGTTCCATAGCATCATAATCAAGAAAACTCGGTGGCAACATGGTATCATTTTGTTTAATGGGCACACCAAGATAAGTGGCTAAGCGAGTAGCATAAATTCCACCAAAGAAGTCACCTACTAAGGCATTATTATGTAAACGACGTGTGACAATAGCCCCCATGTTAAATTGTCTATCTCTCAGCATCGCACTCTTAAGAATGCTCAAGTCAGGGGTGCAAAGATGACTATGGTCATGTTTACCGTTAATGCATCTACCAATGAATAGAGCAAAATAATGTATAGCAGGAAAATGAATGCTCCCCATAGTAGCTTGTGTTATGCCTCTAGTTTCACCCCTAGTAATGTTCATGAGAAATTCATTGCAGTCAGATTTACGAGGTTCAGTGCAAGTCCCCCAAAATGGAATTTTACAAACTTCACTAAATTCTTCAACGGACATGCGGAAAGGCTTTTCATATAAGTTGAAAATAACATCATGTGAAGTGCGATGAGATACATACTCGAATTTCCGCACAACGGAGTCAGTGAGATCATAGTACTGCTGGCACTTATCTGTCAAGAAGACCGTGAGCTCGGTGTTGCGTACGTACATATCAAACTCTTCCTTGATGCCGGCTCGAATCATGAAGGCATCCGACGGCCACTCGCACGGCAGGACTGAAGCCTCCCGCGGCGGTTCGGTATCCGGCTCGCGTATTGCGGGCCTAGGAGCACTCTTGCTCGAGGAACCACCATGGAACATCTTCCTAAACATTTTCTTCCTCTGAAAATTTCTGAAATTTTTAGTGACTCGAAATAAAAGTAAACGAAACTCAACAAAATTGATAGCAACTACTCCCACAAGTATCTAGAGCCTATATCATGCATCAAAACTACTTTGGACCATACAAATTCAATATGCAAGCTTATAAACATGGTCACCACAGCAACAAAACTTTGCAAAGTATAAAGCACTAGAACAAAAACTAATTGGAGCATTGGAGGAGTCACATACCAAGGAGTGATTCCTCAAAACAGTTTTGGGAACGGAGTTCCGAGCAAGGAGATCGAAATTCACAGCAAAATGAGCAAGAACACGGGCTTGGAAGCAAGTTTGATTTTTTCTGGAGGAAGAAGAAGATGGGTGGCTGGCATAAGTGAGTGGGTCCCTATGGGACCCACAAGCCTACTGGGCGCGCCCAGAGGGGTGGGCGTGCCCTGTGAGCTTGTGGCTCACAGGTGCCCCCCTAGGGTGTGTTCAATGCCAAAAATTCCTATATATTCAGGAAAAAATCATACTAAATTTTCAGGGCATTCTGAGAACTTTTATTTTTGGGCCATTTTTTATTGCACGGAAAATTCAGAAAACAGGATAATCATGGCATTTTATTTTATTCAACTACAATTAACAAAGAGCAAACTATGATTACAGAAGGTTGTGCTTACTAAATTCATCGACCACATGCCCCTCAAAAAGAATCCATTAATAAGGTTGATCAAGTCTTATTAACAAACTATTTCTAAATGGCATGAAACCGAAGAATTTGCGTATAACACTAAGTTACCTCAATAGGGATATGCATCTCCCCAACAATAAGAATTTCATATTTCTTTTTGACAGTAGGAATAGGGAATTTGAAACCTCCAATAGTGTTTGTCGAAACCTTTTCAATACATTTGATACCACTCACCGAACTTTGTTTCTTCAGAAAATAAACCGTATGCTCATTACCATTGACATCAAAAGTAACCTTGCTTTTGTTGCAATCAATAACAGCCCCTGCAGTGTTCAAAAAGGGTCTACCAAGGATAATCGACATGTTGTCGTCCTCGGGCATATCAAGTATAACAAAGTCTGTCAAGATAGTAACATTTGCAACTACAACGGGCACATCCTCGCAAATTCCAATAGGTATAGAAGTTGATTTATCAGCCATTTGCAAAGATATTTCAGTGGGTGTAAGCTTATTCAAATCAAGTCTTCTATATAAAGAGAAAGGCATAACACTAACACCGGCTCCCAAATCACATAGAGCAGTTTTAACATAACTTCTTTTAATGGAGCATGGTATAGTAGGTATTCCCGGATCTCCTAACTTTTTAGGTACTCCACCCTTAAAAGAATAATTAGCAAGCATGGTGGAAATTTCAGCTTCAAATATCTTTCTTTTATTAGTGACAATATCTTTCATGTATTTAGCATAAGGAGGCATTTTCAGCATATCAATCAAGCGAGTGCACAAAAAGACAGGCCTAAGAATTTCAACAAAGCCTCATCTTTGTTTTTAGATGGTTTAGTAGGAAAAGGCATAGGTTTTTGAACCCATGGTTCTCTTTCTTTTCCATGTTTTCTAGCAACGAAGTCTCTTTTATCATATCTTTTATTCTTAGGAGGTGGGTTATCAAGATCAACAGCAGGTTCTATTTCTACATCATTATCTGGTTGAGCATCATCATGAACATCATTATCATTATCACTAGGTGGATGTTCATTACCAGATTGTGTCTCAGCATCAGTAATAGAAACATCATTAGGATTCTCAGGAGGTTTTTCTATCTCAGGTTCACTAGAAGCATGCAAAGTCCTATAATTTTTCTTTTTCTTTTTCTTCTTAGATGGTCTAGGTGCATTAATATTAATTCTTTGAGAATCTTGTTCAATTTTTTTAGGATGACCTTCAGGATACAGAGGCTCCTGAGTCATCCTACCTCCTCTAATAACAACTCTAACAGCACGATCATTCATTTTATTATTCATCTCATTAAGCAAATCATTTTGTGACTTAGCAATTTGTTCTAACCGAGTCTGGACCATAGAAGCATGTTTACTCAAACCCTTAACATCATTAGCAATTCTAAACATCAAATCACTCAGGCGATCAGTCATGATGGCATTTCTTTTTAACTAATTGCTAACATGCATATTGAAATTCTCTTGCTTAACAATGTAGTTATCAAATTCCTCCAAGCATTGACTAGCAGGTTTATTGTAAGGAATATCACCTTCATCAAATCTACGAAGAGAATTTACCTCTACTACCTGTGTCGGAATATCAAGTCCATGTATTTCTTCAATATGTGGTAAATTCTTGACATCTTCAGCTTTAATATCCTTTTCTTTCATAGATTTCTTAGCTTCTTGCATATCTTCTGGACCGAGGAATAAAATACCTCTCTTCTTTGGAGTTGGCTTAGGTGGTGATTCAGGAAGTGTCCAATCATTGGCATTTCTTAATATATTATTCAATAATTCTTCAGCCTGTCCAACAGTGCGTTCCCTGAAAATAGAACCAGCACAACTATCTAGGTAGTCCCTAGAAGCATCGGTTAGTCCATTATAAAAGATATCAAGTATTTCATTTTTCTTAAGAGGATGATCAGGCAAAGCATTAAGCAGTTGGAGAAACCTCCCCCAAGCTTGAGGGAGATTCTCTTCTTCAATATGCACAAAGTTAAATATTTCCTGCAAGGCAGCTTGTTTCTTATGAGCAGGAAAATATTTCTCAGAGAAGTAATATATCATATCCTGGGGACTACGCACACAACCAGGAGCAAGAGTATTAAACCATATCTTAGCATCACCCTTTAATGAGAAAGGAAACAACTTAAGGATGTAATAATAGCGAATTTTTTCCTCATGAGCAAATAGGGTAGCTATATCATTCAATTTAGTAAGGTGTGCCACAACAGTGTCAGATTCATAACCATGAAAAAGTTCAGATTCAACCAAAGTAATTAACTCAGGATCGACAGAGAATTCATAATCCTTATCGATAACAAAGATAGGAGAGGTAGCAAACTTAGGATCATATTTCATTCTCTCCATCATAGACTTTTCTTTTAACTTAGCAAGCAATTTTCTAACATCGTCTCTATCATTACAAGCAAGAATTGCCCTAGCTGTCTCTCCATCAAAAACATAACCATCAGGTATCTTAGGCATTTCAACTCTAGTAGGAGGACTAGGCAAAATAGGTGAATCATAATTTTCAAGAGTTTCATCAATTTCAGTTTCTTTAGCCTTAGCAATTGTTCATCAAGAAATTCACCTAGTGGCTAAGTATTATCAAGCATAGTACTAGCATCATCATAAGTATCATTCATAGCAGAAGTAGTATCATCAATTACTTGCGACATATCAGAATGAATAACAGGTGGTGGTGTCGCAAGTCTACTCAAAACAGAAGGTGAATCAAGTGCGGAGTGTGATGGCAGTTCCTTACCTCCTCTAGTCATAGAGGGGACGATCTTAGTCTTAGCGTCTTTCAGATTCTTCATAGTGATCAACAGATATAAATCCCAAGTGACTCAACAGATAGAGCTATGCTCCCCAGCAACAGCGCCAGAAAAAGGTCTTGATAACCCACAAGTATAGGGGATCGCAACAGTTTTCGCTGGTAGTATTTCACCTAGATTTATTGATTCGACACAAGGGGAGCCAAAGAATATTTGTGAGTATTAGCAGTTGAGTTGTCAATTCAACCACACCTGGAGAACTAAATATCTGCAACAAAGTGTTTAGTAGCACAATAGTATGATAGTTTTGATAGCAGTAGTAACAATAGCAATAGTAACAGAGACAGTAACAGTAGCAGTTTTGTAGTGATTGTAACAGCAGCAGCAGCAACGGAAGTAACTTAGCAAAGATCAATATGAGAAAGTCGTAGGCATTGGATCGGTGATGGATAATTATGTTGGATGACATTCATCATGTAACAGTCACAACCTAGGGCGATACACAATAACTCCCATTCATCAATGTAATGTAGGCATGTATTCCGTATATAGTCATACGTGCTTATAGTAAGAACTTGCATGACATCTTTTGTCCTACCCTCCTGTGGCAGCAGGGTCCATAAGGAAATCTAAGGGATATTAAGGCCTCCTTTTAATAGAGAACCGGAACAAAGCATTAACACATAGTGAATACATGAACTCCTCAAACTACGGTAATCACCGGAAAGAATCCCAATTATTGTCACCTTGGGGTATGCGGATCATAACACGTAATAGGTGCATACAACTTGCAAGATAGGATCAAGAACACAAATATATTCATGAAAACATAAAGGGTTCAGATCTGAAATCATGGCACTCGGGCCATAGTGACAAGCATTAAGCATAGCAAAGTCATAGCAACATCAATCTCAGAACATAGTGGATACTAGGGATCAAAGCCCTAACAAATTGACTCAATTACATGGTAAATCTCATCCAACCCATCATCGTCCAGCAAGCCTATGAAGAAATTACTCACACATGGCGGTGAGCGTCATGAAATTGGTGATGGAGGATGGTTGATGATGACGATGGCATCGAATCCCCCTCTTCGGAGCCCCGAACGGACTCCAGATCAGCCCTCCCGATGAAGAACAGAAGGTGGCGGCGGCTCCGTATTGTAAAACGCGGCGATTCTTTCTCTCTGATTTTTTTCTGGACGAATAGATACTTATAGCATTGGAGCTAGGGTTGCCGGAGCTGCCAGGGGCCCACAAGCCTGCTAGGCGCGCCCTGGGGGGTGGGCGCGCCCCTGGGCTTGTGGCGCCTGGGTGGCCCCCCTCTGGTAATTCTCTTCGCCAGTATTTTTTATATATTCTGAAAATATTCTCCGTAAATTTTCAGGTCCATCCGAGAACTTTTATTTCGGCACAAAAATAACACCATGGCAATTCTGCTGAAAACAGCATCAGTCCGGGTTAGTTCCATTCAAATCATGCAAATTAGAGTCCAAAACCAGAGCAAAAGTGTTTGGAAAAGTAGATACGTTTGGGACGTATCAATATGCATGGGTTATGAATTTGGTCCTAATATGATAAGTATTCAAGAGGGATATAATTAAAACTGTCATGTAGATCACTGAATATGATAAGTTTGATTCCTTGCAATAGTTTTGCGATATAAAGATGGTAATATGTGGGAGGTGCTAGTAGATAATTGTGGTTTAGTAGGAATATTGATGTTAAGGTTTGTGATTCCCGAAGCATGCACGTATGATCTGTCGTTATGCTAAGAAGTTGGAGCATGATTTATTCTTGATTTTCTACCTTATGAGTGGTGGTCGGGGACGAGCGATGGTATTTTCCTACCAATCTACCCCCCCTAGGGGCATGCGTAGTAGTACTTTGCTTCGAGGGCTAATAAACTTTCACAATAAGTATGTGAGTTCTTTATGACTAATGTGAGTCCATGGATTATACGCACTCTCACCTTTCCGCAATTTGCTAGCCTCTTTGGTACCGTGCATTGCCCTTTCTCACATCGAGAGTTGGTGCAAACTTCGCCGGTGCATCCAAACCCCGTGATATGATACGCTCTATCACACATAAGCCTCCTTATATCTTCCTCAAAACAGCCACCATACCTACCTATCATGGCATTTCCATAGCCATTCCGAGATATATTGCCATGCAACTTCCACTGTTCCGTTTTTATGACACACATCATCATTGTCATATTGCTTTGCATGATCATATAGCTGACATAGTATTTGTGGCTCAGCCACTGTTCATCATTTTCATACATGTTAGGCTAGTATCATTGCACATCCTGGTACACCGCCAGAGGCATTCATATAGAGTCATATTTTGTTCTAGTTTCGAGTTGTAATTTTCTTTTGAGTTGTAAGTAAATAGAAGTATGATGATCATCATTATTAGAGCATTCTTCCAGTGAGGAAATAAAAAAAGAGGCCAAAAAGATCCCATGAAAAAAAGAGAAAAGAAAGAAAAAAAGAAAATGAGAGAAAAAGAGAGAAGGGGCAATGTTACTATCTTTTTCCATACTTGCGCTTCAAAGTAGCACCATGTTTTTCATATAGAGAGTCTCCTATTTTGTCACTTTCATATACTAGTGGGAATTTTTCATTATAGAACTTGGCTTGTATATTCCGATGATGGGCTTCCTCAAATGCCCGAGGTCTTCATGAGCAAGCAAGTTGGATGCACACCCACTTAGTTTTCATGTTGAGCTTTCATACACTTATAGCTCTTAGTGCATCCGTTGTATGGCAATCCCTACTCCTTGCATTGACATCAATTGATGGGCATCTGCATAGCCCGTTGATTAGCCTCGTCGATGTGAGACTATCTTCTTATTTTTGACTTCCCCTTATTAATCTCTACCACCCTATTCTATTCCACCTATAGTGCTATATCAATGGCTTGCGCTCATGTATTGCGTGGGGGTTGAAAAAGCTGAAGCGCGTTAAAAAGTATGAACCAATTGCTCGGCTTGTCATCGGGGTAGTGCATGATAAATACTTTGTGTTAAGAAGATGGAGCATGACAGGATTATATGATTTTGTAGTGATAACTTTCTTTAGCATTTTTATTTTGAAAGACATGATTGTTTGTTAGTATGCCTGAGTATTGATGTCTTATATCAAATTATAGACTATTGCTTTGAATCACTCGGATCTTATTATTCATACCGTAAGAGAGATTACATGATGAAACATGTTAGGTAGCATTCCACATCAAAAATTCTGTTTTTATCATTTACCTACTTGAGGATGAGCATGAATTAAGCTTGGGGATGCTTGATACGTCTCCAACGTATCTATAATTTTTTATTGTTCCATGCTATTATAGTATCAATCTGGGATGTTTTATATGCAATTATATGCCATTATATATCATTTTTTGGGACTAACCTATTAATCTAGTGCCCAGTGCCAGTTGCTGTTTTTTTGCCTGTTTTTGCCTTTTCAGAAAATCATTATCAAAAAGAGTCCAAACGGAGAAAAAACTTTGGATTAATTTTTTCTGGACCAGAAGAGACCCACGAAGCTTTGTGAGAAGACCAGAAGAGTCACGAGGGAGCGACAAGCTTGGGAGGCGCGCCCTGGGGGTAGGGCGCGCCCCCCAGGCTTGTGGGCCCCTCGTGGCAACTCTTGACCTAATTCCAGCACTATAAATTCCCAAATATTCCCAATATACTAGAGGGATAGAAAATAAAACCTTTCCGCTGCCGCAAGCCTCTGTTCTTCCGCGATCCCATCTGGGGGCCTTTTCTGGTACTCTGCCGGAAGGGGAATCGATCATGGAGGGCTTCTACATCAACCTTGCTGCCCTTCCGATGATGTGTGAGTAGTTTACCATAGACCTACGGGTCCATAACTAGTAGCTAGATGGCTTCTTCTCTCTCTTTGATCTTCAATACCATGTTCTCTTCGATGTTCTTGGAGTTCTATCCAATGTAATCTTCTTTTGAGGTGTGTTTGTTGGGATCCAATGAATTGTGAGTTTATGATCAGATTATTCATGAGAAATATTTGAGTATTCTCTGAACTCTTTTATGCATGATTGTTATACCTTTGTATTTCTCTCTGATCTATCGATTTGGTTTGGCCTACTAGATTGATTTATCTTGCAATGGGAGAGATGCTTTGTGATGGGTTCAATCTTGCGGTGCTCAATCCCAGTGACAGAAAGGGACATGACATGTATTTTTATTGTTGCCATTAAGGATAAAAAGATGGGGTTTAATCATATTGCTTGAGTTTACTTTGTCTACATCATGTCATGTTGCTTAAGGCATTAATCTGCTTTATACTTAATACCCTAGATGCATGCTGGATAGACGGTCGATGGGTGGAGTAATTGTAGTAGATGCAGGCAGGAGTCGGTCTACTTGTCTCGGACGTGATGCCTATATACATTATCATTGCCAAGAATCTATCATAATTATTTGCTTTTCTATCAATTGCCCAACAGTAATTTGTTTACCCACCGTATGCTATGTTTTCGAGAGAGAAGCCTCTAGTGAAAACTATGGCCCCCGGGTCTACTTTTATCATATATTAAAATCCAAAAGTACCTTGCTGCAATTTATTTACTTTTATTTTCTTTTGCAATTTACTTTTTATCTATCACTATCAGAATTAATCCTTGCAAATAGCCGCTAAGAGGATTGACAACCCTCTTATTTGCATTGGGTGCAAGTGTTTGCTTTTGTGTGTGTAGGTGCTGCTAACGAGGTTCTGTGTGGTTCTCCTACTGGATTGATAACCTTGGTTCTTAACTGAGGGAAATACTTATCTCTACTATACTGCATCATCCTCTCCTCTTCGGGAAATACCAACGCAGTCTACAAGTAGCACATGTGATCTTGCTTAAGGTGTTACTCTGTTTTTATTAACTTAATACCCTAGATGCATGCTGGATAGCAGTCGATGGGTGGAGTAATAGTAGTAGATGCAAGCAGGAGTCGGTCTACTTGTCTCGGACGTAATGCCTATATACATGATCATTTCCTTGAATATTGTCATAACTATGCGCTTTTCTATCAATTGCCCAACAGTAACTTGTTTACCCACCGTATGATATGCGTTCGAGAGAGAAGCCTCTAGTGAAAACTATGGCCCCCGGGTCTATCTTAAATATAAAACGAAAACTAAAATATACTTGCTACAATTTATTTACTTTTATTTTGTTTTGGAATTTATCTATCTACCACTACAAGATTTAATCCTCGTAAGTAACGAGTTCAAGGGGAGTGACGACCCTCTTGCCCGCGTTGCGTGCAAGTATTTGCTTTTGTGTGTGCAGGTGCTGTTCACGAGGCTTTGCGTGATTCTCCTACTGGTTCGATAACCTTGATTCTCACTGAGGGAAATACTTATCTCTACTGTACTGAATCTCCTCTCCTCTTCGGGGAAAATCCCAACGCAGCTCACAAGTAGCAGGAAGAATTTCTGGCGCCGTTGCCGGGGAGAAATCATCAAAACCTATCAAGTACCTTCACACAAACTATTATCTAATTGCTCTACTTTTTATTTGCCTTTGCCTCTCGTTTTCATCTCCCCCACTTCTCATAGAAAAATATAGAAACACAAAAATATATTTTGCTTTGCTTTGCTTTGCTTGAAGTTGCTATCATGTATGAGTTCGAGAAAGTTATTGTTGAAAGTGCTAGTGAAGATAGTATTAATGAATCTCTTGAGGAAAGACTTAAATTGTTTGATATTAATCATGATCCTCCTGAGAACAAAGCTCTCACCAATTTTAAAACTAAAGTCTATCAGGTGGGTAGCGGGAATATTATTGGGAAAAATATCATTCAAGAATTCTTTAATTCCACGGGAGTCATACCAATAATTAAAGGATCTATTCTTGACCAGACAAATTGCTATGTAGATGCCATTGCTATGCTTGTT
Source organism: Elymus sibiricus (assembly GCA_039707655.1). Classification (NCBI taxonomy): domain Eukaryota; kingdom Viridiplantae; phylum Streptophyta; class Magnoliopsida; order Poales; family Poaceae; genus Elymus; species Elymus sibiricus. The sequence continues at coordinate 172,688,372 of CM077676.1, forward strand.
GTTAAGCTAGAAAGATTTTTTTTTTGCATATCCATCCTTCTCTACAAAAGATATTTTATGAACTTCCCAATATCCACAATCCTAGGACTAAAAAGATTGCTATCATCATCCTTATGCATGAATTTGACTATATAATCATAGAAGCTAGGGATATATTTTCCTTTTATAAAATAGATTTTGAGCATCCTCCAATAGAAGAAATCCTCCATGATAAGGACACTATACGTAGGTTGGAATCTAAAGACTATTTTTTTACGGCGAAAACATTAGAAGAAGGGTTCCTTATGCTGAAATAATTAAAACTTTGTATCACAATGCTTGTGATAAATTTGAATGGATTACTAGGGGCATCGATGAGGGGTTTAGTGAGGAATGGTTTGAAAGTACGGCCAGAGAACCTATTGATGTTGAAATACATGTTTTATATGAGGATCTTTATGGTGATGATTCACAGTTCGAAGTAATGAATGTTAAAATCACTGAACAAAGCCCCTTCAATTATTTAAGTTCTCCTACTAGAAAAGAAGAACAAGAGAGTAGGGAATTAATGAGAAAGATTCTGGAAGATTTGATTAAAAAGGATTTGGAAACTAAGGATGACAATACTTGAAACAATGCATTATGCCTAGCTAGGGGCATAAAATAATAGCGCTTGTTGGGAGGCAACCCAATATTTATCTTTATTGAAATTTTTATTTTTTTCTTGTGTCACACAATTTTAGCTACTGTTATGATGGTGTTTTTATGTTTTAATTAGTGTTTGTGCCAAGTAATGCCTTTGGGATGATTTGGATGATAGTATACTTGATGCTGTTTGAAAACAGAAAGTTTTGCGCCCAGTTCTGAAATTTATATTCTTTTCTGGAATATTAGAAAAATGTGAAATTTTTACACAGTGTTGGGATACAATTTTTTTACATTGTACTAATTTTTCAGAATTTTTGGAGTTACAGAAGTATAGATAATATTCTTTCATTATGTACTGTTCTGTTTTAGACAGATTCTGTTTTTATTGCATAGTGTGCTTGTTTTAATGAAACTATGGATTATATCGGGGGGTATAAGTCATGGAAGAGTTAGAATACATTAGGTATTATGCAAGAACAATTATGAATGAGTTTGTAATAGTACCTAAAGTGGATGATCGATTTATTGTACTAACGGATCTCACGAAGTTTCTGTTGAGTTTTGTGTGCTGAAGTTTTCAAGTTTTGGGTGAGATTACGATGGATGAAGGTAATAAGGAGCGGCAAGAAACTAAGCTTGGGGATGCCCAAGGCACCCCAAGGTAATATTCAAGGAAGACCCAAGCGTCTAAGCTTGGGGATGCCCCGGATGGCATCCCCTCTTTCGTCTACAATCTATCGGTAACTTACTTGGAGCTATATTTTTATTCATCACATGATATGAGTTTTACTTGGAGCGTCTTGTGCCATAGTTTTATTTTCTTTGTTTGCTTTTTAGTTTGCCACAATCATATTTTGCTGGACACACCTTTTGAGAGGGACACGCATTTGTTCGTGATTTGTTAGAATACTCTATGTGCTTCACTTATATCTTTTGAGCTAGGCAGTTGCTCTAGTGCTTCACTTATATCTTTTAGAGCACGGCGGTGGTTATTTTTTAAAGAAATAGTTGCAATCTCATGCTTCACTTAAATATTTTTTAGAGTCTAATAAATAGTAATGGCAATTTGCACGGGTTATAAGACTAGTCCTGAAGGATAGGTATTCAAGAGGGGTATAATAAAAACTTTCATGTAGATCACTAAATATGAAACGTGTGGTTTAATGATATTGATGTCATAATATGAAAGGATATTGGTTCATGATCATTGGTTAGTAGAAATATCGGTATTAAAGTTTGTTATTAACTTCTCATCTAAGTTTTGGTCATGGCATGGTGGGGAGGTCTGAGCATTCTTTGGTCTGAAATGAAATCCTTGAGTGCTGTTATAATCGGGGGTACGCGATGGTTAACTCCTACCAACCTCCTCCCTAGGGGCATGCGAGTAGTACTTTGCTTCGAGGGCTAATAAGCTTTGCAATAAGTATGTGAGTTCTTTATGGCTAATGTGAGTCCATGGATTATACGCATTCTCACCCTTCCACAATTTGCTAGCCTCTTCGGTACCGTGCATTGCCCGATCTCACCTCGAGAGTTGGTGCAAACTTCACCGGTGCATCCAAACCCCGTGATATGATACGCTCTATCACACATAAGCCTCCTTATATCTTCCTCAAAACAGCCACCATACCTACCTATTATGGCATTTCGATAGCCATTCCGAGATATATTGCCATGCAACTTCCACCGTTTCGTCATATGACTTGTGTTCATTGTCATATTGCTATGCATGATCATATAGTTGACATAGTATTTGTGGCTCAGCCACCGTTCATCATATTCATACATGTTACGCTAGATCATTGCACATCCTGGTACACTGCCAGAGGCATTCATATAGAGTCATTATGTATAGTTTTTATCAAGTTGTAATATCGAGTTGTAAGTAAATAAAAGTGTGATGATCATCATTATTAGAGCATTGTCCCAGTGAGGAAAGGATGATGGAGACTATGATTCCCCCACAAGTCGGGATAAGACTCCGGATGAAAAAAAAGGAAAAAAAGAGAGGCCAAAAAGAGCCCATCAAAAAAAATAAAAAAAATGAGAGAAAAAGACAGAAGGGGCAATGTTACTATCCTTTTCCACACTTGTGCTTCAGAGTAGACCATGTTCTTCATCCAGAGAGTCTCCTGAGTTGTCTCTTTCATTTACTAGTGGTAATTTTTCATTATAGAACTTGGTTTGTATATTCCGATGATGGGCTTCCTCAAACGCCCGAGGTCTTCATGAGCAAGCAAGTTGGATGCACACCCACTTAGTTTCAGTTGAGCTTTCATATACTTATAGCTCTTAGTGCATCCGTTGCATGGCAATCCCAACTCTTCTCATTATCGATTGATGGACATCTCCATAGTCTGTTGATCCACCGAGTTGATGCGAGACTTTCTTCCTTTTTGAGTTCTCCTATTGATCCCTATCACCGCATTCTATTCCACCTATAGTGCTATGTCCATGGCTCACGCTCATGTATTGCATGAAGTTGAAAATGCTGAAGCGCGTTAGAAGTACGATCCAATTTCCTGGTTTAACACCGGGGTGCTCATGATTTATATTTATGCAGTGAAGGCGGAGTCATGCTATGCTAACATGATAAAATGAGTGGGGAATAACATTCGTTAAGGATCGTATATTTTGAAAGTTTAATGATTATGCTTCTTATACTCATGGATATTATTATGTTGATGTTGTTAATTCATCGTTTCTCAATATTTATACCCTAAAAAGATTACATGATAAACATGTTAGGTAGCATTCCACATCAAATTTTTTGTTTTTATCATTTACCTACTCGATGACGAGCAGGAATTAAGCTTGGGGATGCTGATACGTCCCCAACATTTCTATAATTTTTTATTATTCCATGCTATTATATTATCAATCTTGGATGTTTTATATGCATTTATATGCTATTTTATATCATTTTTTGGGACTAACCTATTAACCCAGTGCCTAGTGCCAATTGTTGTTTTCTGCTTGTTTTTGGTTTCCAGAAAATCAGTATCAAACGGAGTTCAAACGCTACGAAACTTTTTGACGATTTTTTTTGGACATAAGAGACCCAAGAAGCTTCGGGAGGAGATCAGATGGCAAACGAGGAGACGGCAAGGCAACAGGGCGCGCCCTGTTACCTTGTGGGCCCCACATGGCCCCGTCTGACCTAATTCCATTTTTATAAATTTTGAAATATTGGGAAACCAACAGAGAGCCATCCGAAATAACTTTTCCGCCGCCGCAAGCTTCTGTTCTTTCGTGATCCCATCTGGAGGGCTTTTCCGGTACTCTGCCGAAGGGGGAATCGATCACGGAGGGCTTCTACATCAACCTTGCTGCCCTACCGATGATGCGTGAGTAGTTCACCACAAACCTACGAGTCCATAGCTAGTAGCTAGATGGCTTCTTCTCTCTCTTTGATTTTCAATACAATATTCTCCTCGATCTTCTTGGAGTTCTATTCGATGTAATCTTCTTTTGCGGTGTGTTTGTTGGGATTCGATGAATTGTGGGTTTATGATCTGAATATTCATGAGAAGTAATTGAGTCTTTTCTGAACTTTATTATGCGTGATTGTTATAGCTTTGTATTTCTCTTCGATCTATCCATTTGGTTTGGCCAACTAGATTGATTTATCTTTTGTGAGAGAGGTGTTGTGTAATGGGTTCAATCTTGCAGTGCTCTATATCCTAGTGACAAAGTAGGGGACAAGACACGTATTTGTATTATTGCCATTAAGGGTAAAATGATGGGGTTTATTCATATTAGTTGAGTTTACTTTGTCTACATCATGTCATCTTGCTTAAGGCGTTACTCTGTTTTTATTAACTTAATACCCTAGATGCATGCTGGATAGCGGTCGATGGGTGGAGTAATCGTAGTAGATGCAGGCAGGAGTCGGTCTACTTGTCTCGGACGTGATGCCTATATACATGATCATTGCCTTGAATATCGTCATAACTATGCGCTTTTCTATCAATTGCCCAATAATAATTTGTTTACCCACCGTATGCTATGGTTCGAGAGAGAAGCCTCTAGTGAAAATTATGGCCCCCGGGTCTATCTTAAATATAAAAAGAAAACTAAAATATACTTGCTACAATTTATTTACTTTTATTTTGTTTTGTAATTTATCTATCTACCACTACAAGATTTAATCCTTGCAAGTAACGAGTTCAAGGGGAGTGACGACCCTCTTGCCCGCGTTGGGTGCAAGTATTTGCTTTTGTGTGTGCAGGTGCTGTTCAAGAGGCTTTGCGTGATTCTCCTACTGGTTCGATAACCTTGATTCTCACTGAGGGAAATACTTATCTCTACTGTATTGAATCTCCTCTCCTCTTCGGGGAAAATCCCAACGCAGCTCACAAGTAGCAAGGACCAGGGTTGGGGCTTCAAGTAGGGTTAAAACCATTACTACAACAAGAGTCCCCTTGAGCCGAAGTTATCAAATATTCTTTGTGACTTTGGTAAATAATCTTCTCCGGGCCAAAAAGTTTTCCTTGATGGTTTGGTCTCATCTTCTTGGCCTTGTCGACGATTTTCTCGTCATTGCTTGTCTTCCTCTGGCGTCTCCGACACACCAAGCCTTGTTTGGGGTGAGGCTTCGATGGAAGACAAACCTTCCCAATGGAATGAGGCACATTCATGCAAGTCGTCGCACAATAAATGATGTCCTCCGGGTTGTTGAAACCATTCAGGTTAGTTGTCCAAGGGAGAGAATCCTTGAATAAGGAAGAAAAATATCACGACGGGGAAGGGTGCACTTTCCTGGTCATCCCAGTAAATCTTTTATTTATGTTTTGGAGCTCCCGAACATTTTCCATGATTTTTTGGACTTTTCATATTATTTCAGCGGTATATAGTTGGAACATTATTTTTTTCATGATTTTCGGAGAGTTTGAGGGCCCTTTTGCAAATTCCATGACAACTGAGGGCCTCCAGATAATTATCTTTGAGGGGGAGGGGTGAAATCGTGATTTCCCAAGGAAACGAGCATCGATTTCCCGAGGAAACGGGCGGAACTAAGAGACGACACATTTGTTTCATATTTGTTTTTGGAAGTGGATACTGAAAGAACATGTGCTACCCCCATGTTTGGTTTTGGTAATTGATGACAATCCCTATGAACTAATGGTTGCCTTGAGTTATATTTGAAGGGTTTGTCCATAGGCTTTGCTTGAAGAACCATTTGTTGGTCTCAAGGTGATTTGAAGAAGAATATGTGTTGACCAAGGTGCTATTCAAGGATTGATCCAAAGATTGGTCATGTCAGAGTTGAGCCTATTGCAAACATGTCTTGAAGAAGAAGATTGTGTGATCTTTCATGTTTACCTTCAAGACATCATCCTAATGAAGAGAGTTGAAAAGATACAAGGTTGATCAAGAATAAGTACAACGAGTGATTCAAGTTGATCAACACACAAAGCGTAGAAGATGTACCGAGTGGGATCAAGTGATCTCACGGTATGGTAAGCATTGTCCATTACGCTTTGTGTACTAACCCATGTTCTATGCGAGAGTTCTTTGTGGGGTTAGGTTTGTTTTCATGGGCGTGCATCAAAAGGAAGATATCATACAACCCATGGAGGATGACATCAAGTGGTGATCGTCATCAAGATTGCGGTGTGCAAGTTCAAGTGGAGCATCACGAAGAGATCATGCTTGAAGCTTGCCGTCCATTGTGGTGACAATGGACTTGTGAAGATGTGCCGAAGAGTGGCTCACCCATAGTGGAGTATGGGGGAGCAATCAACTAGTCTTCATCGAGCCAACGCAATCAAGAAAGGTGGTCCAACTTGAGGAGGTCAAGATCGTCACCATCTAGCTCAAGTGGACTATGTGCAAGGCAAAGGTTTGCCCTTGATAGGTTTTCTATTTTACCGGTCTCATGGTGGTAGTTTGGAGACCGGGTTATAGGATCGATTGCCGTACTATCAAGGGGGGCTCTCGTATGAGTAGCTTGATCGTATCGTTCGTAGAGAGCTCAAACCATTGCATCCTTGCATCATCTTTCTTGGTTCTTGTTTGGCCTTTTTGCTTTGGGAGTCTTTGAGCTTTTGGTCACCTTCTTGACAAGCTCAAGTTCATCGAGAACGGATTTCGTTTGCTTCATCTTGTATGTTCTCGATGTTGGGGTTCTCGATGTTGGGGCTTTTGCCGGATCATCGTTGTTGGATACTACTCGTCGTCATCTATCCAACGAGCTTGAGTTTGCTGGATTCGGAGTTCATATGTCGAAGTTGTGGCAGTTCTGGTTTTCCTGCTTCCTTCTGTTTGCTTGGGCCTCTTTGAAGCTCTCTAGCGGTAGTACCACCCTGGGCAGCGGTAGTACCGCTTGCGCGGTACTTCCACGGTTCCAGTGCCGCGGGCACTACCGCTTGTTTTCAGCTTCTGGACTCGTTTTTGCTTCGGCGGCAGTAGGGCGGTAGTTGGGCACGGTAGTACCGTTCCGGACGGTAGTACCGCACCTGCCCTGCGGTAGTACCGCTCAGTGCAGTAGTACCGCGCTGCTCTACTCTACTACCGCGGTTTCACCTATACTCGCAACACCTAGCGGTAGTATCGCTGGTGGGAGCGGTAGTACCGCTCCGGCGGCACTACCGCCTTCTTGAGTTTCTCAGTTGCACATTACGGCTGAAACTACCGTGCCAGCGGAAGTACCGCTCGCCCGAGAGGTACTACCGCTTATGCACGGGCTGAAGGCATAACGGTTGGATTTTCCCCCTCCTATAAAAGGGGGTCTTCTTCCCCAATGGTTCTTATCCCTTGAGCTCGTGTTCTTCCCCCATTCTTGACCTTCTTCGAGCTTGCTATCTCTCAATCCCTCCAATGATTCTTGCTAGTTCTTGAGGGAAAAGAGAGAGGAGATCTAGATCTATGTTTCCACCAATCACTTTCTCCTCTTTGTGAGGGGAACCCCTTGGATCTAGATCTTGGAGTTCTTGGTGTTCTCCTTGTTCTTCCTCTCATATTCCTCCATAGCTTTTGTTGCTTTGGTGGGATTTGAGAGTGAGGGACTTGACCACTTCGTGTGTTCTTGCCATTGCATTAGTTGCATCGGTTTGAGTTCTTCACGGTGATACGTGGTGATGAAAAGTTGAGTAGCTTGTTACTCTTGGGTGTTTGGGCACCCTAGAGCTTGTTCCTCTTGGGTGCCTTGGTGCCCTAGACGGTTGGTGTTGTCGGAGCTCAATCATTGTGGTGTAAAGCTCCGGGCAAGCGTCGGGGTCTCCAATTAGGTTGTGGAGATTGCCCCGAGCAATTTGACGGGTACCGGTGACCGCCCCCAAGGGTTGCCAAAGTGTACGGGTTCGGTGACCGCCCCCAAGGGTTGCCATTTGTACGGGTTCGGTGACCGCCCTCAAGGGTCCCTTAGTGGAATCACGGCATCTTGCATTATGCGAGGGCGTGAGGAGATTACGGTGGCCCTAGTGGCTTCTTGGGGAGCATTGTGCCTCCACACCGCTCCAAACAGAGATTAGCTTCCGCAAGGGTGTGAACTTCGGGATACATAGTCGTCTCCGCGTGCCTCGGTTATCTCTTACCCGAGCCCTTTACTTATGCACTTTACTTTGTGATAGCCATAGTGTTTCATGTTATATTTTGCTATCACTTAGTTGTTTATCTTGCTTAGCATAAGTTGTTGGTGCACATATGTGAGCCTAGTTGTTGTAGGTTTTGTGCTTGACAAATTAACCGCTAGGTTTTTTCCGCATTTGTTCAAGCCTAAATCGTAATTATTTTAAAGCGCCTATTCAACCCCCCCCTCTAGGCGACATCCACGATCTTTTAGATACAAATACAGAAATCATGTAAATAAATACGAAGCAGATATTACCGAATACAAATACAAAGCGAATATGATGCATACATGGATACAAAATTGGATGGTCGTCGAAAGTAAAAGACCCATTGAACCGTTGAGAGAAAAACAAGGGCACCAGTAAACCATTTCAATTGATTTTTTTTTTAGAAACGTAAACTATTTCAATAGATATGCATACAACATCTTTCAAAGATGTCTAAGCCAGTTAGTGGCGGAGCTACAAGAAGGCCGAATGGCCATGTCCCGTCCAGACCATGCGATTTTCTCTAATGTACACCTATTTTTGGGCCATAGAACACAAGCCTAATATTCATTTCTTCCAACCTGCCCTCCCAGCTATTTGGGCCAAACTCCGCCACTAAAGCCAGTGACCTAATAACTCCTAAATCAGCCACCCCTAAAAAAAACTTCTAAATCAGCCACACCACGTGGAGGCGTGTGGACACTACAACGAGGATGGGTGGGTGGCATGTGCGCTGGCCTGGTAGGATGGGTGTGCAGCGCCCAACAATGGCGACAACGTGCTCGCGTGCCCGGATATTTGTTTTTTCAATTAATAATTGTGAAATGTAAAAAGATTAGGTAAGGTATTAACATTCTGGTTTTTGAGCCACAACTTGGGTTTTACCGAGTGTTGGACTAAGCCACATAGTAGCAATGGTAAAAATGTAAAGTTTCGTGTTTATGTAAATGGAATTCATGTTTTCATGGTTGTTTCTCTTAGAACATTATTCTGTTTTCGTTAAGAATTTCCTTTTCAATATTTGTTCCACAATATTACATTTCTGTTTTCGTATTTCCTCTCTATTTTCTTTTCCTGCATAAAATCCAAAAAAAATCGCCTAGTTTTCAACCCTACCCACAATTAGCTAGAACAATCAATTGATCGACTCCCACCACTAAGAGCATGGTTAATAGTAGAGCCAACTTCTGGCTGTATCTAGTAGCCATGTCATCTACAGTCAACTAAAAGCCAATATAATAGTTAGATATGAACATTTACTATTCTATCACTGCAAGGCGCACCTTCCTCTCTCACAAATTTTCAACTGGCTTCTTCTCTCTATCCTTCAACTAAGCACAAATATTATATTTAAATCCTTATAGGCTACTTACATCACCTTATTATACTTGTTCTAATCCTTCCCGAAGCCTTTCCACTTGGTTCAAACTTGGTGTATATTTTTGCCTTTTACTCCCTCCATTTCAATATCTAGTGCGCATAGCACGCATAGCAACACGTGAGCTGGAGGCTGAAGCTTGGACGAGAATACCAAACCCAGGCACATGTGCCGATGCAGTTCGGGAGAAGCGACAAGCGAGGAGGCTGCATGTGCACTGCTGCGCAAGGCTATTTGGGTCCAAAGTACGGGATGGCTGCAAATGCGCACTATAAACCGGAATTTTTCTATAAAACCTATACGCACTATATATAGGAACGGAGGGAATATGTGATATAAGAGTGTTGCTCTCCTTTTGTTTCAACGCGTCTATTGCATAAGCTGGTCTCCGCAGCGAAACGTTATTTTGCTTTCTATAAAGGAGGTCATGAAGCAAGCAGGACACGAGGCCTTTAGTCTTAAAAGCTATAAGTTTGGTTCCAAAAATGAAGGAATATGTCAAACTGACTCACCCTTTGAAAAAATGCACCGGATTCGTTAACGGAAAGTTGTGGCTACACTCGGGTGTACTACACCCGAGTGAACAAGAAAAAATAATCAAACGTGATACAAAAATTCTGAAATTTTGTGACATTAAACATGATAAAATGTTTTAGGTTATTGCAAAATTTCATCCACAAATAACTTATTTGTGGATGAAATTTTGCAAGAACGTAAAACATTTGGTCGTGTTTGATGTCGCAAAATTTCAGAATCTTTGGATCACATTTGATATTGTTTTTTTGTTCATCAAGGTGTAGAACACGCGAGACTGGAGTAGAAAATCCACTCTCATTCGTTAGCCTTGCCCTTAACAATCATGGTAACGCACAGCAGCTGCTGAGCAAAAATTGACAAACTGCATGCACAGCAGGTCGCACCAACCAAAAAAAAACAAGCATCGGAGACCCGGAGTCGATACTCAGGTATCTCTCTTGCCCTGAGTCCCATTCCCACAGTGAAGCGCCTGAAAGTTTCTTTGCTAGGACGGGACCTGTTTTGTTAAGCACGGAGGGCATAGATTCCCCATGATTGGGGCCCACCCTGGCATCTTTCTGCTGCTTCTTACGCTGGTCCCAGTCCAGGTTCTCGTTAGCTTAAGTCGTACGAGCTCAGCCTGCCTAAGCTATATTTCTCTTGTCTCGCCTATCATCTTCGCTTGCTCCACACACTTCCCGGCCAGTAGGCTTAACCCAATCACCACTAGGTACGTAGCTAGTGCCCACGACCTACCTCGGCGATCGATGTGTCTCCCGTTCCTCTGCGGCGGCCGCGATGATCACGGGCCGTCTGACCGGCACCATGGATCCCCGCCGCCACCGCAGCAGCACCGTCATGCATTCCCAGATCATCAAGATCGTCCAGCATACCTCGGTGCCGAGACCAAGAAAGGAGCGTCCCATGCGGCGCAACCAAATGCCGGAGACTGGAGGATGGATAACGGACCAGCGCATCCTGCACCAGGCTGGACGAACAACTCGGGTGCCGCGGAGAAGACGGGGCAACTATCTCCCGAGACTCATCAGGGATACGTTCCTGCCGGTGCTCCTCGCCAAGGGCATGGGCCACTGGCAGCTCCGCGGCCGGTGGAGGACTGGACGAGGCAAGGTCCGGCACGGCAGTTCACCCGCCGGGCTGGAGACGACGACGCCCCTACTGCCGCTTCCAACGACCAGCTCAATCGTGGTGGTAACCGTGGCGGCGCGGGTGATCGCGAATATCGGTCGAAATCAGGGGGATCGGTGATCAGGTGAGCAACGAGATGACTCTGCTGTTGCTAGTGTTGTTCTTATTTTATTACTAATAAATGTGTACGTGCAATGCACGTTGATATTAGGTAATATATTAATTACACGTAAATATTAGGTAGGATATTATTTGCGTATTAATTACGTGATTAGCATTGGCATTAATATTTGGTATGATATTAACTGCACACTAAACGTGTTGAGCGCTCACCATTGGAGCAGCCTGAGTCGTTGGATTGACCTGATTTGACGGCCGGGATTTGTTGGATCTGCCCTTTTGGGTCTTTTTATATTGGTATATAGATATAGATATAGATATAGACTAGCAAAAGAGCCCGTGCGTTGCAACGGGAGAGAAAATAACACACGCTCTTAACCGAATAACCATGACTCAAGACCCTAATAGGTCCACGTCCTTTATTTTCACATGGCATCACATTTGTGTTGCCGACAGTGGCCTCAGTGCTCACATAACGAAAACGTGTTTGAATGTGGTCAGTCCTAAGGCATCTCTATCTCGCGCGCGCGCACGCACACTCGCTTGGAATAAGAAGAGAAATATGTTGTTTTTCCCCGCGAGGTTTTTCAGAGTTGTGCATGCGTGGTTATCGATGTTTTCTTTCCTCTCAATCTGGTTTTAATGGGTGTTTATTTGCAATTCGGATCACCGCCGGTACGAAAGAACAATGGACCGTGCACTATAGATTAAGTGTGCACCAAAAATAATATTTTAAAAATATTTAACAGTTAAAAATAACATCATATTTAGATTCTACACATTTTTCTAATCAAATTTCATATATAACATGTTAAAATCGGAGTTACGGTTTAAAAAATATGGATAATTTTGTTTTAGATAAACTGCGGATTGATTAACCGAAAAGTCAGGGGGTTTTCTGTTAAAACAAAAAAAAACGATTCGGCTGACTTAAATATGGACGGCGGGTTGATTACCTGAAATGTCAGGGGGTTTTCTGAGAAAATGCAAAATAACGGTTCGGCCGCGACTTAAACGTGTACTGCGGGTTCAATAAACAAAAAACATAAGGACTTTTTCGCAAAAAGGGACGACGACGGTGAGCCGACAGAAACACTCCGTGCTTTATTATTAGGTAATAAAGATTACGGGGTTGAAATAATATATCGTGATATATGTTGCGGTTGTTCTGTCTGTTTAATTAGGTCTTGTAAGTAATTAAACTGCTGGACTTATCGTATGATGATTATTGCTTCCATATGTGTTTGTCATGCAAATTCAATCTCAGGTGGTGTTGAATGTTCTTTTCTTTTTTCCTTCTTCTCATCCTGATCTTGCTGGTGACGACGACTGTCGTGACTCGTGAGGTGGCATGCATGAACAGTTAGAAAAAGGAAGCAAAAAGAGGGGTTTCCGGTGCAACGCACACGTTGCGCGTATGTAGTCGTTGTCTCGTCGCGTCTGCACGCATATGTCGAACGGCGGAATATGTTCTCCATCGCGTCTACCCAAGATGCTTTTTTTTTTGAAGTTGTCTACCCAAGATGCTACTTGTCGCTCCCCCCCCCCATCTAAAAAATATGGATAATTTTGTTTTAGATAAACTGCGGATTGATTAACCGAAAAGTCAGGGGGTTTTCTGTTAAAACAAAAAAAACGATTCGGCTGACTTAAATATGGACGGCGTGTTGATTACCTGAAATGTCAGGGGGTTTTCTGAGAAAATGCAAAATAACGGTTCGGCCGCGACTTAAACGTGTACTGCGGGTTCAATAAACAAAAAACATAAGGACTTTTTCGCAAAAAGGGACGACGACGGTGAGCCGACAGAAACACTCCGTGCTTTATTATTAGGTAATAAAGATTACGGGGTTGAAATAATATATCGTGATATATGTTGCGGTTGTTCTGTCTGTTTAATTAGGTCTTGTAAGTAATTAAACTGCTGGACTTATCGTATGATGATTATTGCTTCCATATGTGTTTGTCATGCAAATTCAATCTCAGGTGGTGTTGAATGTTCTTGTTCTTTTTTCCTTCTTCTCATCCTGATCTTGCTGGTGACGACGACTGTCGTGACTCGTGAGGTGGCATGCATGAACAGTTAGAAAAAGGAAGCAAAAAGAGGGGTTTCCGGTGCAATGCACACGTTGCGCGTATGTAGTCGTTGTCTCGTCGCGTCTGTCCATCGCATATGTCGAACGGCGGAATATGTTCTCCATCGCATAAGAAAATTTACTGTATTCTCATCCTCAGTTCAGAATCGGCCGCCCATGTTTGTGGATCTAATGATCTACAATAATCTTTCACCAAAAAGTTTGATCTACAGTAATCTATACTAGAGGCTAAAACCTGAATAATAGTAGTGGTAGCTGCAGCAGCAGCAGCGGCAACGAAAGTGGTAGTAGTAGAGAACAGTGATAATGCGGATCAACAGTAGTAGTAGGGAACAACTCTTGTAGAAACATATCAGGTAATGCAAAAAAGATAATCATGTTTTCGAAAAACAAATGTACGTATGTGGTGTATACTATGCACTGAATCAACCATACATAGTGCATATGAAAATCTCTATATTTTGAAGGTGTTGATATTAAATCTGGTAAACTATTTTATGTCACTCTTGTTATACTTACCAGGTTTATATCGATAGATTTCCCCTTGAGCGATCAACGGCTAGGATTGAATTATCCTCTTGCTTCTCAGAGTGCAAGGGGAATCATCTTAATTTTTCTCTCCAACTTGAGCTCTTCTATTCTGCTCTTAGCCAACAATAGGAGAGAGGTGTATGAGGGAAATCAATATGACAACATATATGCTTCTTCATTTAAAAATATTCATATATTTAAGAAATTTAAATATTACCCAAAATCATATTAAAATCACTTTCACATGTCAAGGAAAAATTGTTTTCTATTTTGACCATTAAATTATCAAGATATATCCACGTATCTTAAATAAAATGCATGTACTTCTCTTTTCCGTAGAATCACAAAAAAATGTCGTAGGTAAAATCATTTTTAATAGTAATATCCAAATAAATATTCACATATGTAAAAAGATTCATCTATTTGAAAATTAGATATTCATTATTATAGAAAATTGTTCATGTATGTCAAAAAGTTATTTGTGCAATTACCTTACTAGAAAATGAAACATAAATACTGTAATAAATCAGAAAAATAGAAAATAAGAAACAAGGAAAAATGTTTAAAATAAAATTGAGAAGGAGAAAAGTAAAAAAAATTAACAAATGAAGGAAAATTAAATATAAAAATGAAAATGAAAATAAATGGATAAATGACAAATAAATAAAAAGTAGAAATAGTTTAGAAAAAGCTACCATCCAAATAGCGCTTGTGGCCGGTCAAAGAAGCCATGTAGCTGGTATAGAGTTTTTCAATAAATAGTCAAACATAAACCAGTCGGCAAGCCTGGTTAGCTATCTTAAATCCAATAATACAAAAGACTTTAGAACAAGAAGAATTTTTATTGTTGTTGTATTTTTATTACCAGGTAGCATGGAAGCAACGCTTTGAGGAGAAACATCACTACAACCATATGAGTTATTCTATGATCTGCATGTAATTTCAATGTAATGGCAACATTAATTTGCAGGATGCTCAAGATGGTGGAATATGAAATACACTTGATTAAACTGTGTCATCTTGAATCCTATCGAGTTAGAAAACTACAAGAATTCGGATAAAAGGAGCGTTTAATAGCACATGACAAACAAAGGAATTGTCCCAAGATGTTCGAATGGATTGAAAATTTTCCTTCAAAATAAAGTTTAAATAAATCCTAAGGATTCCAATCATAAGAATTGTGAATCAAGTGACCAAAGAAAAATTTCTAAGAATCCAAATCCACCAAAGATCTTATACGCCTTGAAATTCTAATTGAGTTTAACTTTATAGATTCTTTTCTATTTCTATACTATACACTTAAATTTAGTTGAGTTTAGCCTTATATTTTTTTCCTATTCCTATGTTATACATTTAAATGGAGGGAAGGTCTGCATTTTCCTATGCTACAACTAAACAAGTTCTACTATAGATTGCTATATTTTGAAACTTCGTAGAATTTAATTTTTCATGACAACTCAATCATGCGAACCAATGATGAACATTTCACTAATGGCTTTTCTATCTTTTGTACGACATATATATTATTATATAATTTCCATTCAGAAATAAATGCAAAAGGCCATCCCAGTTGTTTTGTACTCCCTACGTGCCATAATGTTTCCATTCAGAAATTAATGGAAAAAAATTAGCCCGGTTGTTTTGCACTCCTACAATCATATAGCGCGCGCATTTCTTTTCATAAAATTTAAGCCTCACTAACATTAACTAAATTTATTGAGAAAATTATCTACGTATATAATATCAAATAAATACCATATGAGTCTAGTTAAAATTTTCTATAAACTTGATCAAGATTTATAAATTTGACTTTCAAGATTTATGAAGTTTGCCTTTTGAAAAAAAGAAAGGATATTTTTGGACGGTGGGAGTATTATTTGCATTGAAAATCAGCTAAATCAATGAAAATGTCTGTATTTTTTTAGGATTTTAGGAGAAACGCCATATTCATATTAGTAACATCTGCCAATTACAGAAAACTAGCTATTTGCCCATGTGTTGTGACGTGAGGCATAAATATTCTAGTGGTGGGGCATAAATATTCTAGTGATTCAACATTAATTATGTCCGACGTATACCTTACACTCACTGTATTCTAGATTTTGATAAGATTTAATTCAATTTAAATACAGATAGGAAGAGGCAAGAATTTTTTGATTTAGTTGAGGTTTTAAGATTTAATTTGATTTGGTTATTGGTAGAGAAAGATAAAGTAAGTTCTAATTGAGTCGAGATTTTGATAAGAACTGATTTGATTTGATTTGATTGAGTTAATGTATGGCATGGTTTTGGGAAGTATCGATTTTTTTTATTATTTTAAGTTACTCTATTTACGTTGGTTTTTATTTTGCGCAGTGCGGTTTTGATTATTTCAAGTTACCCTATTTAGGTTGATTTTTATTTTATGCGACATATGTATCTGGTTTGTATTTTTTTATTTTATGCGGTATATGTACCAAAATGAAAAGAAGGAGAGACGTGGGGAGAAAAAATCGGGAAAGAAGGCGAAGGCGACCCTATCAACTCCCTTTAATAATAGGGATGTGGGATCTTAAAGTAGATATTGGGATTTCTGTGATCTCTTTTGAGAAATCCAAAGAGATACACACCAAGAGAGAGTACAGAAAACGCTCCCAACGCCAGAGAAATCTTTCTTCATCCATGCAACCACCAACACAATGAACAAAAACTTTCGAACACCACTCGGTTGGAAATGTTTTGTACGCAACCACATTTTCGTGATATACACTGAACAATATTTAAATACACATTGAACATTTTTGTGATATACGCTAAACAATTTTAAAATACACAATAAACATTTAAAAAAATATGTTGAACATTTTCTTAATATAGGGTGAATATTTTCTTGTGAACATATTTGTATATAAATATGTAATGACCTTTGTATAATACATGAAAAATGAAGAAAAATAAAAAAGGATAAAAATGAAAAGAAAAGAAATAGAATCAGAAAAAAACAAAAGAAAAACAGAAAAGAAAAAAATATAAACAGTAAAGAGAAGAAGCAGCCTTGCGAGCGTGGGCCGGTCCAAACTGAGGTGTATCTGGCAGCAAACGCAATCATGCAAGGAACCAAATTAGAAGGCACAATTCCTGCTGAAGATCATGCTACAACATACTTTCAGGACCATCTTCTACCGTCCGCAATTCAAAATACAGATTTTTTTTTGCAGGCAACACTATCTTCTATGATGCTGCATGGCGAATACAACTAGACCACGGTACTAATCACGCGGGAATTGGAGTCTTCATCCTGGTTCAGAACAATCAACACATCCAGCAACTTCACATCTCGGCAATGTCCCCTCCAGCTTCTTCTCCTCTTCAGGCCGAGACTTTTGGTCTCTTGCTTGGGACCAGGCTGGCGGAGGTACTCAACATCCAAGATCCTCAATTTCTCACGGATTGCTTAGTGCTTGCTTCCGCAACAAAAGCGACAAACATTCTCTCCGCTCCAGGACACTGGGAAAACAGGCCTTTGATAGCTCAGATACAAAATAGTCCTTCTTTCTAGAGAAGCAGGGTTTCTCACATTAACAGAGGAATCAACGTCAAGGCTCATCATCTTGCAAGACTAGCTTTGAAAAGGCAGAATAAACCTTTAATGTTTCGTTGTTTGAGTTTAGATAGAGGACTTTGTCCAATCAGGGAAATTCTCACTGTATTCAGCGTATTACCTTTCACGCTTCTTTCTATAAAATGCTCCTAGTTGAATAAATCTTTATGTACAAAAAAAAAACTGGGGCGTCGGGAGGCCGAGCTTCGGCGAAGCCGCGTCGTTTTGATGCTCACGGGCGTCAAATAGGGATTGCCGGTTTGCCGTGTCTCGGGAAGGGAGGATATAAAAATCTTTTGGGCCTAAATTCAACGATGGGCTGGGCTCAAATGTTATGTTGAATATTCGTCTGTAGTATGAATTCCAGAAGCAATCGTGTTCTGTTTCTCAAGAAAAAAGAAAAGCAATCGTGTTCCGTGTGATCGATCCCCCTTCTCCTTCCCCTCGAACCCTAATTTAAGGCCGCCGTACATAATCTCAAACAGATCCACCCCTATCTCCCCCAGCCTCGCCGCCTCATGGAAAGCGTCAACGAGTCCACCGGCGTCTCCTCCTCCCACCGCCCCAACTGGGAGTTGCTCGACGCGCCCACCGGGGTCTCCTCCTCCCACCGCCCCAACTCCAACTGGGCGATGCTCGACGCGTCCACCGGCGTCTCCTCCTCCCACCGCCCCAACTGGGCGATGCTCGACGCGCCCACCGGGGTCTCCTCCTCCCACCGCCCCAACTCCAACTGGGAGATGCTCGACACCGGCGTCTCCTCCTCCCACCGCCCCAACTGGGCGATGCTCGACTCGTCCACCGGGGTCTCCTCCTCCCACCGCCCCAACTGGGTTATGCTCGACTCCCACGTTCGTCTCAATTATGGTACCACCCCTCATCCTGACGACCGCGAAGACACGTATGCCGAAAGTAAGAACTCCATCGGCGAGCTCGTCGGCGTTTGGTTCCGCACTGTGCCGCCCCCAGGGACCTCCCGCCTCTATGTCATATGGATGAAGCGCGAGCGCTACAACCAGCGCTGTAATAGCGAGTCGTCGGGAGGGATAGGCAGACGCCTGCCTTGGTCGTACGGGGTGGAACCCCAAGTGGTGTCTGCCCACCGTAAATCCATTCTTCTGCAGCTCACCCCAAACGTGGGCTTCCGTGCCCGCACTCCAGACTTCTTCGTTTACACTATCCGCTCCCATGGGAAGCCGTTCCTATTCCGTCTTCCTGCTTGCCTCAAAGAAATGGGAAGCGACCGCCTCTCGCATGGTGGGTTACGGGCTTACGGCATATGCTCACGATTACTCACATTGGCCTCCTTTCCTTTTGGTGATCACTGTGTGGTTGCGGACCTCCGGGTGTTACCAGTCGAAGAAGGTCACGATGCTGTTACCCCATTGGAGGCTCAGTTTTGCATTTTCCGTTCTGACAGCCCAGGTGGCTGGAAGCTTACACGGCCAGTGATCAGCCATGAGAAGGATCAAGGCAGGGATCTGTTGTGGTGGTCAGCGGACACTGTGGTGCCCTGCGACAATTTTCTGTGCTATGTTGATTACCTCCGTGGTATCTTACTTGGGACTGTCCTCAGCGAGAACCCTCATCTGCTTTACATTCGTCTACCTGTGAAGGTTCCCATTGGTGACCCCACAGACCCTGAATTGGGGACTAGAGGGTGTCCGCATCTGTTACGAAGTGTGTGCTTCACCTGAGGAAGCATTTTGATGTTTGTCGACGTTGTTTGCACCACAGTCTTCGTTGCAGGCAACCTGGCACCTGATTCTTCTAGATTTGCTATCAGAGTGTGGAAGCTGAGGGCAGACTATATGACATGGGAAAAGGTGTTTGAGTTGCAAGATTATGAGCTCTGGTCTCTTCATGGATATGACCATCTTCCACATGTCGTGCCAGAATTCCCTCTCATGAGTATGGAGGATCCCTGTTTGCTATACTTTGTGTTGAGAGATGATGGTGATGCCAACTGTCGCGGTGCCGATACATGGATTGTTGCAATTGACTTGTTCAACAAGATTGTGCAATCATCCTCTACATGTACGCAATCATCCTCTACATGTACTGTAGTAGATGGAATTTCCAACTACTGTGATGATGCTGATATGGCGTCCAGAAACATTGCTGCTGATGATGCATTCATTCCGTGCGAGTTTTCCAAGTACATCAAAAAGGTGGATCAAACGAGGTAACTACACCTTATCTGCTATTCCTCCCCCCTCGTTCTCGCATACATAGGACCCCCTTTTGTTTCTTATCTACTACTGGGCAGTTGCGGCCTGCTACTATTCCAGTCTTCTTGATCTTACTTCGTGATCATACATATTCATCATGTTTTCAAGGTTAGCCTTGTTAATTTAGACTATTTCACCGTTTGTGCTTTGTGCTCTCTTTGTGCATCTCCTCTGTACATTGAGGTGTTGTATGCCAGTCTTTCTCCCCTGCAAGAGAACTGGTCAAATGAATTTTTCTGTGCTTCTCAAGGTTCTTTGAATGAAAGATCCATTTTACAGAGCATGCCTTGAAAAAAATCAATTACAGAGTACACATATCTTCACTCTGCTATCCAATTTCCCACTAAAGCATTAAAACAAGACTTACCACATGTACTTCTAATTTGTTGCACATCATATACCAAAACTGTAGGAACTAAAATATGCTCCCTCCAGTAAGCAAAAAGAAGTAACCTTCTGGACATGTCTTAAGTTGAACTTTGAATACTTAACCACATATATTGTTTTGAATATATAGATTGGGAACTTGAAAACCATATTCATATATTTGTCTTGAGAAGTAATTTCAGAGTATTATAGTTCTGTTGCTTGTTGTACATATCTATACTTCTATACTCCTATATAGTGTACCAGTGTGAACAATGATAGGTACACCCGAAACTGTCCCCAGAATATCTTAGATGACTTGCATGCCATTGATTCACCGTATTGGACGGTGTTAAATGCTCGAAACGCTAGACGAGTGCGACTGTACAGCCGCGAATCCCTGCATTCTTGGCCATTTATCAGTCAAATCGGACAGCTACCATTCCCTTTCCATGTGGTGGACAGGTTCTAGAAATTTCAGTTGCATAGGTTAGCGACCTCCTGCACAGTGCACACACGATGGTGATCCCACAGTGAGAGGGAAAAATGCACACACAACGATGCAGAGGAAGCAATGGGATAGGTTCACATAGAAGTATCTACTACCCCTATAAAAGCATGAGTGGGGGCAGATCCAAATCATCTCCACCGTGAGTAAACGAAATCTAACGACCCACGATCCTCCCGTGTTTAACACCAAGCCACCATGTTTTAGTGCCAGCAAATCCCTCGGCCCACCATGTTAATAAAAGAGAAAAGTATGTTTTTGGTCCCTCAAGTTCCCAAAAAGTATAGACTTGGTCCCTCAAGATTTTTTGGTATACATTTGGTCCCTCAAGTCTTAAAACCGGATAAGTTTGGTCCTAAACCAGATTTTGAGCCCGTTGACCCGGTTTGACCGCCACAAAACCGCCCGATGAACAGTAAATTCGAAAAGAAAAAAACATCAAAAAAATCTGAATTTTTTTGGGGTCCAATATGCTTATATGCGCAAGGTGCGACCAAATTTTCGTGGTCTTTCGACACTCGAGGAGCTCGTGGCAAAAAAAACAAAAATATCTGTCCGATGAATAATAAATTCGAAAAAAAAAACAAAAAATTCTGAAATTTTTTGGGGTCCAATATGCTTACATGCGGAAGGTGCGACCA
This sequence comes from Elymus sibiricus, assembly GCA_039707655.1. NCBI lineage: Eukaryota > Viridiplantae > Streptophyta > Magnoliopsida > Poales > Poaceae > Elymus > Elymus sibiricus. The sequence continues at coordinate 172,709,677 of CM077676.1, forward strand.
AAATTTTGTCATGAAATGACATCAGACGGGCTCTAGCAAAAAAAAAAACAAATTTTAGCTATTTTTTTGTGAGCCAAAATTTGTTTTTTTTGCCACGAGCTCCTCGAGTGCCGAAAGACCACCAAATTTAGGTCGCACCTTCAGCATGTAAGCATTTTTGAATTTACTGTTCATCAGACGTAGATATATATATATATATATATTTTTGCCACGAGCTCCTCGAGTGTCGAAAGACCATGAAACTGTGGTCGCACCTTGCGCATGTAAGCATACTGGACCCCAAAAAATTTCAGATATTTTTGATTTTTTTTTTCGAATTTACTGTTTAGATACTGTTCATCGGATGGTTTTGTGGCGGTCAAACCCAGTCAACGAGCTCAAAATCTGGTTTAGGACCAAACTTATCCGTTTTTGAGACTTGAGAGACCAATATATAAAAAAAACTTGAGGGACCAGTCTATACTTTTTGGGCTCTAAATAAAATGCCCCCCACGACCTGTTCGCCCCAACCGCGTCACGCCCATTATCTCGCTGCCGATCATGCCGACGCACGCACCCCCTCCCCTTTCCGGCGCCTGCCCCGCCAACCCCACGCGGCCCTACCCTACGCGCCGCCCCTCATCCTCGACGGCGAAAGGCACACGGGAGCTGCTGCCGCCGCCAGGAACGTGGACGTGTGCGGGCCAACTGCCGGCGTACGAGGCCGCGCCTGAGCCCACGGCGTGGCGGTGCGGAGCTCTCCGCCAGCGGTTGGCCCGCACCGACGATGCCCTCCCGCCCGCACCGCCTCGCGTCGCCTCTCACCGACGCCGCCGTTCAGCCTGCGAGCTTCCTACATGCTGAAGGTGAGCAATATCGATTCCTCCTCCGAATTCATTGTTTCTTGTTGTTAAATTGCCCCTTTTCCTTTTTGGTTACGGTACTCTTTCCCTGCTTGTGATAATTCGACAGTGTTTTTGGCGAGGATGTGAGATCCCTCCTTCTCCTTCCAATCTGTCAAATTGATTTTATGTAGCTTTTGTTGATCTTCTATTTGTTCCAACTAAATTTTTCATTCCTTTTCCTAATCCAACTCCTTTGCAGGAACCTGAACCTTATGATGACCAGAGAAGGATGTATGTGAGAGGTACCGGTGTTAGCTCATAAGCATATCAGAATATAAGCATCCATTGTATAATTATTCAGTTATACTGTTAATCCATGCCTCAACAATCTACTAGATTAAACGAGAGGATGAGCATCAGACTTTCCTGATGATTGGGTTCCTGGGAGGAGCATTAGGCAATCGACCAGCCCACCTGTCATCATGAGGAAAGCTAAAAAGTGAAGCAATACTTGCTAAAAATCAAACCACTAAGATTTGCATCGAATGTTGTTACAATTGGTTTCGTCAACCATCCAACTTGTACCCAACAGATGTCATTTTTTTAGGTTAGTTGACTAACCCCTCATTTTATAATGGTCCAGCAAATTAAGAGAAAAGAGGGGAAAATGTATGACACAAGAAGAGACACTTTTAGAAGCAGCTGAAACAGGTCTCATTTGTTTCTCTTTCTAACTTTGCATGAAGATTTTTTTTTTGTGAAGACATGAAGAAATGATTTAAATGTCAGTGTTGATTAAATATTTGTTTATTATATTTAGCTATATTTCGAGAGATCATGAACATGAGAAGGAAGTTAAGAAAATGTTTGTTGTTCAGAAAGATGTTTTGGGGGATTCTACAGTTAGATTCTTCTCGAGAGATGGTAACTTCTCCATACCTAAATAGTGAAGTTATCAGCTATTCTCTTTGTACTTCATGTTTCCACTATAGGAATCTATATCATACTTGTGTGTATTACTACTTATCGGCCGGTGAATTAGGGAAATCACATCTTGAATTTACTAATGGGACATAATTTTGTCTGAACTTTGTGCGATTGCAGCTCCTTGTAAGTGTTGGAATCAGCCCCACCCGTGGTGCCCCGCCTGTGGCTGAGGGCTACTTCGACGAGTACAAAATCCATGTGAAATTTGATCTGCTTTATAAGGTTAGAATTGGTTGTCTCTTTCTTTGAATGTATCATCCTATTTGTTTTCAGAAATCTGTAATGTTAGCTTTCCTTTTTTTCGCGGTAATGTTAGCTTTCTTGATTGTGGTCCTTCCATTTGATTCTTCAGGGTCTATCTCCCTGTAGAGATTTGCAGTCTAATAATTTTATCTAAATGTTGTGTCTAGGTCTATATAAAAGCACCAAAGGGGCAGACACATCTAATCTCATCCGTCTAACTAATAAATCTAACGATCAAAATCCTCCTAATGTTTAGCATAAAGCCATCAACCACGATGGCGTACGCCTCCGCATTTAGCGCTAAACACGGTTACCCAGATCCCATCTATCCCACCCACGACTCATCACGCTTGGCTCTCCCGTACCCACGCCCTCATCGTTGCTGCCTCTTGCCTCCCACACCATCCTGATGGCTTCACTGCCCCGCGTCGCTCTGGCTTGGCCGTCGCCTGCACCGGCCACCCTCACGCCCTCCGATTCAAACTAACAGGAAAAGGCCTTCTTACACTTTACACAGATTTGCTATTTTTCGGAACAAGGTGGAAGAATCCTCCACATATGACATTAAGGTAACAAAAGTAGTGCCCTTCTATTTCCACTCTTGCTCACACTATCCTATTGCATGGAAACTGAATATTTGGTGTATGCTATGTAAAATAGGAAGCAGAGGAGCCACGTACTCTTGTTTCTATTCTGATGAATGAAATCCTACCATAAAGAAGCTCTCTTTTGGATGAAGAACAAAATAATCCCTTTTGGGTGCCTATATTGTTGCAGACAATATGTGATTTTCTGTGTTATTTGTGTAATTTTAAAAGAATGTCATAATGGTCAGTGCTAATCACATTTTTAAGAACTTTTCAGCTGTGCCGTTGACATTAATGTTTTCTCTGGTAAAGTGACAACCAACTTTCCAAGTTCAAGTCAGATGACACGAAGAGGGGTGAGAAGTTTATGATGGTTCTTCATGTATGTGCCATTTAGGTTATATTTGAAAATACTTTCCAATGTTGTTTTGAATGTACTGAACTACTGATTAACTATTTCATTGGCCGATGAATACTTATGATTGCCTTTTGTTGTGGATTTTGGATACTTATGATTGCCTTTTGTTGAGGATTCTGTAATCCTGTTCGTTGACATAATGGGTTAGTTGTCTACCAGAGATAGGTTTTGGTAAATATTTGTGCATGTTTGGTGATACTATGGTCACCACACTGATATTAGTTGACAGACCTTAAGACTAAGAAACTATAGATGATTCTTCAAAATTTATTAGTACTGTATTTTCTTACACTTCCATTTTCCTCACTGGATCGTGGTTACGTGGTACTATTGTCAGAACTATTTATGTGTTATCTTTTTCTTTGTACATACCGACAGATGCATTGTGTCTTGGTAAAGCTGTCATGACTATTTCCCTGATACTGTCGGATCCAAGGGGGGAGTAGTCCAACTACACAAAAAGAGGTATAAGGCCCGTAAGAGGCTGTGATACTAGGACACACATTTAGAACACCTCTATATTAGGAGGTATTCTTATTTTTTGCCCCATGGCATTATTGGTTCAATGGAAGGTTAGCATGCTTATGTGGGTGATTCTTGAAAGATGTAAAATCTCCGGGGTTACAATTATTTAGTATCCCCTCTGTCTCAAAATATAAGACGTTTTTTGACACTATCAAAATATAAGACGTTTTTTGACACTCGTTAGTGTCAAAAAACGTCTTATATTTTGAGACAGAGGGAGTAGATTTTTAGCGTTTTCTATCCAGTTAAGACGTTTTTTGACATCACTCTTTGGAATAATTAATAACCATGAAATTTGCAATGGCTAGACCGAGAAGTAAAACATGTCCTATTGTCCTTGATTTGGCTTCTTCCTTTTTCTCTTTTGTAGTACACAATTGTACAATTATATATGGCAACTGCAGAAGTATTCATTTTCCTTTGACACTTATAATTTTCTTTTTCGAAATTAGTAGTTGATGAAGCAACAAAGTTGGTGTTGGTCTCTAGAGCCCTACAAATTATTTGAAGTATGAAATGTACTGCAGTAGAAACACAAAAATTGATTAGAGCTTATACACATTGTAAGGGAAGTTTTAATTTCATTCGGCTGGTATGCAGGTATGATTCAGAAAGGAAAAAATGACAACTAATTCTTCTCTCCAGCCTCATGTGCTCCTTTTGGTTCAGCTCAAGATTTTAGTTGCAATGTTTCTACGATAAAAGTGAACTAATTAAAGAAACTATTTGTGAGGTGAACATTAGTTGCTCATCTGTTTTATCGTTCTTCCGTTGTGAATGCTCATCTGCAGATCCATACCTCAACACTTATTATATTTGTTTCACAACATGCTTTTGCAAGCCACAATGACTGTTTTAACAGGCGAAGGGTCCCGAATGACCCAAAGCTTCATTAGAAATAAAACAAATCATATACGTGGAGACTCATAGAAAGAAAGAAAAATACATTCTGGTCTATGCAAGGGAGGCACTGCTACGCTTACCGATGAAGAATCCTTGATGCCCGAGCTCCGAATGGGTGACCTTTGGTCCTAAATTCCAGTGGCGGAGCAAGGCATATCGACAAGAGAAACCCTCAAGAAAGCCGAGGAAGAAGTCACACCTTGTGCACCACCACCCTTTTTTCCACCATCCGCCTTCCACCTTCCGGCCAGTTTCAGTGACGTTTATCCCGACCACCACGGCCGCAACAAGATCGCAAGGAACACGAGAGAAAAGCCAAGATATGATTTATTCCTAAAGCAAACCCTACACCTATACATATGGCGCAAGATCCATTACCCCCTACCACTCATGTATGATCAAACATTTAAAGAGTTAGCAGTAATGTATCATTATCAATATGCATACACTAGCAAAACTTTCACTAGATACAAAGTTTTTTTTGCCTGTATATTTTTGTGTCGGCATATGTTGAAGAAGAATAACAACATTGTTTATCAATTCCCATCAATTTTATTCCTATGAATTTCGAGTCAAAGTTTGAGACGTGCGTTGCACGTGCAAGTTTACTAGTAATAATAAGGGTGTGACTATGTCACATCTAGATGTGATATAATATCTCACATCTAAGATGATGTCACCTGTTTGTGGCCCTCCTGTTGACAAATTCCTCCTACTGTTTTTTGTTCTGATTGTCCAGGTCACCGCTGTTTTTTTTTTGCCTGATTGTCCAGCCCAGTTTTTTCTGGGAAAAAGACATTAAATAATATGGCGCACATAACGGGAATCGAACTCCCAACCTCCAATTCCAAAGCACATACTTGTAGCCACTTGAACCAAGAGTTGTTGGTAGGAAATGATCAACGTGTATATTTAAGAACTCAATACAGCATCAGATTTGGAACCTTTTTGAACACGCAAAGAATTTTTGGAACTCGAAATATTTTTTTGAAAAGTGTGAACAATATTTGGAATTTCGAACATTTTATTAAAACACAAGCAATTTTTGAAAACGTGAACAACAATTTGAAATTCCAAAAAGATAGTTTTAAATGCAATCAATTTTTGCAAATTCCAAACATTCTAAAAACACGAATACTTTGCCAAAAACACGAAGAAATTTTGAAAATGGGAACATTTTTTTTAATTCCTGGTTTTTATGAAAACGTGAACTTTTTATGAAAACATTAACATTTTTTGAATTTGTGAACAATTTTTGAAAATGGGGACATGTTTTGAACTTTCAAAACATTTTTTTATACAAACTGACCTTATTTAGTGTAGGATGAACTATTTTTAATATACAATGAACATTTCCTTTAATAAAATGAACTTTTTTAGCCTCCGACAAACCTTTTTAGTCTTTTTAGTGCGTATTTGTATACGCTGATCGTCATGCATGCCTTTTATACCTTGGCCTTGGATATATGCATGTACGAGTATGTACCTTGACATGCATGCACATGCAAAGCTCATCGATGGATCATCGATTGATCAGTGTGATGATACTTTTCTTCCATGTGTATCCTACGCATAACAAAAACTTTCGCATTCAAAAAATGAATTGTAGGGCTTAGTCAAGTAAGAGCAAAAAAATTCAACCATATTTGCGAGTCGATGGTGGATTTGCAACCGAGGGAAAAATAAATCAGGCCTAGTTGTGAGTCAAAGGATGGGCTTACAAACTAGGACAAAAAAGGAATCAAAGAGCCCAATTGCATGTCAATGGTGCACTTGCAACTCAGACAAATAAAAGGTCGGCCCAGTTGCGAGTCGATGGTGGACTTGCAACTGAGATAAAAAAAGGGTTGACCCCAGTTGCGAGTCGGTGTTGGCCTTGCAATTGGGTAAAAAAAATCGGACCCAATTGCGATTCAAGGGTGGACTTGCTCCTAAGGAAAAAAGAATCAAGGGCTCAGTCGCATGTCAATGGATGACTTGCAACTGGGACGGAAAAAATGGTCAGGCCTAGTGTTAAGTCGTTGGTTGACTTACAACTACAGCAAAGAATAGTATCAAGAGCCCATTTCGAGTCGATGGTTGTCTTGCAATTGGGATAAAAAAGGGCAGACCCAGTTGCGAGTCGATGGTTAACTTACATTTGGGACAAAAAAAGCCAGACCTAGTTGCGAGTCGATGGTGGACTTGAAACTAATGAAAAAAAAGACTCAAAACCCAGTTGCAAGACAAAAAACATCAAGCCCAGTTGCGAGTCGAGGGTGGACTTGCAAGTGGAGACAAAAAAACGTTAGGCCTAGTTGCGAGTCAAGGGTGAACTTGCAACTAAATCAAAAATATATACTCAAACCCAGTTGCAAGACAGAAGAAACATCAAGCCTAGTTGCGAGTCGAGAGTGGACCTGCAACTGGGACAAAAAAGGCTGGGCCTCAGTTGCGAGTTGAGGATGGACTTGTAACTTGAACTAAAAAAGCTAGGGCCCCAGTTGCGAATCGAGGGTGGACTTGCAACTCGGACAAAAAAAAGGGTTGAGCCCCAGTTGCGAGTCGAGGGTGAACTTGCAACTGGGGCAAAAGAAAGATCGGGCCTCACTTGTGAGTCGAGAGTGGACTTGCAACTGGGACAAAAAAAGGTTGGGCCCTAGTTGCGAGTCGAGAGTGGACTTGCAACTAGGACAAAAAGAGGTCGGGCCCTAATTGCGAGTCGAGGGTGGACTTGCAACTTGAAAAAAAAAATGTTGGGCCCAGTTGCGAGTTGAGAGTGGAATTGCAACTGGAAAAAAAAGGTCGGGCCCAAATTGCGAGTTGAGGGTGGACTTGCAACTGGGACAAAAAAAATTCGGACCCCAGTTGCGAGTTGAGGGTGGACTTGCAACTAGGACAAAAAAGGTCGGATCCTAGTTACGAGTCGGTGGTGGAATTGCAACTGGGACAAAAAAAAAGGTCAGGCCCCACTTGCGAGTCAATGGTAGACTTGTAACTGGAAAAATAGAGCGGGCCCCAGTTGCGAGTCGAGGGTGGACATGCAACTGGGACAAAAAAAGGCCGGACCCCGAGTTGCGAGTCGAAGGTGGACTTGCAACTGGGACAAAAAAAGATGGCCCAAGTTGTGAGTGAGAGTGGACTTGTATCTGAGATAAAAAAAAATGTCGGGTCTAAGTTACGAGTCAAGGATGGACTTGCAACACGGACAAAAAAAGGTTGAGCCACAGTTGTGAGTCGAGGGTGGACTTGCAACTGTAGGGGAACGCAGCAGAAAACAAAAATTTCCGACCTACGCACCAGCCCAGGATCACTATGGAGACTGCATACAAGGTTTGATCTGTTTCGTTACCGACTCGTAGCGCAGCGGAAGTAGAGTCGATGACGATCGGCGGTGCAGATCCCCGCAGCTAGGATTTACAACCTCCCAACCACGAGGATGTACTCCCACATCTGCCCCTCGGACAGCCCTCCGGGAGGCGGTCGGACAGTCCCTCGGACGGTGTCGCGGACAGCCCTTCGGGAGGACCTTCGAAACTCGAACGATCACTCGGACAGCCCTTCGGGAGGACCCTCGAAACTAAGACGATCACTTGGACAGCCCTTCGGGAGGCACTCTCGAACTAAGACCGAAACTACAATCTCTCTACAGAGTTGCACACATACGGTGTCATCTATCCGGCAGGGCTTCGCCGTCCAGAACTAGTTCCCACCGGAACCCAGACAGCCTTTCGGCTCTACGAAACTATTTCGCTGGGAGGGAGGGAGAAGCCAGACAAGTCAATGGCATCTGTATGAGAGCAAGCATGAGCTGATTTTGGAGAGCTATCTCCACCTCTATTTATAGGAGGAGCAAGGGGTAGAGGAAAGACCAAAAGGACCTTCCTAGGATCTTTCCACCACATGCCACATAAGGGTGTGTAGAAGATATCCACCATGAGGTGGAAGGACACCTCAAGGAGGGCCCCCCCATGCCATGGCCGAAATTTGCAGCCCCCTTGGGGACCTCCACCTCCCTTTCACACACCAAAAGTGGTTTTCTTCTAGAAGAAAAACCTCATTTGCAAATCAGCCCAAAAAGTGCTTTTCACTATTCATGAAGACATTTTTCTGCGTCCGTTAAAACCCAAATTATTTCTGTGTGCCTAGAATAATTCTAGCACCCACCAAAACAATTTTGAACGCATTCCGAAACAATTTCGGAACAATGTTTCTTCAGCGAAAAGCAACCAAAACGGTTCCGGCTGCTCCGGAACATTTCCGGTTTTTGTCCCGGAAAATTCCCAGAAGTTTCCAGAACACTTCTGGCATCCTCCAAGAATTTCCAGGCGTGTGCCAGAACCAATTTGACTTAATGGAATACCCTGAAACAACTTTTCAGTTTCACCGGAACTATTCCGGTGTTCTCTCCGGAACGTTTCCGTTTCGTCCGAAACTTTTTCGGTGATTTTCTCTCAGACTCCCCGTCTAGTATTCAGCAGATAGATGACCCTTAAGCGTGTGACCCTATAGGTTCGGTGAAGTATAGACATGACCGGAACTCTTTCCGATCAATTATCAACATCGGAGCCGTGGACACCCATATTGAACCCTATACCCACACGAATGAATATTCGAGTGAACCTCCAGTTGCCGTGTGCTATTCCTGTTGCTTCGCGATATGTTACAAATACCCGAGGTGAGACATGTTGGCATCCCCGTGGATCAACAACTTGTCCACTATGCCAGTTACCTCGTTACCGGTATTGTTCTCTTTTCTCGTTCCCGTGTTCCGGCATCCCCGTGATCAAATCACAAAGTGTCTGGCCAGACGATGATGGATACCGTAACACCGAGAGGGCCCAAAGATATCTCTCCATCGTCGGAGGAGCAAATCCCAATCTTGAGCTATCAAGTTACTTGACATACTTTTCCATGAACCCGTAAGCCACCGTAATAGCCACCCATTTACGGATGACGTTTAACAAACCCCAAAGTTCATGAAGCAAGCATGAAGAAACTCGATACTCTCATGGTCTAAGGAATTATGCAAACGTTAACCATCTCTGTGTTATAAACCATTAACTTATGACGAATGAATCTCATAGCATAACATCAATTCGGGTCGATTCAACACAAATGTTCTTCTAACATTGTGCCCTCAAAATTGCCGGCATAGCCATGCCCATGATCAGGAAAACAGGATCATCATGCAATACTTGAGCCAGTCTTAGAGGCCAGACTAGGAATACATTTTACCGTTTATTATTCCACACGTGCATATGAGTCTTCCTCCGAGCCTCGTGGTTATTGCAGACTCGAGAACCATAGCAGTTATAGCATGGAACATAAACCTAATTATGAACAGGGAGATAATCAATAACATTTATTATTGCCTCTAGGGCATATCTCCTACAGCAACTGGGACAAAAATAGGTAGGTCCAGTTACATATTGAAGGTGCACTTGTAATTGGGACAAAAGATGGCGACGCCAGTTGTATGTTGGCGAGAGTTGTAACTAAGACAATAAAAGAATCAATCCCCTAATTACATGTTGGGATGGACTTGCAAACTAGATCAAATGAGTTAATATAAAAAATGGACATGCAGCTGAGTAAGATAAGCCCACGTATGGCCAGTTGCGTGTTGAGATCGCTCGTTAATTGATGAAAAGAAACGTAAGAGAGAATTGAGAGTGTCGATGGAGAGTGACAATCAACATTGTATCTTTTTTATGGTCGCGAGGTGACTCTTTGAACTATAATAACGTAGCCAAAAATAAAAGAAACAAGACAAATAAACGGGCCAGCCCCGCGCAATGAACAGTGACACGAACAAGCTGAGAGAAAAACACCGCAACGGACAACATGGTGGGATCAAGTTTGCACGATAATTAAAGGACGAATAGATAGATCAGAAGGTGTATGATTTAAATTGGACTTAAATGTGAGGTAAGTATATTACATCTAGATGTGAAATAGCAATTTCGTAAAATGAATCCATCTATTCAAGGGTCTGACTATAACTGGGGCCAACTAGACTACTACAAAGCCCTCAGTTGCCAGTCGATGGTGGACTTAAAACTAGAGAAAATTACAACTAGAAAAAAAGCCTCACAGTTGCGAGTCGGTGGTGGACTTCCAACTAGGACAACTACAACTACAAAAATGACCCAGTTGCGAGTCGAGGGTGAGGTCCTCCAGTTACGTGTCGAGGGTGTACTTGCAACTGAGACGACAAAAAGGGTCAAGCCCAATTGCATGTGAGTGGACTTGTAACTAGGGCAAAAAATAGGTTGGGCCTAGTTATGTATCAATGGTGGACTTGCAACTCGGAAAAAAAAGGTTGAGCCCCCTAGTTACGTGTGAGGGTGAATTTGTAACTGGGACAAAAAACTGGGGTCGGACCTCCAGTTACATGTTTGTGATCAACTTGCAACTGAGAAAAAATGGGTTGGACCCTAGTTGCATGTGGGTGGTTGACATGCAACTGGGACAAGAAAAAATAAAAGAGGCGGGCCTAGTTGCATGACAAAGGTGCACTTGCAACATAATCTAAAAATGTGTCGGGCTGAGTTGCATGTCGGTGGTTCAACTGCGACAATAAAAATAAAAGACACATGCTCCAGTTTGCATGTCGGTGGTCGACCTGCAACTAGGACAAAATATAAAAGAGGTGAACCCAGTTACATATCAGGAGTACACTTGCAGCAGAGACCAAAATGGTTTGGACCCACATGCATGTCGATGATCGATTTGCAACTAGAACAAGAAAAATAAAAAGAGACGGGCTTCTTACATATTAGGGTTAGACTTGCAAACAAAAACAAAAACAAGAAATGGGTCGTTGCCCGTCATTGTACTGTTTGGAAACATTGTCGGGTTGCCTCTATTCCAAAGACAAAAAGGAATGAGATAGAGAGAGATAGCGAAGACCAGAACTGATGAGCCAGCGGTCAGCTCGTCTCATACAAACAACTCTTCTTTTCCAACTACAACACGAAAAAAAAACAATCCATGAAAAATGGCCCCAAAAAGAAAGACGCGCGGTGCGATGGGCCGCAAAATGGACAACGGACGAGCGACACCGGGCGCACGGGACAAAACAACCACGATCAAAGAATTGCACGAAATTTATAGCGACAGATCAAATGGACTGAAACTTAGATGAGACATCACACTCATCTATATGAGTTTTAGCAATCCGATACATAACTTACCGTTCCATGGACACGTTGCATAGATGAACACAAATCAAAACATCGACAAACAAACATGCATGAACGATCATATGGTATATACATGCACAAAGAAGATGCATGCAAACAGCATGTGATATATACACATATTATAGCATCGAAGGGGGAGAAAAAAGAAAGAAAGAAAAAGACAAAAGACAAAAGATCTCACGAACTGCAACGGCTGCAACGAATTGAGTCAGTTCAACAATAAATAAATAAATAAAACAAAAACAGAACGGCAAAACCAGCCCACGCTGGCACACACATGGGCCAGCCCACGCTGGCAGGCTGCATGCAAGTCCCGCGCTGGGGCTGCGCGAGCGATCGCTGAAATGCGTACAAATCGTGAGATTACACGCTCGAACGCGGACAAATCACGAGATCAAACAAATCTAGCGGTGAAGGACTTACATCTAGATATGACATAGCAAATCCGTAATAATAAACGAGTATTTGTGAGCAGGGACGGAGCCAGAAAATTGGCATAGGGGGGGCGAGTTCCACACTTGAGCTGTTAATACTTGTAAGTACTGGCCGAGCCACGTTTAGAGCGCGCAAAAAGCAAAAACCTGAACTTGTGTTTTCATTGGTGTCCTGCCGAAATTGTCCATCTTTGACAATATAAATTTAGCTTCCAAATTAGTAAGAGCAATTCTTTTTACATGGTGCAGTAACTAATTGATTCCAAATCAAAATTTTATGTCGATCGATCAACAATTCATTCTTACTAGACAATGAAAACTGGAGATTAAAGCCGAGGTTAATTGCGAGAGCAGACATACCATACATCCATAGATCCCAGCGGTGCATCGTCAGCTCCCTGATTGCTCATGGCGGCTGTGCTTCACCTAATCCCCTAGTTGACGGCGGGATTTCAAGGCTTCGTAGGTTGGACACAAATGCCCTGACAAACGTTTTTCATTGTTTTCTCTCTTCATATCTACATAAACATGATTGGACCATCAACTATTTCCTAATCAATTCCAAATCTTGTATTTTTTCTATCGGCACAACCAAGCAGATTTGAACAAGAAAAGATAGGAGATGAAGTAAAGAGTAAAAATTAACCATGAGCCTATGCAGATGTGGTGGATCTCTGTCCCTTTTGATCTCCGCTTGGGCCCTGGGGACAGGAGCGAATTCACCCTAGCAGCAGGCGGAGACTCCAGCGGAGGAAGATAAAAAAATTGTGGGATCCCACAATCTGCGTGCGCTTTAACTGCAGCGATAAACTCGTATTGATCGAGGATCCAGGAAAGAAACCGACTGTTTGCTTGCTGCTGCCGGACTTTGTCTATGATGGTGGGTGGGCTTTTCCTATTGCTGGGTAGTTAGTCTGCTAATTGATGTACATGGGTTGGGCCCTGCGGAGCTTCACGTTGCGTCAACACAGGGATAAGCGATAGGGGGGGCGAATCGAGTAAAGAACGTGCTTAATCACGGGTCTGACTGATCGCTATTACGGGGGGACAAGTTCGTTGGGGGGGGGGGGGGGGGGGGGGGGGTCTCGCCCCCCCTCGCCACCCCTTGAATCCGTCCCTGTTTGTGAGATCGACCTGTCTGTCGAAAGATACATCTGGTCATGGGTGACGATCAAATATTTCCTTTTCCGATGATAGTGAATCTCAAGATGCATAAGGTCACCAAAACCCAAATTAATTAAGCACTATATATTAAGTGCATGTCCATGTGTGGAAAATTTAGAATGGATTGCTTTGGATGCGATTATGCAGTGTACTTTCTTGAGATTTACTTGCTTGCTGCTAGGTTTAGTTTATTGCCTTGGGCCAGGCACCAACTAAGATTATTCGTTTATCCAGGAGTATCTGTCGGCTCCAAGCTAGTCAGCTAAGGTGGGTGTAGGTAGGAAGGTTAGGTTCTATATGATGCTAGAGTTGGCACGAGCTAGCTCTACGTGGTCTTGTAGTACGTACAAGAGCGATACGCGCGTCTTGCAAGCGGTTTTTCTGTCGGGTGTGCGGAGAGAAGAAACCGAGGCAGACGACACAAATGCACCAGCCAAATAACGCGAGAAACACCAAAAGAGGCTGATGCAAGAGAGGAAGAAACGACCAGCGAAGGCACGCCCCTCTGACGAAGAAGCAGCAACCCAGCACACGGTGAAGAACACTGCCACCCCCTCTCACACAACAGACCAGCGTCGCCGCCCCTCTCACCCAAATCTGAAGGTGAAAACAAATGGACGCAGCCCGAGCAAGATAAGCAAAGAGGCACCGACACGTACACATCAACGCTTACCCAACCGCCACGAGTACATGCAAATGGACCGAAGAGTCAAAACCACCGGCGCAGTCACATACATGTAGGGATGAAAATGGAGTGGACTCTTCTGCTACCCGTCGTTCGAGAGCGGCTCCTGAAGAGTCTGCCCGCCCAGGATTGATCGCGGGCGTCCTGCCTGCCGCGACGGTCATCGTCGTCATCCCTGCGCCCGTTGCGGTCCTCATGGTCGTCGTCGTCGCGGCGGTTGCACCTCCCACGGGCAGCAAGCGAGCTTTGGCTCTCCCGTGGCTGCCGCTCGCCGTCAATGTTGCCCTTGCCCCAGTCAAAGTCCTGCCGCCTCGCGTTTCTTGGAATGTTGCCGGCCGCGTCGGGGCTGAAATCTTCAAGGATGTCGAGGTGGATCAGGACCCGGTCTTGGAGGCCATCGAGCCCCGGCGCAGCAGGCGTGGCACTGCCGATGGGCTGCTGGACAGGCCGGTCGAAGATGGTGGACCACATCACCTTGGGGATGGTTGAGGGGTCAGTTGTCCACGCCCAGAGGCTGACCAGCGAGGCGTCCGTCTTCTGCAAAGTGGCTACATCAAAGTAGTGAATGATGGTGTTCTTACCCAGGATCTTGCCGATTTCCTCTTCCCCCCAGGCCTGCAGAGGGACGTTCTCCAGACAGAGATGGACATGGTACCGCATGGACGCCACCGTGGAGTGAGCATTGGCACGCCACTTGGTGGCATGGATGTCCAAGTTGCGGTGCGGGAAGCGCCCTCTAGCCGTCAGCTCGTCACGGTGATGCGGATGCCTGAAAGTGACCAGGAAGTCTTCGGGGAAGAACGGGACGACGTTGAAGAAGCGCTTGGCGATGTTGGTCTCGGACTCGATGGCGAGCGCGATCTCCTCCTCGCTGACCTGCGGCCTGTTGCCGCCCAGCTAGATCAAAGCAGCGTTGGAGGAGAGGAGAGCCGCCTGCAGCTCCATAGCCGGGTTGGAGAGGAGGACCACGTGCCCCTCCTCCGGACGGGCAGCCGCGTCCCCGGGCCGCGGCATAGCGGCGTGGTTGACCGGAAGCGGAGGGGGACCCGGCGGAAGGACGGGGGCCAGCCTGGTGGGCGCAGCAGTTGGAGGCGGGGGAGCAGCAGATGCACGGGGCGGCAAATCGGGGTGGGCAGCGGGGGAGTGGAGTTGTTGACGATGCAGGCGCCTGAGGGAGCATCCACGGGCAAAATGACCCTGCCGGTCGCAGTAATTGCAACGCACAGGGTCTCTGCACTCCCACGCGAAGTGCCCCGAACCACGGCAGTGGAAGCAGATCAGGTCGCCCCGTCGCTTGAATGCGCGGGATGGAGGCCGCTGGGAGCTGAATGACCCAGGCTGGCGACCGGCAGCCCGACTTGAATGCGGCGAGGTGCGCCACCAGTACGGCGGCTTAACTGTCTGCCAGGGCGCGGCAGGGGGGCGAGGAGGGGGGACGCTCCGCGCGGCGCCGGTCTCGGAGGCACCGGCCAGGCATGAATGCATCCACCCGCAGAAAGCAGATGGCTTGAATGCGCCATCCTCGGCCCGGCGGAAGGCAGGTAGCAGCGGCAGGCCCACCGGCTCTTCAGGAACGCGGCCCCAGGCCCCAGGCGGCGACTCCGGGACGGAGGAGCCAGCGGACACGGCAGCAACGGACGCGGCAGGCCGGACAGCCGAGTCCAGATCTGACCCCAACCCAGGCCGCACGAGCAGCAGCGGGGGCGAGTCGAACCCCGGAGGCAGCAGCAGGGAGGCGCCCGAGCTGCCAGAGTCCCATGAGGGCGGCGAGGCAGTCAGGCGGAGCCGGGGAGCAGCGGTAGCGGTGGATGCGGTCGCCGGAGCGGCGGGTCGCAGGAGCGTGGGAGCGGGTGCGGTCATACCTTGAGCCGACGTGATGATCAGCGCCGTCGCGACGACCGGCGTGGGGAGAGATACGACGGGAGGCGCAGGCTGGAGGCCGCTGCACCGCTAGCCCCTCTCGTCGGCGTGGATGCGGCCGAAGACACGCATGTCGTGACGCCGGCTATGGCTGCTGAGCGTGGCCGCGCCGCCACGCGCCACCCGTTGCCGCGTGCGGAACGGAACCGCTCCACCGACAATCTGACTCCGCGGGCGTCTCCCCCGAGCTCGCCTACCTCCGTGCTCCCTTCAAGGCCGAGCTCCAAGCGTGCGGACGACCGTGCTGCGGCCTCGGAGGCTGCGTTGATGATCAGGGTCGCGACCTCCAGTCCGCTGGTGACCAGCCTCTGCTCCCCGGCGTGTCTGGAGCTGCCTTCATCGCAACTCTCGCGGCCCCCGGGGTTTGTGGTGTCACCAACACCACCTTTTGTCTCCGACTCCACTCCAGCAAGGACGCCACCGCCTGTGGCCAGGACACCGGCGGCTCCTCCTGCCATGGAAGACTTGTTCGCTGTGCGCATGCCTCCGCTGCTCCCGTCCCCTGTTTCATCACCGGTGCAGGCTCCTACTAGGAGGCGCAAGACTATGGCTGGGATGACCATCTCCTCGCAGGGTGGGAGGTTCTCCCTCCAGCGTAGCAGCGCTCGGATCAAAGGCAAGAAGGTGGGCTTCGCCATGTCGATGGCTAAAGAGGCGCAGGGGCTGGTATGCCGCTCCATCGGCATCATCCGCGACGGTGAAGACGTGACAGCCAGGGCGCTCGACCAGTTCGAGCAGCAGTTCAAGGACCAGCTGCCTGACAGCATCATCGCTGCTCTCAGGGGGCTGTTCAAAATCGACGATGCCCATGCTGCAAGTGTCGAGGAGGCCCTCATTGGCCATGGGGGTGCCGAAGCTCTGGACCATGAAGAGGAGTCCGCTACGAGCGCCTAGGCGGCTGCTATTTGGTTGTTGTTGCGGGTCACTTAAGTTCAAATGTTAGGACAACCTGTTAATTTTCTTTGTTGGAATGTAAGGGGGTTAAACTCCCCAGACCGTCGTGCTACCGTTCATGAAACTATCGCTGCTACTTCCTGCCATTTGGCATGTCTCCAGGAGACCAAATTAGCTAATATGGATCAATTCACTGCTGCTTTTCTGGGAGGTGCTCGTCTAAAGAACTATGCTGTACGTCCTGCTGATGGCACTAAGGGAGGAATTTTACTCCTCTAGGATGATGAGGTGGTGCAGGTCTCGGATGTTGCTATCTCTGCGTATTGTCTGTCTGCCTTGGTTCTCGTTCGCATGACTGGCGTCTCCTTCAAGCTCACGGCTGTTTATGGTCCCACTTCCTCCTCTCAGAAAAACGCCTTCTTTGCGGAGCTCTTAGCTCAAAAGCCACCGAGCGGGACAAGGTGGCTTGTGCTCGGAGACTTCAACCAGATTCATCGCGCCCGCGACAAGAATAAGAGGAGCATCAACCGCAGTCGTATCACTCGCTTCCGTAACACGCTGCACGCGTGCGACCTCAATGAGATTCACCTCCAAAATCGCAGATTCACTTGGAGCAATGAAAGAGCTAGCCCCACTCTTTGCAAGCTCGACTCCTTCTTTTGCAATTCAGATTGGGATACCACCTTCAATTCGCATGTGCTCCATGCGCTCTCCTCGTCGCTCTCAGATCACTGCCCACTTCTTCTCGCGGATGACAGTGGACCGAGGAGGCCTCGTTCGTTCAAGTTTGAAAACTTTTGGACATCCATGCCAGGATTCCTTGAGGTGGTGAGCAAAGCGTGGAGTGAGGAATGTAATCACTCTGAACCTTACCAGCGGCTATTTCACAAACTAAAGAAAACTGGCGTTAGGCTCACTGAATGGAGTAGAAAGCTAGTTCCGAGGGCTAAACTTCTCTTGCATGCCGCCCTACTAGTGATTCTTCGTCTTGATATTGCCCAAGAGGGCAGGGCCCTGTCCGTGGCTGAACATGAGCTCAGGTCTAAGCTTAAGAGAAGGGTGGTCAGCTTGTCAGTTCTTGAGAGAGCTAGAAGAAAACGATGCGCGAGAGTCTCCAACCTTAAAGAGGGGGACGCAAACACCAAGTTTTTCCACCGGAGGATCAACGCGCGTAGAAGGAAAAACCATATACATAGGGTCAAACATAACAGTGGGTGGGTCACTGGTCATGAACAGAAAGAATTGTTGATGCATGAGCACTTTTCCAGTATTATGGGCAAGGAGAACTCACACCCTGTGGACTTCAATTGGGACGAGCTCGTTTTTTCCAACCACGACCTATCCGCTTTGGACAGTCCTATCACTGAAGAGGAAGTGAGGGAGGCCATCAACCAGTTGCCTGGTGACAAAGCCCCCGGGCCGGATGGGTTCACAGGTACATTCTTCAAGAAGTGTTGGCTCATCATCAAATATGATATCATGAAAGCCATCATCTGTTTTAGCAACTTGCAATCTGCGCACCTACAATGGCTCAACTCCGCGAACATTGTGCTCCTTCCCAAAAAGGAGGGGGCGGAGGAGGTCTCCGATTATAGGCCGATAAGCCTTATCCACGCGTTTGCAAAAATAATTGCGAAGGTCCTCTCCATACGACTTGGCCCTCACATGCATGCCCTCATCTCCAACGCGCAAAGTGCCTTCATCAAAAAGAGATGCATACATGACAACTTCATGTATGTGCAGGGCCTTACCCGTCGCCTCCACAAAAGCAAAACCTCCGCGCTCCTCTTCAAGCTCGATATTCGCAAGGCTTTCGACTCGGTTAGATGGGAATACATTCTTGACCTTCTTCAGCGGAGGGGCTTCCCACCGCGGTTCCGGGAATGGGTCACCGCCCTCCTCCGCTCGTCATCCTCGAGGATCCAACTCAACAGGGTACCCGGCCCCATCATTAAGCACGGCCGCGGGTTCCGGCAGGGGGACCCAATCTCTCCTCTGCTTTTCGTCCTAGCAATCGATCCTTTGCAACAAATTCTTGAGATTGCGACCCAGCGTGGTCTGCTACACAAGCTGCGGGGGCGAAAGGCCATCTTCCGCACGTCCCTTTACGCTGACGACGCGGCTGTTTTCATGGCGCCAGTGAAGCAGGATATTATCAACTTCGCCCATATCCTAAACTGCTTTGGAAAGGTGACGGGCCTATGTACGAACCTCCAAAAAAGCTCGGTCGTTCCAATTAGGTGCGGGAATGTCAACTTGGACACCATTCTTGCTGTTATGCCTGCTGCTCGAGCCACCTTCCCAATCAAATATTTGGGCCTTCCGTTATCAGTACGGCAACTAAGGGCTGCAGACTTTCAGTTTCTGGTGGACAAGGTGGCGTCCAGGCTTGTTCCCTGGGACGGCCAGAACATTACCACCATTGGGCGAGGCGCGCTGGTCAAATCAGTGCTCACCTCTCAAGTGATATTCCACATCATTGCTCTCAACCCTCCTGCTAGCACTCTCCTTAACATTACTAAGATTGAGAGGGCCTTCCTTTGGGCGGGCACCAGCACTACAACTGGGGCGAAATGCAAGGTCAACTGGAACTCGGTTTGTCGCCCGACCGAGCTTGGGGGATTGGGAATTCTCGATCTGGCCAAATTTGCTATGGCGCTGAGGCTTAGATGGCTATGGTTTGAGTGGGCGGAACCTTCGAAGATGTGGGTGGGCATGGCTAACCCCCGTGACGCCTTGGATCGCAACCTATTCTATGCATCTTCGCACATCACCATTGGCAATGGTGCACGTGCGCCCTTCTGGGATTCCCCTTGGGCTAATGGTGAAAAACCGATCGACATCGCTCCCCTCATTTTCGAGGCTTCCACGCGAAAAAACTGGAAAGTTCAGGAGGCCATGCGTGAGAACAAATGGCTCACTAAAATAAAGCTCCCTGACGATTGGACAATGGAACACATCCGGCAAATTGTCACCTTATGGGCTCGCCTGAGGGTAATACCTATTGTGGAGGACACCGAGGACAGTATTACATGGAAGCACACATCTGACGGGACTTACTCCGCCACCTCCGCGTACAACGCCCAACTTATTGGGACGGTCCGCTCGCCCATGCACGCCGTGGTCTAGAAGGCTTGGGCTCCCCCTAAGATGAAATTCTTTGCATGGTTGGCTATCCAAAATAGGGTTTGGACGGCAGATAGATTGGAAAAAAGAGGGTGGCCTAACTGTGGACTTTGTCCGCTTTGCAAGCAGACGCTGGAGACGGTTGGCCATATTTTCTACAAGTGTCGATTCTCCACCAGACTTTGGGGTATGATCAAGGGTTGGCTCAACCTCGACTACATCGACCTCTCCACTTGGCCATCTAAACGCTCGCTCAAGGATTGGTGGTCCGACATGACGGGCGACTGCATGCCTAATCGGAAGGCGATTGCCTCCCTCAAGATGCTAGCATGTTGGACCATTTGGTTCGAGAGGAATGCAAGGGTGTTCCGACACAAGTCCACTCTTCCGTCCATCTTGTTGTCAAACATCCAATGCGAAGCAAAACTTTGGGTAACTGCGGGTGCAAAAAATTTGGGTCGCATCATGTCGGGAGAATAACGACTTTTGTAATCTGTTTGTTGTAAAAGCACCTCTAAACTCCTTCTTAATTAATGGATGAGGCAAATCTTTTGCCTCCGTTTCGAAAAAAAAAATGGAGTGGAAACTTTCCGCTTTTCCGGAGGAAAAATGGAAATGGAGAAGAAATATGAAAATGGAAATGGAAATTTGCAAAACGGAAATGGAAATGGAATTTTTTATGCGGAAACGAAAACAAAAACGGAACGGTGTTTTCCGGTGGAACAAACGTGGAAACAGAACTTTCCGTTTCCGTGAATATGGAATTTCCGTTTTTAGTATAGGCCTATGGCTGCTTTGTAGCTCAACCACCAAACAACACACAATGACATAATGAGCAGAATTGATCATTTGAGGCCCAACTTCTACTATCACATACGTACTCAACTAGACCCTATACACAATTGTCCAGTACTACTACAATACTACGCTAAGTTGCTAACATAATCATATTATTTTGTAGCCATGGTAACATTTCATTAAATTTGTTTGTTTTTGTGTTTATTTCTCTATGACTCAAGGGGTTTTAATGTTCCGGTAAATGCCCACTTCTATTTCCGTGTCCGCTCTGTATTCGCTTCGTGTCTATTTCCGGTAGTATCTGTTTCCGTATTCATTTCCGGGGTTTCTGTATTCGTTTTCGCTTCTGCAAAAAAATATGAAAAAAAATGTCGTAGCACCCAGTTCCGTCCGTTTCTGCTCCGTTTTCATCCCTACATACATGTGGCCTCGCCACGCAGCCCGCAGCCCAAATTCACCAGAAGGCCAATAAAGTAGTAATGTGTTGCAATTGCTTTGGCGTTAAAAATCAGCTTTACCCTTGAAAAGTTGGTATTTCTCAAAAAAAAAAAAACTTGAAAAGTTGGTCGGTGGTACGGGTTGTGAACGTTAATTGGGTCATCAGAAATATGTGCAAATACATGGTTTATTAACACTCTTTTTTGATAGAAAAAGTATATAATCGATAGTAATAATATAACAACTCATGTGTAAATTTAAATACATGGAATAATACAATGGACTATACTATTTTTTTTGCAAATATGTTTGTATTTTTTCTCATAAACCCACAGGTAAATGCCATGATTGATGTATTAATTAAGCAAAAGAGAATTGCTATGTTAATTATGGAATCCCGGCAAAACCGTACAAATGCCCAAACAGGCATTCATGACATTTCTTTTTGAAATAATAAAGGCTTTGCTTACTGCATTCTTGCACTTTTGTGATTTGATGCGAAGAATAAAAATACTTCCATGAGTTCCCACTAAAAAGTATAAATCTCCTTTTGAAGTACATGATAAATTTATCATAACATAGGTGCTTCAGATTCAATTTAAATGGTTTAGTATTATTTTGATACACAATAATCTGACATGCAATTCACGTACAAATTGCTAGTAGTGCAATGGGAACTAGTGGTCAAGTTACATTTTGGACGGTATCAATGACCAAAACATAACATTTTTGTGAACCGGAGGGAGTACTTAGCATGTCCAAGTGGAGGGTGCAAATTGCAACAAAATCAGAGAAAGTACCTGTACCATTTTATTTTAATGCATGTTCATATATCAGTGCGCTTTCTTTTCTAGTTTAAAAAATTGCATCTCTGTCCTTTTGGTTGCATGAACCATTCCTGCTTGTTTTTTCTCAACTCTTTCTAAAACTTGTTTTCCGTCCAGTAGCCAAAACTGCTCAACTCATCAGAGTGACCAACATTTAGGTTTTACTTTATGGATCATTCCCGCATAATTCATGCTTGAATTAGTTGTGCCTAATTCATCACTTTATTTCGTCCTGATAATGTGTTGATTTTGGGAAAATTTTCTTAGAATACGTAATCTTGAGAAGAAAGATAGAAGACAATGTTTTCCAGATTTTTTTGGTAGCTATAATCTTAGGAGGAAAGATAGAAAATAAAATATTGTTGTGTGCATCTATAGATGCAGAGACCGCGGGCAGCGCCTCCTTTTTATGTAAAGAAGGTTAGCTCGGAAATTAAGACCAAATGTTTAGAGCTGAGGCTGTGACCCAGTGTTGAGATTTGGAGATGCATCTGCACGTCCCTTTTAACTAGCTGATTTGCATGCTGCCTGTTCCGCAGTTCTGCTACTGGCAGTGCTGCGCAGAAACTTATAAATGATGTGCGTTTGTGCAGCACTGTAGCATTGGCACAGTGGAGTGTTTGAGAGGAGGATTCTCTCTTGACTTGGCTTCATCGCTAGTTTCCATGTCAAGGGCCACTTTGAAACACAGAATAGGAAAATCAAATTTTTTTTACTGGAATGCAAGTGCAAAATTCCAAAAACACGAGGAAATGGCCAAGAATAGTTGTTTGGATATAACATAGGGAAAAGAGAGTAAAGTTAAGTTTTTTTTTTTTGAAGCCGAAACCGTAGAACAATAGTTCTACGGTATTTTTCCATTAATAAAGCAAACAATAAAAAATATTTACAAACGAAAAAATAAAAAGAAATAAAACCCTAAAACTCATCCAATTCCTTGTCGCGGAAACATGATGAAACTATCCTATAGATAAGTTATTATCTACAATCATCATAGATGTGTAGTAGTCCATTCCTTGAAGCTTTCCAAATACTTTGCTTTGATTCTATGTTGCATTAGGACCAAATCTTCTTTGAGCCAAAATTTCCAGCAGTTAATACTGGGCACCTCTTGTCTAAGTTTTTTCCCATTTCTCAGTGTCCAAATCCTCCAGCATCCTTGAATGATAATATCCAGAGCAATTTTTTTGGGAAATGCAGAGTGTAAGATCATGATGTCATCAAAACTTGATATTCCTAGTTTTCTGTTTGGAGCAATGCACTCCCAGCATTGTTGAGCAAAGGTGCAATCCCAGAAGAGATGTCTCAATGTTTCTTCAGATTGCTCATTACAATAGACACAGTTGTAGCTGTCCAGATGCATATGTTTCCTCTTCAGTAGGTTTCTGGAGTTAACTCTATCATGAAGTAAAAACCAGAAGAAGATCTTATGCCTAAGTCTGTTGGAGGTTTTCCAGATCCATTTGAACAGGAAATTGCTTTCATTCTTGGGCCATATAGTCTTATACATCTTAATCGAAGAGTAGTGTTGGCCTTGCCCAGTGCACTTCCATTCATCATTTCTTTGAGTAAAGTTAAGTGCCTTGATCCTACTTGAATCATCAGATCTTAAAAAGCGGTTGCCATGGATGTTGAAATTCTTATGGAATTGCAGCATAGGAAACCCCATAGGAATTTGGTAGCTCCATTTAATCCAAGCGGCATTTGTCCGAAGTTTCCACATTTCAACTAAGGCCTGATTAGTCAAAGTTGCCTTGTGTGTGGGCCTATCTCCTTAAGCATAGGCCATACCTCATCCTTCCTGGGACTTGCTTTTAGAACAGTCATGGATTAATCTCTTGCCCAATGTCCTTGCTGTGCCAAGGATGGCTGAGGCTGTTGCTGAGCTCCAACTGGCTGGCTATAGACCGAGGGCAGCTGCCCTGGTGCTTCAGTGAGATTTGGGTTCCGAGACCTCCCTCTTCTCCTCAAGCTGCTGAACACCATCCCATTTGATTTTTGTGTACAAATATATATGTAATATCACATCAGGTACATGAACATGCAGGACAGTTGAGCTCCTTATTTCATCAAAATTTCTGTTATAAATTATTATATCCGTATAAAAATAAACAAGGTGATGTAAGCATAAAACACTGTTCCACTTTCCTTTCTCATTTGACTATTTTTGTCTTTAGGTAAACATCAGAAAATTAAGTTTTATTCACCAACCAATAAAACTGGATGTCTGAACTGATGGTGAAGGTTGGGCAATCCACTATAATACTCCAAAGGATACAGATAAATGCCAAAGGAGTAGTGCTGATATATACTCCTATAGTTTCTGCCAGGATATGTATGAACGACCAATGCGTCAAAGAGAACAGTCAAAGAGAGCTTTCTAGTGGCATGTGACACAATGCAAGATTTTACTGTACCTGTGCAAGATTTTACTGTACCTGTGTAATTGCTGACACAATGCAACAGTCAGAGAGATTTCTAGTGGCATGGCTTGCACTACTAGAATTCCATGAGTAGCAGAAAACTTTGCAAAAAGAGGTGTAGCATAATACTACTAGTGCTGGTTTTGCTTCTTGAGTTAATGACAGCAAGGCAACTCTTGTAAATGAGACTTGTAAGGAAGTTGGGTTTCTGCAGTACAAAAAATAGCGAGTACAACAAATATAGCAGAAACTGGTCAGTTAACTAAAATTTTAAATCAACTTGAGTTACACAATTACACTGACATAGTTACACAGTTAACTTAAAATTTTCATTTTAGTTTTAATTAACTTAAAATTTTCTTGTAGTTTTAATTAACTTCAAATTTTCATTTTAAGTTTAATTAACTTCAAATTTTC
This sequence comes from Elymus sibiricus, assembly GCA_039707655.1. Classification (NCBI taxonomy): domain Eukaryota; kingdom Viridiplantae; phylum Streptophyta; class Magnoliopsida; order Poales; family Poaceae; genus Elymus; species Elymus sibiricus. The sequence goes on from CM077676.1 coordinate 172,734,477, forward strand.
ATTTAGTTTTAATTAACTTAAAATTTAGATTTAATTAATGCAAAAGATTCATTTAGTTTTAACTAAACAGTATTTATACAAAGCATATCATTGTGCAGAAGAACAGTGGATCATTTAGTTGTACAGAAAAGATTAATTTAGTTTTAACTAAACAGTATTTATACTCCCCTTTCATTTAAATACACAGCAAAAGATTCATTTAAATACACAGTACTGAAAAAAATTCATTTAGTTGTACTGGAGTAAAAAGGTTTCATTTAACTTAAAAGATTCAGAGAAGAGCAAGCAGGAGTACACTACTGCACAACTTAACTGAATTTTTTCTACTCCAATAATACTGCTACACTTGCTACTCCAGTACTGTATTTCATGTGCAAAAATAACAGTAGCTACTGCTGCTACTCCAAAGATGCACCACTGCAAGCACACAATCTTTGAGTAGGAAACTGAATCTCTAAATACTCCAGCAGCAAATACTGCTAACACTAATATGCCAGCAGCAAATAATGCATTTTTGGAGTGTTAACAAATGTTCAGTAATTTCTTTGACAGTAATTCAGTTTACACTGATTTAGTGTTAACAAAAATACTGAACATTTGGAGCAGCCATTTACTGAACATTTACTGAACAAATACTGAACATTTGGAGCAGCCATTTACTGAACAAATACTGAACATTTGGAGCAGCCATTTACTGAACACTGATTTAGTGTTTACTCGCCTAACAAGATAGCAAAAGCAAATCATCTGGCTTACTCAGGAAAAGTTCAGTATAATAAGCAAATCATTTGGCTTTGTATCTGCACTTTTGTGGTGATGCAGAGATCATCTCAGTGCATCTACTGCAAACAAAATTCAGTGCATCAACTCCATGTACTCATCGAGTACTCTTTCTGTGAAATTCAGTGCATCTACTGGAAACAAAATTCAGTAAATTTCTAGCAACTACTCCTACTGCAAACAAAATTGAGTGAATTAAGCATGCAGAGATACCTGTCACAGCTTGATTCACATTGATGGATTCAGTTGCATTGATGGATTCAGAGTACTACTGCCGGCACTCCCTGTTTCTTGGCTTGCTGAAGAAAGAAAGCAACCAACCAACCAAATTCAGAGGAGGGGCTCGCAAGCAAGCAAGCAGGCCAAGAGAGCAAAGGAGGGGCTTACCATCAGCTATGCGGGAGCCGGGCGAGGTAGCGCTTGCTGAGACGGTCGATGGAGATGCCGAGGTCGCCGGGCGCGGGGGCGTTCCGGTTTCTTGGCCCGCTGAAGCAGCCGGAGGCGGGCCACGACGGCGCGTGCTTCGAGCTGAACGAGAGCGACGTCGTGTGGCCGGCCGGCGACAGCGGTGGGGACGTGGACGGGTGGTCGGCCACGCCGGTGGCTGAGGCGGCGGTGCCCCCGCGGCGCGCCGCTCGGCGCACGCCGTGCCGCAGAGCTTCGAGCTGTCGTCGCTCCTTGCGGAGGGCGGCGACGTCGGGGAGCAGCAGCTGCACGTCGGGGAGCTGTCGTCGCCCTGGCCGTGCCTGTGAGGCCGGGTCACGGCGCCGCGGCACATCAGGGAAGAGGAAACCACATCAGGGAAGGAAAGAAAGGAAGAAGAAGAGGAGGAAAGGGGGCGGATCGAGCAGGGGGAGAGCGGCGTACCGCAGCTGCTGGCGTTGCAGATCGAGCCGCCGCGCTTCGGATCCACCTGCCGGAGAGTAAAATTGAGGTCTTGCAAGGGGCGACAGCGACGGGGCCAACGGAGAGGCGGCGACGACGCGAGAGGGAGAGGCAGAGGGGACGCGGGTGAGGGAGAGGCGCCGGCGGCGGCGGCGAGCTAGGGATTCGGCGGAGCGAGCCAGAGAGTGGGTGAGTGAGCGAGAGATTGGACGAGCGAGAGAGGTGGGAGGGTAGTTTAGGAAACAATAAAAAATATTAAATATTGTGCGTGACGAATTTTGTGCTGGAAACTCCCAGCGACAAATATTTACGGTACAGAGGGAGTACAGTTTTAGCCAGCCGTTGATTCTTTTTCTCTGAAAAACGCACGGACGCTTTCGTTCTTTCTTCTTTCTCCCCTACTTTTTTTTTTCGAAACGGAGGCGAAAGATTTGCCTCGTCCCTTAATTAAGAAGGAGTTTAGAGTTGCTTTTACAAAGAAAAGCGAAAAGAAATATTACAGGGCCACTACTCTTCCGGCATGATCTGACCCAAGTGCTTTGCGCCCGCGGTTACCCAAAGGTTGGCGTCGTTCTGTATGTTTGAAAGCAAGACGGACGGAAGCGTCGACTTATGACGAAACACCCGTGCATTTCTCTCCCCCCTACTTTCATCCCCCCATTGATTGACACAAGTCTCAAAGAAGGCTGGGGCCCATCGATGCTAATTTAAGGGCACTGATCTGCGCCGGCGCGCCGGCCCAAATTTGGGCCGGTCAGCCCGCAGCCGCATGATTGCGCATGCATCGCCGTTGGATCTCCCCCTCCCCCTCGCAGCTACGTCGTCTTCCTCCTTTCGTGTTCGCATCTCTCTTTGTCCCCCGCCCCTCCTCACCTGCAGTTCCCCACTGCCCCCTCCTCTCGGCGACTGGTCCTCCGCTCCTCGCGGCCCGGTGGCCGGTGCTCTCCTCCCTCCCACTTCTCCCCGGGTGCTCTCGTCGTCGCCGGTTGCAGTTCAACGTCGGCCGTCGCTGCTAGTATGCAGCTCCCTTGGCCACCCGTTGCATCTTTGTTTTGCTTGGTTGTAGCAAAACCAATCGCCGGTGGTAGCATCCCCGACCACCGGTGTAGCCAAAAAACTTGCCGAGCCACCGTGCGCCGATGCAGCTTCGCCGTCGCCGCTCGTCGCACCACTGCACACGGCTGTAGCACCAGGTCATGCGGTTGCATTCATGCTTCCGTGGTCGCAGCCCCCTCGCCGTCGTCGGGTAGCAGCCTCACCGTTGCAGCTTTGCAACCTCGTCGTCGTAGCCTCGCCGTTGAAGCTTTTTGCAAGGCCGGTTGAAGCTTTCTACATCGTCGGGTTGCAGCTTTTAACTCTGCGGTTGCAGCAAAAAAATGGAGAGACGCCATGGCCGTCGTCGAGGAAGAAAGCCGGTTCCAGCACCGGTGTCCCCCCCCGTTGAAGCTTGTCAGATGTAGGGTTGAAGCTTCCATGTAAACGGTTGCAGCTTTTTTCATTGGGCAAACGCCGGATTGTTGCAAAAATCCCTGTGATTTGTAGCAAAACGATGGTTGTAGCAAAAATGAACGCCGGTGGTAGCTTTTTCCGCTGCCGGTTGCAGCAAAAATCGCAGCACCGCCGTCGCCGCCACAAACTTCGTCGTCTCCGTTGCAGCAAATCCCGTCGCCTATGGTAGCTTTTTCGTGTGCTGGTTGTAGCAAAAACCGCGCACTGTCATCGCCGCCACAAACCTCACCGCCGCAGTATATTTAATCGCCGGTTGTAGCACGGCCGGTCGCCGGTTGTAGCACGCGCCAGTGGCGTAGTAGCACGGCCGGGGAGCTGGGGACCTAGGAGTGCGCCATGAGGATGAGGGGGTAGGTGGCGCACGGCCATGGCGTGAAGGGAGGATGTGAGAAAGAAGAATAGAGGCTAGCCAGTTAGAGGAGGATGTGCAGGCGGAGGTGCACGAGCTCGAAAAAAAAAGATACAAGAGAAGGGGATAAGAGCGAGCGGCGTGGGAGAGAAGAAGGGATAACGCAGGGGGACTAGTCGTCTCGGGTCCACCGCGCCACGTGGTTGCTCGCGAGTGGGTCACGCGCGCGCGGGGGGACTGGACCGAGCTTCGGCCGGCCGGCTCCAAACGTTTCCCCTAATTTAATGATTTTTTTGGGTGTATCACCACCTTAATCTCTCTCTTTGTTATCCAAAATGGATTTGTTCGGTTCGCACTAGGGCCACAGAATTGCTAGGGCCGGCCCTCAACACAATGACCAAAAACTTCGAACACTGGTCGGTTAGAAATTTTTTGTCCGAGTGTCTCATCGATTAGAGAAGGTAGCCCGTCGGCGGTGAAGCAGACATCATCGATTAGCCAAAAAAAAAGGCAGACACCATCACAATAGACCTGTCGTGAAAGATTGATTGGGTATATATGCTCGTAGAGGACGATGGAGACGGGTCGCATTTTTCGAAACATCAGATTTATTAAGCTCGGAAGATGAAGGATCGAATCACATTCTCCTCCAGATTGCGATTTATTATGCTACTAGTACATGTTGTCACTGGGCGTAGCTAGAAGGTAGCTTAGGTGCCGGTGACGATGGTGCGCCTCCCGGACCTCTCGGCGGCGTGGTCCCCCTTCTCCTGGCGCTCGTCGGAGTCGACCTTGAGCATGCGGTCGTCCTTGCTCTCCTCCGCCTCGCGCTTCTTCCCCGGGTCCGTCGTCGTCGCCTTCTGTACCTGCAGCAGCACGCGCGCGCGCACACACATCGACCGGACAAGGTTAACTAGAAGCGGAAGTCACAGGCTCACAGCTAGCATACACCTCTGTAGTGTGTCTTGCAAGTAGAAACTAACTATGCGCACGGCGGACGAACCTTCTCGCCGGCGGTGACCTTCGCCTTATCGATGCCGGCCTTGGCGGAGGAGGCGGCGTCCTGGACCTTGGCTTTGATGGTCGCCATTTCCTTCACGAATCACGTAGCGCGCGCTCACCGTTTGCTCTGGTCACTCGATCTGCTGTCGCTTGCACTCGATCTGGCGGATAGACACGGTAGCTTAGGTATGCACGTATGGACAGGACGGGTGGTACATATATAAATGGTCTAGTAAAGGCACGAACAGCCGACCATCGCGTGGCACAAGGCAGGCCAGCCAGGTGCAGGCAATCGTGGCACCATGCTCGTGCCTGCTCTAGGATCCGGACGCGTGTTGGTGCACGTAATAGCTTGCCTGCTCTGCTTACATGTTTTTTTTTTAACACAGTACAGATGCAAGCGCTCATATACACGCGCATACACTCACCCCTATGAACGCACGCACGCACACCCTACCCTTATGAGCACCTCCGAGAGACTGAGCCGGCATATCATCTTGAAATTTACGAAGTCACCGTAGGCACCTTGTCATCGACGGGAACGTCTCCTCCCACTGAATGCGCATCGCCAGAAATCCTGAAATAAATCCAGGAATAAATGCGAGCACCAGGATTCGGATTTGAATCCTGGTGGGCTGAGGATACCACAGTTCCTCTAACCATCCAACCACAAGTTGGTTCGCCTGCTTACATGTTTAGGTGGTACGATTTGTACATCTCGCATGCGCGGACGGCGCGCTTTAAAAAAGGATGCACTAACCGTCAAGAAAAAAATGATTCAGCCGACCAGACTGCTGGAGGTTTATCGATTTTTTTTATCGGAGAGGCCCAAGGCATCGGTCGTTACAAACAGTGGCGAAGCTTGAAACAAGTTGCTTCCCGCCGACGGGCTGAACGCTCGCGCTCGCGGGGCCAGGCACAGCTCATGTTCACGCACCGCTTGCCTCCCTGCCTCGTGGGCCCACACATCGAGAAGTCTTATCCGTGCAGGAGCGGTGCTGTGCGGACGAACGCCGCGTGCTGGGTCTGCCGCGCCGGTGCTGCGACCGCGGTCACCGCATGCTGAAACCGGCTAGCGGCAGTGCCACGACCACGACCGGCGCACTTGAACCTGACGATGCGCCGTGTAGCATGGCCAGATCGCCGTGCTGGAACCGGCAACGCGCCCCGCTGGAACTAGCGACGCGTCGTGCTGGAAGGAGCGAGGAGGTTTCTGCTACAAACTCTACAGCCGCCGTGCTGGAACCGGCGATGTAATTTTGATGGAACCGGCTATCTGGTTTCGCTGGAACCGAGGATTCGAGATGTTGCATCCATGGCGGTGAGGGGGAGGTTTTTTTTAGCTAAACCGAGCCACGCCGGTGCTGGATCCGGTGAAATAAATTGCTAGAACCGGCTACTACTTTTTTTTTTTTTGGGAAAGAAGGTTAAACCCCCGGCTTCTGCATCAATCGATGCATACAGCCATCTTTATTAATTATTCAACAAATGTCTGACAAAAACATACATCAAGCCACCCGAAGCCACCACTCATACTTACAAATTTGATAATGTGGAGTGCTCTCACTCCCCATATCTAAAACCGGTGTCGCCGCCGATCCATCTGCATAACGTATCGGAACCTACAGCCGGTGCAGCAAACCTAAAGCGTACACCACATGCACACATTTTAGAAGCCGTCATCATCAACGAACCGTTGACCCATCTTCAGGAACGAGATCCGCATCATCCTTGCTAGTCCGGCCATCCGTCGACGCCAACGGCCCCACCTCCCTGCGCGCAAACTGTTGAGCACATCGCTGTCGCCGCCGGTACACCGCAGCACCATGCCGCCAAGTACCACCAGCCGACACTGCTTGAAGTCTCTGGAAGATCTGTCGTGCGCAGCACCTGCCGAACAGGCATGACATAGCGTAGCACCTGTCGCCCAGGCATGACTTGACATCTCCACCGAAACTCAGTGCAAGACGAAGCCGCTCCACCTCTTGCCTCTGTCTTCCAGCGCTGCTCCACAAACGATGCTCCCAAGAGAGAAACGACACCGCAGTGCCGCCATCGTCCGATCTGAAAGACCAGATCCTATGGTTTCCCTCGAAGCAGCACGAGTGGGTCGACAGTAGTTACACGATGATGCCTTCATCAAGGTAACGGCGCAGAACGCCGCCATCGCCCGCTGTCGGCTCAGTTTTCACTGGCAACTATGTCTCCCCGACTCGCAGCTGGGACTAGATGACAGATCTCGAGATCCGACCACCCAGCCTCAAGCCGACCACCTCCGACGGAGGAGATAACCACCACCGCCAAGCCCAGGGTCGCCGCCCCGGGCGTACGCGTGATGCAGATCAAGACCAGGAGTGCCACCGCGATCCGAAGCCGAACCGGAGGTTGAGCGGTTGCAGCATGGCCGCCGCCGCCACCTGCCGCTGCGGCTACAGACCCGCCGCCACACTCCAACCGTCGTTGTCCGCCATCACCGCCGAGGAGATCAAGATCGAAACCGCCGCAACGATCTTGAGCAGCTGACGCGCGAGAAGAAGGCCGCCGCCGTCGAGCCGCTCGGGCTTTGGCCTGGCGTCATCGCCGGCGGCGACAGAGAGGAGAGTGGTGGTGGGGGGGGGGAGGACCGGAGGAGGAAGGCGGGGACGCTCCGGTGCAGCGCGGCGGCGCCGCACGGGAGCGGGGGTAGGGTCGCGGCGGAGGAGGGAGCGGCGGCGCGTCGTGGGATGATGGCCTACTGGATTGCTAGAACCAAGGATTCGAGATGCTGCATCCACAATGGTGAGCATTGGCAGGGGAGGTATTTTTGCTGGAACCGGTGAGATAGTTTGCTGAAACCGGTGATGCTCAGTACTGGGATGGGCACAGCGACGATATGCGACCGGTGACCATGGAAGCTGCGACCGTCGGCTAGAAAAGTTACAAATGGCCGTAGTGAACGGCGTGGTGCTACAAGCGCCGACATGCACTATTACGAACCGGAGGGCATGACACTCCTATACGGTGATGAGGATCTGTGCAGCCATGGCGGGACACGGCGTCCAAAGTTCATTGATTTTTCGTCTTTTCTTCTTCTTTTTTTCTTTATTTGGAAAGGTTTTGTTCGGTTTTTTTCTTTTCTTTTACTTTACTTTTTCTTTTCATCTTTATTTTTCTATTTTCTTTCCTTTTCTTTTTCTATATGCGCGAACCTTTTTCGAATTTACGATTTTTTTTCAAAATCGATGAACTCTTTTTAAATTTGTGAATTTTTTCTTAAAAATCGATGAAATTTTTCCAAAATCCGTGAACGTCTTTTCAGATTTGTGATTTTTTTAATCAATGAACTTTTTTCAAATTTGTGATTTATTTTGGCAAAATCGATGAACTCTTTTTTCAAAATTGAAGAACTTTTGTTTAAATCGATGAACTTTTTACAAAATTTTGAATTTTTGTACAAAATCTATGAACTTTTTTCAAAATAGATGAACTTTTCATCAAAATCATTGAAATTCCTTTTCAAAATTGATGATCATATTTGTTCCAAATTCATGAGCTTAAAAACCGGCCCCTTTTTAAGAACAACAATACTTACTGTAGCAAACCGGTTGTATTTTTCTCTCTAAGAAAATCAGTACATACTGTAGCAATTTTTTAAAGAGAAAAAAAAGGAGTGATGGAGCGAGAGTCAGTGATCGAGCGGGAGCCTGCGAGCATTGCTGCGCCGGGCCCATGCAAGCGACGTGGTGGGCGTTGGGTTCACCAACTCGCGCTGAAGCTCCCTATTGGAGTTCCCCTCCTATTCAGCGCTTTAAGTGCCGGATCGCGACTGTAGCTCACTCGGGCAGGACGTGACCCATTTAGCGTACCTGGGTTGCTCGCTCGGACCACTGTCTTTCCTTCGGTAGCTCACTCAAGGGAAAAAAACCAGCTACTGGATTAAGGAAACAATTGACTTTTGGTTTTTATAAATCAAAAGTTTGTGAATTCAAAAAAGTTCATGGATTTGTTTTTAAAAAGATCACGAAATTTATAAAAAGTTCATTGAATTTGAAAAAAACTTCATCAATTTTGAGAAAAAAAAATCACAAATTTTTAAAAAGTTCATCAATTTTGAAAAAAAGTTCATTCATTTTTTTAAAATAGTTCACATATTTTAAAAAGTTCATCTATTTTGAGAATAAGTTCATCGATTTTGAAAAAAATCATGAATTTGAAAAAGTGTTCACGAATTTGAAAAAATGTTCATCAATTTTGAAAAAAAGTTCACGAATTTGAAAAAATTCATTGGTTTTGGAAAAAACTTCATTGATTTTCAAAAAAAAAATCACGAATTTGAAAAAAGTTCATCAATTTTGAAAAAAAAGTTCACGAATTAGACAAAATCAGCACGTTTTAGTAAACAAAAAATATAGAAAAAGAGAAAAAAAAAGAAAAGAAAAAGAACCGCGAACTGAAGAAAGAAACACGAGGAAAAAAAGAAGTAAGTATGTGCAAGTGGTAAGATGGCCTAGTGGTTTACTGCGGTTCCTAACCGTCGCCCGCACCTTTTTTTTGAGGTTTAACAGAAAAGAGAAGGTAAATGGGCTGGCCTAGAGCGGACGGGGGGGGGGGGGGGGGGGTCGGGGTGGGGGGCTGGGAGGATTGTGCCGGTTTGCAGAATGAACTGCAACCGGCGCTTAAGGTGCCATATAGGATTTGTGTTTCTTTCTTGAGGTAGCTCCTTAAGGTGCTGAGTTGGGCGATGGCGCTCGCGCGCGTAGCAAATGGTTCGTGGCCTAAAATTATCTTGCTCCCATCGCTCGTTACGTGTGGCTCACACGTGAAAAAAACTCTTGCTTGCAAAAATAATTAGCTACGTTATTTTATAGATTAAAAAAAAATTGTGAATTGAAACACATTTATGAATTCAAAAAAACTTGATCTTATTTTAAAAAATCACTAATTTGAAAATAAATTTGCAAATTTAGAAAGACATCATGGATTTGAAAAATAAATTCATGAACTTTCAAAAAGTTCAAAAATTTCAAAAAAAGTTCATGAATATAAAAAATATTCATAAATTTTAAAAAGTTCATGCTTTTAAAAATAATTTTGTGAATTTGAGAAACGTTCACAAATTTTTAACATTCACAAATTCAAAACTTCATTAACATGCTTTTTTATGAATTTTATAAAATATTAATGGATTTAAAAGTTCATGAATTCAAAAAAAATAGTGAATTTGGAAATGTTCATGAAAATTGAAAAAAAATCATGAATTTGAAAATTCTTCGACATTTTCTAAATAGTTAGCGAAATTGAAAAAAATCTGTGAAAATATTTAAATGAAAAAAGAAAACAAGAGAACAAACATAAAGTAAAAAAGAAAAATATAAAAAATACGAAGAAACTAACAAAACCGAACATAAACTAGTGAAAAAGGAAAACCACAGAAAACCAAGCCCGAAAAACAGACGGGAGGAAAGATAATGGGCTGCACCTCACTTAGATCTAGCAAACGGGTTGAGAAAAGATAACCGGTGGGAGGAAAGATAATGGTCCGATGCCAGAGTTGGAAGATTGCTTTGAAGGGCACAATTTGCATGGGGAGAAAGAGGTCGACCTGGATTTCTCGGTAGAGCTTGACGATGTGCGTTGGTTGGGGTTTTCAAGGTTCATACAACCAGATCCTTTAGTCACGCGGCATTGCTCAATGCTATGCATAACGTGATGGCCTGCAAGACACACGTGGTAGTGTAGCACCTTCGTCTAAGTATCCCAAATAGTTATCGTCCCAATGAAGAGCGGAGGAGAGTATTTATGAGTAATGTTTATGTCACACACAAGTTGTCACAACTCTTATGTGAAGTAACTGCTTATGCTTCTGCAGAAGCTATTAGTGTTCTAAGAGTCAAATAAACCAGAGTAGTAAATTTGATGAGATTGCTGCAGCGAGGGTAATAACGACTTGGAAATAAAGAACATACATTAAGACTGAAAATAAAAGTGTTTTTCCTATAGTAGAGAGAGGAGCGGAGAAACTTCGGATCATGGTATATCTTAAGTGTACCAGTTCAATGGCAATTTTAGTTACCTTGTATCATGGGTTTAATATTTGATTTGCTTGTTGTGTAGGCGGATCACTTAAAGTTATGGAACTCCTCCTTGCGAGATTGTATTCCACACTATGGTCCTGCTTCGACGTTGCCACAACGTGGCCGTCTCCACAATTAAGGTTGGTAAACCGGAACCATGCAATAAGTTCAATGGATCACCGTTATCTCATATTGTCTTCTGTCCTCATAGATGAGTCCACCTGTCACGTCAGAGGTTGCCGATTTCCTAAACAATACGTGTTACCTGTGTAGGTCTTTAGATCATGTTGTCTGTGCCCTTAATTAAATTGGATAACACGCATAGCGTTCACCATAGTATAACAACTTACTAGACAAATCATAAGACTACAAACACGAATAATGACATATAGGATAGGCACAAATGAATCTTACCATTCACCTACATCTCCCATGCCTAGGAGGAATTAGTCACACATCAAAAAAGAATAACCAATCATCATAGAGAATAAATCCATAAAAACCATATTGTTAATATCGCGAAGATCCACAATAAGATGAATGATTCAACAAGTCTTTGATCTCCAGATGAGTATTAATAGAGTTATACACCTTGATCTTACAACTTGGAATTCCTCTTACAACGGTGATGATGAAATGAAATGAGTATAAAGGCGGAAGAACAAAACAAGAAGGATCTCCAGTGGTTCTTCTTATCCCGCTCTCTTCTCCCTCTTTTCTGGATGAAGTGGCGGCGACTAGGTCTCTTTGATGCGTTGTTCCCCTTCACGAAAGTTGCTCCTCTAGATGAAGGGGAGCCCCTGGCGCTTGGTACGACCGCTAATACGAGCGTGGATGGCCGTCTTGCGTTCTGGTGCGTTTGATGGTAAAACTCCCAACATGGAAGTTGCTCCATTTGGCTTGATTTGCAGTAATCCTCCTTGGTTTCCTTCTAAAAATGATTTTTCCCACCAAACAATGGAAAATGAGTTTTCTTCTCTACTGAAGGATTAGCGTTAGAAATAACCAAGAAATAACGGAAACCCGATGAAAACCAAGTCAAAACTCCTTATAAAAAGTCACAAATTCTCAAGCCATCAACTCCCCCAAGCTTAAGATTTTCTCGTCCTCGAGCAACTACGGAATCAGGAGAACGAAAGGGAGTTTGACAATTGAGTAGAAGAAATTTACCGGCTCATGAAGGTGTAATATTTCCATTCTCACAAATCCTGCAATCTTAGTTAAGAGAATACTTTAATTTGAATAATTTTGAGTACTATGGACCAATATATTGTCTCTTTTGAGCTCTTGCGACCAGTACTCGGTTATTACCACATACACAGACATTTAAGAGAAAGCCAAATAATATTCGATGTAGTGTTGCCACTACATACGGTAGCAAACTCATGGCCGAAATCCAAGTCGAAACTCTGAAGGATCATTCATTGGCTAGCGGAGTTCTCGGCATAACATCAAGAAAGGTGACGAAGCCACATTTACACACATGAACGCGCATATAGTGACAGAACCATGGCACCAGCAAGAAGCTGAAGTGCCATGTAAAAATACAACATAGATTTTTGGCATAACATCGATAACCTCAAATATTCATTCCTCTACATAACTCTATAAGTAGGTATCATCGAGGCAATCAAATTTAGTTCCATGGAGTTGAACTACTGTAACATCCCAAAATTCTAAATTTTGGAATGTTATACTAATTAAGTAATAATGATTTCTTGTGTGATTGTTGTGTAAAATTGAGTGGAATTTAAAAATTTTTGAAAGTTAAATGAGAGGAAATAAAAGGACATTCCCAATTTATTCATTCTTGCATTTTGCATCTTTCCATGAATTCAAATTCATTTCAACAAAAAAAATCCTAGAGTGAAGATAATATGACTTCTTCCATTAAAGAAATGAAAAGGGGTTGAGAAGAATTGAATTTCATTTGAATCCTTTTCAAATTTGAGTTTGAATCTTTTCAAAACCCCCTTATCCAAATAAAGAGAGGAGGAACATGACCCTTCAAAAGTCAGAGGAAATTTGGATATACATTTGAAAGTGGAAAAAATGATTTTTACTGGTTTTTATTGCAACAGAAGCATTGTTGGAATTTTTAGAATTTTTGTATACTTTATTTTGTCAAACTAAAAATTGCACCTTGGCCTATATATGCCAAGATAGTTTTGTGCAAAATGTTATTTAATTTGAGTTCATTTGAATTAGTATTAAAGCATTTTACTTCTCTGTTTAAAAGAAAAAGAAAAAAAAAGCTTTTTAAAATGGCCGTAGCCCCTGGCCCATCTAACCGCGAGGCCCAGCGCGCGCCCACACTTGAATCGCCTCTGAACCGGTCGCCCACCCCTTTCCTTTCTTTCTCTCTCTCTCTAACCGTGGGCCCCACCGACCGCCCGATCTCCTCCTTCCTTCTTCTCCCTCATCCTTCCATACTTCACCGGAGCGACGCCGTGCCCAAATTGCCTCACCGATTTCTTTCCTTTCCGAGCTCGCCCCCTGCCCCAAGGCTCGACCCCTATATAAACGCGACGCCTCTCTCTCGTTTCCCCCACGAACCGCCCAAGACCGTGCCCTCTCTCACGCCCAATCCTTCACCGGAGTTCACCGAAGCCGCCGCCGCCATTGCCGTCGCTCCGCTCCACTCTGACCACCGCAGCCGTCGCCGTCGTCACCAGGAGAACCGCCGTCGTCGACTTCATCTCCCCGCAGCCTTCGACGAGCTACAGGACCGCCGGAGAGCTCGCCCACATCAACACCAGCATGCCGTCGCCGTCGCCGACATCACTGGAGCTCTCCACCGCCGCTGTGAGCACCCCCCTCCCTCCTCCGTCAGATCTTAGATGAACGGCCCCGATTAGAATCTTTAAAACGCCGAAACGATTTCTTTAACGGTTCGGCCGTCCGCTCGTATAGCTCTATCGCGCACACCCATAGCCAACCGCTTTCTGCCATGTGTCCCTTCGCCGACCCGTAGCGTTTTTCTCCTTTTCAGTTATATTTCTGTTTTCAGATTTAGTTTCAATTTTGTTTTGCTTAGATCTTTTATGTTTTAAATCCAATTTGAGTGATTCCAATTGCAGTAGTTTCACAAAATTATGTAGTTTTTGTAGATCCAAAAGTTTTTCATGTTTGAAGTTTTTAAATTTGAATTTGAACGGATTTACTTCAAACACTAAATTGCTCATAACTTTTATTTAAAAATAGGTTTTAATTAATTATTTTTGCTACTGTTTTCTAGGTGTTTTGTTTATCCAGAGAAACAATAAAATTTATTTTTTATGTTATTTTAGTTTTGTTTAGATCAGATTCAAATCTGACTTAATTAAGCTTGTTTTTAATGAAAGTAATTGTTTTCTTTGTTATCTTAAAATTAATTCTTTTGCGACTTCAACATAGTTAATTTAAGTTTTCATTAGAACATCAATTTTTTTTTATGAAAATTAAATAAATTGTTTTGGTTCAGATTTAAGTTATAATTTGTTTTAGCCATAACTTTTGATTTCTAAAAGTTTTTAATTTGTTTTCTTTTTGATAATTAAAGTTTTAATAAAATACTTTCTTTTAAACTAAAAAGTTTATATTTTCCTTTCTGTTAAAATTTTATTTCTAGATCAGATAGCCTTATTTTTTTTGTTTGATGTTCTTGAGTTTTCCATAAGTTCTTCATAATTTCTTTTAGCTTTCTTTAAGTTTCTTTATGCTTCGGTTTTGGAGTGATTGTTTATATGTATGCAATTGTTTGGTTACAATAGATATCTCGGAGTGTGACAAGTAGGATTATCAGGAATTGTGAGTGCGACGATCTTCATCAACAGTACCAGGCAAGTCACTTTGACCATACTTTTACTACCTATGTTTTATTGCATTAGATCCACCTTACACTTGCATCACGTAGGTAAATGGAAATTGTAGTTCTTGAGTAGTGTCATGAGGTAGGAACCCCAATACCCTTGTTAGTAAGCCCCGGGATCGATGAATAGTTGTTATTGCTATGCTTTAGCAGACGGGGATTGGTATGAGTGATTCATGAAAGTTGTGAGAGTGAAGATGATCGAAATCAACCTCAAGACTTCAATGATTTACACCTCTGGGTGGACTAATTGCAAGGAGAGGGCACCTGATGTCTATCAGGACTCGCCAACGGGATCCTAGGGATGAACCAGTGATCACCCAGTTCTATGACCTTCCCAGGGGATCCTGGGGATGTACCAGTGATCACCCAGTTCTACGACCTTGCCAGGGGATCCTGGGGATGTACCAGTGATCACCCAGTTCCACGACCTTGCCAGGGGATACTGGGATGTACCAGTGATCACCCAGTTTTTAAAGGACACCCAGGCTCAAAGGGATTGATGGATCTTTCAAGACCAAAAGCTTCCGTGTGCAGCCGCAAGCTATTATGGGCTCTAGCATAGTTGAGTACTTCGGAAAGACTGTGTCTCGGTCATCTTCTTCTCAAACACTTGGTAGTGCGAGGACTTCAAAGGAGGCGATCGAGTCTTGCGGGGAAAAGTGCGCAAACCTCTGCAGAGTGTTAACCTAATCGATTAGCCGTGTCCCCGGTTACGGACAATTTGAGCGACTGGAATTGTAATTATCTGGAGATCTCAACACTGTTACCGATTAAATGAATTTGGGTTAATGATAACTTTGGGATATGAGAATTGGTTGGTGGAACCATCTCCGTAATGACATCAACTTTGTAGTAATTAATCTGATTTATCTTGAGTTAAGAAAAACTAGCATTTATGCAAAAGCTTAGACTGAGAGTCTCCAACAGCCAAATTGCATATAGAGATAGATTTATCCTCGTCATCTTATGTGTGACTTTCCAATACATTCAATGTATTGACCTATATGGCTGCAACGTTTTATGTTGTAGGATTTTATCCCGACGAGTAAGAGTTACGTTGTAGGGTTACAGTGTATACTCAACTTGCCGTTGGCGTTGATGGGACTCCACACCCTTATGATTGTTTCCGCTGTGTTATATGACGTATACTCTAGATCTACGTTATCTTTTTAACATGTGATATTATGGTATTTCATCGATGTACTGTGTGTGCTAGCATACTGATCTAGGCATAGCACAGAAAGCACAGAGGCACCGATCCTTTTGGGTCGGGTCGCTACAGAGATGGTATCAGAGCACATGTTGACTGTAGGACGTGACCCTAGAAACTGGAAAGCCCTTAGGAAAGGATCTTTCTAAAACTTTATTTTCAAAAAAGATCATTTACTTCTCATCTTTTCTGAGCTTTATCAAATATTCCGTCTTACCTCAAATAGTTAGACAATACCCCTTTCCCCTTTGGCCACACAAAGGGTCAACGGAGACGACTCCGAGAAGGACAAGATATCGGACAACTAATGACCAATTCAGAATAAAGAGGATTTCACTATGCATTTCGGAGAAAAGAAGCTACAACAGTTGAAGACTCTAAAGACTCGAAGAATTTGAAGACCCTAAACAATTCAAGATCTATATGACCTTTAGAAGACCATACCCTTATTTTATTAAAATGTTAGATGCGATGATTTGTGAGCTGTCGTTTTGTGGTTTTCTGACAGCAACAAATAAAATCTATTTTTTAAACTATGTTTGTATGGGTATCTTTCCCCCTCTCTTATCTCATCCCAAAACCCTTGGACCCAATAGATGATGATTGAAGATGGAGTCATATTTTCTAGATCGGTGACTCAGTTGGAGGCAGAACAGTGGATTCAGAACATGGAGGATCACTTGAGGAATAACATTGTTGAAAGAAAGGATATGGTCCAGTATGCTCTTCAGTACTTTGCAAAAGGTGCTGCAACATGGTGGAAGATGCATCAAGCTATACAAGGATGGAATGGAGTAAAAACTTGGGAGGAATTCAAGATAACTCTGCTAAGGTCTTGTCTTATCCAGCAACCCTGTGACAGTAAAATGAAGAAACCTTGTGCATGCAAGATCTGTGGAGAGATAGGACACACCCATGAAGAACACAAGGATGGATGCCCTCATTGTGAAGAAAATCACCCAGCTGAAGAATGCCCAACTAGGCAGGTTACTTGTTTCTTGTGTGAAGAAACTACCCACTACCCTGCTCAGTGTCACATTTACCCCATGGTACAACAAACTATCTAGCAACAGAAAGAAGGAACAAAAGAAGCCCTCGGAAAACATACGGAAGTACCTCTGGTGAAGGAAGATGTTCAAGACCCACTTGGAGATACCTCAATGAAGGTCTACGCCAAATCATGTTATGCCTATGGAGAAGAAGGACATAGTTCCCAGAATTGCCCAAATGAGTGGAAAGAGTATGTGGGTGAATTCCCGACAGCAGAAGTGAAGTATGACCCACAGGAAGTAGAGGATTTGATCAGTACGGAAAAGTCCAGGAAGAGAAACAAAATGTATCCCCAGAACAACCCAATTTCTGCAAAGAAGGACCAGAGTCATATCACATGTTTCAAGTGCAAGAATTCAGGTCACTACACCACTAAATGTCCAGAAAAGAAGCCAGGAACCCAAGGAGCTTACATAATCACTAAGAAACCCCGAGACATGTCGGAAGTCATCTGTTTTCACTGCAAGGAAGTAGGACATTTTGCTAGGGAATATTCAGACCAGAAGAAAGTTTGAGCTAAGTAGTTGAGATTTTGGATACTGGAATAAAGAATGCAATAAGTGTAGTAGGAAACACTCTTGTTATGAAGATGTTGAGTTAAGTTATGTAATGGAAGTCTTGGAGATTGTAATAATTCATGAATCAATAAAGTTAATGTGTCATGATGTCATGTGTTGAAATTGTATGCTACGAGTTGTTACTCTATAAACAATTATTGTAATCATGTTCAGAGATACGAGAAATATGGCCAATGGATGAACTAGTGCATTTCATTTTAAGGGTGGTAGTACCATGTAAGACCACTTGATCAATGGAGAAAAAGGTGTTATTCATGTCAGCCCATAGAGTGGAGTTTGGACAAGATAAGCTGAGCTTTGTCTGATGATATGATAGTTTACCCCAAGAGTATGAAGGAATGAAGTACAATTGGATTTAAGAATGCTAAGAAAATTTTAATGATAGAATACGGAGCAGATGTAACCCTGAAGACAAGACAAAGCTATACAAGAGTTGAAGTGGGCCCATAACCCACATGCCCCAGGATTTGATAAGGAACAAGCACAATCTTGTTAAAGAAAGAAATCCAGAAGAAGTTGCGATTTCATCAGCAGACGTTTCATAGGAGGTTACGTAAACTCGAGAGTTGTGAAGAAACGATAGATGTTTTTTTTGGCTTGCAGAATTGATGGATTTATCCGAACTTAGTTCATGGACAAGAGATATTCTGCAATGCTTGTGAGAATGCCCGACTGTTAGCAAGTGAGATTCGCTAAACCTTATACAAGGTAATGATTTGGGTGCGGAATGGATTGATCACCATGCCGACTTACTCTTATCATTCGCTCTTGCTATTTGGAATGGTAAATCTAGAGTGACTTACCTATAGTAGAGAGACGATGATTGTTAAAGCCTTATTAAACCTTAGAATGGTATGATGAGAAACCCTTGTACAAGGCATGCTGTTGCCAAATCGTAGGTTAAACGGTGAGAACAAAGCCAAGACCTATTTCCTGCATGAACCATTAATTGTTGACCACCATGAGATTGACGATAGTTGTTTAGCATTGGCGCCAGACCTGTCAAGCCAAGAAGACCTAGTCTCGGAAGAACTTATGAAAGGACTCCAGATTTTGCGGGAAACGATATGCCTATACCGGAAGAGCAACAAAGAAGGAATTATCCCGAACATGTGCGAAGACAGATGTTGTCAAGGAGGAAGTACATGAGTTTTGATGGACCCGTGACTTTGATTCTAAGGGTGGTAGCACCCCAGACCTTTTCCGACCAATGGATTTTCAAGAAGACCTCAACCCTAACCTTTTCTTGCTAGCCTCTCCGAATCTTGAGGACGAGATTCATTTTAAGTTTGGTACGTTTGTAACATCCCAAAATTCTAAATTTTGGAATGTTATACTAATTAAGTAATAATGATTTCTTGTGTGATTGTTGTGTAAAATTGAGTGGAATTTGAAACTTTTTGAAAGTTAAATGAGAGGGAATAAAAGGACTTTCCCAATTTATTCATTCTTGCATTTTGCATCTTTCCATGAATTCAAATTCATTTCAACACAAAAACCCTAGAGTGAAGATAATATGACTTCTTCCATTAAAGAAATGAAAAGGGGTTGAGAAGAATTGAATTTCATTTGAATCCTTTTCAAATTTGAGTTTGAATCTTTTCAAAATCCCCTGATCCAAATAAAGAGAGGAGGAACATGACCCTTCAAAAGTCAGAGGAAATTTGGATATACATTTGAATGTGGGAAAAATGATTTTTACTGGTTTTTATTGCAACAGAAGCACTGTTGGAATTTTTAGAATTTTTGTATACTTTATTTTGGCAAAATAAAAAGTGCACCTTGGCCTATTTATGCCAAGATAGTTTTGTGCAAAGTTTTATTTAATTTGGAGTTCATTTGAATTAGTATTAAAGCATTTTACTTCTCAGTTTAAAAGAAAAAGAAAAAAAGCTTTTTAAAACGGCCGTAGCCCCTGGCCCATCTAACCGCGAGGCCCAGCGCGCGCCCACACCCGAATCGCCTCAGAACCGGTCGCCTGCCCCCTTTCCTTCCTTTCTATCTATCTGACCGTGGGCCCCACCGACCGCCCGATCTCCTCCTTCCTTCTTCTCCCTCCCCTTCCATACTTCACCGGAGCGCCGCCATGCCTGAATCGCCTCGCCGATTTCTTTCCTTTTCGAGCTCACCCCCTGCCCCAAGGCTCGACCCCTATATAAACCCGACGCCTCTCTCTCATTTCCCCCACGAATCGCCCAAAGACCGTGCCCTCTCTCATGCCCAATCCTTCAACGGAGTTTGCCGAAGCCACCGCCGCCATTGCCGTCGCTCCGCTCCACTGCGACCACCGCAGCCGTCGCCATCGTCACCAGGAGAACCATCGTCATCGACTTCATCTCCCCACAGCCTTCCCCAAGCTCCAGGACCACCAGAGATCTCACCCGCATCAACACCCGCACGCCGTCACCGTCGCCGACATCGGCAGAGCTCTCCACCGCCGCTGTGGGCACCCCCTCCCTCCTCCATCAGATCTTAGACGAACGGCCCTGATTAGAATCTTTAAAATGCTGAAACGATTTCTTTTATGGTTCGGCTATCCACTCGTATAGCTCTGTCACACACACCCGTAGCCAACCGCTTTCTGCCACGTGTCCCTTAGCCGACCCATAGCGTTTTTCTCTTTTTCTGTTTTATTTCTGTTTTCAGATTTAGTTTCAATTTTGTTTTGCTTAGATCTTTTATGTTTTAAATCCAATTTGAGTGATTCAAATTGCAGTAGTTTCACAAAATTATGTAGTTTCTGTAGATCCAAAAGTTTTTTATGTTTGAAGTTTTTAAATTTAAATCTGAACAGATTTACTTCAAACACTAAATTGGTCACAACTTTTATTTAAAAATAGGTTTTTAATTAATTCTTTTTGCTACTGTTTTCTAGGTGTTTTGTTTATCCAGAGAAACAATAAAATTTATTTTTGATGTCATTTTAGTTCTGTTTAGATCAGATTTAAATCTGACTTAATTAAGCTTGTTTTTAATGAGAGTAATTGTTTTCTTTTTATCTTAAAAGTAATTCTTTTGCCACTTCAACATAGTTAATTTAAGTTTTCATTAGAACACCAGAAACATTTTATGAAAATTATATAAATTGTTTTGGTTCATATTTAAGTTATAATTTGTTTTAGCCATAACTTGTGATTTCTAAAAGCTTTTAATTTGTTTTCTTTTTCTAATTAAAGTTTTAGTAAAATACTTTCTGTTAAACTAAAAAGTTTATATTTTCCTTTCTGTTAAAATTTTAATTCTAGATCAGAGAGCCTTATTTTTTTTGTTTGATGTTCTTGAGTTTTCCCTAAGTTCTTCATAGTTTCTTTTATCTTTCTTTAAGTTTCTTTATCTGTCGGTTTTGGAGTGATTGTTTATATGTATGCAATTGTTTGGTTACAATAGATATCTCGGAGTGTGACGAGTAGAATTATCAGGAATTGTGAGTGCGACGATCTTCATCAACAGTACCAGGCAAGTCACTTTGACCATACTTTTACTACCTATGTTTTATTGCATTAGATCCACCTTACACTTGCATCAAGTAGGTAAATGGAAATTGTAGTTCTTGAGTAGTGTCATGAGGTAGGAACCCCAATACCCTTGTTAGTAAGCCCCGGGAATCGATGAATAGTTGTTATTGCTATGCTTTAGTAGACGGGGATTGGTATGAGTGATTCATGAAAGTTGTGAGAGTGAAGATGATCTAAATCAACCTCAAGACTCCAAGAGTTCAACTATTTACACCTCTGGGTGGACAAATTGCAAGGAGAGGGCACCTGATGTCTCTCAGGACTCGCCCAGGGGATCCTGGGGATGTACGAGTGATCACCCAGTTCTACGACCTTGCCAGGGGATCCTGGGGATGTACCAGTGATCACCCAGTTCTACGACCTTGCCAGGGGATCCTGGGGATGTACTAGTGATCACCCAGTTCCACGACCTTGCCAGGGGATACTGGGGATGTACCAATGATCACCCAGTTTTTAAAGGCCACCCAGGCTCAAAGGGATTGATGGATCTTTCAAGACCAGAAGCTTCCGTGTGCAGTGGCAAGCTATTATGGGCTCTAGCATAGTTGAGTACTTCGGAAAGACGGTGTCTCGGTCATCCCGTTCTCAAACACCAGGCAGTGCGAGGACTTCAAAGGAGGCGATCGAGTCTTGCGGGGAAAAGTGTGCAAACCTCTGCAGAGTGTTAACCTAATCGATTAGCCATGTCCCCGGTTACGAACAATTTGAGTGACTGGAATTGGAGTTATCTGGTGATCTCAACACTGTTACCGATTAAATGAATTTGGGTTAATGATAACTTTGGGATATGAGAATTGGTTGGTGGAACCATCTGAGTAATGACATCAACTTTGTAGTAATTAATCTGATTTATCTTGAGTAAGGGAAAAACTAGCATTTATGCAAAAGCTTAAACTCAGAGCCTCCAACAGCCAAATTGCATATAGAGATAGATTTATCCTTCTCATCTTATGTGTGACTTGCCAATACATTCAATGTATTGGCCTATATGGCTACAATGTTTTATGTTGCAGGATTTTATTCTGACGAGTAAGTGTTACGTTGTAGAGTTACAGTCTATACTCAAATTGCCGTTGGCGTTGATGGGACTCCACACCCTTATGATTGTTTCTGCTGTGTTATATGAGGTATAATCTGGATCTACGTTATCTTTTTAACATGTGATGTTATGGTATTTCATCGATGTACTGTGCGTGCTAGAATAGTGATCCAGGGATAGCACAGAAAGCATAGAGGCACCGATCCTTTTGGGTCGGGTCGCTACAACTACTTAAGTGCTAGTTCTCTTCAAAAATTCGAGCCCCTATGTTTCTTTTAAAAAAATCTTTTTTTCTTTTGGAACGAAAACCATGGTTAATTTACATCAAAGTTTCACTAACAAAACTTGAAGTTGGGAATTATGACTAAATGATATTCAACTAACACGAGAACGAAGCTTTACTACAGCCAGTCAAACAAAAATATTCTCCTAATTAAACTTGCGAGAAAATTGAGTATGAATATATTATACCTTCTCACGCTGGCTTTGCTTTTTTCTTGAGTTACTTCTCTACTTCGTTCTCTTTATTTCAAACTTGCTAGTGGTGAACAATCCTGTAGGTTTGCACAAAGAAAGACACAAACAAAAAGAATTCCAATGAACAAGAACAAAGTTCACTCTAGAAATTTATTATGCAAAACTGAATAAACATGATGACATAGAAAAGAAAATAAATAAGAAGGAGAAAACAAAATATGCATGCAAGGATAACTAGGGGATGAGCTCCACGAAGCTTAGGCTCTTGGCCTATCTCTCTCCAGTCCATGTCCTCGTCATTGTGGCCACCTGATGCGGCACTTGGCCACCTAAACTGCGATGGACCACTAGAGGATGATGGGGCAACGTCGGGCTGCCTAGGACCCTGCCAAAACATGAATAGGGACTGCATGTTTCCAGAGAGCTGCCCTATGTTATCGTTGGCCATCTAGAGGTCCATGCGGATCCTTTCAACCTGCTGTTGCTACTGCTGAAACTCAGCCCTAGGCATGTACTCACCACCGTAGCCACAGTGCTGCTGTGGTGGTGCTCCATACTGGGGTGCCCCTTCCCAGGCATCCCATCCGTGAGCGACGCCCTCCGCTGCGTCCCACTCAGGTGCTAGCTCAGGATGAACATTGTTCCTGAACCCTACTGCATTCCTAAACTCATTAAGCTCATCAATAGTGAGCACCCACATGTTGTGATCGCTCACTGAAAAAGCTTGCACTAAAGGCAAGCGAACATCCACGGTCTCAGTACCGGGCATGTGGCACTTGTAAGAGTGATCCCCTCCATGAATCTTATCGGGCCCAATAAAATGACAGTTAGTCATAACTCTCCTGTTAAGCTTAGTGTGCCCAGGGACATGCTCAAGTCTCTCCAGGTCCAAGTGGTACCGCTCAACAAAATGAGTGACAAGACCACCAATATGAATATCCCCCGAAGGTAGTTTGGCCTGCCTCCAGAAGTGGGCAATGAGCATAGCCCCTAAATTTGGTTTAAGAACCGCATGGGGGTTAAATGCTGCATGGAGCACACACATGTCATAGCTAGACATGCCCCCAAGGTATTGTGTTGCCTACTAAAGATAGTATTTGCAACAAAGATCATAAAGTAGCGAATGGTGGGGTTCTGATGCTAGCTACCTTCGCACCACTAAACTGGTGCTCGTCGTTGATGGAGATGGCATCCCAAGTTTTGCCCGCTTCAGTCGTGGGCTGCCCCTTGGTGTTGAGAAACCCTTGGTTCTCAAACCGAAAGCAGTTGCACAACTCTTGGAGCGTCATTGTGCACGGTTCTCCTCCTAGGGAGAAGGTGCACCTCACGAGAACGTCGGGGTCCTTGAGGGTGTCCTGAGCTGGTGTGACACCCTGGTTTTTGGCAACTTTTTCTTTTCAAAATCTTTCTGGTTTTATTTGCAATTTGGATGGTTTTTGAATCTTTTCAGTTGACTTTGGACTTAGGAAACTTTTGAATCTTTCTCTAAGTGATCCAAAGCCATCATCATCTTGCCAAAATCTTGCCACACATATTCTGGATCAAATTCTAATTCTCAATCTTTCCCAATAATTCATTTTCTTTCTTTGGGAAAATCTGTCATCACTATGGGTTATGAAGCAACCTATAGTTCTGATGATCAGAAAAATCCCAAATTAATACCACACCTTCTTGTCATCATCTACTCCCACAATCTTCAAAAACATTTCATAGTCCAGTATAAAAATTTGTCCAGAAAACTCCGTTTATCTTCTGGACAGCACTGGCCCTTTGTGAAGCAACTCATATTTTCCCAACTCAGAAAACTCTCAGATAATTCCCTGAGATACTAGGGGACCTATCTCGCCACAATATCCCAAAATATCATCTTGTCTAGTACAAATTTTCAGCAGCAATATTTTGCCGGCGTCCCCGTTTGGGACAATTTAGTTGGCCACGACGGTGGCAGGTGTCACGGGGTGACACAGGGGCCACCCAGGACATGACCCTGGGAGGGTATGATTGTCGGTGGTACGATGGAAGAGTCACGGGTTAGGCAGGTTTCGTTGGAGCAGCACCGGTCCACCCAAGAAGGAAGTGTACCGAGGTACGGGACAAGGAGCTCCATGGTGTGGGTAAAGTGTGCAACCTCTGCAGAGTGTAAGAATCTATTCGAATAGCCGCGTCCACGGTATTGGACAGTCCGCACTAGGTCACACTGAGTGGTCAACCACAATAATGATAATAATGTGTCGTGGGAAACGAACACCTATGGGATCGCTATCGAGCGGACCCCTTTATGGTTCGGCGAGGGGAGAGGATTGCACAAAGAGCAGAACTAACGAACAGCACACGGGGATTTACCCAGGTTCGGGCCGCACGGATGCGTAAAACCCTACTCCTGCTTTGATTGTATTAATTGTGGATGTTCTTGGTCAAGTTCTGGGAGCTACAGTACTCAGTAGCTGCACAAACAGAATGGGCCATCTGAAGTCCTCCCCTCCCTGTACGCCTCGGGCCTCCTTTTATATGGGTCAAAGGGGCTACCACAGTGGCGTACGGGATGAGGCATGAGGTGGAAAGTAGCTACAGTATTACCACAGTGTTATCATACCTAACCCTGACGGCTTAGGACAAACTCATTAAATGCACCGTGAGGTGTCCGTCGAGGTGTCCCTTAGCGTCTCGGGCTTGGAAAAGCTTTACAGGGGATGGGCAAAAGCAGCCATCCCATCAGCACCGCTTAAGCATCTCGTGGCCAGCATCGCACCACGTCATCATGAAGACAAGCCCTAAACGACAAGGCTGGCCGCTGCACTGGAGCGATAGCGCTGCACTGTGCAGAGCCTTGCCGGGGCTGAGTCCTTGCCGGGGCTGAGTCCTTGCCGGGCCCGGGGCTTGCCGGGACCGAATCCTTGTCGGGCCCGGGTCTTGCCGGGTGCGGGGCC
The DNA here is from genome assembly GCA_039707655.1 of Elymus sibiricus. Lineage (NCBI taxonomy): Eukaryota > Viridiplantae > Streptophyta > Magnoliopsida > Poales > Poaceae > Elymus > Elymus sibiricus. Next base: position 172,759,704 of record CM077676.1, read on the forward strand.
TGGCCGGCAAGGGTCTTGCCGGGCATCCGCAACCCTTTGGTCTTTCTGTCTTCTGGTCTGATCGTTGACTTGAACGTCTCCTTGGCATCTTAGCCTCGTGATTACTCATAGCTATTCCCCGGCAAGGCTTGCCGCGGTACGGCTACTACTGCCCGTGCACAAGTAAGGGGTACTAAAAAGGCCCATACTTTAGTACACCGACAGGAGCCCCCGGGCCTAGGCCACACACGGGTGCCAGGCCTGTTGGGCTAGGCCCAAAACAGTGCACGGGCACGCGTGGCAGGGAATAACTGCTCGCAATCATTATCTCTTTTACCACGCCCCTCCACTACGCGCATTAATCGCGCGACGTGGGAGACGTGGGCGGAAACTCCACTGCAAAAGCGGGCGGTAAAGAGCCTGCCTCGCGCCTTCCCCATAAAAAGGGAATCACAGAGGGCACTGCTCATTTACCCCCTCCGCCTTTCCAATCTCAATCTCAGAGCCGTCGCCATCGTCTTCTTCCTCGCGCCCAAAGCAGAGCTTTTCTCCCTCCACCTGCCTACACCGCGCTCTCGACGTCTTCAGCGCCCACCTCCATAGCCACCATGCCGCCCAAGCCGAGCAAGGGCAAGGCGGCGGAAGCGGCCGCCGCGGAGAGCAGGTTGGCAAAGATGCGGAAGGAACGTGTTGTCTTCCCCTCGACGCTTGACGCGGAGACCTTGAAGAAGAGGTACCAGTTCGCATGGGCGACTGAGACCACGGCGCATCTAGCCACCAAAGTCAGTGTAGCTTCTCGTAAGGCAGAGCCAGGAGATTATCCCTTCTTTGCCGATTACTTCTGGTGCGGCCTCTGTCCTCCGTACTCGGATTTCTTCGTAGATATCATGCTCACCTATGGCTTCCAGCTGCTAGATTTTACGCCGAATGCCGTGACTTGCATGTCCGTCTTCACGCACCTTTGCGAGAATTTCGTTGGGGTCATCCCGAGCACTGCACTTTTCCGGCACTACTTCTATCCCCGCATCCAAAAGGGCGACGCCCTCTCCGGCAGCATCGCTTGGATTCCGAGGACGGCAACCAAGGAGACGTACCCAGAGGGGCTCTACCGCGAGAGATGGGATGAGTGGCGCGGCAAGTGGTGCTGGGTCCGGGAAAAGGAGCCCAAACCGTTCTGCGAGGTGCGGAAGCAGAAGGTGATCCGCGGCAAGGATTGGGGCGCCGCGGACCCTGACGACAGCAAGCTCACCATCGCCATCACCAGGATACTGCGCCTCAAGGCTGCCGGGTTGAAGGTGGAGATGATTGCTTCGGATTTCCTTCGCCGGCGCATCGCCCCACTGCAGAACAAGGGGCGCCCTGCCTGGGAGTACGCGAACGCCGCCGACGTCATGAGGGTGCGGCCTGGGCTGGATAATGATCTGACAGCCATAGGGCACGCAGCCCTCTGCCAACAGCTGTTCAAATCTGGAGCAGTGGGAGACTTGCCGGCAGGCATCATCCCACTATGCAACAACTCGTCGCTGACCTCCATCATCGCCATGATGCCGGTGTTCAATGCCCATAGCATCGACGAGAGGTGGATTGAGCCGTCCGCGGAGCAGGCGCTGGCGTTCTTCGACAACTTGACGGAGAAGGCCATCCGCGGGGAGAACCTTGTCCGCGCCACCACGGAGGAGGAGCTCGCCTACATCGCCAGCAGGGCGGAAGAGGCGAACCTTGCCGAAGAAGCCGGCAGCACTGAGTCCAGCGAAGACGAGGACTTGCTGCGGGAAGATCTTGCCGGGCGAAGTCAGGCTGCCGGGGAGCCGAGCGGAGCCGCTGCCGGGAGCTCTTCTGCCGGAGGCGCCGCTGAAGAGGAAGAAGAGGAGGAGGAAGAGCCCCCAACTCTTCAACACAGGAAGAGGCGCGTCCTCCGGAAGAACGCCACTGGTGCTCCAGCCCGCCAACCTTCCTCAAGCAGCAAGGCTTCCGGCAAAGGGGCGGCCGGCGAGGCCGCACCGCAACCTGCCGCTGCCAAGCGGCCCAGGACCACTCCTCCTCCTCCGTCAGGTACCGCGGCGGGGGTCGGCTTCGACCTCTCCGCCATCAGTTCCGAGGAAGAAGAAGAAGAGTAAGAGTCCCGCCACAGCTTCGATCCTTATCCTTCCAGTTTTACTTGATTAACTCGCTCTGTTTTTGCCTCCTTAGGGATACGGAGATTCTGGCGCAGAGGATGGCGAAGAGGGCCAAGACCTCAACAAGCGTCGAGCCGCCGGCAAGCGCCTCGGGTGCGCCGGAAACGGTTCTCGTCAGCTCGGAGTCAAGCCCAGAATGCAACCCTCGATGCAGCCCCCGGCGCAGCCCCCAGCGTGAGTCTTCTACTCACTACCCACTGGCGCGTGCCGGGGAGTGCATCTTCTCTGCTGACATCTCCGGGCGTGCAGGAGCGGGGCAACAGCGAGAAGCAATAGCGGGAGCTGCCTCTGCCATGCCACCTCCGTCGACCACACCGCCCAGGGGCGAGTCTTCGGGCAATCTCTACCGCGACGAAGGGGAGGGGCCGGCAAGTGCAGGCTCCGGCAACCTCTTCCTTGACGCAGGTAAAGTTACTTGCCCCAAAGAACTCTTGTCGCTTTGGTTCTTCTTCTTTTTGTCTTCTTGAACTTCCTTCCCAGCTTCATCTTAATCAACTCCTTGGCTTTCAATCTTCTTCTGACAGAGCTCATGGACACTGACGTTGTCATTGAAGAGACTGCCAAGGATGCCGCCACTGAAGCCGACAAGGTTGCTGCCGAGGAGGCCGCCAAGCATGCCGCCGCCGAGGCCGCCAAAGCTGAGGCCGCCAAGGCCGCTGCCGCCGAGGCCGCCAAGGCCGCTGCCGCTGAGGCCGCCAAGGCCGCGCAAGAGGAGGCCGCCAAGATGTCCGCCGAGGGAGCCGGCGAGGAGACCCGCGGCCATACAGACGGCGCTTCCGCCGCAGGAGCGCCAGGCGCTTCCACTGCCGCGGGGCCCTCAACTGCCGAAGACCAACCCTCGTCGTCCCAGGCCCCTTCCTCAAGCCAATACATCAGGGCCGGCAAAAACATTGTCAGCATGCCGGGGTCGGCAAACATCGAAGAGCTGGTTGAAGGAGAACATCTTGACGGGGAAATCACCGCCGCCGCCGGCAGTGAGCTCAAGGAGGAGCAGCTACTTCAAGCCATGAATGACAACTATCAGAAGCTCCAAACGCTCTACCGCGCCCGGAAGGAGAAACTGGACTCCCGGGTAGCGCTCGTCGAGGCCGCGGAAGGAGACTTCCAACAACGCGTCACGGAGACACAGGCTTGGTACGGCGAGGCCCTCCAAGAGCTGAATATTTATCGGGAGCAGCTGGCGGAAGAGCGGAACATCCTCCTGCTGAAGCAATCAGACATCGAGAAAGCGCAAGAGGAGGCCGCCTAGCAAGCCGCCGCGGCAGAAGCCCTCTTGACGCAGCGCCGCATCAGCCTTGACGCTCAAGAAGAGGACCTTGCCGCGCGCGAGGCGGCGCTTGCCGCCAAGTTTCGCAATAAGGATGAAGAGCTCGAAAGTCTTGTTGCACGGCGGGTCCAGGAGCTTGAGCAGAAACACTTGAAGACGCTCAGAGCTCTAACTGAAGACCACGCCGGCAAGCTCAAAGAGGCCCTCGACGCTGTCGGAGCTGCGGAGACCGCCAAGAACTTGCTGGAGGAGAAAACGAAGCAGCTGGAGGCCGCTCTCGAGGACCACGGCAAGAAGGTCTCAGCACTCGAGGCCGAGAGAGACAAGGCTCTCCACAGCCTGATGGAGACGCAGGCTGCCGCATCCGAGAAGGTCCAGCAGCTTTCCTCCGCCAAGGACTCCATTGAAGATCTGAAGCTGAAGCTATCCACGCTGGAGGAGTCTCTTGAGGCTGCCCGAGTTCGCGAGAGGACTCTTGTCAAAGACCTCCACGACGAACAAGAGTTGCTCCAGAACGCCGCCACCACCCACAACGAGTACACTTCTAGCGTGAAGCTCTGGACTGCCAGGCTGGCGGACGTCGCCGAGAAGCTTGGCGCGGAGCTGGAGGCCATAGACTTGCCGGGCTTCGGATATTCTGTCGACTTCAACATATCCTCAAGCGCCAGGCTAACCATGTTCTTCGACAAGCTCGTCGACGCCCTCAAGCTACTCCAGGCGAACCAGACAAGCAAGCTGGCCGACGAATCCCGGAAACTCTGCCAGATCGTCCTCCGCAAGGTGTTGATGAAGGTGGTGTACAGGAACCCTGGCATCGACCTCTCCAAAGCCTCGAAGAGCTTGCCGAAGGACGCGGACGTCAAGGCTCTCGAAGAGCTTGTCGCGCCCATCGTCGATCGGGTGAGCCAGGTGAAGAGGGTCGAGGGCGATCGCCGGGACTAGCCGCACCCGCCTCATCTCTTCTTCGTCTTGCCGCCAGCATTCCATGTAAAAGACAATTTGCCTTATGTCAGAAACGCGGCAAGCACTAGATGTAATATAACTTGCTCTCTTTGAATTAAGGCATGCTATTCCCTTTGTTCAATTCCTTTCTGTATAGCATATACCCTACGCTTTGCTGGGAACTTGCCGGAGCATAACCCCGTCGCGAGCGCTGGATTCGGGTCGTCAGCAGCTTGCGGGCGGTGCTGCTCACGGCAAGAAATCTTCACGCTTTCAGCGCGGCCACCTAGACTGTTGAGCGGACTCGAAACAGAGTAAGGGTGCAGCCGATCACGACAAGATTCCATCGCGTGCAGGTTTTCCATACAAAGCCGAAATCGTTCAAGGGAATACAGCCTTACAAAAATCAAAATCTGCTTAAGGGGTTCAGCAACTTAGCTCTGCTTTTCGTCGCTATTCTTCTTCTTCCGGCAAGGCGCCAACTTTGAACGTCGTATGGGATCCATACCACCATTCTCCTTCCCCCCCGGCAAACTTGCGCGCGAGGGAATCTTCTATCTCTTGAGAAAAAGAAAGAAGAGAAAATAAATGTATGGAACCTTGACGGTTCGTTAGCTCTTACCGGGATCGGGTGCAATACACATCTCAGATAATACATGCATATATATGACATGAAATCAACAAGAAATGTAAAGCACACAGATCTTATTAGATATGCACAAAGGATGCGCCTGCTCTGTACAAAGGATTACATGCCATCCGGCAACACTCGTACAGAATGGCGTTGCCGGGATCTTGCCGGAGCGTTACGCTGCCGCGAGCGCTGGATTTGGGTCGTCAGCAGCCTGCTGGCCGTATCGCTATCACAGCAAGAAACCCGAACAACCGCGCCTTACGGGTAGAACTTGCGAAGGTGCTCGATGTTCCAGGAGTTGCTCACTGGCAAGCCCTCTTCGGTCTCCAGGCGGACCGCGCCAGGCCTGGTGACTCGCACTACCCGGTAAGGGCCTTCCCACTTCGGCATCAACTTGTTGGAATTCTTGGCCGACTGAACGCGCCGAAGAACAAGGTCGCCTTCCTCAAGACTCCGGGCGCGAACCTTGCGGCTATGGTAGCGGCGCAAAGCCTGCTGGTAGCGAGCGGCTCGCACAGCAGCCCGAAGACGGTTCTCCTCAAGGAGCAGCGCGTCATCTTGCCGCAGCTGCTCTTGCTCAAGCTCATCATAAGCGAGCACTCGAGGTGACCCGTATATGAGTTCCGTGGGGAGAACTGCTTCCGCTCCGTAGACCAGAGCGAAGGGCGTCTGGCCGGTGGCTCGATTTGGCGTCGTCCTGATCGACCAAAGAACCGCCGACAGCTCATCAATCCAGCGTCTTCCATGCTTGTGCAGCTTGTCAAAAGTTCTGGTCCGGAGACCACGCAGCACTTCAGCGTTCGCCCTTTCTGCTTGGCCATTGCTTCTCGGGTGAGCAACAGAGGCAAAACAGATCTTGCCGCCAAGGTCTTGGACGTACTGCATGAAGGTGCGACTAGTGAACTGCGTACCGTTGTCGGTGATGATCCTGTTCGGCACACCAAAACGGCACACAATCCCCTTGAAGAACTTGACTGCTGACTGAGCTGTCACCCTCCTCACTGCTTCCACTTCTGGCCACTTCGTGAACTTGTCGATAGCAACGTACAAGTACTCGAAGCCCCCGGCAGCGCGGGGGAAGGGACCCAGTATGTCGAGCCCCCAGACCGAGAAGGGCCAGGAGAGAGGGATCGTCTGGAGAGCTTGAGCTGGCTGATGAAGTTGCTTCGAATGAAACTGGCACGCTTCACACTTGGTTACTAGTGCCGTTGCATCTTGGAGGGCAGTAGGCCAGAAGAATCCTTGCCGGAATGCCTTGCCGACAAGGGCCCTCGAGCCTATGTGGGATCCACATATGCCCCCATGAATCTCCGCCAACAGCTCTAGTCCATCCTCCCGAGGAATGCACTTCAATTTCACACCGTTGGGTCTCTTTCTGTACAGGACATCGTCGACGAACTGGTACATACTTGACTGGCGGGCTACTTTCTCAGCTTCTTCCTGCGCTTCAGGGAGTTCTCCTGTCTGAAGGAAATTGACTATTTGCTGTGCCCATGCCGGAGCCTGTGGCTCGACGACAAGGACTAAAGCGACTCTTCAGCTGCGGGAGCATTTGCTTCTACGGCAAGAACCTGAGGTTCTTGGCGGAGCAGCTGCTCACCGGCAACCGGTATTTCTTCGGCAGCAGGGGCGCTTGCTTCGGCGGCAAGAACATGAGGTTCTGCGCGAAGCCGCCGCTCACCGGCAACGAGGTCATTCCCGGCAAGATCCTTGCCGGGGGATTCGGGAAGCCCTGCCGGGAAGTATTCGCCGGTACTTAACTTTCTTCTCTTATCAGGCCTTGTCGATGGCGACACGGATGGTTGAGTCAAGCGGAGCACAAAAGTCCCTGGTTCCACAGGCAGCTTGAGTGCGACACGCTTCGACAGGTCATCGGCAATGCTGTTCTCTGATCGAGGAACATGCTCTGTCTGAAGACCGTCAAAGCGCTCCTCCAGCTTCCTCACTTCATTGACGTACGCTTCCATCAACGGGCTCTGATAGTCTTTGTTGACCTATCTCACGACGAGCTGGGAGTCACATCTGACGATGAGCTTCTTGATCCCAAGGTCTGCCGCGATCCTGAGACCGGCAAGTAGTCCTTCATACTCTGCCGTGTTGTTGGTCGATCTCTCCCGGGAAAAATGCATCTGGATGACGTACTTGAGGTGCTCTCCGGTGGGTGCGACAAGCAGCACGCCGGCACCGGCGCCTTGCAGCGAAAAGGCTCCATCAAAGTACATGATCCATTCGCGATCTGTTTCCTTGCCGGGAATCGCTGATTCTTGAACTTCGTCGTCTGGCGTTGGGGTCCATTCTGCAATGAACTCTGCCAAGGCTCTGCTCTGGATAGTTGAAGAACTTTCAAACTTGAGACCAAAGCATGACAGCTCCAATGCCCACTCCACGATCCTGCCGGTTGCTTCTGGGTTCCGGAGAATCCGTTGCAGCGGAAAGCGAGTGACGACGGTGATGTCATGTGCTTGGAAATAATGGCGCAGCTTCCTCGAGGCCATAAGAAGGCCGAAGAGCAGCTTTTGCACACCAGAATATCTCGACCTAGCCCCCTGCAACAGGGAGCTGACGAAATAGACTGGGCGCTGCACCATCTTCCTCTTCTGCACTGCTTGACTTGACTGCGCGGATCTTTCCTTGTCGGCACCAGACTCTGCCGGGGCCGGCCCCGGCAAGTCACTTGGCGGGCCTGCCGTTGCTGCTGCATCCTCCTCTGCTTCTCTCTCTGCCACCAGCGCAGCACTAACCACTTGATTCGTTGCCGCTAGATATAGCAGCAACGGCTCTTGTGGCCTAGGCGCGATTAGTACTGGCGGAGAGGAGAGGTACTTCTTCAAATCCTGCAGCACTGCCTCCACTTCTGGAGTCCATTTCATTGGACCTGCCTTCTTCAAAATTTTGAAAAATGGCAGGGCGCGCTCAGCGGACTTTGAGATGAACCTACTCAAAGCAGCGACGCAGCCGGCAAGGCGGCGCACATCCTTGACTCGTCTTGGTGCTTCAATCTGCTCAATTGCCTTGATCTTGTCGGGATTGGCTTCAATTCCACGGTGAGATACGAAGAACCCGAGAAGCTTGCCGGATGGGACGCCGAACACGCACTTCTCGGGATTGAGCTTCAGGTTGATCCTGCGCAGGTTTGCAAATGTCTCCTCCAGATCTTGAATGAGCGTTGCCTTGTCCTTGGTTTTGACCACTATGTCATCCATGTAAGCTTCCATATTTCTATGCAGCTGGTCCCCGAAACCAATCTGGACAGCTCTTGCGAAGGTCGACCCAGCACTTTTCAACCCGAAAGGCATACGCAAGAAGCAGTATGTGCCACACGGAGTGATAAATGCGGTCTTCTCTTCGTCTTCTTTCGCCATGAAGATCTGGTGATAGCCTGAGTATGCGTCAAGGAATGACAGCAGATCGCAGCCGGCAGTGGAATCCACAATCTGGTCGATGCGCGGCAAGGGAAAGGGATCTTTTGTGCAGGCTTTATTGATATCTGTAAAGTCAATACATAGCCTCCATTTACCATTCGCCTTGCGCACAACAACTGGATTGGCCAACCATGTAGGATGGAGGACTCCTCTAACCAGGCCTGCCGCCTCAAGCTTCTTAATCTCTTCTGCAATAAATTCTTGCCGCTCCAAAGCTTGCTTCCGCACCTTCTGCTTGACGGGCCGCGCGTGAGGACAGACAACTAGGTGGTGCTCAATTACCTCCCTGGGAACACCGGGGATGTCAGATGGTTGCCATGCAAACACATCGACATTCGCCCGCAGGAAGGCAACGAGCGCGCTTTCCTATTTGTCGTCAAGGGTGGAACTTATGGTGAAAGTTCCCCCCGTCCCGTCCTCCTTGGCGGGCACCTTCTTGGTCTTAGGTGGAGTAGCCTTGGATTTCTTGGTCTGGCCGGCAGAGCTTTCCGGTGCATCCTCGACGGTAGCGCAGCACTCCGGAGAGGCGCGCTTGCCGGAGTTTGTCCCAGAGGTCTTGCCGGGCTTCTTCTTCTTGCCGGGATCTTGAGCAGCAGGAGCATGCGCCTTGGCGGCGGACGCTGCAACTGCTTCCCGGTAGAGCTTGTCGGTGCAAATGAGCGCGTCTTTCTTGTCGAAGTGGATAGTGATGACGCTCATTGGACCGGGCATCTTCAAGACGTTGTAGGCATAGTGCGATGCCGCCATGAACTTGGCCAGCGCTGGGCGGCCAAGGATTCCATTGTACGGCAACAGAATCTTGGCGACGTCGAAGACGACCTTCTCCGTCCTGAAGTTCAGCTCGCCGCCGAATGTTACCGGCAGCGTGATCTTGCCTTTCGGCTGGTTCCTTCCCGGATTGACCCCTTGGAATGAGCCTGTCTCCTCGAGATCTTCGTCGGGAATCTGCAGCCTCTTGATGATGTCTGGCGAGATTAAGTTCAGGCCGGCCCCACCGTCAACTAACATTCTCGTCACCTGGAGGTTGCGGATCGTTGGTGAAACCAACAACGGCAAACACCCGACCGCATTTGTGCGATCAGGGTGATCCTCGGCGTCAAAAACGATAGGCGTGTGGGACCATTTCAGTGGCTTCTGTGCATCAATAGAGGGTTCTGCCGCATTAATCTCACGTGCCCACCGCTTGAGTTGGCGGTGAGAGAAATGCAACGAAGCGCCCCCGTCAACGCACATGGCCTCTGTAGCCTTCTGGAACTCGTGTTCGCTGGACTCGTCGCCCTCTGCATCACCATCATCATCTCCTTGCTCTTTGGCGCGGCCCCGGGCAGGCTTCTCTTGCTGCTGCCTGGGCTTGCCGCGGCGACATCCACGACCGCGCTTCCTGCCAGACCCTCCGGCACCATCTTGGGCTCTCTCCTTGTCGCGCCTTTCGTACTCGGCGCGCTGCTTCTCGGCAAGCTCCTCAACTTGCCGGCAGTCTTGGAGATCATGGCCCTTGGTGCGGTGGATCTTGCAGTACTGCTTGCCGGATCCTTCTGGCTTGTCGGCAGCCGCCAAGGCCTGACACGCCGCACACCCGGCAACCTCCTTGCCGGGGTCGTCGGTCTTGGACTTCTTGGCGGTGCCGGTGTTGCCGGAACCTTCAACGGCAAGCACGGCGTTGCCCTTGCGCTTCTTGTTCTTCCGCCGCCCCTTCTTTGCTGGGGCAGGAGCGTCTCCGCTATCGGAGTCGACTCCAACGCCAGCGTTCTCGCCGGGGAGCCTCCTTCCTTCTTCTGCCCGAGCACATTTATCGGCCAAAGCGTAGAGCTCGGCGACATCCCTGACTTTGTTCATCGCCAGCTCCTCCCGCATCTTACAATTGCGCACATTCTGATGAAAGGCGCTGATGACGGCGGCGGGATGAACGTCAGGAATGTTGTGCTGGATGCGGCTGAACCTCTGGATATACTTGCGCAAAGTTTCACCCTCCTTCTGGGGAATGATGTGCAGATCACTCTCCTGGCCAGGAGCTTGATGGCCGCCGGTGAAGGCGCCAACAAACTGATGGCACAGGTCGGCCCAAGAAGAGATGGAATTCTCGGGCAGGTGCATCAACCACGATCTCACGTTGGGCTTCAGTACCAACGGAAAGTAGTTGGCCAGTACCTTATCGTCACGAGCCCCGGCAGCCTGCACCGCGATGGTGTAGATGCTCAAGAACTCGGACGGATGGGTCTTGCCGTCGTACTTCTCCGGTACTTCCGGCTTGAAGGAGCGGGAGCTAGGCCACTGGACTTGCCGCAGCTCACGAGTAAACGCTGGACAACCCACCTCGTAGGGTAGGTAGCCAGGGTACCCTGGTGCGGGCTCGTCAACAACGGTCCCAACGCACTTGTCAGATTGGCGACGCGCTTCCCTTCGACGCTCGATGGTGGTTCGAGCGTCCTCCTTCTTCCGCTCTCGAAGAACGTAACATTGATCGCGGCGAACCCGCGGATCAGATGACGCCGTGGAACCATCCTCACGGGCACTGGTCCGTCGAGTTAACGACCGCTCTTGATGCAGTGGAGGGGAACGCAACGTAGTCGTTCCAGCTCCGGTCTTCTCTCCATTGCCACGCACCAGCCTAGACGACTGCAGCTGCGAGGGTTCACCCTGCTGCGGTACGTCGTTGTTGGCTAGGCCGATGAGGCTCTGGATAGCGGCTCGCCACTCGTCTAGCTTCTGCGCGGCGGGAGGGAAGTCTAGGAGCAGCTGAGGTCGCGCCAACGCCTCTGCTGGCGTAGGCGGCGGCGACAGGTGCAAAGAACGTGAGGTGCTCAGACTCCTAACAGGGTTAGAAGGAGCACCATCACAACTCTGCACCCGCGCGCGGCTTCCGCCAGCGCGCTGGCGCGGATCTTGGCCCTGCACACCCTGGGGGTGATGCGCAGGGGTCTTCTCATGCGGACACCTAGAACCACCAACGTCTTGAGGCCGCACGTCACGCGCGTCCTGAGAAGGTCGCGGTGCGTGCGCCGGCTTATTTGTCCTGGAAGGCGCCGCTCCATCCTTGGAAGTCGCTGCACCACCCGCAGGTTGCGCAACTCCATCCTTGGACCTGTTGCTCGTCCGGCTCGGATCGCCGGACCGCCGTGGAAGCTCGGAGCCTCCACCTCCTCCACCCGCGTCTACCCCGTCGCCTGTGCGCGCAGCATCAGGCACGACGGATGCAGATGGACCAACCGCCATGAAACCCTTTTTCTTGGGAGCCATGGTGGTGAAGATGATCGGAGATCTGACGCGCTGATCGCTAGATCAGGTTCGCACAACCTCGATCCCCCTACCTGGCGTGCCAAAGATGTCGTGGGAAACGAACACCTATGGGATCGCTATCGAGCGGACCCCTTTACGGTTCGGCGAGGGGAGAGGATTGCACAAAGAGCAGAACTAACGAACAGCACACGGGGATTTACCCAGGTTCGGGCCGCACGGATGCGTAAAACCCTACTCCTGCTTTGATTGTATTAATTGTGGATGTTCTTGGTCAAGTTCTGGGAGCTACAGTACTCAGTAGCTGCACAAACAGAATGGTCCATCTGAAGTCCTCCCCTCCCTGTACGCCTCGGGCCTCCTTTTATATGGGTCAAAGGGGCTACCACAGTGGCGTACGGGATGAGGCATGAGGTGGAAAGTAGCTACAGTATTACTACACTGTTATCATACCTAACCCTGACGGCTTAGGACAAACTCATTAAATGCACCGTGAGGTGTCCGTCGAGGTGTCCCTTAGCGTCTCGGGCTTGGAAAAGCTTTACAGGGGATGGGCAAAAGCAGCCATCCCAGCAGCACCGCTTAAGCATCTCGTGGCCAGCATCGCACCACGTCATCATGAAGACAAGCCCTAAACGACAAGGCTGGTCGCTGCACTGGAGCGATAGCGCTGCACTGTGCAGAGACTTGCCGGGGCTGAGTCCTTGCCGGGCCCGGGGCTTGCCGGGACCGAATCCTTGCCGGGCCCGGGTCTTGCCTGGTGCGGGGCCTGGCCGGCAAGGGTCTTGCCGGGCATCCGCAACCCTTTGGTCTTTCTGTCTTCTGGTCTGATCGTTGACTTGAACGTCTCCTTGGCATCTTAGCCTCGTGATTACTCATAGCTATTCCCCGGCAAGGCTTGCCGCGGTACGACTACTACTGCCCGTGCACAAGTAAGGGGTACTAAAAAGGCCCATACTTTAGTACACCGACATAATGATGGAAGAACTTGTCTTATGTTTGGAAGTACTTGATGAATCATGAGTATCTCGAGGGTTGTGGGACAACCCAGAAGAGAGTAAGTTGGTATTTGGTAACAATAAGTAAGCAACTTAAGCACTTAACATGTTAATTGCCATGCTGTTGTTTGCTGCATTGTTATGGTTGCTGTGGGCTTGCGAGTACATTCCAAGTACTCACCTGGCGTATCATGCCAGATGCAGAAGAAGCCGAGGACGGAGGTCCCGATGGTTCGTGCTACGCTAACTAGGCCGTGTCCTAGCAGTGTCCCTGTGGATGGAGTTTTCTGCGCTATGTTCCGCTACGCCGTAGAATCACCCAGTAGTATCGAGGCCCGCCTGTATTCCATAAATAATGTAGATATTGTCATAGCACGTGCTGTGCTTCTGGCCTCGCTATCGATGTAAATTATGAGCTTGTACTCGAGATATATCAATAAAGTTCAGTTCTGTTCTATTCCAAGTTGTTGTGTGTTTCCAGAAGACATGATCTCTGGGTTGGAAACACCGGGTAAACCGGTCCTCTGAGCCGGGGTGCCACAACGCTTGGTATCAGAGCCGCGCTGACTGTAGGACACCCTAGTTAACCCTGCGCTAGAACCATGGTTAGTTTAGAGTCTTGGGTTGTGTCTTGCTTGTTGCATCTGATTTGCTGCATGGCATGCATATAGTTTATTATTGTGCTAACCGTTGGCCTTGTGAGTGTAGATGGCACCAGTTCCGTACCACTACAATCATGAGCCGGCACCGTTCACTTTTCCAGTATTGCTTCGTAGTGTCTGGCTTCGGCTGTATCCCAATGGCGAAGACCCAGTGTACTAGGTGTTCCGAGAGAAGCTTGCTGGTTCAGTGTACGAGTATCATGCGGAGGCCTTTCTTACTGCGAGTTCGGATATTGGTAGCTACTTCCTTTCTTCCAAGGGTGGAACTGCTTCTACTCTGGAGCTGGCGATCCAGTTTGCTGCGATGGAGGCTCTCACTGACTTGCGCTTCCACGAGGTCGAGATGCAGACTCATCCAGGTTTCTTTCACTACCCCACCCCGTCGCCTGCGACAGAGCGAGTCCTTTTCGCACCTGTTGACCCGGCGAGTGATCGTGCTACTGGTGTTTTATCTCGTTATCTGAACGCCAGTTATCGTATGATCAATTCACTAGCTGAGGAGCTGACTCATGCCCATGAGGCACTTGCAGCTGTTACGGCAGCACAGTCTCCTCCTCCACCTCCGTTTTCACCTGTGTATACTCCACATGCTCCATCTTCTGAGACTCCTTCTAGCTCGTTCAGACCGCCAGGCTTTTCATCTGGTAGCCGACGTGAGACCCCGGCAGAGTGGGCCTCACTCCTAGCTACTCCAGCTGCTCTGATGCTGCGGCGTCGTGCTTCTTCTCCTTCAGAGGGAGAACCTTCCCGTCAGTGTCGCCGTGTTTCCTTTGATCCGGAGGCCGAGATTCACATCATCAACTCAGATTCTGAGACAGGATCAGACGACGAGGAGTCTTCAGTTTGCCAGTGTTCGTGCCACCCGTGCTACTAGAGTGGAGGCTTGAGTTTCAGTGCATGCATCATAGCATCTCTGCATATGTCAACTGCCGTATGAGCAGTCCAGTCATGATAATCCCCCTACTAGCTTGTCATGTATGATGTTGGGTTGCCTTGTATAATTATGTTGTTCTCTTTATCTCCTTTTTTTTTGGTTTATTTTTCCGGTGTCATTTTGCCATGTTTCCCTTATGGATGTTGCTCATAGATTCGGTATTTTGCGATGGGAACAAATTTAGGATGAAGAGGTGTAGTAATCATGGCGGCGATGGAGCTCCCGTTCGTCGATCCGCCAGACAAGCAGGACAGTCACCAGAAGATTTACCACCTCCGCCATCACAGTCACCAACTACTGATCAGATTATGAGAATGTTTGAAGAGAAAAGAAATCAAGATCTCATGGAATTTCTGAAAAGCATGCAGACTATGGTGGGTCAGAATAACAACAATGGGACACATTCTAAGCTGTCTGATTTTCAGCGTACCAAGCCACCTAGTTTTGGTCAAGCTGTGGATCCTATGGAGGCTGACGACTGGTTAAGGACTATGGAAAAGAAGCTGGACATAGCCCGCTGTGATGAGTCAGACAAGGTTCCTTTTGTCACTCACTACCTGGAGGGACCAGCAGCTATATGGTGGGATAATACAAAAATAATGTGGTCCCCTGGGGAAGATATTTCTTGGGAGAAGTTCAAAGAGGCATTCCGCAAGTATCATATTCCTACCAGCATAATGAAGGTGAAGCAGAGGGAATTTATGGCCCTTACTCAAGGGAATATGTCAGTGGGTGAGTATATGAACAAGTTCAATAATCTGGCATGGTACTCCACCCATGACGTATCCACAGAAGAAAGGAAGATTGACCGATTCCTAGGAGGGCTGAATCATACCCTCCGCTGTCAGCTGTGTATGCTTGACTTTCCTGACTTCCAGACTTTGGTGAACAAGGCTTTCATAGCTGAACGAGAACATAAGTCAGGATTTGATGATCGCAAGCGGAAGTTTGAACCCAAGAAGGACAATCGTGAGCAGTTTGTGCAGAAGCCACGCATCTGGCAACCAGGCCTATCTGAATACAAGCCTGCCTGGAACAATGGTAACAACAGCAATAAGCCCGTCAGCCAGGACAAGACCTTCGGCAAACAACCAGTGCTGGAGGACTGCCGCCGCAACAACACTTGCTTTAATTGTGGCCAGGGCGGGCATTACTCCAAATAGTGCCCCCAAGAAATGGGAAGCTATCATCTGACTACAAGCCACAAGTCAACAATGTTGGATGCCGCCCCAACCCGAACTTCTATCGTGGCCAAGTCCATCATATCTCCGCTGAGAAAGCCCGCGAAGCACCGGACGTGGTCCTTGGTATGTTTTCTGTTAACGACATACCTGGAATAATTTTATTTGATTCTGGGGCTTCTCATTCATTTATTTCGCGGAGTTTTGCCACCTTGCACAAACTTTCTCCTTCCCTTTTGGACAAAATCATGGTGGTGCAATCCCGTGGCTCCATGCTCAGAACAAATGTGATATACAAGGATCTGGAAATTTCGATACATGGTGTCAAGTTTCCAGCTACTCTTGTTGCCATTGAATCCCCTGGACTGGATGTAATACTGGGAATGGATTGGTTGACACCACATCAGGTGTGTATCAACTGTGCCACCAGGACGGTGACACTGGTTAACCCGGCAGGCCAAACAGTGCAATTCACTGCTAGCAGAATGATGTCAAAGAAGGGAATGGCATTCAAAGCCATAGCTATAGACATAAATCTGATTCCAGTAGTCAGTGAATTTCCGGACGTATTTCCGGAAGAATTGCCAGGAATGCCACCTGATCGGGAACTAGAATTTGCTATTGATGTTGTTCCCGGAACCGCTCCAATTTATAAGAAGTACTACCGCATGCCTTCCCCAGAGCTGGTGGAACTAAAGAAACAGCTGGATGAATTACTGCAAAAAGGGTACATTTGTCCAAGTACTTCGCCATGGGGATCGCCTGTGCTGTTTGTTAAGAAGAAGGATGGCAGCCTACGGATGTGCGTGGATTATCGCCAATTGAATGAGGTCACCATCAAAAATAAATATCCGCTTCCCCGCATTGATGATCTGTTCGACCAGTTGAACGGGGCCCGAGTATTCTCCAAGATTGATCTCCGCACGGGGTATCATCATTTAAAAATCAGGAAAGAGGATATCCCCAAGACAGCTTTCACTACTAGATATGGTCTGTATGAATTTACAGTCATGTCATTCGGGCTGACAAACGCTCCAGCCTACTTCATGAGCATGATGAACAAGGTCTTCATGGACTTTCTGGACAAGTTTGTGGTAGTATTCATCGATGACATTCTCATCTACTCCAAAGATGAAGAAGAGCACAAATAGCACCTCCGTACTGTCCTGGAAAGACTAAGGACCCATCACTTGTATGCCAAATTCAGTAAATGCGAATTTTGGCTAAGAGAGGTGGGATTTCTGGGACATGTTCTGTCAGAACAGGGTGTAGCCGTCGACCCCAGCAAAGTGACTGCGGTATTAAACTGGAAGACACCAGCCACAGTAACTGAAGTTCGTAGTTTTCTGGGATTGGCAGGCTACTACCGTTGTTTCATTGAAGGCTTCTCAAAAATAGCCAATCCATTGACAGAATTGCTGAAAAAGAACCACAAATTTGCCTGGATGGAAGAATGTGATAGCAGTTTCATGGAGTTAAAGACGAGGCTAACTATGGCCCCTGTCTTAGTTCTTCCAGACATCCACAAGAGCTTTGATATATATTGCGATGCTTCCAGGCGTGGAATCGGCTGCGTTCTAATGCAAGAAGGAAAGGTTGTAGCATATGCATCAAGACAGCTACGACCCCATGAAGAGAACTATCCCACGCATGATTTGGAATTGGCAGCCGTGGTTCATGCATTGAAGATTTGGAGGCATCATCTCATTGGGCAGCGATGTGAAATATACACAGACCATAAGAGTCTCAAGTATATTTTCACCCAACCTGATCTTAATCTCAGACAGAGAAGATGGCTTGAGCTGGTCAAGGACTATGACATTGGAATTAATTACCATCCGGGAAAAGCCAATGTGGTCGCAGATGCTCTCAGTAGAAAACAAGGCATAATGAATGCACTAACTGAGGGTATCCATCCAAGGCTACAAGAAGAGTTTGCCAAGCTGAATATGGTGCTATGCGGCCCAATTAGCCCGGATACCTTGGAAATTATTCCGACACTCATGGAGGAAATTAAGGCAGCTTAGAAATCAGATAAAGGTATACAAGAGATCAAGGAGCACATTCCGCAAGGAAAGGCCAAGTCCTTCCATATTGATGACCAAGGCACCTTATGGTTTGAGAACCAAATATGTGTGCCTGATCAAGAAAACCTGAGACAACAAATAGTTAGAGAGGCACATGAATCCGCCTACTCTATCCATCCGGGAGGAACAAAAATGTACCAGGACTTGCGAGAAACCTTTTGGTGGCCAGGAATGCGAAGGGACATTGCATACTATGTCGCCTGTTGTGACATCTGCAACATAGTCAAGGCTGAACACCAGAAACCCGCTGGACTACTGCAACCTTTACCAGTTCCCCAGTGGAAATGGGATGACATATGCATGGACTTCATTGTTGGACTACCCAAGTCAACAAGAGGCCATGATGCTATCTGGGTCATCGTGGATATACTTACGAAAGTGGCTCACTTTATTCCGTTAAAGATCACTTTCAAAGCTAATCAGCTTGCACAGCTCTACATGTCCCGGATAGTCAGCCTTCATGGAGTACCCAAGTCTATCACATCAGATGGAGGCTCCTTGTTCACTTCAGCATTTGGCTACGATTGCACCAAGCCCTCGGAACCGTGCTAAAGCATAGTACGACATATCATCCACAGACAGATGGACAGACTGAACGTGTGAACCAGATATTGGAAGATATGCTTCGGTCTTGTGCTCTCACCAATGGACCCAAATGGGAGGATAGTCTACCCTATGCAGAATTCTCTTACAATAACAGTTATCAGTCGAGTCTCAAGATGTCACCATTTGAAGCTCTATATGGACGAAAGTGTCGCACTCCTTTAAATTGGTCTCAGACAGGAGACAGCCGTATCTTCGGCACGAATTTGGTGCTCGAGGCTGAGAAACAAGTCAAGGATATTCAGGAACGTCTTCGAGCAGCCAAGTCCCGTCAAAAGAGTTACTATGACCCTAAACACCGAGAAGTAACTTTTGAGCCTAGAGAATATGCTTATCTCCAAGTCACACCCATGAAAGGAATAAAAAGGTTTCATACCCGAGGCAAGCTTGCACCGAGATATATCGGTCCCTTTCCAGTAATGGCTAGAAGAGGCAGAGTGGCATATCAGTTGGAGTTACCACCAGAGTTGTCTGATGTTCACGATGTCTTCCACATATCACAGCTAAGAAAGTGCATTGCACCCCCGATCAAACAGGCAGATATGAGTGAGCTAGAGCTGACTAAAGATTTGACCTATGAGGAAAAACCTGTCAGAATATTGGATGAGATGGAAAGGACTACCAGGAGTAAGATAATCAGATTTTACAAAGTATTGTGGGAGCATCATACCAAGGAAGAAGCTACCTGGGAAAGAGAGGATTTTCTGAGATCAGCATATCCACACTTGTCCCCTGAGCAACAAAATCTCGAGGACGAGATTCATCCTAAGGGGGGTAGGTTTGTGACACCCTGGTTTTTGGCAACTTTTTCTTTTCAAAATCTTTCTAGCTTTATTTGCAATTTGGATGGTTTTTGAATCTTTTCAGTTGACTTTGGACTTAGGAAACTTTTGAATCTTTCTCTAAGTGATCCAAAGCCCTCATCATCTTGCCAAAATCTTGCCACACATATTCTGGATCAAATTCCAATTCTCAATCTTTCCCAATAATTCATTTTCTTTCTTTGGGAAAATCTGTCATCACTATGGGTTATGAAGCAACCTATAGTTCTGATGATCAGAAAAATCCCAAATTAATACCACACCTTCTTGTCATCATCTACTCCCACAATCTTCAAAAACATTTCATAGTCCAGTATAAAATTTTGTCTAGAAAACTCCGTTTATCTTTTGGACAGCACTGGCCCTTTGTGAAGCAACTCATATTTTCCCAACTCAGAAAACTCTCAGATAATTCCCTGAGATACTAGGGGACCTATCTTGCCACAATATCCAAAAATATCATCTTGTCCAGTACAAATTTTCAGCAGCAATATTCTGACAAGTTTTTGCTCAATTCAAACCTCTGTGAAGGAAGTACCAACTAGAGGTATTCAATTGAGCTGAAATTTTTATGACATCTTCTATCCACCAAATAACCCTCACATACCAAATTCCAGCTCCAGCAGATCAACCATATGAGTGCTATAAGATCATCTTGTCTCTAAACCAGTAACAACAGTTGTACATGAACCACATTCAAACCTTGATCAAAATCTCTCAAATTTGGCCAGTTTGTAGTCCTTCCAAAGTAGATCATCCCAGACATCTCTACTGGCTTCATCTCCAGCTCATCTCTCCTCTAGAGCTCTCCCAAAGTTTCTGTCAGAAACTGTAGCTGAAGCTACCCTTCGAACCAGCATGTATCTAGCCGAACCAGAGGCACAGGGGGACTAAGTGGTCGAGGGTCGACGTGTTGGACAAGTTGCGCCACACTTGCGTGGCTTCCAAATGCCAGTACCCGTGGTGAGCACGGCATTGGCATGCCAATGCACGCACTCTGCACCTCTCCCGCGTCTGATGTGATGCATCCGGCTGCCCCGCGTGGCCGTGCCTTGTCTCAGCTCGCCGACAACCTCTCCTCCAACCACCTGGCCATTCTGGAGTTCTCCCCTCGCCGGAATCGCTCCCGGCGGCCGCCACCGCACACGGGCACTATGGCACCCGTGCGGGCACAGTGGCCCTGTTGGCCGTCGTCTTCCTCCGCAGGCTGCCACTGCGCACCTTAACTCCTCTGCCCTCTCCCATCCCATCGCCCGCACCAAGCCAGCCACCGCGGCATCCTTGCGCCGGCAACGTGGCCGTGGCACCGCCCGGTTCCAGAGAGCTCCACCTCGCCTATAAATAGCCACGGCCAGCCCTCCTAGCTCCTCATCACACTCCACCCGCTCCCAATCGAGCTCCCAAGAAACGAGCCAAGGCCGAGAGGCCCTCTGGCTTCGCATCTTGCCGGCGATCCGCCGCCACCCGAGCTCTACCACCCCGCCGTTTCACTCCACCCCAGCCTCGACCGACTCTGCCAACAAGCTCAGCTAGCTCTCCTGACCCCGCCCGAGCTCTTCCCTGGCCAAAACCTTGCCGGAAACGCCGTCTCCGGCGACACCCGAAAGCTGCCGCCGCCGGAGAGGAAGGGGACGACGTCGTCTGGCCATCTCTCGCCCATCCACGGGTACGTACGTGTTCGTCTCCGTGAGCTCGTCCCATCCTCGTAGTCGCCGGACCTCGCCGCCGTCTACATCGCCGGCGACCATCGCCGGAGCTCCGCGGTGCTATGTTCCCTCTCTCTCCCCTTTTAAATCTGACAGCGGGGCCCGCACGTCAGCGGCTCACCCACGCGCGCCGAAGCGGTAAGTGGAGACGCCCCTCCACTTTACGCCTTCGACGTGGCCCCCTGTAGTTTCTCTATTTTCTGTTTTTAATTCAGAATTGACCAGTAACTTTGACCACTCCTAACTTTTATCCATAAGTCCAAATCAATTGATTCTTTTTGCATTGTATTTGTCTTGAGCCCCTCTATTTTCTGGTAAATTTTGGTATTTTTCTCATGCTCATAGAATTTCTGGTGAACAGAAATGTGTTATGTGACATTTTCCTTTGCCTTTTTAAAATATTGTCAGAGGAAAATCCTTTTGGTTTTGAAGCCCAGGAGTTTGTGGACAACCCAACAGAGCAAGGCAAGCCACATCATCCATTACATGAGGCATATCAATAGTGTTTGTTATTTGATTGAATTATTTGCATTATCTTAATATGTGATAATTCATAGTAGGTTACTTTGATGCATAGCTACTGCCATGTTAAGTTATTCATGATAAATAACCATGCTTGTTAAGTACTTGTCAAAACTAAACCTAATTGGTTGATCAAGTGCCACCGACCCGGACTTATCCATGCAGCCACATCTGCCGGAATGGAACGGCCTTGACTTGGTCTGACTGCATGCTCTTTTGTTGGTACCACCAAAAGAGGGAGGGTTATGCGTGCGTGCTGCCCTGATCAGGTAGACGACGATAATCCTGTCAGCCCAGTTGAGTTATTTTGCCGGCGTCCCCGTTTGGGACAGTTTAGTTGGCCACGACGGTGGCAGGTGTCACGGGGTGACACATGGGCCACCCAGGACATGACCCTGGGAGGGTATGATTGTTGGTGGTACGATGGAAGAGTCACGGGTTAGGCAGGTTTCGTTGGAGCAGCACCGGTCCACCCAAGAGGGAAGTGTACCGAGGTACGGGACAAGGAGCTCCATGGTGTGGGTAAAGTGCGCAACCTCTGCAGAGTGTAAGAATCTATTCGAATAGCCGCGTCCACGGTATTGGATAGTCCGCACTAGGTCACACTGAGTGATCAACCACAATAATGATAATAATGATGGAAGAACTTGTCTTATGTTCGGAAGTACTCGATGAATCATGAGTATCTCGAGGGTTGTGGGACAACCCAGAAGAGAGTAAGTTGGTATTTGGTAACAATAAGTAAGAAACTTAAGAACTTAACATGTTAATTGCCATGCTGTTGTTTGCTGCATTGTTATGGTTGCTGTGGGCTTGCGAGTACATTCCAAGTACTCACCTGGCGTATCATGCCAGATGCAGGAGAAGCCGAGGACGGAGGTCCCGATGGTTCGTGCTACGCTAACTAGGCCGTGTCCCAGCAGTGTCCCTGTGGATGGAGTTTTCCGCGCTATGTTCCGCTATGCCGTAGAATCACCCAGTAGTATCGAGGCCCGCCTTTGTTACATAAATAATGTAGATATTGTCATAGCACGTGCTATGCTTCTGGCCTCGCTATCGATGTAAATTATGAGCTTGTACTCGAGTTATATCAATAAAGTTCAGTTATGTTCTGTTCCAAGTTGTTGTGTGTTTCCAGAAGACATGATCTTTGGGTTGGAAACACTGGGTAAACCGGTCCTCTGAGCCGGGGTGCCACAGCTGGCAAGGAACTCGAGTGTGAGCTCCATGTATGTCAGGTAGTGGAAGTTACTGAAGACTCCCATGCCGACATTATGGGCCATCCACGTGAATTAATCGAACAACCCTTGCTTGCGCAAGAACGACCTGAACCTCCACCTAGAGGGAACCACCTTGCGGTGGCTCACTCACTCGTAGTCCTTGTCCATAGCTTTCCTGAAGCCCTCTCTCTCGCCCCGTCCATGCTTGGAGTGCTTGGCCATGGAATTCTTCCCCGCCGCAATTGCCGCTTGCATCATGACATACAACAACAAAAATAAAATAGAAAATTATAAGTTTAATGTGGGGATTGAGTTCTAACACTACCTAGTATCTAACCTAACCAATTACTTTGAATCCTAATGTTCAAATCGAACAGAAAAACAAAATTATTTGCATCTCATCTAGGGAAAGAACTAGAACACAATAACCACGGGAAGATGAAAATAAACCATGAATCAAAGGAGAAACATACCGGTGATGAAGATGCACAGATCGAACGAATGAAAACCGCGAAGAATCGGAAGTTATGGGCGATTTTTGTTAGGGTTTGAGAGAGAAAAAGAGAGGGTGGAAGCGCAAGGAGGAAGAAGGAGCTCTCCCCCTTGCGCCGACGGCCGTTTTTATAAGATTTGCTGCCATACAAGCACTCATATGAGATGTCGTCTTGTGTTCAAAATTCCCAATTTAGGGTTTTTGTACCTGGTATGACCGCCCATACAAGCGCACCCACTTGTATGGATAGCCGTCTTGCGCTCTGGTGCGGTCATGCGTTGCGGCGCTGTGACCATACGAGATGCCATCCCGGGCTCTGGTGCCTCGGGTGGCTTGGAAGGCCGTCTTAGGGTCTGTTGGTTTTGCCCTCGCCTCGCTTCTTTTGGTACGATCGCCCGTACGAGCACAACCGCTCGTATGTTTGGCAATCGTTTCTTCTATTTCTCTACTTATGCATTTTTCTCAGGTTTTTCTTCTTCCTCGGTAATTCCCCTACGAAACAAAGTTAAACAAAATTTCCCAAGGCGTTATTTGGTCACGAACTTATGAGAGAGATTTCTAGCGAAGATCAAACTTAATTATTTACTGAGATGATGGGTTGCGTCCCATTAAGCGCTGATTTTTAGGTTGCTTAGCTCAACCTTTTACCTTTCATTGCAAGTATTAGGCCTCCAATGACCTAAGTTTTTTGTTACTTACCGCACATATTCGCTTCAGAGGTGGAATATACTTTTTTTCTCTTCGGGTTTCTTCAAGAAGTATCTCACGATCTCCTCGTCATATATTTTGAACGTTACCTTCCCTCCAGCGCAGTCTAGAGCTGCACCTGTGGTATTAAAATATGGTCTCCTGAGAATAATAGATAAAATTTCATCTTCAGGCATATCAAGTATAATGAAATCAGTAGAAATAATGTGTCCATCCAATCTCAAGAGCACGCCTACAACTACTCCTATTAGTTCCTTTGTAGACTTGCCAACCATCTGCAAAGTTATTCCTGTCGGGATGCATTCTCCTAAATTCAACTTGCGATAGTGTTAGAGGCATAACCCTTACTCCAGCTCCAATATCACAAAGAGCATTGTTTATATCGATATTACCTATGGAACAAGATATTGTCGGTATATCTGGATCTCCGAGATTAGCTGGTATCTTGTCCTCAAAGGGATACTTTGTTATCATAGCCACCTGTTCTTCTAAATTCATGCTTCTTTTATTGTTAATAATATCACGCATAAACTTAGCAAAAGTAGGAATCTTAAATATGTTAGTTACATGCAAAGAAACTTGAAGATCCATAATAGCTTTTAAGAAAGACTCATATAACTCATTATTCGAAGGTGGCCTAATTGCCTTAGGGTAAGGAAGAGTTTTCTTTGTTTTACCTTTCTCCTTTTCTTTCTCCTTACCTTTACCATTGTATGTCGAAGCCTTACTGCTTTCACCTCTTGTTGGATATGGAGGTTTGTTCCTCTTTTCTACATGCTTTTTCCGTTCTTTCAAACTCTGCGGTAGCCTCTTCTTCATCATTATTGTTGTTACCGTCAACGGTCTCTGCATCGGATTTTACTTCTTTATTATTCTCCCCTTCTTCTTCATTACCTTGTGAATCTTGATGAGCTAGTTCTTCCTGGTCTTTATCATTGTTGAGGAGTTCTTCATCTTCTTGTGTTTGTTGCTGACTTCACTACAAAAAAAACACTTCCGTGATGATACGTGTTTGTCACAGTAGGTCACGTTCTCTATCATGCATGTACATCCGTGAAGATTTTATGTGTAGCGACCCGATCTCAAACGGTCAAGCCTCTGTGTATCTGTGCCATCCCTGGATCAGTACGCTGGCACACACAGTACATCAATGTATATATCAAAGTGCAATCACATGTATAAATAACGTAAAACTGATATATACCTCATAAGTCTCAGCGGAAACAGTCAAACGGGTGTGGAGTCCCATCAACACCATCGGCAAGTTGAGTGTAGACCGTAACCCTATATCGTACCCTTACTCGTCGTAGAAATCCTGCAACATGATACGTTGCAGCCGTGTAGGTCAGTACATTGAATGTACCAGCAAGATCACAATATGAAAACAAATGATAAAACTATACTACATGCAATATGGCTTTGTGGCTCTGTGTCTGGGGTTTTTGCGTAAAAGCTAGTTTTATTTTTGCTACATCAAAGGATTGTCAAGGGACCTTCACTACAGAGTTATCTAATATGACATGGTTCTGCCAACCGATGTCTCATAGCCCATATCATCATAAATTGCCCACAATTAATTATCAGTCCGGTGTTGAGAGTTCCGAGATAGATCCAAGTCCAGAGGCTCAAATTGTCCATAACCGGGGACACGGCTAATCTATTAGGTTTTAACTCTGCAGAGTGTTGTGCACTTTACCCACAAGATTCGATCCCTCTTTTTACGTTCTCGCACTTCAGGGTGTTTGAGAACAAGACGATCGAAACATGGTCTTCCGAAGAGTTCCTCTGACCACTGTCCAGTGCTCATCCAATCCTACCGTAGTTCTACATCTGCTAGCACTGTCCCAGCCAGAGTCACAACTAAGGTCAACCAAGCCAGAGCCCATAATGACTTGCGGTCGCACAGGTAAGCTTCCGGGCATGAAGTATTCTTCCGTCTCTTTGAGTCTGCGTGGAACTTTCCACATGAGTACTGGCCTACTCCAGCTCACAACGCATCCACTGGGTACTCCAGGGTGCCGCACGGTCCAATTTCCACCCAGTAGTGTGTATTGAAAACTTGTCTCGAGTCTTGAAGTCTTGAGGTCTTGAAGATGCAGGCCTTGAAGATGCCATCATGGAGTTGTCGTCATTGACGTAGAGTCTTCATGAAGTTGTCGTCATTGACGCAGAGTCCTCCTTCTCACACCACTCACGAACACTCATACCAAACCCCATCTACTATAGCGTAGCATTAAAATAAATAACATTCCCGGGCTTGGTAACAGGGGAGTGGGTTCCTACCTCATGCATTCTACTCAACTCCAAGATTTAATCACTACTGGAGGGATTGTTGAACGGTGACACTAAATGCAATAAAAACATAGGTATGAATAAAAGGTCAAAGTGAACTTGCCTGGTATTACTTGATGAAGATTATAACGCTCTCAGAATAATGACTTGGTAGAACTATTTGTCTCTCTGAGAAAATCTATATAGTCAAACAGTGCATTCACATAAGCAATCATTCTAGCAAGCAATTTCTAGCAATCATAATTATTAATAAACAATTAAAAGAACAAAGAAATCAAATAATAAAACCCAAATAAAATGCAAAGAAACTTCAAGGAAAACTACGAGAAAAACTACTAAGGAAAAGTCTAAGACTTTACTACAAACAATAAAATAATTTTGTCCTACATAAAACTTAACAGCAAAATAAAGCTCTAAACTAATAAATTAACAGAAAAGAAAATATAAAATAACTAAGTTAACAAAAAGTATTTTTCGTAAAATTTTACTAGCAAAAAGAAACAAATAAAAAGCTTTTATAAAACCCTATTTATGACCTAACAAAGTTTTACAACAAAACTAAAGAAAATAATTTTTTTAAATAAAAATAAAATTGTCTACTGTTAACTAACAGAAACAAAACTAAATTTGTCAAAAAAAACAAAAGGTTTTAGTTAAAAACAATTAAATACTAAGGGAAAAGAAAATAGCACTAAACTATGTAAAACAGTACTGTTTTAGCTAAAACCCTAATTTAAAATAATCTAAAAATAAATCAGTAAATGCTACTAGATAAATAAATCAATAAGAAAACAGTAGCAAAAGGAATCAATCAAAAATATAATTTAAAACTCAAGATATGGCCGAATTTGTGATTTGAACAAATTTCAGGCAAATTCAAATTTAAACTATTCAAACATGGCCAAACTTGGAATCTACACAAACTAGATGAAAATCTTAATCTAATGCAAAAAAAAAAAACTCAAAAAGGATTTAAAACCTAAAAGATATTAACAATCTAAAAACAGAACTTTTTCTGAAAAGAAGAGAAAAACAGAAAAGAAAAAAATGCTACGGGTCGGCTAACGTACGCGTGGCGCATTGCGGTTGGGCCTGCTAACGTCTGAAAGCAAAAACGAGCGGGCGCCCTATATCTAGCCAGAACAGTTCGGTGAATAAAAGAAAAAAATAGATCTAATATGACGGTCCGATCTGGATCGGACGGCTACAGGGTGTTCGTTGCGTAGCCTAACTAACGAGTGGCCGGCATTTAAAGAATACCGCTTCGCAAATAAATAAATAAAAATTGGCAGATCTAATCGGGGCCCTTGATCTAGGATCGAACGGTAGAAGGGGCGGCGGTGGCTTACGGTGGTGATGGCCGGCGGCGCGGGCGGCGGGCGTCGAGCTGGGCGGCGCTCTGGTGGTCCTCTGGCGCGGGCGAGGGGTCGGGAGGATGCGGTGGAGTGAGGCGGGTCCTGTGGTGGTGTTGGTGGTGGTCGGGGACGACAGGAACGAGCGGGGCGACGACGGCGAAGCTCGGGTGAGCTATAACTCCGGCGGCAGACGAGTGAGCTCGGGGACGGCTCTGCATAAGGAGAGAGGCGACAAGAAGTTGTCAAACGAGTGCGCGATGGCTAGGAGAAAAGATTGATAGAGGGAGGAGTTTCCGGGAGGCTCACCGACGTCGTAGTCGTCGGCGAAAGGGCTCGGTCTCCGGCGAGATGGGAAAGGCGCGTGCGGGCGATTGAGGAGGACTTGGCGAGGGGTTTTAGGGGGGATCGAACGAGCGAACCCTAAGTTATTTATAGGGCATGGTTGGGTGAGGGGAAAGGCTTGGGATTCGAATCCCAGAGGATCCGTGGTTCGGTGGCGGCGCGGGCGCGCTCTGGCTTGGCATGCCGTGGGCGAGGGGCAGAAGAAGGGGGCGGGGTCCACCCATCAGTGGGCGCGGGAGGGAGAGAGGTGGGATGGGCGGCCGACGTATAGCACATTCGCGCGCGGGACAGGCCTTGGGGCGTTTGCCGGCTGGGCCGGTCGGGGCGCTGGCCTGGCGTCTGGGCCTTTTCTTAAAAAAAACGTTTTCCCTTTTTCTTTTTTAACAGAGAACAAAAAGAGAAAGAGACAAAATAAATAAAAATTTATATAGGCATATTATATATCAATTTTTTTAGAAAAAGAAATCCCAAAACATGAACTATTTTTCAAATTCAAATAAACCACACAAAAATTCAAATAATGCAAATAGTGCTACTGTTACATTTAAAATTCAAATAAAATTATTTTAAAATTCCAAAATGATTTCAAATTTCCTTTTCTCAAATTTTCTATTGTAGGGAATCATTTTACCCTAATTTCCATATATTTTATTTTTGGAGAAAAATAATTTGAATAAAAAATCAAATAACTCCAAATTGAAAGTGGGTTCCAAAATACCTTAAAAGGGACTTTCGATTTGAATCTTTTAAGCTTCCAACTCATATTTCATATAATTTGAAGAAGTCATTTTATCTTCTCTCATGAAAATCATTGAGTTGCATAAAGTTTCTGAATTTGAAATATTTTCCGATGGAATTCAAATATTTTCAAAACCACTTTTCATTTCTTTAAATGGAAGAAGTCATATCATCTTCACTCTCGGGTTTTGTGATGAAATGAATTTGAATTCCCTGGGATCAAAATGCAAAGTGAAAGTTTTTTGAAAGTCATTTCATTCCCTCTCATTTAACTTTCAAAAAGTTTCAAATTTTACTCACTTTCAATATATCAATCAAACAAACAATCATAATTACTTAATTAATATAACATTCCAAAATTTAGAATTTTGGGATGTTACAAACCTACCTCACTTAAAATGAATCTCGTCCTCGAGATTCGGAGAGGCTAGCTAGAAAAGGGTAGGGTTTGGGGTCTTCCAGCAAATCCATTGACCAGAAAGGTCTGGGGTGCTACCACACTTAAAATCAAAGTCACGGGTCCAACAAAACTCAGGTACTTCTTTTCTTGACAAAATATGTCTTCTCACAAAATCTTGAGTCCTTGCATAAGTTCTTCCGGGTGTTGAAAAGTCTGAAGCTAATACTAAACATCCGTCGTAAATATCATGGTGGTCAACAATTTATGGTTTCCTGCAGGAAAGTGGTCTGGGTTGAATCTCACCGTATAACCTACGGTTGGCAAGAACTGCCTTGTACAAGGGCTTCTTATCATACCATTCTAAGGCTTAAACAAGGTTTCAATGATCGTCGTCTCTCTACTATAGGTAAGTCACTCTAGATTTACCATTCCAAATAGCAAGAGCAAATGATAAGAGTAAGTCGGTATGGTGATCTATCCATTCCGCACCCAAATCATTACCCTGTATAAGGTTTAGCGAATCTCGCATTTGTAACACTCGGGCATTCTCACAAGCATTGCAGAATTTCTCTTGTCCTCGAACTGGGTTCGGGTAAATCCATTGGTTCTACAAGCCAAATATAACATCTATCGTTTCTTCACAACTCTCGAGTTTTTGCGTAACTCCCTATGAAACGTCTGTTGGTCAAATCACAGCTTCATCCAGAATTCTTCCTTCAATAAGATTGTGCTTGTACCTTGGTCATATCCTGGGCCTGTGGGTTATGGGTCCACTTCAGCACTTGTATAGTTTTAACTCATCCGTGGAGTTATAACTGTTCCATATTCCACCATTACACTTCCTCTAAATCCAATAGTACTTCATCCTGTCATACTCTTGGGGTAACCACGAAATCAAACTTATTTCGTCCAAACTCCACTTAGTGGAATACATTTTCCTTTCCATTGGTCTGGTGTTCACACAGAGAAATATCACCATGAAATGCACAAAGTCATCCATAAATCGTATTCTTTTCATATCAAATCCTTTATTACATCATTTGTCAAAACTCCAATCAAAAGTACTTTATTACAAATGCTGCCATCCACATAGTTGGTATGGTCAAGCATTACTTCCAACTTTATTTATGGGTCCTCCTTGAGGATTATTTAGTCCCACTGGAATTGAGCGAGGTGCTCCTTGAAATCATCCACCTTTTGTTTCATCATGGTGGCCATGAACTTCATCTCCATCATCTCTGCATGTACCTCTCTCAGGTATTCCTGAGTGTGACGGAGCCTTGCTTCCAGTATTTCTCCAATCTGATGTATGGCTTCCATGACAGCTTCACGAACAGAGTCGAAGAAAGTTGCTCGGGGTACACGTTAGATGTAAAAGTATTGACCCATCGTCTTCGGGCAAACTCCTTTCACCCGGTGGAGGTGTACTTCCACGTACCAAAGTTCCACTCCATTTTCCATGAAAGGATAGCCTTTGTAAACTGCATCTCCTTCAAGGTGAATATGCTTCATCATGTCCTTCAGGATCTTTGGGTAATCATGATCACTAGTCAGGGTCCTGATGGTTTCCGGGCCCTTGAGGAAAGACTCATAAAGGGTTGTCATCTGCAGTTGTAAGAAAGAAGGGGTATTCAGAATAATGTATGCATCTCCTTGGGTAAGCATTCATATCATCCAAACAAAACTTCAAATTCAATTCCCAACATCTTACAGGGTATTGTCATCCTTAAAACAAAATGTACTGGGTTATCCATTGACCATATTCTATTGTATCCTTGTACTTTATCAAAATCCCAGTTTATGCATCAACAACTCATTTTCATCCATGTTTACCCACATAATCAGTTCCTTCACATAAGAAACATGTAACCTGCCAAGTGGGGCATTCTTCACCTGGGTGATTTTCCTCACAATGAGGGCATCCATCCTTGTGTTCTTCTTGGGTGTGTCCTATTTCTCCGCAAATCTTGCATGCACAAGGTTTCTTCACCTTACTATCATAAGGTTTCCGAATGAGACGGGATCTTAACAGAGTCTCCTTGAATTCTTCCCAAGTTTTTGCTCCATTACTTCCTTGTATAGCTTGATGCATCTTCCACCTTGTTAAAGCACCTTGTGTGAAATACCGTAGGGAGTACGGTACCATATACGCGCTTCCAACACCGTATTCCTTCGTGTGATCTTCCATGTTCTGTATCCACTGTTCTACCTCCAGCTGAGTCATCGGTCCAGAGAATACAAGTCCATCTTCATTCATCATCTATTGGTCCAAGGGTTTTGGGATGAGATACGAGAGAGGGATAGAGGGAGATTCACACAATACAAACAATAGTTTTGAAAATAGGTTTTATTTGTGGCTGTCGGAAAAACACACACAAATGACAGCTCACAATTCATCGCATCTAATGTGAGTATACAACAGGGGTTTGGTCTTCTAAAGGTCATAATAATATTGGGATTCTTCAGGGTCTTCAAATTCTTCGGGTCTTCAGAGTCTTCAACCGTTGTAGCTTCAATCCTTGTACTCTGAGGTGGTCCTCAGTCGCTCCTCCGTGTGATCAAAAGAGAAAGGGGTATATTCTAACTACTTGAGGTAAAACTCAGAAAAGGGTGAGAAGTAGAGGACCTTTTTGAAGAGAATTTTTTTGAGGTATCCTGTCCTAGGGCTTTCCAGTTTCTAGGGTCATGTCCTACAGTCAACATGTGCTCTGATACCATCTCTGTAGCGACCCGACCACAAACGGTCAAGCCTCTGTGTATCTGTGCCATCCCTGGATCAGTACGCTGGCACACATAGTACATCAATGTATATATCAAAGTGCAATCACATGTATAAATAACGTAAAACTGATATATACCTCATAAGTCTCAGCGGAAACAGTCAAACGGGTGTGGAGTCCCATCAACACCATCGGCAGTTGAGTGTAGACCGAAACCCTATATCGTACTCTTACTCGTCGTAGAAATCCTGCAACATGATTTGTTGCAGCCGTGTAGGTCAGTACATTGAATGTACTGGCAAGATCACAATATGAAAACAGATGATAAAACTATACTACATGCAATAAGGCTTTGTGGCTCTGTGTCTGGGGTTTTTGCGTAAAAGCTGGTTTTATTTTTCCTACATCAAAGGATTGTCAAGGGACCTTCACTACAAAGTTATCTAATATGACATGGTTTCGCCAACCGATGTCTCATAGCCCATATCATCATAAGTTGCCCACAATTAATTATCAGTCCGGTGTTGAGAGTTCCGAGATAGATCCAAGTCCAGAGGCTCAAATTTTCCGTAACCGGGGACACGGCTAATCGATTAGGTTTTAACTCTGCAGAGTGTTGTGCACTTTACCCACAAGATTCGATCCCTCTTTTTACGTTCTCGCACTTCAGGGTGTTTGAGAACAAGACGATCGAAACATGGTCTTCCGAAGAGTTCCTCTGACCACTGTCCGGTGCTCATCCAATCCTACCGTAGTTCTACATATGCTAGCACCATCCCAGCCAGAGTCACAACTAAGTTCAACCAAGCCAGAGCCCATAATGACTTGCGGTTGCACAGGTAAGCTTCCGGGCATGAAGTATTCTTCCGTCTCTTTGAGTCTGCGTGGAACTTTCCACATGAGTACTGGCCTACTCCAGCTCACAACGCATCCACTGGGTACTTCAGGGTGCCGCACGATCGAATTTCCACCCAGTAGTGTGTATTGAAAACTTGTCTCGAGCCTTGAAGTCTTGAGGTCTTGAAGATGCAGGCCTTGAAGATGCCATCATGGAGTTGTCGTCATTGACGTAGAGTCTTCATGAAGTTGTCGTCATTGACGCAGAGTCCTCCTTCTCACACCACTCACGAACACTCATACCAAACCCCGTCTACTATAGCATAGCATTAAAATAAATAACGTTCCCGGGCTTGGTAACAAGGGAGTGGGTTCCTACCTCATGCATTCTACTCAACTACATGATTCAATCACTACTAGAGGGATTGTTGAATGGTGACACTAAATGCAATAAAAACATAGGTATGACTAAAATGGTCAAAGTGAACTTGCCTGGTATTACTTGATGAAGATTATAACGCTCTCAGAATAATGACTTGGTAGAACTATTCGTCTCTCCGAGAAAATCTATATAGTCAAACAGTGCATTCACATAAGCAATCATTCTAGCAAGCAATTTCTAGCAATCATAATTATCAATAAACAATTAAAACAACAAAGAAATCAAATAATAAAACCCAAATAAAATCCAAAGAAACTTCAAGGAAAACTACGAGAAAAACTACTAAGGAAAAGTCTAAGACTTTACTACAAACAATAAAATAATTTTTTCCTACATGAAACTTAATAGCAAAATAAAACTCTAAACTAGTAAATTAACAGAAAAGAAAATATAAAATAACTAAGTTAACAGAAAGTATTTTTCGTAAAATTTTACCAGCAAAAAGAAACAAATAAAAACTTTTATAAAACCCTATTTATTACCTAACAAAGTTTTACAACAAAACTAAAGAAAATAAATTTTTAAAATAAAAATAAAATTGTCTACTGTTAACTAACAGAAACAAAACTAAATTTGTCAAAAAAAACAAAAGGTTTTAGTTAAAAACAATTAAATACTAAGGGAAAAGAAAATAGCACTAAACTATGTAAAACAATACTGTTTTAGCTAAAACCCTAATTTAAATTAATCCAAAAATAAATAAATAAATGCTACTGGATAAATAAGTCAATAAGAAAACAGTAGCAAAAGGAATCAATCAAAAATATAATTTAAAACTCAAGATATGGCCAAATTAGTGATTTGAACAAATTTCATGCAAATTCAAATTTAAACTATTCAAACATGGCCAAACTTGGAATCTACAGAAACTAGATGAAAATCTTAATCTAATGCAAAAAAAAATCACTCAAAAGGATTTAAAACCTAAAAGATATTAACAATCTAAAAACAGGACTTTTTCTGAAAAGAAGAGAAAAACAGAAAAGAAAAAAATGCTACGGGTCGGCTAACGTACGTGTGGCGCATTGCGGTTGGGCCTGCTAACGTCCAAAAGCAAAAACAAGCGGGTGTCCTATATCTAGCCGGAACAGTTCGGTGAATAAAAGAAAAAAAATAGATCTAATATGACGGTCCGATCTGGATCGGACGGCTACAGGGTGTTCGTTGCGTAGCCTAACTAACGAGTGGCCGACATTTAAAGAATACCGCTTCGCAAATAAAAAAAAAAAATAGGCAGATCTAATCGGGGCCCTTGATCTAGGATCGAACGAAAGAAGGGGCAGCGGTGGCTTACGGTGGTGATGGTCGGCGGCGCGAGCGGCGGGCGTCGAGCTGGGCGGCGCTCCAGTGGTCCTCTGGCGCGGGCGAGGGGTCGGGAGGATGCAGTGGAGTGAGGCGGGTCCGGTGGTGGTGTTGGTGGTGGTCGGGGACGACAGGAACGAGCGGGGCGACGACGGCGAAGCTCGGGTGAGCTATAGCTCCGGGGCGGACGGGTGAGCTCGGGGACGGCTCTGCATAAGGAGAGAGGCGACAAGAAGTTGTCAAACGAGTGCGTGATGGCTAGGAGAAAAGATTGACAGAGGGAGAAGTTTCCCGGAGGCTCACGGGCGTCGTAATCGTCAGCGAAAGGGCTCGGTGTCCGGCGAGATGGGAAAGGCGTGTGCGGGCGATTGAGGAGGACTTGGCGAGGGGTTTTTGGGGGGATCGAACGAGCGAACCCTAAGTTATTTATAGGGCATGTTCTTGGGTGAGGGGAAAGGCTCGGGATTCGAATCCCAGAGGATCCGGGGTTCGGTGGCGGCGCGGGCGCGCTCTGGCTTGGCATGCCGTGGGCGAGGGGAAGAAGAAGGGAGCGGGGTCCACCCATCAGTGGGCGCGGGAGGGAGAGAGGTGGGACGGGAGGCCGGCGCATAGCGCGTTCGCGCGCGGGACAAGCCTTGGGCCGTTTGCCGGCTGGGCCGGTCGGGGCGCTGGCCTGGCGGCTGGGCCTTTTCTTTAAAAAAAATGTTTTCCCTTTTTCTTTTTTAACAGAGAACAAAAAGAGAAAGAGACAAAATAAATAAAAATTTATATAGGCATATTATATATCAAAATTTTCAGAAAAAGTAATCCTAAAACATGAACTATTTTTCAAATTCAAATAAACTCCACAAAAATCCAAATAATGCAAACAGTGCTACTGTTGCATTTAAAATTCAAATAAAATTATTTTAAAATACCAAAATGATTTCAAATTTCCTTTTCTCCAATTTTATATTGTAGGGAATCATTTTTCCCTAATTTCCATATATTTTATTTTTGGAGTAAAATAATTTGAATAAAAAATCAAATAACTCCAAATTGAAAGTGGGTTCCAAAATACCTTAAAAGGGACTTTCGATTTGAATCTTTCAAGCTTCCAACTCATATTTCATATAATTTGAAGAAGTCATTTTATCTTCTCTCATGAAAATCATTGAGTTGCATAAAGTTTCTGAATTTGAAATATTTTCAGATGGAATTCAAATATTTTCAATACCACTTTTCATTTCTTTAAATGGAAGAAGTCATATCATCTTCACTCTCGGGTTTTGTGATGAAATGAATTTGAATTCCCTGGGATCAAAATGCAAAGTGAAAGTTTTGGGAAAGTCATTTCATTCCCTCTCATTTAACTTTCAAAAAGTTTCAAATTTCACTCACTTTCAATCAATCAATCAAAGAAACAATCATAATTACTTAATTAATATAACATTCCAAAATTTAGAATTTTGGGATGTTACATTATGACAGAATCAAGATAGTCATACCTGTGCTGTCGTAGAAGTGTTCCATGACAATACTGAAATTATCATCACAGAAGTGTCAACTCTAATAACGATAAATGTCGCGTCATGGAAGTGTTTTCGTCAAGGGTAACTGACACGTGGCATCCACTGTAACGGGTCGCCGTTAAGCTATCGGGTTCTCGTTTGGATCCGATAACCCGTTAACAGCCCAGACCAATGGCGATTTTCCATGTGTAAAATTCTCATTCGCCAACGGAACCACGTGTCAGCTCGTCGCCACGACAGAGGTCATCCATCCACTGGGCGAGACACGCCTATTGAACAGTGACACGTGGCACGACCCAAAAGTGGCCCATTTAGGTTAAAAAGGCCGGCCCAGTCAAAATAAGCGGGCCAACCCATTTACGGCCTACTTGGGTCTAGCCCATTTACAACCACGGCCCACACGAGTTCTGTCAATTCGGCCTGTCAAAGGCCCGTTAACGATTTGTCACCATTGCGGCCCATCATCAGTTCCACCCCGTTAACAACCTACTATGTCTTTGGGCTCATTTGCTACCTGAGCTTCTTTCGGCCCGTTAGTGGCCCATTCTAGAGATGGGCCAATTTCAAGGCGGTACATCTTTTGGCCTTTTAGCGGCCCATTCTGTAGTTGGGTCAATTTCCAGCCCGGTGTGTCTTTCGGCCTGTTAACAGCCCGCAACACAGTTGGGCCATTTATGGTCCGACCTGACTTTGGGTCCATTAGCGGCCCATATTCTCCATGGCACAATTCCAACCCGACCTGACTTTTGGCCCGTTAAAGGCCTGTGTTGTACATCGGCCCGCTTATGGCCCGATAGGATTTCGGCCTGTTAACAGCCCATCATGGAAATGGGCCAAGCATTAACGGAGGTCTATTTCGGCTTGCTAGTGGCCTGTGGGCTCGTTTCCATTATTGCGGACCAATCAAGCTTTTGGCCTGTTAACGGCCTGGTAAGAGCCCTTGTTAGGATGGGCCCACATTCGAGCTCAAAACTCGTTAGTAGGCCAGCCCAATAACGGCCCGCTATCACTACCCATTTTCGTTCTATTCCGATTGTGTCCAGGTAACGTTTTGGCCTATTGGCCCCCGTTTCAATGATAGCATATACAATAACAAATAATTATTCTACTCTATACAATCCCTCCAAAACAAACGTACACTATACAATAAAGAAATTTAAGCATAGAAACGAAGAATAATCCTACACTCTATAATAAAGAAACACTACTAGGGAAAACCTTATAGGTGGAGGCTTAACAGTAGCGCGGGTCAGAGGCACGTGCTACTGCTACCTTATAGTAGCGCGGGTCGAAGACACGTGCTACTGCTATCCATTTAGCTGTAGCATGGCGCTGCTGCTAAGAGCAGTAGCAGTAGAGCAGCAGCACAGCGCTGTTCTCTCTTCCTTCTCCTACCTCTCTTCTCTCTCCTTTAATGCCCCCTACACCATCTCCATTAATGCACCCCTTTCTCTCTTCCTCACTTTTCTATCCTCCCTCCACTAGTTAGAGCCATCTCTCCTTCCCCAACTAGCTAGATCTACCCATTTAATAAAGTGATCTATCCACCTCCCCAACTAGATCTATCCATTTTATGAAGTAAAGCCATATCTTTGTCCACTTTTGATCCCTAGGTGTGTAGCTACACCGACCTCATCACCGTGCTCGATCTCTCTCGAGATAGGTGAGTAAAAAAATGTGCTTTGCATGAATGGAAATATGTGTGTGTGTGCGATATGACCGAATCGGGCGATATGATGGAAATTGTGCGTGTGGCATGAGTTGCCGCCTATATGTGTATTTGCCGAATTGTGTATGACATGACATGAGTTGCTTATGTTTTGCCGAAATGTCGATTTAATTCCATTTTGGCGAATTTCGGGCAAACTCTATTTGTCCTATTTTTAGGGAAGGTCATGCCGAATTTTTGTATGACTTTGATGCATGCATGCATGCGTTTATAATCCTTTTGCTTATTATACCGCGCAGGTGATCATGAAGGTCAGTGGAAGGATGGTGGAAAGATGGTTGCGATCCGCGGTGCACGACATGCATGAAAATAACCGGAAGGAGATTTTATGTCCGTGTCGAAGATGCAAAGCAGGAGTCTGGCATGACCCCGTTAAGGAAGGCCGTTTGAAGGCGCACCTGCTCATGACTGGTTTCATGGATGGCTATACTCGGTGGATAAGTGAAGATGATGATGATGATGAGGACGTCGACGGGGCAGCCAATGATGACATGGGGCGAGACGAAGAGATGACCGATAATGGGGGCGGAGAAGAGACCGGACATGACGGAGAAGACGGGGACACGCCGGAGCCTTCATCGCTACTAAGTTCAGTCGTGCGGGACCCTCATGCTCGAGACCTACTTCGCAAGAAGACGACTAGCGACAGAGCTGCTTGTAGAGAGGAGGCCAAGCTGGAGCAACTGGAGGTAGACTCGAAGACTCCATTGTATGATGGTTGCGATCCCGAGGTGATCCGCTTGAGTTTCACGCTCGAACTTCTAAAGACAAAGGCTAAAAACAAATGGACCGACAGAAGCCTCGATGAGCTTCTCAAGTATCTAAAGAAGGTTCTTCCCGCGGGGAACCTGTGTCCTACTAGTGTTGATGAGGTCAAGAAGATCGTGTGCCCTCTTGATCTACCGCACATTAGATACCATGCATGCATCAATGATTGCATCATTTATCGGAAGGAGCACGTGGAAAAAACTAGTTGTCCGGTGTGCAATGCTTCTCGATACAAGAAGGCCGGAAAGAAATCTCCCTAGAAAGTTGTATGGTACTTACCGATCACTCCCCGTCTACAGCGTTATTTCATAGATCCTAAGGAAGCAAAGCTCATGCACTGGCATGAGGAGAGGGTGAAGCCCGACGATGGAGATGATCCGAAGCTGAGACACCTCGCGGATGCAAGCCAGTGGAGAGCGTTCAATGCCGAATATCGATTTTTCACAGGTGATCCAAGGAACATCGTGCTTGGCATGAGTACCGATGGCATGAATCCGTTTGGCAACCAGAACGCCAACCATAGCACATGGCCCGTGTTCGTATGGATATACAACCTTCCCCCCTGGAAGTGCATGAAGACAAAGTACATACACATGAGCATGCTGATTCAAGGGTCGAAACAACTGGGAAATAATATTAATCTGTATCTCGGGCTACTGAAAGAGGAGCTAGACACGTTATGGACAACACCGGTCAAGACATGGGACGCCAGCAAAGGACAGTATTTCGATATGAGAGCCACGCTGATGACGATGGTGCACGACTATCTCGGTTACAGATATGTATCAGGCCAGGTGTGCCACAGATATTGTGGATGCACCAGGTGCATGGATGATACAATGTCTCAGCAGCTAACGAAAGATGGCGGGGCATCGAAGATGGCTCGAGAAGGATGACATGTGGAGAAACCGTGGAGATCTATTCAATGGTGAGGCTGAGCATCGAGGACCTCCACGTAAGAGGAGCGGCCCCAAAATCTATGATTTGTTGAAAAACTGGGAAGAGTGCCCCGCGCCTGGAAAGATGAAAAAAGCGCCGGAGCCGCTGCTGAAGGTATGGAAAACGAGGTCTGTTTTCTGGGACTTGGAGTACTGGCCGAAACTCGAGACGCCTCATTGCCTTGATCAAATGCATATCACGAAGAATGTCCTCGAGAGCTTGCTTGGCACACTGATGCACCAAGGATGGGCCGAAGTCTAGAAGAGACTTGAAAGATTTGGAAATCAGGGCAGATCTCCACATGCCCCGTAAAAAGTCATCGGATGAAACGGAGACGGAGACAGAGGCGGGGGACAGGGGCAAAAAAGTCAATAAGAAGGAAGAGAATTATTGCCCCCCCTTCTTGCTTCACCTTAAGTCCGAAGGAGAACGATCAATTCTTCAAGTGCCTTACCGGAATCAAAGTTTGTTCTGGTTACTGTGGGAAGATAAGTAGATTTCTAGACACCAAGAAGAAAAGGTTCAGCGGGATGAAGTATCATGGCTGTCACGTGATGATGACGCAGATACTCCCGGTTGCCCTTAGAGGGATAATGGACAAGCACGTCCGTGACACGCTTACTGGTCTCTGCAACTTTTTTGACGTTATCTCTCGAAAGTCGATCAGTGTGAAGCAGCTCTGAAGGCTACAGGAAGAGATCGTTGTCATACGAAATGAGCTTGAGATGTACTTCCCGCCCGCGTTCTTTGACGTCATGGTGCATCTGTGTGTCCACATTGTGGACGACATCATCGACCTCAGGCCGACATTCCTGCACAACATGATGCCGTTTGAGAGGATGAATGGGGTCATCAAAGGATTCATTCATAACATGTCCCGTCTAGATGGAAGCATTGTCCAGGGCTATCTGACCAAAGAGTGCATCTCCTTCTGCTAGAATTATCTATACGGCGGAGACCATGTTGTTGGTTTTCCCATTAACAAGCACCTTGGGAGGCTCGGAGGAGAAGGTCACACCAATGGTCGGAGGGAACTGCATGTGGACCACTCGGGTCGACGCAACGACTTTGACAGAGCAACCTTAGTAGTGCGACAACACCTAGACGTGGTAGATCCTTCCACGACACTGCACAAAGAAACCATCGCAAAGAAGTACCGTGACCGGGGGCTACGCAAGACGGACGCCGAAGTTATTAGAGAGCACAACTCCACTTTCTTGCCTTGGTTCAAAGAGCATGTTCTTGCTAATCCCCTGGAAGAGGGCTCTACGGATGGATTGCTCATATACGCCTTAGCACATGGCCCCGCGGCCAACCTCGCGACCTATTAGGCATACGATATAAACGAATACACGTTCTACACGAAGGCCAAAAATATAAATAGTGATTTCTAGAACTCAGGGGTGATGATGGAATGCATGACCGACGACAACGGCGCAACTGAAAGATTCTATGGAAGGGTCGAAGAGATCTGGGAGCTTGACTACTCTAGACTGCACAATGCGACGATGTTTCGTGTCAAATGGGCTAAGAACGTTGAAAGAGAAAACCGGTATTTCACTACCATGTCTATACCCGACGCCAAGAGCGCTACCGTGAACGTCATCGCCAAAAATGAGCCATGGGTACACGCTAAGCATGTGACACAATGCTTCTTCATAACCGACCCGAGCAATCCCAGCCGTGTTGTCGTGAGGAGAGGCAAAAGGAACATCGACGGAATGGCTGGAGCCACCAACGAGGAAGACTACGACCAGTACGGCAACCCGATGAGGGAAGATGACGATGACGATGAAGCATACGTCAAAATAAGAATCAAGACTACATTACCTAAGAAAGATCGTACTCCATGGAAAAGGAAAAGTCACAACGAGGGGCTCAATTATTCAACAGCGAACAAGAAAGGAAAGAAGCTCACTCAGAAACGTCGTCGACACTGAGAAACCATCATTTATATATATGTATCTATTTTGTGTACGCACTTAACTGTTATCGGTGAAATGATGTAATATATATACATTGTATCCCCTTCTTCCCACCATGCATGGTTTCGGCTCGGTCGTCTTTCGGAAAAGAAAAGAAAATGAAAAGAAAAAGAAAAAGGAGAAAGGAAAAATAAAATGAAAAGAAAAATGAAAGGAATAGAAAAGAAAATGAAAAGAAAACGAAAAAGGAGAAAGGAAAAAAGAAAATGAAAAGAAAAAGAAAATGAAAATAAAAATGAAAGGAATAGAAAAGAAAATGAAAAAGAAATAGAAAAAGGAGAAAGTAAAAAAGAAAATGAAAAGAAAAAGAAAATGAAAAAAAATGCAAGGAATAGAAAAGAAAATGAAAAGAAAAAGAAAAAGGAGAAAGGAAAAAAGAAAATGAAAAGAAAAAGAAAATGAAAAGAAAAAGGTAATGAAAGGAATAGAAAAGAAAATGAAAAGAAAAAGAAAAAGGAGAAAGGAAAATAGAAAATAGAAAATGAAAAGAAAAAGAAAATGAAAAGAAAAATGATGAAGCCGGGGCTTCTGGCCACGCCGACGAGGCCTTATAGTATGAACACGATTACCTCGACTTTTTGTCTAGTCAGCAAGGACAAGGTTTGCATGGCCCCCTTGTCATAGCGGACGGTGGTACTGCCGCCGACACCGAGACCGGCACCGGCACCGATGGCACCGACACTAGCGGCGCCGAGACCGGCGCGGATGGTACCGGCGCCGAAGCCGCTAATGAAGCGAAGAAGAAGAAGTCAAGGACACGACGCCCAAACAAGCTCGGAACCGGAAGACTACTAGTCACAGAGGTGCACCCCGACAAATTCGAGCCAGTAGAGCCGGAGGAAGCTCGCATGTGCTACGGCAACCAAATCGGATGCATCCTACGGGAAACCGCGAGCATCAACGACTCGGACTTAAGGAGTAAACAAAATATGGAACACTTCCTCCTAACAAAGCTGCACAACAGATTCTAGTTCCTCGGCCGGGATGACACAAAACTTCCGTGGAAAGATGCTGCCATGGACAAGATAAACAACGCCGCCATGGGCAAGTTCAGCAACGCGTTGGCCGCCTGGAGAGTCAGGGTGAAATGAGCGATTGATGAAGAACAACCCAACTCCCAGATTTGGGCGGACAATCCGACACTTTCGGAAGAGGAGCTCGAAAAATTCAAGGACACTTGTGCTACCGAAGAAGCCAAGCGTAAGTCCGAGAAATTCAAGGGGATGTAGGAAAAGAACATGGGGAACCACCGCCTCGGAAGCCGTGGTTACATTGGCAAGAGGCCATATGTGATAAGGAGGATGCGGAACGTGAAGCCCAGGGGATCCCAGACCCCTTGGCGGAGTTCACCGACCAGCAGGAGCGTGACTTCATCAAGGCCCGGTACAAGTGGGACAAGGAATTCAGGTTTAATGATCAAGCAGCGGGGTACCTATTATCCTCTTTTTGCCGGAGGAAGCAAGGAAACAGAGCTAACAGAATTTCATTGTAAAGAAAATGACTCATAAGGAGGTCAGTCATAAAATCCTTAAACACCCATTTCCCTCTTCTTTGAGACCAGGATTCCTTGTGTAATTTCATCCATCTCTTAGTTTTTTTTGAATCATTGAGTTCATCACTCAACGTAGTCTAGCAGTTCAGTTCGACTCTATTTGAGAGACCCCGCTTGCTTATTGCAATTCAGAATTGAATTGATTCTATCCTTGATGTATTTGCAATTCAATCCGAATCAATATGGATCTTTTCGGAGACAAGCACATATTACCGTAACCTAGTGATTAATATATCCTGTTGGTACTACTTCGTCGAGCAATCAATCCTTTTTCCATTCTTGTTCTGAGGTTGTCAGCTTCCTCCGATGGCACCACTTGTACTCTCTGTCGGAATCTGTAGACATAGTTTCTGGGCGTCTTTAAAAACTGATCGACATAGTTGTCACACACAAACCTGCGCAACGGCTTTGGAGTAAAAGAAATCTTTTCCCTCAATAAATAGTTTATATATGAAAGAAAGTGCCAACTTATTGTTCTTGGAATGCTGATTTCCATGGATTTCTTCTTGGCATATCCCCCCTGATTTGATGACCTGGCTAAAACACCTATTCCTTTTTTCTGGAATTGCTGCCGAAAGCCTGTTTGTAGCATCCATAGCAATACATGTTAGTACTCAATTTCTTTGATTTTCATTTGCGTCGACCTTGTTATTAGCTGTTTGCTTTTCCGAGCACACCCTGCGGGCCCCTGAGATCTTACCTTCCTCGAGTCCAAGTCTCGGAAGGCGCTAATTCCAACCCCAATTCCTAAAATGGAATAGCTCAAATCCATGGAATTTCTAGATTATTCAAAACCTGGAATAAGACCAGCATTATGAACTACCATCCATTTCAATTTGTACTAAAATCCAGGGAATAAATATAAGGTTTAGCCTTTTCCAATTCCACATTCAGAGAAAACGAATTACTTGATTCTGCGCCTATCTCCCTTGTAAAGGATTTCTCCATAATGACCATTAATAGTTGCTCCTGTAGTGGCCAAATAAGGTTTAGCTGCTCTTATAACAAAGGAATCCATATTTACAATGAAAATTTGACCAGATTTTTTTATGTCTCCCTTCCCTTTAAAAACAGTTTGCCCGTTGTTTGTCTTAGTTAATACCCAATTTTTAGAGCTCTGTTGGCGAGTTCTATTTCTGCCTCCGGAGCGCCCTCTTTTTTTGAGTGGGAAAAAGGTTTTATACACGGACGCGCCCACGAGGAAATTGATGAGATTACTGGTAATTATTTTTTACCACCTTATATTAGCTTCTGATCAAGTCGACTACACGTTCTATTAACATTTGTAAACGGTTCACGTTCCTTTTGCAGAAAGAGCAACACAAGCTTGCGGCCGAAAGTGACTCGTCAACTCAGTCGTCGGTTAGGCCCAAGTGGGACACCCCTCTCAACCGGGCCCTGAACATACTGAAGGGACTCCCTTTGGACAAGTGGCTGCAGTATGGACGGGTGCACGACGCCGGAGACGACGCCACGTGGAAGTACTACTACCACGAGGACCCGAAGGTCAAAAGGCAGAGAAGGAAGTTCAGTTAGGTGAACATCGATGAGAAGGTGAAGCTTGCGGTCGAGAAAAAAGCAGCTGAGACCGCAGAAGCGACCAGAGATGAGTTGGTCCAGCAGGCAGTCAGTGCAGCTTTAGCTGCCTGCAGAAGTGATTTCTTAGCTTTATTTAATACCTTGATTCCTGCTATTATCGACTAGACGAG
The DNA here is from genome assembly GCA_039707655.1 of Elymus sibiricus. Taxonomy (NCBI): domain Eukaryota; kingdom Viridiplantae; phylum Streptophyta; class Magnoliopsida; order Poales; family Poaceae; genus Elymus; species Elymus sibiricus. Next base: position 172,803,915 of record CM077676.1, read on the forward strand.
GCAAAATCCAGACAAAACGGCAAAGGATTATCCCCTTCCCAGCTTTGTCGGGAGCAACTCGGTGAACATCGCACCAGCACCTGCTGCCACACCCGCTCATAGGAGCCCGTCCTCCGTCTCTGGCATGCTCGGTGGGGCTTCCACATTGGCTGAGCTCGACGCCCTCATGGTAATTACGCGTCACACCCTCATCAACATATCTATAATCTTCCGTTTCCGTTGCCTTTCGGATATCTGACACACCACACACATGTCTTCGCAGGCCGACAAAAATCCATGCACCCTACTCTACAACAGCAACGGTCAGTTGGTGGATGTGGGAAAGGGTACGATAATGAAGCCCAACGAGCGCTTGTTCCACGGCTGGCGGATGCCCGATAACGTCTTCAGGGTTTTCGTGGTGAGTGTGAAAACTGCTTACGAGGGTTTGGCTCCCCTGCTACGAACTAGGGGAGAGGACGACGAGAGCCCGGCGCAGCTGGGCCAATGCAAGAATTGGCCGTTGCTATGGCCGAAGAATCTTCTTCGTGTGGAGGCGGCCGGGAGTACACCAATGACGACAATACCGATTAAAGGTATGACCACTACCCCACCCACGGAATTACTACGACCGTCTGTCGTGTTGGGTCAGAGCGGACGATGCGAGCAAGGGGGTCCGACCGTCGCCCCCATGGAAGAGCATATGGATGATGACATGGATGAGGATGACCCTCTCAAGTACATTAATACCGGCTATGACGACACACAAATGATGATTCAGCTGCCATATGACTCAGGCTATGAGCATGAAGATGAGATGCATGATGCACAAGAGCTGGAACATCCTCGGGTTGAGTGCAAGAAGTCTCTGTTCATGCAATCATCACAGGACACTCCTCCAGATGCAGCCTCAACCCAGGGTCAACTACCCGAGGGTTGTGGAGTGCTTAGCCCGACAACACTGGTGGCGGGGCTTAGGAAGGGTCTGGAAGGCTCACTAGCTCAACCCAAGAAGAAGCAGAGGAAGAGACCTCCGAAGAAAGGCTCTGCTACCGCCAAAGCTGCTTCTAGCAGCCAGCCATCTCCGGTGAACAGGGTTGCGGACATTGTATCGATAAGAGATTCACAGTTACTCCATGTCACGAGCAAGCCGATGCTACTGCCGGACGGTCTCAAGGCCTTACATGGGGATCTCAGGAGACTCCATGAGCATGTGCTGTCGACAGAGAAGAGCCTTCTCGTCTCGGAGGATCCAGGATACCCGCTATATGCGATTCATGTGCCGATGGGCAAGGGCTACGTTGCTACATGCCCCGCGGATATCTTCTTCCTGCGGTTTGATCACATCTTCGATATGTATCTCCAGAGGCGGCTCGATTTTACGCTCGTCCGCCTTTTTGCGCTACATATGAGCTACATCATCAGGAAAGAGCAAATCTCGCTAATCGCCATCGCGGACCCCTACTACATGCATGAGTTCTTCCTGTGAATTAGCGAAGTGGAACATCTAGCTACGACTAAGTACATCGAAGACTTCATGGTAATGAATAAGGACAAGAAAAGGATTATGCTGCCTTATCATCTCATGTAAGTCATTCTCGGATAGCCGCTATAACACATCCTTTCGTACATTTCAATTATTCCTTCGCATGTAGGGAGGCTAATTTGAGGTGTATTTATTTTGCACAGCGAGGGGCGCACCATCCTTATCATTCTTTACCTGCGAGTCTCCTACGCTCTGTATTTGGACTCGTCCAAAAACACGGTGAAGAAAGACTACACACACATTAGGACTGTTCTGGATCGTGCTCTCCTTGGCTTCAGCATGAGGGGTGGCCACATTCAAATCAAGAAACAAAGGATGAACGCGCCGGCTTTCTTACATAAAACTGAGTTCTGCTGCGTCCAGCAACCGGCAGCAAGTATGAATGATGGATTCTACGTCATCCATCACATGATGAAGTTCAGAAGGGATCGTCAACAACTTGGCATCACATCTTCATCCGATGCCCGTATCCGCAAATGGGCCGAAGCCATAGGAGCCAAACCGGATCATAAACTGAGGAATGACTTCTATCGCATACAGCAGGACATTGCAACGATCATCGTGAAAGACGTCGTCGAAGAGAAGGGGATGTTCCACGGCGGCCCTATATCGCGAGCCGACGTCCGAGCTCGCATAGGCCTACAGCGTATGGACATGACGCCTTTCACGAAGCTAGGGTGCATCCTTCCGAATCTTGACGAATGGAAGTTCCCGTGATTGACGATCACGATGATGGCATGTCCGTTGAATTTGAACTTTATATATTCGACGCAACTTTGAAACTTTGTGATGTAAACGGTCCTGTTGAACTTGCGTAGTGCTAGTTAATTAGTTACGATGAACTTCGTTAATTATGTTTACTATATGTTGCTTCTATTTGCTTACTCTTTCTCTTCATGTTGCTCAAGTATATTATGTTGCATATTATATATCGTTGAATGCATCTCTATCAGGTACATAGATCATCGATGGCGAAGGAGTGCTATGTCGTGTACATAGGGAGGGTTCCAGGAGTGTACGACGAGTGGCCTGAGTGTGAGGCCCAAGTGTACCGGTTCCCGGGCGGCAGCCAGAGAGGGTTCGATACTAGAGGGGAAGCGGAAGCTAGTTACTTGAGGTTCACGCTAGCGCGAGAGAGGGATCAAAACCGGCACCTCATGAGCTACTACATAATTCCGCTCTTCCTCATAGTGATCGCTCTTCTCTTCTATATCATAGTTTAGATGGATGATGAAACATGTGCATGTGATGACCATGTAGTTGCATGTATTCGAGACATGTGACAACTTCTATCGCTATTTTGAGATGCTGACAAGAGACATCATTTGTGTTGGATCATGATGATGATGATCAGACTATTGTATGTGTATGATATGATGAGATTTGTATGTGGATAATATGATGAGACTATTGTGTGTATCATATGATAGAGACTATTGTATAAAACCTATACAAATACGGAGGAAAAAATACATAAAATAATACATAGAAAAAAATACAGAAAATAATAACAGTAGTGTGGGGTATGTGCATAGCAGCAGCGCGGCCTTAGCAGTAGCGCATGCTAAATAGAAGTGCTGCAGCTTTTAGCAGTAGCGCGGGTTGGACCGCGCTACTGCTACCTTTGAGTAGCAGTAGCGCGGGGCAAAACCCACGCTACTGCTGAAAGTTAGCTGTAGCGCCGTATCAGTAGCGCATGGACCCGCGCTACTGATAGGCCTTTAACTCGCGCTACTACTAGGGTTTTCCCTAGTAGTGAAATTACAACAGATTACATGCACCGGGCATCAAAGTTCGCCACAAGTGATAATAAAGTATAACCAAACAACAAATTACACTGGGCACATACACCTCATACATCATGGACGCGCATCAAGACATCTTACCATTTGAACTATGATCTCTTCAGAAAATAGAAGTGGCCGGATTCAGATAGCACACACTTCAGCCTGAAAAATATCCACCTTCTTTGTGGTTTCCTCAGTATCTAGTTTCATTTCGTTGACTCTTGCATCTGATTCCTGCATCTGCCTTCTCAACATGTTGATTACATCTTGAAACTCATATGCACGCTGTCTTGCCGCCTCTAGTTGATGCTCTAGAACATCAGCACATTCCAATTCCAATCCATAATCATTTGGTAATGGCCATGGGATACGTCTCCGTCGTATCTATAATTTTTGATTGTTTCATGCCATTATTTTACAACTTTCACATACTTTTGGCAACAATTTATATGATTTTCTTGGACTAACATATTGATCTAGTGCCCAGTGTTAGTTCCTGTTTGTTGCATGTTTTTTGTTTCGCAGAAAATCCATATCAAATGAAGTCCAAACGCGATAAAATTTTACGGAGATTTATTTTGGAATATATGTGATTTTTGGAAAAAAGAATCAACGAGAGACGATGCTCGAGGGGCCCACAAGCTCACAGGGCGCTCCCCTATTGCAAACTTATCCTATTACACCTACAAAGTAGTTTCATTCTTGTTCTAGGTAAAGCGAATGTTAAGTGTGCGTAGAGTTGTATCGGTGGTCGATAGAACTTGAAGGGAATATTAATTCTACCTTTAGCTCCTAGTTGGGTTCGACACTCTTACTTATCGAAAAAGGCTACAATTGATCCTCTATACTTGTGGGTTATCAAGACCTTTTTCTGGCGCCGTTGCCAGCGAGCAATAGCGTGGGGTGAATATTCTCGTGTGTGCTTGTTTGCTTTATCACTAAGTAGTTTTTATTTTCTATTCTAAGTTGTACTTTATCTTTAGTTATGGATATGGAACACGAAACACCAAAAAAATTAGTTGTACTTGCTACTGATGGAGATGGGGAACCTCCTAAAACCCTCGATGCTGGTTATGTGGAAAACATTAAATACTACTTTGATAATCCTAATAAATCCCCATTCAACTTGATAATGGAAGATACTTTGGATCACCGGGAATACTTTAGGGATTATCGCTTGTCTCAAAAAGGGAAACACTTATGGGATGAAATTAAAATGTTGCGTTGGTATGCTTGGAATATGTGCTCTATGTATGATTATACCTGTTGCTCTAAGATGAAGGCTCCACACCTTCCCTTTCAATGTGAATTTAGTGATAATGAAACCTTGGCTTCTTATGCTAATGGTGTATATGATTACTATGATGTGGAACAAATAGAAGAATTTGTTGCTTTTAAGGGTGCTTATGAAATTGAATCTTTGTTTGAAAAGTATGAAGATTGTGATGATGCTCTTTACAGATCTGAAAATTATGCTATACTTAAATATTCCTATGAGAATTATGAATACAATGCCAATATTAATGATTTTATTGAGAAGGTCTCCGCTGTCCAAGAAGAGACTAATATTTTGAAGGAATCTATGGAAGAAGAAATTGCTGAAACTGTGAGCTCATTAGATGAAAAAGATGAGGAGGAGAGCGAAGAACAAAGGGAGGAAGAGCGCGGATTGATCACCCGTGCCCACCTTCTGATGAGAGTAACTCTTTATCTCATACATTGTTTAATTTCCCTTCGTGCTTACCGAAGGATGAATGCATGCTATGATAATTGCTATGATCCCTTGGATTCGTTTGAAATATCCCTTTTTGATGAACTTGATGCTTGCTATGCTTGTGGCCATGATGCCAATATAAATGATGCTTATGGAGATGAACTTGCTATAGTTCCTTATGTTAAGAATGAAATTGTTGCTATTGCACCCACACGTGATAGTCCTATTATCCTTTTGAATTCTCCCAACTAAACTATATCGGAGAAGTTTGCACTTATTAAGGATTATATTGATGGGTTGCGTTTTACTATTACACATGATGATTTTGATGGATATAATATGCATGTGCTTGCTTCTCCTAATTGCAATTATTATGAGAGAGGAACTACATCTCCACCTCTTTATGTTTCCAATACGATAAAATTGCAAGAAACTGTTTATACTATGCATTGGCCTTTACTTGATGTGCATGAATTGTTCTTTTAGACATGCCGATGCATAGGAAGAGCATTAAACTTCATTGTTCTATGATATATGTTGCTTTGTCCTCATTACTAAATTATAAATCATTGTTAATTAAAATTGGCTTTGATATACCTTGGGATCCGGGTGGATCAATTACTTGAGCACTATGCCTAGCTTAATGGCTTTAAAGAAAGCGCTATACATGGGAGACAACCGGAAGTTTTAGAGAGTCATTTTATTCTGTTTTGTTCTTTTAGAAAAAGTTTAAAAACAAAAAATATATAGAGGGGAACCTAAAAACTTTTCAAAAATAAAAGTGAAAGTGAGAAAGACGAACACCGTTGAAGTGGGGGACGTCCTTGAACTTTGTTCATGCCCATGGAAACTTTGTGAATCTTGATTATAGAAACTTTTCAATAAAATAATTATCCCCTTATACAAATCCATTTTATTATAAAAATAATGTGCCAAGATTTACCTTTAGGGTGTTTAAATTGTTTGTTTGGTGTGTGTTGTGCAAAAACAGAAACTTTTGCTCTAGTGTTTGAATTTCTGTATTTTACTGGAACGTGAAAAATTTCTGACATTTTTACACAGTACTGCAATGCAATTTTTTTATTACTTCCTAATTTTTCAGAATTTTGAGTTACAGAAGTATATGTTTCATCTGCATCTTTACAGACTGTCCTGTTTTCACATATTGCTGTTATAGTTTCTTTATTTGCTTATGTTTGAAATCTTTTTGAGCCCCATTGACTTGGGAGCCATAGAATTGTGATAGCATACAGTGGGTAATGTTTGATTATAATTATACAATAATGTTACAACAGGACATGATGGGATTTGATGTTATATGTACTAACCCCTCTAATAAAAAGTTTGGTTAAGTTTTGTGTGAATGAACTGTTCGAAGATCGAGGAGGTATCGATATGAGAAGAATAAGGAGAGGCAAGAGTTCAAGCTTGGGGATACCCAAGGCACCCCAAGTAAATATTCAAGGAGACTCAAGCATCTAAGCTTGGGGATGCCCCGAAAGGCATCCCATCTTTCTTCTTCGACGATTATCGATATGTCTCAGTTTTTGTTTTGTTCACATGATATGCGTAAATTCTTGGAGCGTCTTTTGTGTTTATTTTTCCCTTTTATTTTATGCACCATGCTGGTATGAGATAGTCCTTGGTTGATTTATAGAATGCTCTTTATATCTTTTGAGTACGGCTTTATAGAATGCTTCCTGTGCTTCACTTAGATCTTTTGAAGTTTGGATGCTCGTTTCTCTATATTTGGAAAACCATTATTTGTAGAATGCTCTTTTGCTTCACTTATATTTATTAGAGCGTAGTCTTTTGGAGAAAGAATTAAACTCTCATGCTTCACTTATATCTATTTAGAGAGTTAACAGGAATTGGTCATTCACATGGTTAGTCATAAAATCCTACATAAAACTTGTAGATCACTGAATATGATATGTTTGATTCCCTGCAATATTTTTGCAATATTAAGATGGTAATATGTGGGTGTACTAGTGGATGATTGTGGTTTAGTAAAAATATTGATATTAAAGTTTGTGATTCCCGAAGCATGCACGTATAGCCTCTAGTTTTGCTATGAAGTTGGAGCATGATTTATTATTGTCTACCTTATGAGTGGCGGTCGGGGACGAGCGATGGTATTTTCCTCCCAATCTATCCCCTAGGGGAATGCGAGTAGTACTTTGCTTTGAAGGCTAATCAGCTTTCACAATAATTATGTGAGTTCTTTATGACTAATGTGAGTCCATGGATTATACACACTCCTACCTTTCCGCAATTTGCTAGCCTCTTCGGTACCGCGCATTGCCCTTTCTCACCTCGAGAGTTGGTGCAAAATTTGCCGGTGCATCCAAACTCCGTGATATGATATGCTCTATCACACATAAGCCTCCCTATATCTTCCTGAAAACAGCCACCATACCTACCTATCATGGCATTTCCATAGCCATTCCGAGATATTGCCATGCAACTTCCACCGTTCCGTCACATGACATGTGTGTTCAGTGTCATATTGCTTTGCATGATCATAGAGATGACATGATATTTGTGGCTCGGCCACCGTTCATCATTATTAGACTTGTTATGCTAGATCATTGCACATCCTGGTACACTACCAAAGGCATTCATATAGAGTCATATTGTTCTAGTTTTATCGAGTTATAATATCGAGTTGTAAGTAAATAAAAGTGTGATGATCATCATTATTAGAGCATTGTCCCAGTGAGGAAAGGATGATGGAAACTATGATTCCCCCACAAGTCGGGATGAGACTCCGAACGAAAAAAGAGACCAAAAAGAGCCCAACAAAAAAAGAAAAAAGAAAAAAAGAAATCAAAAAATAATGAGAGAAAAAGAGAGAAGCAGCAATGCTACTATCCTTTTGCCACACTTGTGCTTCAGAGTAGCACCATGTTCTTCATATAGAGAGTCTCCAGAGTTGTCACTTTCATATACTAGTGGGAATTTTTCATTATAGAACTTGGCTTGTATATTCCGATGATGGGCTTCCTCAAATGCCCGAGGTCTTCATGAGCAAGCAAGTCGGATGCACACCCACTTAGTTTCCGTTGAGCTTTCATACATTTATAGCTTTTAGTGCATCCATTGCATGGCAATCCCTACTCCTCGCATTGATATCGATTGATGGGCCTCTCCATTGCCCGTCGATCCGCTGAGTTGATGCGAGACTTTCTTCCTTTTTCACATCCCTTATTGATCTCTACCACCACATTCTATTCCATGCATAGTGCTATATCTATGACTCACGCTCATGTATTGAGTGAAGTTGAAAATGCTGAAGCGCGTTAAAAAGTATGATCCAATTGCTTGGCTTGTCATCGGGGTAGTTCATGATTAATATCTTTATGCTAGGAATTCTAAGCATGACAGTCTATATGATTTTGTAGGGATAGCGTTCTTTAGCATTCTTTATTTTGAAGGGCATGATTGTTTGTTAGTATGCCTGAGTATTGATGTCTTTATAACAAATTGATAGACTATTGCTTTGAATCACTCGTATCTTAATATTCATGCCATGATTAGATTACATGATCAAGATTATGCAAGGTAGCATTCCACATCAAAAATTATCTTTTTATCATTTATGTACTCGAGGACGAGCATGAATTAAGCTTGGGGATGCTGATACGTCTTCATCGTATCTATAATTTTTGATTGTTTCATGCCATTATTTTATAACTTTCACATACTTTTGGCAACAATTTATATGATATTCTCGGACTAACATATTGATCCAGTGCCCTGTGCCAGTTCCTGTTTGTTGCATGTCTTTTGTTTCGTAGAAAATCCATATCAAACGAAGTCCAAATGCGATAAAATTTTACGGACATTTATTATTGAATATATGTGATTTTTGGGAAAAAGAATCAACGTGAGACGATGCTCGAGGGGCCCACGAGCTCACAGGGCGCGCCCCCTACCCTAGGGCGCACCTGGCAGGCTCGTGGCTACCCCGTAAGTCGGTTGGAGGTGTACCTCGGCCGCAAGGAAGCTAATATGCAGATAAAAATCGTGTTAAAATTACAGCCCAATCGGAGTTACGGAGCTCCAGGAATATAAGAAACGATGAAGGGCTAGAAAACAGGAACGCGAAACAGAAGAGAAATGGAGAGAGAGATCCAATCTCGGAGGGGCTCCTGCCCTCCGGGAGCCATGGCAGCCAAGGACTAGAGGGGAAACCCTCCTCCCATCTAGGGGGGAGGCCAAGCAAGAAGAAGAAGGAGGGGGGCTCTCTCCCCCTCTCTCCCGATGGCACCGGAACGCCGCCGGGGGAACCATCGTGACGACGATCTACACCAACAACTTCGCCACCGTCACCACCAACTCTCTCCCCCTCTATGCAGCGGTGTAACACCTCTTCACCCCACTGTAATCTCTACTTAAACATGGTGCTTAATGCTATATATTATTATCCAATGATGTGTGGCGATCCTATGATGTTTGAGTAGATTTCTTTTGTCCTATGGGTTAATTGTGGTATGGTGTGATTGATATGCGTTGTATGTTGATATGGTGCTGTCCTATGGTGCCCTCCGTGTCGAACAAGCGTGTGGGATTACCGCTATAGGGTTTTGCAATACGTTCATGATTCACTTATAGTGGGTGGCGAGAGTGACAGATGCTTATACCCGAGTAAGGGGGTTGTTGCGTATGGGAGTAAAGGGGACTTGTTACTTAATGCTATGGTTGGGTTTTACCTTAATGATCTATAGTAGTTGCGGATGCTTGCTAGAGTTCCAATCATAAGTGCATGTGATCCAAGTACGGAAAGTATGTTAGCGTATGCCTCTCCCTCATTGCATATGATAAGTATCTATCATGTTATCGTCAATTGCCTATGGACAATCTTTCTCTTTGTGTTACAAAAAGCTCTCTACTAAAACAAACTAACTTTTATTATCTAGCTTAGTAATTCTAGTTTTATTCTTGCAAACTTATCCTATTACACCTACAAAGTAGTTTCATTCTTGTTCTAGGTAAAGCGAACGTTAAGTGTGCGTAGAGTTGTATCGGTGGTCGATATAACTTTAAGGGAATATTAATTCTACCTTTAGCTCCTCGTTGGTTTCGACACTCTTACTTATTGAAAAAGTCTACAATTGATCCCCTATACTTGTGGGTTATCACCATGCCGCACTTCTCTGAGAGCTTTGTGTTGATGTCACTTTGTCCTGAAATGTTTCTGTAAGTACACATGACTAGGGCAAAAATATAGTTACAACAGAGAAGCGAGCAAGACAGACTAACTTGTACATGGCAGACAGGACTAACAATAATGTACATGTCATGAAGCATAATCAGGTGATATTTTACAAAATTATAAAGATGGTAGTCTGTGCAGCATGCGTACAGAAATCTCTCTTCACTCACCAAAGGAGCATGATGTTGGGGCCAAATCTAAAACACCGAGAGGTTAAAATTTAGACCAGGCACAACTACTGAACATTAGATATATCTTGCATATAAGTAAGCAAGCAGTTAGCCATTGTGTAGCTCATATTAGCTAGCTGGAACATTGTGTGGCATGTTTCAAAAGAGTCATAGGGAGCTTAATGAACTACAGAGGGATTCATACAAACCTACTACAGCAAGCAAAACTATGCAATCATTAGCCTCATATAAACTAGATTGTGAGCCTCATGCAGTAATAGTTGGTTAATGGACTTCAAAGCTTCAGGCACACTTTGCTAGAGTAATGAAATGTTAAGGCATTTAATTACATCAACTAATAGTTATACAAGTACCCTACATAAGGCATCATTGTTTGGGCATCTCATTAACTGCAGGACAAATAAATCAATTGAAACGAGCAATTTAACTATGCCTGAAGCAAACAAGCAATTGAACTGTTGTGTTGGCAGCATGCATACATGCACGCCTCAATAACATCCTTGGCCTGGCTACATTTGAATCAACCGATGTATCTTCTATATAATGGAACAAGTAATGTAACATTGTTTGCCCCCTATGAAGTAACTCGACTAGTATGTACTCAAGATCCTAGTAATGATTGGGAGGCTAATGAAGTGAACATGCATTTGGTTATGATATTTATGACATCGAGAACTCTACCATAGCAGGAAGGAGTTTTTCACTCTGTTCACTATTATAAGATGTTTTAGATATTTAAATATAGACTACATCCGTACTGAAATGAGTGAACATACACATTAAAATTTGTTTACATACATCTGATTTAGAAAAAAAGTTATAACATCTTATAATAGTGAGCGGAGGGAGTATTAATCAATGGCCCAATGACTGGGTTACATGTGAAGAACCCTACGCAAGCACAATGTCAGATAAATAGGGATGTCCTGGTAATTCTAATATAGTGACTTACCATAACTGGTTGTATAGGCTCAGCGCTGCTCCTCCTTCTCTGGCAAGGCTCCGTCCTAACATCATGTACCTGGAAATCCTGAATCTTTGCTTCGTTACACCTCCACTGCAAGTTGACACAAATTAGTTACATGTCTCCTTAAATGGAAGATAAATATGCATATTTTCGAGTCTCTGGGCAACAGCAAAAGCATGAGTTTATAACAAAACGAGACCACATAATGAAACATGCCACATCTCTTGCGCACACTCAAATGAGCATTTACTAAGTGTGTGCTATGTATAAACTAGGCATACCTTCGTGAACTGGACCTCCAGGTACTCTTGGGGAGCCTAGTTTAGTGGACAGGCAAACCTTTATGTCACCTACGAGTTATAAAAGCCCCCACTACAGCAGCCATTAGTGTTTAAATCATTGACCAGCTCTGTTAGGTCATGAACAACAAGTAATCAAAGCAAATAGTTCTATTATGGCTGGCTGATACAAACAAGCAATTGAACACATGTTTGAGCAAATCTTGCACAACACTGAATTACATACCAAGAAAACAAGCATGGAAGGAGGCCTAAAGACCATCACTTGACTGACCAGATTTAGTAGGCATGTAAACATCATGTGTAACATATGAACTAGCATAAACATTGCATATTTCAGATTCTATAATGAAATGCACATGTATTAGGTTATGCCATGTATGACGCCTAAATCTACACTATAGTAGGCAGGAGTGATTCATCATTGCACGCACAAGTGAATTGCAGGTTAAGGGCCAGTTCTTTTCCACCTTTTGAGAGCTTATTGTCAAAATAAGCCAGAAAAGCTCTAAAGACCTCGTTTTTGAGTTATGGGGTATAGTGAAATGACTCTGTTGTTTTCCCATATTACACTAAAAATGCCACTGCTCAGGCTTGCGTCACACCCGACCCCCACGCAAAAACAAACACGCAAGCATTCGTTCCCCTGCCCGCTCGCATCTCCGCTCACCTTTCCCTATGCTCTGATCCCCTGCCTACAACGCTAGGGTTCCTCCAGCGAGCCGCCGCCGCCGGTCCCATCTGCCCTATTCCTCAACGATGCTCTCTCCAGAGAGGCTACATGGCCGGCGGGTAGGCCCCCTCATTCCTCCTCCCCTCCTCCCAGGCCGTGGCCATGAGGTGCTGTTGCGGGATGAGCTCATCCAGCAAGGTGAGGATCTCCTCTGATTTTTTGCCAAATTTTCATACTGATCTACTATATGAAGAATTACTATGTGCTGCTGCTATATGATGAATTGCTATGAGCTTCTGCTGCTGCTACTATATGATGAATTGCTATGAACTGCTGTTGCTTCTATATGATGCATTGCTATGAGCTGCTGCTGCTATATGATGCTTTCAGGTGCTGCTGCTATATGATGAAAACCAGCCACTTGGACCATGGAATTTTGATAAATAATGGTTCTTCATTTAAATTTAGTCAATTATCCTCTGTTTGGAAGACATTGACCAAAGTAGATTGTGCCAAGTAGATGGTATCTTTGTATTTGCATTTTGAACAAATAATGATGGTCTGTTTTCCTATCATATTAATTACTGCGATGGGTTCAATTCGTGATGTTTGGAAGTCAAATTTATTTTCATATGGGCAGCAAAATTACAAAATATAATGCAATATAGACTTTTCACTAACCATACCACAGATAAGCTAAAAAAACAGGTAATGAAAAGAACTGGTTGGCTTATTATCTGGAGCTTATATTCACATGAGCTTATTTTCATAGGATAACTCAAAAGAATTGGCCCTAAGAACCCTGGCCAACAGCAATGCCAAAAAAATAACATATCACGATGAATGCAATGAAGTGACTTACCATACAATGCCGTATAGGCTCACTGCTGCCCCTCCTTTTTTTGCGATGTTCCATGAAAATGCCCCATACATCTCGTACTAAGAAATCTTGTACTTTTTCATTGCTGCACCCCATCTGCAAGTTGACACAGCTAATTTGAGATATGTCTACATGATAATACATTGCATATCCCTTGCACATAATTAAATCACCAGTTAACGATTGTGTGCGTCGCATAAACTAGCCATGACTCTGTGTACTGGACTTGCAGGCACTCTTAGGGAGCCTAATTTAGTGCACTAGGATTACTGGTCGAAAATCCTAGCAAAGTATGCTGGCAGGCACACAACAATACAAGATAGAGACTCACTTACAACATCATAGCGATGCTTCGGTCCATGATTTTGGTTGGCCAAGGTGTTAGATCCAGAAGAAACATCGTCCTTGTAGCACTTGCCAGCTCCATAACATGTAACAGCAACCTGTTAGTATATTTGAAGTACAACAAGCAGGTGATGCTGGACTGGTTTAAAGGTGACAAGTAGCTAGGTCGCGGCGGGTGCTTGGCATCATGGCAGAAGGTGGGAATCAGGTTAGAAACATTAAGGGTGATGCCGCTGCGGTGGCTGTCGGAGTCCGGGAAGGAGATCTAGGACCGTGGACGAGTGTGTTTGTGAAGCGGCTCCGGTAGTGCGGACGAAGCGGCCTGAGGCTGTGGAAGAGTGCGTCAGTGAAGCTGCTCCGGTAGGTTTGAGGATGGTGTCGACGATGCGGATCTGTGGCCGTGGACGAGGGCGTCGGGAAGCTGCTCCGGTAGGGTGGACGACGGTGTCGACGAAGCGGATCTGAGGCCTAGGACTTGGGTGTCGATGAAGCGGCTCCGATAGAGTTGAGGATGGTGTCGACGAAGCGAATCTGCGGTCGTGGATGAGGGCGTCTGGAAGCTGCTCCAGTGTAACACCCCTGTAATTAAGTAACAATGAACTATCACTAATGATGCCAAGTCACTGTGATCAATCAAGCTTAAACCTCCTTTGATTCATATCTCATTTCAAATTCCACCTTAAGTTGAAATTCAAATATTAAGTCAAATAATTATTTTATCAAACATGAAAACAAAAATGTTGTTGACATTGCAATTAATTCATAGTTAATATTGTTAAGGAAAACAATATCACCAAACTTTATTAAGTGTCCCTAGCATCAACAAAACAGGACCAACAGCACCTGCAGCAGCCCATTTGGATTTAAACAAAATTTAAATGAATTTAAATTGGCTCCAAACTTTTTGTACTAGTCCAATGTGTTGCCTAGTATTTTTGGGACAAGTTTTGTATTTTACAAAAATCAAAAACTGTCAAAACAGAAGGCAAAACAGAGAGCAAATGCAAAAACAGAAAAGAAAAGAAGAAAAGCACTGTGCACCTCGGCCCACTAGCGCGACCGCGGCCCAGCCCATCGGACGCGTCTCCTACCTGCTCCCGCACGCCGTGTCACGCGCACGCTCACCGAGACCGGCGGGCCGGCACGCATCGCCGGCGCCTTCCCCCGCATACCAAGGGGATAAGGCGGCCCCTAGCTACTCCCCTGGCACTCCCCGTCCACTTTCCCCCTTCTCCCTCGCTCGCTCTCGTCCCTCCCGAGCTGCACCCGCGCACTGCCACTGCCGCACCACCTCGCCGCTGTGGCCATTGCCTCCCCTGCGCCGCCTCACCGTGTCTGCCGGCTTCGCCCTTGACCGCTGCATCAACTGCGCCAAGCAGCTCGCGCCGGGGAGCCCCGAGGCGAGCTAATCGACCGGCGCCTCCCCGTCACGGTCGCCGGCATGCCTTTGTCCCGCTCGCCGTTCTGCTGCTCCAAAGTTATCGCCGGGCCTCCGTGAGCCTGCTCGGTGAGCCTCGCCTCTTTCCCCTCTGTTTCCCCGCTGTTACCGCACACGTAGACGTCGTCCCCATCGCAACCGAGCTCGCCGCCGCGCGAGATCGTCGCCGGCACGTCTCCAGTGACCATTTGTTCATGCAGTGTTGTCCATCGTCACCGCCACGATGAGTATAGCCCGGTAGTTCCCCTAGCTAGCCTGCATTCTTGCTCCCACGTCGATCCCGTCCTCGACCGAACTCCGGCAGCCGCTGACCTCGACACCGACGTCGATTCCGGCCGCCCCGGGGCACGCCACCACCACCGTTAGATGTGGCTCGCCGCACTCGTTCGAACGGCATCGGCCGCGCCCATTTTGACCCACCACAGATGAACCCCGACGCTGGCCCGACGCGCCGCAGCGAAAACTGGCTCGCCGGAGCTACTCCGGCGCCGGCGCTGACCTGGCTGCCACGTGGCCCTCCCCGGGTCACTGACCAGTGGGTATGATGGGCCCAGTTGACTAGGTTGACCCGGTCAACTTTGCTGACTGGGCAACCTCGGTCACTGACCAGTGGGTCCTAGTTGACCGGTCAGCCGGTCAACTGTTGACCGCTGACTCAGCTGGTAGGGGCCCACTATCAGCCTCTGTGCTGCTCTGCTGTGTACACTTTGTGTGTGCACGTAGCAATTTAATCATTATTTCGAATTTGAATTAATTCCAGAAATTCCAGAAAATCATTTAAAACTTTGAAAAATTCATAGAAATTCAACCGTAACTCGGATGAAAATAATTTATATATGAAACATGATTAGAAAAATAAGATGAATCCGAATATGCCATCCACATACCCGTCACATGCCTCCAACACTGCAAACATGGAACCTTCCCCTCCGGATTGTCTGTCCGATAATTTCCTAAAGCCGGGAAAATATTCCCAGATATTTTCCCGCTCCGTCTGTAACGCTTAGCACCGCATTAGGTCACCCCTAGCATAGCTTATTGCCATGTCATGCTATTTGATTGCATTTGTATGCTTGCATTTATTTGTTTCCTCCCCCTCTTCTCTCCGGTAGACCCCGAGACCGACGTGGCCCCTGAGTACGACTACGCCGCAGACGCCCAGCCCCTTTCAGCAGAGCTTCCAGGCAAGCAAAACCCCCTTGATCATTCCTATATCGCCCATTCTTCCTCTCCCATGCTTGCATTAGATTTTGCTACTGTATTCGATTGCTCCTAATCTGATGCATAGCCTAATTTTGTAACCTGCTGTTGATGCTTTACCTGTTGTCCTATATGCTTAGTATAGGCTGGTTAGTGATCCATCAGTGGCCCCGCACCCTTGTCTGTGTTGCCATGCTTTGCTTCCGGATGTTTCAATCAATGATATCGACGTGCAGAGACCGACACAGCACCACACCCCCCCTTAGTTGTACGACTCTGCAAAGCTACTATCGAGTGCCGAGGGTGATACCTCCTATCTCACTCCTGATGATATCTCTGTAGCATAGCTAGTCGGTTGTGGGTTACCGAGGGTGATTCCTCTTTCACCACCTCTGATGATGCCTCTGTCGTGCAGCCCCTCAAGTGTGAACCCATCGAGGGTGATTCCTCCAAGTTCACCTTGACGGTTACATCGAGTGGGAATCCAACGAGGGTGATTCCTTGGATTCCCCCTTGATGTTATGGACATACGGTTACCATGTTTTTACCTCAGTTCCTTGTTGAAGTCAGGTCGACCCCGAGGGGTACCCGCGAGAGATGTGAAGTCGGGTTGACCGTGAGGGTACCCGTGAGATAATTATGTGGCACGGCCGGGCAGGCAGACCGCCCCATGAGAGGGATGGGCCTGGCCCTTGTCGTATGTCCACGAGATGGGGCGACAGGAGCACTAATCGTCACCGTGTGCTCCTAACACACTAATGGGTTTGGATATGTGATATGAGTAGGCCTCTGGCCTTTTCGCACTAACCACCACGCGGGTTAGCACTCGGTGTCGTACGATTCTCCCGAAAGCTCTGTCAGACGCCCAGTTCAGCATTGTGGCCGGGTCGGATCGGCGCCATCCAGGACAGAGGTGGTGCCTGGATCCACCCTGCGCACAATGACCCGGAGTGCAAAGGGCAATGGGCCCAAGACCCCTGAGCGCTTAGGATGTAGACCGGCAGGGACCTCTCTGCGGAGCCTAGGTAGGACTACGACGTGTAGATCAACCGAGGCCGGGCATGACCCGGAAAAGTGTGTCCGGCTAGAGTTAATAGAGCATGTTGGGTAAATTGGTGCACCCCTGCAGGGAAGTTATCTATTCGAATAGCCGTGTCCATGGTAACAGGACGCTCGGAGTTGTATCCCGATCTACTACAACTTAAACTGGATACTTGTGGTGCTTACTAATATGTTGGCTTCGGGATCGCTTTCTCGCAGGGAGTCGAGGAAGGGTCTCTGGGCATTGCTACTACTTACTTATTACTATATAATATGCTAATCTGTACTCTTCTAATGCTGCAAGATGCTAGTCTTCGATAGGCTAGGTCTTCCCCTCTATTCTGGCATTTCTGCAGTATAGTCCATAGATATAGCCCATTCCCTTTGATACCGATACATTCTTAGCATAGATCTGATGTAAGACTTGCGAGTACTTTGGATGAGTACTCACGGTTGCTTTGCTACCTTTTTTTCCCCTCTACCCGATTGCTGCGATCAGATGACGGATCCCAGGAGCCAGCAGATCCCGTCGACGACTACTACCACCCCGACGGAGCCTACTACTACGTGGAGATCGACGACCAGGAGTAGTTTGAAGGCTCCTAGGCAGGAGGCCTGCGCCTTTTCAATCTAGTTGTCGTTGTTTTGCTCAGCCTTCTTAAGGCAAACTTGTTTAATTATGTCTGTACTCAGATACTGATGCTTTCGCTGACTCTTGTGTAACTCGAGCTTATGTATTCGAGCCCTCGAGGCCCCTGGCTTGTAATATAAAGCTTGTATTATTTTAATTTGTGTCTAGAGTTGTGTTGTGATATCTTCCCGCGAGTCTCTGATCTTGATCGTGCGCATTGCGTGTATGATTAGTGCACGATTGAGTCGGGGCATCACATCCAGTAGGGTGGACAACGGTGTCGACGAAGTGGATCTGAGGCCGTGGACGGGGGCGTCGGTGATGTAGTTCCGGGAGTGTGGACGATGGTGTCGACGAAGCGGCTCCGGCGTGGTGTAGGAAGGAGCCTCTGCAGATGCGCTGTGGTTGATGAGAGCACTGACAAAGCAGATTCGACACGGTGGATAAGGCCGACACTGAATGGGCTGTGGTACAGTGGTGGATGAGCAGTCTATGGTTTCTAGGGAAGGTGGGAGGGGTAGATGCGGCCGCAGAAGCAGATCCGGCGAGGTGGACGACGCGGGCAGTGAATAGGCTCTGGTACGCCGGTGGATGGGCATTCTAGGGTTTCTAGAGGGGGAAGGGGTAGAATCGCCGATGAAATACGGACGGCGTGATGTAAGATGCTCTGGTGCTATGGAGTAGTCGTTTTTGCGGGAGGGAAGAGGAAATGGGGGTGCCGTGTGGTGGGGGGAACCGGAAGTTGCCAAAGCAACCCCGACCTATTATGTAAATGAGGGTTGTGTTGTTCTCCATGCACCAAGGACAGAAGGGGAATTTTGCATGCTCCAGACTAGGTCGCGGAAATTTTAGAAGGAGGCGGGAGATTTGCCACCCGCGACATCGTTCGTATCCAATTTCAACTAATTTTGGATAGTGCTAGCGGGAAGCCGGTGATGCGCGACTGTGTACATGGCGCACACGTCAGCAATAACTCGTATACTATCAAGTCGACCCCAGAAAAAAAGACAATAACTCCGGGTGATGCACCGATAACTTGTTGTACGATCACACGGGCGCGGCCGATCGTACGGGTGTAACTGAGGCGCGTTCACAAAAAAACAGATTAAACACTCAGCTTATGTATTTCTCGTAAAAATATATAATTTTGTGCCATTGGTTATTTATTTTAAACATAATGCATCGACATGTTAATTTCAAATATATTGTATAGTAACAAATGGGTATTATAGTCCGCTACTTAAAAGTGGTACCAATTATGATTACATGGCCTCCATTTCATAAATTGCAGTACCCGTTGAATTCAAATATGAATATTATGTATATTACTTCATAATAGAACCTTAAATCATCCAAACCAAATGAGTTCGAATAAAACACTATAAATGGTGCATGTACATGATAACTACAGTGGTTGTTTGAAGAAATATCACTATAACTTTGACATGCACGATTGAAAAAGGCTATTTAAAAAGAAAAAAAACAGTATAACTTATGCGATACTATGTGAGTGTCCAATCTTATAGTGTTGAATCGATAGTGTATCTTTGGCCACAATACGAAGTAGAGATTGATTAAGTTTGAGCGAGGCATGTCATCGACTAGGAGATAGTGATACGTGAATGAATTGTGCAATCTCTCTCAGACACATACGAGTGTCCCTTCTCCATGGGCATCTCCATCACAAACACGCACTCCGTCTATTTCTCTCCCTCCGTCAAGGTTAGAATTCGTATTTCTACCTCATCCTATAAGTCTCTCACACAAAAACACACATGCTCTCTCTGTCGAACACGCCTACCCTTTAATTCCGCCCACCCACCGCCACTCATGTCTCTAATTATAACTCTGTCTTGCACACATATTCATAAGGTTAACTCAATCCTCAGAACTATATGAATCCTTATAATGGGATTCCAGCTCAGCACCTTTTGTTTTGAGATTTTAAGAAGAGTTCCCTCACACACACGCACGCGCACAAACAAACCATATTTCTTTCTTCATTTATTTTGGGCACACACATGCACACCTGTTTGTTTATCTCCCCGTTGCTTTAGGTATGCCTTACACACATGCTATCTACCTATCCCTAATATCGATCTGTAACACAAACTCTCTCTCTCTCTCTCTATGTGTCTCTCGCACCCTCCCCCCAACACACAGAGGAGTAGGGTGACACCTCGATCTTGATCTTAATCTATCTATTGGCTTCTCTCTCAAACACACACACCCTCGCTGGTTGTGTCTCTGTGCCTCACACACACACTTTTGATACGTCTTTCTCACCGTAGCTGTCGGAAGTCAGGCTCCGGGGACCCAAAGGTTCGAACACTGGGGTGAGCTCGTTCTACCACTTCGTCTCCTACCACGGCTAAGCGGCGGCGAGGCTACGGCGAGAGCGCGCTGAACGAGGGACAGACCGTGGACTCAGCGGTTTACCCAGGTTTGGGCCACCTTGCGGTGTAAGACCCTACTCCTGCTTGGTTGGTATTGCTCTGGTGCGATAGAGAGAGAGAGAGTGTACAAGGTTGAGGGTGATGGGAGCCGGAGTTCTCTCCTCCTACTATGGCTGCTCTGCCTTCCTTATACCCGCATCGGTCCTCTTCCCCCTTGAAACTTAGGCGGGAAGGGCTGCCACAGTTGGCGGGTTTTGAAAGGGGACAGGCGCTCAGGCTATCCTGACTAAAGGCGGTCTTCGCCTGCCAAAGCGTGATCCATGACACGCCGGTGGGCTCGGTGATGACCTCCGCCCTGCGCGCCCGCCGTCTTGGTCTTCCTTCGTCAATCGGGTAACCTTTGGGGTCGCTTTGGGGAGTAGATAGCTGGCCCTGCTCCCTTAACACAAAAGAGGAAACCATCTTCATCCGCGCCTGCTGGCGCGGCCTCTGTTGCCGCTCGTCGTCATGCGCGTCACCCACGTGATGGGCCCCAGACCGCGCGGCTGAGCTGGGTCTTCCTTGTCTTGCAAGCCATCAGGAGGATGCCTCGGGAGACCGGAGCCTCGTGAGGGGGCCGTCGGGAGACTGGAGCCTCATGAGGGGGCCTCACGAAGGGGCCGTCAGGAGGCCGGAGCCTTGTGAGGGGGCCTCGTGAGGCCTCGGGTGGAGCCGCTGCTGAGTCCTGCTTGCCCGCTCCCTGAGGAGGGTTCCTCGGGAGGCCGGAGCCTCGTGAGGTGACTTTGCTCTGGGCCGCCCGTTGGTGGGCCGCCTATCTGGGCCTCCGCCAGGCACTGCGCCCTGGGCCGCGGGTGGACGGGTCGTGGTACCCCGGGTTCCACTACCCCGACAGTAGCCCCCGGGCCCGTGGCGCGCATGTTCCCGCCTAAGGGGGCGAAACGGCGCGGGCCCTAACCGCCTGTGGGCCAGGCGTGACGCGTGGCGCACGATGCGATGGAAGGCGCCTCCACTTCCCCGCGACGCCTCGGCAACTGCCCAGGCTGACATAAAGCCTGTTCACGCTCGGCGCGGGGCCATCATTGCCTCACCCGTGTGTTCCGCCTTGATTCCTTGTGCGCATTGAAGGCGAGGCGGCGCCGAGGGCACCCTTCTTCCTTTTATTCCTGTAACAAGTCAACGTAGCCCCTGATGGCGTGAGGAAAAATGATGTCCTTTGCATTAAGTATCTTATGACTTGCTGTAATGCATGCTTATTTCCTCTTGAAGTGCTCTCGTGAGGCCTCGCTTTTCTTTCTTGTTTGCCTTGGTGCTCTACGCCGTCAGGACCCAGCCCCCGAGTGGGCCTACAACCATCGCTGGTATGTCCAGTCGCGATGCCTGGACAAGGCCAGGAGGTGAGGGGCCCGGGAGCTAGTAAGGGCTCCTGGGGCGCGATGCCCAGGAAGCCCCCCTTTGGCGCGCAAGCGGCTCGCGCAAAAGAGAAAATGTGGGCGCTCGGTGAGATCACAAAAAGAAAGAGAGAGCCTGATAAACGATGAGAGCGGCTCACGAGACCTCCTCGCGAGGCTTATCTCCTTTTCTTTGCTTGCCTTGTCGCTCTACGTCGTCAGGACCCAGCCCCCGGGTGGGCTACAGCCGTCGCTGGTATGTCCGGTCGCGATGCCTGGACAAGGCCAGCAGGTGTAGGGCACTGCAAGGGGGTAAGAGCTCCTGAGGCGCGATGCTCAAGAAGCCCCCCTTTGACGTGCAAGTGGCTCGCACAGAAGAAGGAAACTCAGCGCTCAGCGAGGCAGCGGTGAGAGGAGAGCTTGAGGGGCGGTGAAAACATCTCGTGAGGTGTTTATGATACTTAGCTTTTTCGGAGGGCGGCGTCGGGCGAGCCGCTACTTGTAGGGTGTGCCTCGCGAGGTCTCCGCTCGTGAGGCCTCCGGCTGGCGTGGCTCTGTCGGGCTTGGCTCCTGAAGCCGTGCTCCTGAGGCCTCCTGAGGCTCCGGGGGGCATCCTTCTGCCGGGTTACCTCGCCAGGCACGCTCGTGAGGCCTTCCATGTGACCTGCTCCTGAGACAATTGCAAGGCACAAGGTCTCGTGACAAGGGAGCCGCGCGCGCTCGCTGACCCACTCATGGGCGTCACGCGAGAAGATAAGGCACCAAGGACCTTGGTGAGGTGGCATGCACGGGAGCAGGCCCGCGAGCTAGAGCTCGATCACTTGGGTTTAGCGGCGCTGCAGGGACGGACCCAAGCACAGGCACCGTGCCTATCATGCGAGAAGATGAGACACCAAGGACCTTGGTGAGGTGACGTGCACGGGAGCAGACCCGCGAGCCAGAGCTCGATCACTTGGGTTTTTCAGCGCTGCTGGGACTGACCCGAGCACATGCACCGTGTCCATCCCTCGTTCGCGTGAAGCTCAGGAGGGATGCCATGAGCACGCATGGCTCGCCATCAAAGAACTGATGAAATAATAAGGTTGATTACACAACCAGAAGGAGATGCGGCTGTCGTGTCCGGCACGGGTCAGCTTGAGGTTGGTGCAGCCCGTGGGGCGCCCTCAGTTGATTGTTCCGCCAGCGCGGAGCATGGGGCTTCCACTTAGGCGTGGGCATGATCGTGGCTCGATCGTTCCGCCAGCGCGGAGCATGGGGCTTCCACTTGGGCGTGGGCTGGAGCTCGCGGGCCCATCAGGCTTACCCAATGAGAGTCTCCGGGGCGTGTACAACCCTGTTTCGTTCGTACTCATGGGGGCCACGAGCAGAACCTGCGGAGGGGTCGGACGTTCCGCGCGTCATACGCTGAAACTCCTTCCTCCGTCTCCAGCCGGCCGACGCCGGGCCTGGAGACATGAGCAACCCTGAAAGGGCCTTCCCACATGGGTGAGAGTTTGTGGAGTCCCTCTCGGGAGAGGATCCTGCGTAGGACGAGGTCGCCGATCTCGAGAGTGCGTGGGCGGATGTTGTGGCTGAGGTAGCGACGCAGGGCCTGCGGGTACCTCGCGACGCGAAGAGCGGCCTGGCGGCAGCCCTCCTCGAGGAGCAGCAGATCGGTCTCCCATGAGCCATCCTGACGCGCCTCATCGAAGGCAAGGACTCGCGGGGAGCCGTGCTTAAGCTCCAATGGAAGGACCGCCTCAGCTCCGTAGACGAAGACACGGGAGCCTGAGCCCCGCCGAGGATGCAGGCAATCGCGCGAGGCTCCTGGTAGCCCCCAGTGCCCTCGTCAGGCTGGTTGACGTCGTTCCTCCGGGGTGGCAGCGGCAGCGGCGGAAGAGCGGCATTGGCCTGAGGGTCTGCCTCACGAGGCTGGTCGCGCCAGGCGGCCTCACGAGGCTGGTCGCGCCAACCCTGGCGGAAGTTGCTGCTGCCATTGCGGCCGTCCCAGCGGTTGCTGCCGCGGCCACCTCCACGGCCGGCGCCGCGGCCATTGCGGTCGTCTCGGAGGCTTTGGCGCTCGTCACGGAGCAGCTTGAGCTCCTCACAGTCTTCGGTGCTGTGGGAGCGTACGTTGTGGAAGGCGCAGAGCGGCCGACCTTCCTTCCTGGGCTCGTCGCGGTCATGACCGTGCTTTTGCTCGGGCTCCGCCACGAGCACAGTCGGGCCCTTGCGCTTGACGTCCTTGCTCTTGGCTTTGACGGCGTCGAGCGCCGCGTCGGGGTCATTATGGATGAAGAGGCGGCCTTCCTCAGCCTTGGCGCACTTGTCGGCGAGATCGAGCAGCTGTACCACGGAGTCGAGCTCACCGTTGATGGCAAGCTTCTCGCGCATCTTGACGTCCATGACGCCGGTGGAGAATGCAGAGATGACGGCCGCGTCGGACGCGCGCGGGATCTTGTTGCGCACCTGGCTGAAGCGCTGGATGTACTTGCGGAGGATTCTTCCGGGCGTTGCCGCACACGCCGCAGGTCGTTGATGGTGAGGGAGCATTCCTGTGTGCCCTTGAAATTGGTGACAAACTGGCTGCAGAGCTCGGCCCATGAGGAGATGGACACCTCGGGGAGGTTCATGAGCCAGGAGCGCGGGCCGTCCTTGAGGGCCATGGGGAACCAGTTTGCCATGACCTTGTCGTCGCCGTTCGCCGCCTCGACGCTCAGCGCGTAGAGCTGAAGGAACTCCACGGGGTTGGGGGTGCCGTCGTAGCGCGGAGGCAGCTCAGGCTTGAACTTCGCGGGCTAGACCACGCGACGCAGCTCGCGAGTGAAGGCATGGCAGCCCACACCGCTTGAGGGTACGCCGCCAGCGAGGGCGGCGCGGTTTTGACGCCCAGCCGCCGCAATGTCTTGGACGGCCTGGTCCTGGCGCTGGTGCTGCCGCTTGAGGAGCACGCGCGTGTCAGGGGGCGCGCGGCGAATGATCTGGCAGCTGGCATCGTCTCGGTCCGACGAGGACGCGCCGCGGGACGGCTCGCGAGCCCGCTCGCCGCGCTGAGGCCCACCGTGCTCGTCGCGCAGAGGAGGCGGCGGGGGAGCACCGTGCGCCAGGTCCCCAGCGCGAGACGGCGGAGGGCGAAGCGAGTGGGAAGGCGCTAGAGCATCCCCGACGGCGTTGACGAGCTCGGTGATGCGACCCAGCCAGGCGTCGTAGCCGGCGTCAGCAGGACGGTAACGAAGCAGCTCGCGCGCCATGAGCAGCGCGGCCTGCAGGTTCGGCGGCCCGCGGTGGGCGAGAGAGGAGGCAGTGGCGGTGTGGCCGTTCGCCCGCACAGAGGGGTGCAGGGAGGAGTCCTGCTGCTCGCGGGCAGCAGGGTCGGTGGCGGCAGCAGCCTCGATTTCGGGGCGGTGGCGATTGCCGCGGGCCACCGGCTCCGTCTAAGCCACGTGGCCAGCCCTGCGCTCGGCGCGCTCGCGACTTGCGTCAGCCATGGGGTTGGTGGAGCAGAGGGCGGAGCGGAAGAACAGTAGCACACCCCTACCTGGCGCGCCAAATGTCGGAAGTCGGGCTCCGGGGACCCAAAGGTTCGAACACTGGGGTGAGCTCATTCTACCACTTCGTCTCCTACCATGGCTAAGCAGCGGCGAGGCTACGGCGAGAGCGCGCTGAACGAGGGACAGATCGCGGACTCAGCGGTTTACCCAGGTTCAGGCCACCTTGCGGTGTAAGACCCTACTCCTGCTTGGTTGGTATTGCTCTGGTGCGAGAGAGAGAGTGTACAAGGTTGAGGGTGATGGGAGCCGGAGTTCTCTCCTCCTACTATGGCTGCTCTGCCCCCCTTATACCCGCATCGGTCCTCTTCTCCCTTGAAACTTAGTCGGGAAGGGCTGCCACACTTGGCGTGTTTTGAAAGGGGACAGGCGCTCAGGCTATCCTGACTAAAGGCGGTCTTCGCCTGCCAAAGCGTGATCCATGACGCGCCGGTGGGCTCGGTGATGACCTCCGCCCTGCGCGCCCGCCGTCTTGGTCTTCCTTCGCCGATCGGGCAACCTTTGGGGTTGCTTTGGGGAGTAGATAGCTGGCCCTGCTCCCTTAACACAAAAGAGGAAACCATCTTTATCCGCGCCTGCTGGCGCGGCCTCTGTCGCCGCTCGTCGTCACGCGCGTCACCCACGTGATGGGCCCCAAACCGCGCGGCTGAGCTGGGTCTTCCTTGTCTTGCAAGCCATCAGGAGGATGCCTCAGGAGACCGGAGCCTCGTGAGGGGGCCTCGCGAGGGGGCCATCGGGACGCTGGAGCCTCGTGAGGGGGCCTCACGAGGGGGCCGCCGGGAGGCCGGAGCCTCGCGAGGCCTCGGGTGGAGCCGCTGCTGAGTCCTGCTTGCCCGCTCCCTGAGGAGGGTTCCTCGGGAGGCCGGAGCCTCGTGAGGTGACTTTGCTCTGGGGCGCCCGTTGGTGGGCCGCCTATCTGGGCCTCCGCCAGGCGCCGCGCCTTGGGCCGTGGGCAGACGGGTCGTGGTTCCCTGGGTTCCACTACCCCGACAGTAGCCCCCCTCGATACGTAGATTTCTCGGTGGTCGTTGATGGTGGGGTCGGAGTCGCCCGTGCATAGGTGTAATGATGATGACGCCAAATTGCAACGTCGACGACGCTTTTATCTTTGATAGCAAGTGTGTGTTCTTATGTGTAGCCAGGTCACACAGTGTGCCTTGTGTTTTACGGGCCTGATGTGATGGTTTTCGCCCAATTTTCTGTTAATTTACATGGCAACTATCTTTCTTAATGAATTCGAGATCCTTTAGGGCAGACTTCAAAAAATAATATTCACTTTCGAACTAATTATCACATTAACTATATAAAAACACAGATATCTCTAGTATGTATGAGAAATAACATCTGTTGTACTGGTTAGCGCCCCATGCTCGCAAATCGTTGTCCTGAGTTCGAACCCTGTCGAACACTATGGTTTTATATGTTTGTATATATACTTCTTTCTCTACCCAACTTACAGTGGAACCCACAGATAAAACGAGAGCGGGCACCATGCTACGTAGACGGATTTAACAGAGAAGCCCACCAAGGAACAAATGGAGGTGGGCCTACTCAGCTGTGTGCATGCAAGGATTGCACAACAAGTCGATGGCTGACACGGCGCACCACTCCCTACTAGTAGGCTGCTACTACTAGTAGTAGTACTAGTACTGTACAACTAGTAAACCAAGACGGTAAACATTTTTGTTTTGAGAAATGGATGATATACTAGTAAACTAGGATAGTTCCCGATACGGCTTTAATGCAGACGAGGGAGAGGGTTGCGGTTCCTGAAATGTTGAACGGCCAATGATGCATCCTCCTTCAATTAGCATGCTGAGGGAAGTAATGGGAGAAGCGGAAAGGAGGTAGCACGATGTGAATGCAATGCAGTTTGCACTCATATAAAGGCGCTCCTCCACTCCAATGCATCTAGCAGATCGTATGCACCTATGCACCTACACTAAGCGCAACAGTGCTCACTCCAATGCCCAAACCAAGTGACCAGAAGCTAGACCCATGGCGGTGATGCGCACGAGCGGCCTGCGGCTCTGCCAGATGATCCACGACGCCGGCCTGCGGCACGACACCAAGGATCGTCTCCAGTCATTGTTGGCGACCGGCTGGCTCATGGCATGCATCGACGCTAGCTACGACTCTCAGTTAGACAAGATGATCGTCGACACCATCAACAAGTTGACCATCGTCAAGAAGCTCGCGGACGACATCGCTGTACTCCTCCAGCCCGCGCACCCAGGCTCCTTGTTGCCTGCCAGTGTAATTGGCCTCCATGGTGAGAACCTCTTTCAAGTATTGTTAGCCCTGTGACTGCCAGCCGACGCGACGAAGAATGTCCACCTCGAGGTCGCGCTCGCTGCGAGGTGCCTAGCCCTCCAAGAATTCATCAACCTACACATCCACGTCTACGAGCAAGTCGTGTACATAGGCCTCTACAAGGCTAGTGAGGACGCTACGACGTTGGCCTTCGTCAACCGTCTGGAAGCCTTGGACGCCTTTGTTGAAAAGCACGTTGACCTCGCCACAAAAGCCGTTGCTCCTCAGCCGCCGGTCGGTGGCCCGGCGCACTGAGTCGCGTTGGAGGAGGTCGTTGCTAGATGCACCTTTCTTCTTGCCTCCTGTAACCACCACTGCAATCGCGTTATCGTGGCCTTAATTCTTATTGTATCGCATTGTCATTCCAGTCGATAAAGACATGTGTGATACCTTTGCTCACATTTGGCATCAATTATATGCATCACTGTAACTAGTAGTACCTCCGTCCTGGTTTATTGGTCCCCTCCGTGTGTTTATGCGAAATTTTGACTTTAGATTTAACTAACAATATGTTAATGCATGTCACAAAAAATAATATCATTGGAAACTATGTTCAAATACGAATCCAACGATATATTTTTTGGTGACATGCATTAATTTTTTGTTAGTTAAATCTATGGTTAAAATATTTCACAAAGGGGACCAAGAAACCATGATGGACGTAGTGCTTACCTTTTGCACCAACTTAATAATTTACATATGATGCATGACACAACCTACTGAACTACTCGTAAATTCAAAACTATGACCGAAATTATAAATTCAAAACTACTCGTGCAGGACGCCTGTCACGTTCGCAAGTTCAAAACGAGAAACTGGAACACGTCACTACAAAAAAAACATTTCCGTGATGATACGTCTTTGTCACAGTAGGTCACATTTTCTATCATGCATGTATATCCATGATGATTTTATGACAGAATCAAGATAGTCATACCTGTGCTATCGTAGAAGTGTTCCATGACAATACTAAAATTATTATCACGGAAGTGTCCACTTCCATGACGATAAATGTCACGTCATAGAAGTGTTTTCGTCAAGGGTGACCGACACGTGGCTTCCACCATAACGGGTCACCGTTAAGCTATCGGGTCCGGTTTTGGATCCGATAACCCATTAACAGCCCTGACTAATGGTGATTTTCCATGTGTAAAATTCTCATTGGCCAATGGATCCACGTGTCAGCTCGGCGTCGCGACAGATGTCATCCATCCTATGGATGAGACGTGCCTATGGAATAGTGACACGTGGCACAGCCCAACCGTGGCCCATTTAGGTTATAAAGGCCGGCCCATTTGACTTGGTCAAAAGTTAACGGGCCGGCCCATGGAAATCCTGTTACCGGCCTGTTCGCATACAGCCCATTTACGGCCCGGGTACTCACGACCCGTTATGTCCTTTCAAAATTCGGCCCAGTAGCGTCATGTGGGCCGTCCCATATGATTCCAGCCCGTTGTCACTTTCGGCCCATCTATGGCCCGTGAAGTCTTTCGTCCCATATGAGGCCTTTTGCATCTCTTGGCCCATTGATAGCCCGTGGTGAATCAGGCTCATCATGAACACTAAACTACTTTGAGCCCATTAACGGCCCATGATTCAGTTGGGCCGTATCCAGCCTGTGTTTCCTTTTGGCCTTCTAAGGGCCCATAAATTCTTGGGCTAATTTCTGGCCCTCGATTACTTATGGTCCGTTACTGGCCTGTTATGCTAATGGGCCAAATTCAGCCCGTGTTAACAATCGGTCCGTTTATGGCCCGTTAACCCGTTGGGCCGTTTTCATCCTGTCCTGTAATCTGGCCCATTAACGACCCGTCATGCCTGTTGATAGAATTAGGCTGTGCTGTCTTCCGGCCTGTTAACGGCCCGTTATGGTCTGGGCCCATAAACGGACGGTTCTGATTTTGGCCCGTTTACGGTCCCTATAGCAGTCCGGTTTTGGCCCACGAACAGTACGGCCCATGGATCCTACGGCGCGTACGAGGCCCATGGATCCTACGGCCCATAGGAGGCCCATCGTTACCACGGCCCATATGTGGCCCATGGTTATTGCGGCCACTAGCAAACCGAGGAAAAAGAATTGCAGTGACTACAAGGAAACAAATAAACAAGACTATAAGTAAATAAATAAGCAAGCAACTAACGCTAGGCTATTACGGCGATTACAAACATTACATCCACTGGGCATCAAAGTTCGCCACCAGTGCAAATAAAGGGAACAACAAAGCAACATATTACATACACTGGGCGTCTAAATTGGCCACCAGTGCAAATAAACGCGGCAGCAAAACAAGTCCAGAATTGAGACAAGTTCAGAAGAGCTCAAGAAACGTTATCCTAGGTATCCACCATGCTGGCAATAAGCTTAGCAAGCTTATTAGCTTTCTCTTGTTTGGCTCTAAAATCGTCCAACGCTTGCTGTTGCACCAGAAAGTATGCATCTGAATTCTCCAGGGACTTCCTCAGTCCTTCGGCTTCTTGTCGCAGCACAGCTGATCGATGTCTTTCAGCTTGTAGTTGAGACTCAAGAAACCGAACTAATTCAGACAGCGAGTTTGAAGAGCTTGTGCAAGCGGTAGTGGCCAGTAACTCAAACACTACATCAAGATAGAACTTTGGGGTTGTCTCACTGTCTTCAAGATAGTTTTCCTTATCTGTTTTATCAGCTTTGTTGTTGACCAGCAAGGTTGTCTCATTATCTTCAACCTTATCTGCATTACTTCCTTTACCATTGCTTAATGTGGTACTCTTCTCCAATATTCTGTCAGCATTCTAAAAGAAGAAACAAGCAGACACATAACAGGTTTAGCATGTACTCCCTCCGTTCCTAAATATAAGACCTTTTAGAGATTCCACTATAGACTACATACGGAGCAAAATGAGTGAGTCTACACTCTAAAGTATGTCTATATACATCCGTATGTAGTCCATAGTGGAATCTCTAAAAGGTCTTATATTTAGGAACGGAGGGAGTAGTATATGAAACTCATTTTGGTGAACCAGTTCAGTAGGAAGGTGAACATGATTAACTATCAAGTCTTCTATTGCAAAGTAGTACATTATAAAAGCATCAAACAAACATATATTTATGTGCTACTGTCACTGCATTGTCTTGCCAAATCAAAATAGAGACACAGTTCAAATCATATCAGTTCAAGACAAAATAGCATTGAAAGAATATAAGTGTGGGAAAGTACAAGACGCCACAAGATTTCAGATGGGTACCACGGGTATACATGTACAACTAACAACACTATTGGCTCTGTTTTGATGCTAGTAATGTGCATGATATGAGAAGACAACTGTCTACACAATTGAAATTGAAATCAACATAGATCAATTTAGAAGAGCAAACCAGTTAAAGAAACATGTTTAAACATACCTATTGTGCCATTGGAGTTTTGATTGGATCCTTCTATTTAAAAATTAGTTGGTATGAGTAAATAGAGTGATACAAGAGCAAAGCAATATTCACCACAGCTATGGAATCTTACCTGAGAATAGTTGTTCTGCAGGTTTAAGCACTTGTTCTACAAGAAGAGAGTACAGTAAGATGCAGCCATATAGTACTTCAAAATAAAATATGATCTCATAGACCCTACCAGATTCATGGGTCTAGACCAATACAGAACAAGGCGTTCCCAGTCATCGTCCCGTAAATGTGTCTCCGGAGAAAGTAAGGGAATTTGATGAGTTTCCTTGCCAGTGAAATATGTTTTCTTCAGGTAATTCCAATACTGCCGCAAAGCATTCTTGAAGATAGCAGAGGTATTAGCACAGGTTACCTCATCCTGAGTTTCCAAATCGGTCGTTCTCTACACAAAAAAATGGGAACATTTGCTGTGTTATAACCAGCAGGGAGGTAGAAAGTATGGGACAAAGCAAAGTAATTGCCATGAATACTTACACATAACTCCTGGAGGAACACCTGCAACTGGCTTTTTCCTTCATCTTTAGTATAATATTTCCATGATGGGAAGATACGCACATAGGATTTAACAACATCAAATGCGATAGACGCTAAACTACGGATGACTGGTTCTGCTTCGTCCACTGGAATAGGTGTACTAACTGGTGGAGTTGGGGTTGCCGTGGTAGTCCTGGCGCTTTGGGCACTGGAGCTGCCTTACTAACTGCTCTTGTTTGGGAGCTCAGTCGTGGAGATGGTGCTGTGTCAACTAGAACTGGGTTACTATCTGCTGGGGTTGGCGTTAGATTGGGTGAAGCTGGTTCTCTGTCCATCGGAGTAGGGGTACAATCTGCGATAGTCTGCGTTATGTGTGGTAGGGCTGGTTCTTGTGCAAGTACAACCGGGGTGCTATCTCCATCGACAGGTAGCACTGTTTTATTTGAAGACCGTGTTTTTACTCCACTAGATACTGCCATCACAGCCTCCAATTCAAATGGCTGATAAACAAGAAAAGTAGTTGAATGTACAGACCTTGTATGAGACAGATGCAATAGATAGTGAGGAAAAAAGAGGGCATTAAATAGTTCACATATATGTTGTTTAACTAAATAGGATAGCATGACATAATTTCACATATATGATGTCTATCTAAACAGTATAACATGACATAATTCAAAGATATGATGACTAACTAAAAAGGATGGCATGAGATAATTATATGATGTCTTTAGTAAACAGGTTCGCATGACATAATTCACATACATGTTATCTAAGTAAACAGGATGGCATGATATAATTCACATATGTGATTTATATACTAAGCAGATGGCATTCGCATATATGATGTCTAAACTAAGCAGATGGTGTTGAATATTGTGTATA
Organism: Elymus sibiricus; assembly: GCA_039707655.1. Lineage (NCBI taxonomy): Eukaryota > Viridiplantae > Streptophyta > Magnoliopsida > Poales > Poaceae > Elymus > Elymus sibiricus. The sequence continues at coordinate 172,836,237 of CM077676.1, forward strand.
TGATGTCTAAACTATGCAATGCAAGACACCATATGCATGATACGAGCAGTATAACCCTGCCAAGTTAGAGCATACACCTCGGGGGGGGGGGGGAATAGGACTGGTCATCTATCTCTGAATCCTCCTCCGAGGAGCTATCTGGACCCAGCAAGAGATCTGCTTCGATAGGTAGCACTGTTTGCTCTGGAGAACTTGTTTTCACTCCAGATTTTTTCATCACCCACTCAAATGGCTGATTCACAGGAAGAGTAGTTGAATGTACAAACATTGCCGACAAATGGAAATGTAATGAAAAAAAGGAATGGCAAGATATAATTCAAATATATGATGCCTGGCTAAATAGGATGGCATTGCATATTTCACATATATTTTGGCTGGCTAAAAAAGATGGCATTGCATAATTCACATATATGATATAGAAACTAAACAACATTACAGAACATGTCTAAACTAAGCAGATGACATATATGATGTCGAAAGTAAGCAAAGCAAGGCACCATATGCATGATATGACTAACATCATCATGCTAAGTTAGAGCAAACACCTTGGGGGGTAAATAGGAGTGGTCAGCTCCCTCTGACTCCACCTCTGAACAGCTATCTTCCTCTAGATTACAATCTGGAGGAGGGTGGGTGGGGTTGCCATTGCAACCACCATGGAGCGATGTCTGCATGACATTGTATTCCCGCGCAAGACTCTTCTCTTTTTCTCTACATGTTCAGCATGACTGTGTACAATAACTGACATGCATACGAAAAAATATAGTGAGATTAAGTAAGGAGAGCATGCAGAAATCTAGAGTGATGGTAACAACCAGTGGATAGATTCAAAAATAATGATAGCCGGCAAATGATAGCTTAATTTAATAAAAAGACAGATGATGGCTGCTTTACTGTTTTTTCCCGCCCAAGATGAACGACATAGTAGATACCCTAGATGAAACATATAGTAGATCGATATACTATTCATTGATGCCTCGATATGTGCCCCACAAGCATTTTAAAACTCAAGTTTGAACATTAATTTGGACCTGACTTAGTGTCTAAGAGATGAACAAGATGATAAACTAGCAGGTAATATTAAGCAATGCATAAAGTAAGTAGAAACAAAAGAGTGCGGCCTCTCTTGCGGACCCGTGTACTCCTCAGGTTCATCTGCTGAGTAGATGATGGTGATGCAGTTGCGGTGGCTGCCGGTGGCAGGGAAGGAGATCTAAGGCGGTGAAAGACGGTAAGGAGTCATGATGTCTGGTATGGTGGACGCTTCTGTCGAGGGAGCAGCTCAGGTGAGGTGGACGACGGCGCGGCAGGAGCAGGACAAACCACACAAAGTTTTCTTCGACACCTATCTGTAACTGAAGTAATTCTGTAAGGGCTCCTTTGGCTTGCAGGAAGAGCACATGAATGCAAAGAAACATGGCCAAATTAAAGTCAAACCACCTGCAAATGTGTAAAGTTAGAATGTTATTATGCCACAAATGCACTTAGTCTTCTTTTCATGCATAGGATTTTGATAAGTAGGTCTAGGTGGTTGTTAAAATTTCTGTGTTTTTCCTTTGAAACAGACACGAAAGGAAAAAATCCTTCAGTTTTGTTTTGCTCCATTCCTTTCAACCAAATGCATGAATAATTGAATAGTAGAGTACCATAGGAAAAGTTCCTATTGCTATGTTTTTCCTTCACTTTTTCCTTTGAACCAAAATAGCCCTAAGGGATCGACATGAATGTAGAGTAAAAAGTGATGCGACAACTGTACAACCTCTTTGACGTAGCCGTCTCGACCTCAACATCATTGGGTCGGTCGCTGAAGATGTTGCGGCGGAGGTGGCTGTCGGAGTTGGGGAATAAGATCTGAGGCGTCTGTAGACGGCGTCGAGGGTACTGCTCTGTTGTGATGGATGGTTCCGTCGTTGGAGCAGCTCCGACGAGCTGTGCGACATCGAGGCTGAAGCAGTACAAGACAAACATCGTTAATATGAAGTGGGATTCTAATACCATCTCCAATAGATGATGTAAAATACATCACCAAAAAGTGCTAGCTATAAAATTTACATGACCAAAAAACAACCAACTCCAACAGATGATGTAAAAACCGTTGACTCTGAACTTAACTGTCGAAACTGAATTTTACTGTCGAAACTGAATTTTACTGTCAAAACTGAATTTTACTGTCGAAACTGAACATACTAGTAGCAGAGAAGCACTTCATCGGTAGTTTAGGCCGCTCGAGCACTAGTAGTAGCAGAGAAGCAGTGATCTAAATCAGTAGCCGCTCACAGGGAACGCACTAGCAGATAGCAGCACGAACGAGGGCCAGAGCAGCAACTCGTGTAGCTGCAGCAGCCCGTGTACCAGCATCAGCAGCGTGAGCGAGAGCAAGACCAGAGCAGCAGCACGAGCGAGAGCAAGAGCAGAGCAGCAGCGCGAGCGAGAGCTGGAGCAGTGATACGTCTCCAACATATCTATAATTTTTTATTGTTCCATGCTATTATAGTATCAATCTCGGATGTTTTATATGCAATTATATGCCATTATATATTATTTTTTGGGACTAACCTATTAACCTAGTGCCCAGTGCCAGTTGCTGTTTTTTGCCTGTTTTTGCCTTTTCATAAACTCATTATCAAAAAGAGTCCTAATGGAGAAAAAACTTTGGATTAATTTTTTCTGGACCAGAAGAGACCCACGAAGCTTTGGGAGAAGACCAGAAGAGTCACGAGGGAGCGACAAGCTCAGGAGGCGCCCCCTGGGGGGTAGGGCGTGCCCCCAGGTTTGTGGGCCCCTCGTGGCACCTCTTAACCTAATTCTAGCGCTATAAATTCCCAAATATTCCCAATATACCAGAGAGACAGAAAAGAAAACCTTTCACCGCAAGCCTCTGTTCTTCCGCGATCCCATCTGGAGGACTTTTCCAGTACTCTGCGGGAAGGGGAATCGATCACGGAGGGCTTCTTCCACTACTGGAATCAGGGACTTTGCCATCTGCCAGCTCTTTGCCGTCTGCTGGCAGATGGCAAAGAGGATATTTGCCGTCTGCTTTTATAAAGCAGACGGCAAAGAACATGCTGATGGCAAAGAGGCTCTTTGCCATCTGCACTTCTTTGCCGTCTGCTGGCCCCCCTCTTTCACCGCCGCCGCCGCCGCCGCCCCCTCCCCGCCCTCTCACCGCCCCCTCCCCGCCCTCTCGCCGCCGCCCCCTCCCCCCCTCTCTCACCGCCGCCGCCGCCCCCTCCCCGCCCTCCACCACCGCCTGCCCCCCTCCCCGTGGCGCACCTCCACCACCGCGGCGCCGCCCCCTCCTCACGGCCCTCCTGCCGCCGCCGCCCCCTCCCCGGCGGCCTCCTCTCCTCGCCGCCGGCCTCCTCTCCTCGCCGCCGGCCGCCCTGCCCCCTGCCCCTCTCTGGTGAGCTTCCCCTGCCCCCCTTTTAATTTTTTTTTCTGTTTTTCTAATTAGATTTTTAGTTTTCTGTTTTTAGATGTTTTGCAAATAGTTGTTTAGGTGTTTGGGTAAATAGGAAAAAATATTTAGACATTTAGGTAGAAACAAAACCTAGAAGAAAAAAAAGAAGAAAATAAGATGAAAAAAAAGGAAAAATAAAAAAGAAAAAGAACAAAAAATAATAATAATAAGAAGAAACCGAAGAAGAGGAGGAGGAGAAGAAAAAAGAAGAAGAAGAAGAAGAAAAAAAAAAGAGGAGAGGAGGAGAAGAAGAAGAGGAAAAAAGGAAAGGAAGAAGAAGAAGAGGAGGAGGAGGAGAAGAAAAAAGAAGAAGAGGAAGAAGAAGAAGAAAAAAGAGGAGAGGAGGAGAAGAAGAAGAGGAAAAAGGAAAGGCGGAAGAAGAAGAAGAAGGAAAAAAAAGGAAGAAAAGGAAGAAAAGAAAGAAGAGGAAGAAGAAGAAAAGAAAAAAAGAGAAAAAACCCCGACCCCGACACGGCACCTCGACCCCGACCCGACAACCCGACCCCGACCCGACACCCCGACCCCGACACCCCGACCTCGATCCCGACCCCGACACGGCACCCCGACCTCGACCCGACAACCCGACCCCGACCCGACACCCCGACCCCGACCCCGACCCAGCACGGCACCCCGACCCCGACCCCGACCCGACACCCCGACACCGACACGGCACCCCGACCCCGACCCGACACCCCGACCCCGACACGGCACCCCGACCCCGACACCCCTGACACCGCGACACCACGACACCCAGACACGACACCCCCCGACACCCCGACCCCGACCCCGACCCCGACACCCCGACACCCCTGACACCCCGACACCACGACACCCAGACACGACACCCCCCGACACCCTGACCCCGACACGACACCCCGACACCCCGACACCCCGACACCCCGACACCACGCCACCCCAGACACGACACCCCCGACCCCCGACACCTCTTCGGCCTCCTGTTGACCGAAAAGGTGCTCTTCGGCCTTCCAGAGGCCGATGGGGTCATATATTTGTGAATTATGAGTTAGGAAGTATATTTCCCGATTTTGTTAAGAAAAACATCATATATATTTGTGTTGATCTGGTGGATTTAAATGTGCAGTTCTTTCGGGGCAGCGAGGGTCTGGTATTCGACGACCTCCCCGTGCGTTCGACGAGCTCCGCCCCTGCGTTCGTGGGTGAGCACAAATGACATCTCCTCCTCCCCCCTTCATTTGCTCTGTTCCGGTCTTCGTGCCGATGAAACTTGCTAGCTATAGGTGTCAATCATCAGTATGCGTGACCACTATGCGTCTCCCGTTCGAAAGGGTTACATCTATAAATATGCATGCATTTGCATATTTATAACCGTGATTCTTTCGAATTGTCCAACGTTATCCATGGACAGCCCGAGTATGTGTAGATTGGGTTCGTTTTCCCATATGCTCTGCTCCGGATCCGATGCAGAATTTCGTCAGTGCCTCCCTGTTGTTCTCCGGGTACACATCTTCTCTGCTAATTGCCGAGACGTGTATCAGGAGAACAGCGGGGAGGTGCTGCCAAAATTTTGCGTCGGATCCGGAGCAGAGCATGGGAAAACGAACCCAATCTACACATACTCGGGTGGGATTAGGTCCTATCTTTACCTACTAGCGTCTAGGTTGCATGGACGTAATAAAACTGACAAACTCTATTAACTGATGAATATGGTTTGCTGAATTATGTATATATTTCTTGTGTGTCCAGTAGCTAGGCAAGATGAGTGATCGTGCGTGGATGTACACCGGTCACACTAGTCAGAAAGACATGACCCATGAATGGCTAAGAAAAACCAAGGGGTTTGTGAGAGCCGCATTTGCAAATGGACAGGAAACAAACTGGTGCCCCTGTGTCGACTGCGACAACTTTCATAAGAAGTCCGAGTTTGAAATGATCAAACACCTGCAGAAGTTGGGTTTTACGCCTGATTATACTGTCTGGACATTTCATGGTGAGTCTGTCCAACGTGCCAGAGCTGAGGAGGGCCGTCGTCGCACCGACGAGCATGGTACCGGGATGGAAGACATGGTGGAAGACTTTGATGATGCTCGGGATTCGGACGATGAGATGGAGGAATCTGCAAAGGCCTTCAATGATATGTTGGAGTCTTCAAAACGTCCTCTCCATGAGCACACTGAGCTTTGTCAGCTGGATGCCATCGCACAAGTAATGGCTCTGAAGGCTCAATTCAACTTGGGCAGAGAATGCTACGACGCGATGATGACACTATTTGGACGCTTTCTACCCAAAGGCCATGTAATGCCTGCAAACCTGTACCAGTCGGACAAAATCCTCCGTGCACTTAAGATGCCCTATGAGAAGATAGATGCCTGTGAGAAAGGATGTGCCTTATTTAGGCTTGAGTATGCGGACTTCCAGGCCCCGTTTGCCAGTCTTCCAGGTATGTTGAGGTAGACAACGGTATGGGTGAGAAGAGTCAGATAAAAATCCCAGTTAATGTTCTTCGGTATATGCCAATCATACCAAGACTTCAACGTCTTTTCATGGTCGAAGAGACGGCCAGACAGATGACACGGCACAAATTGGGCAAAAGAACCGAACTAGATGCAGATGGGGAGCCGATGTTGGTACACACATCGGACGCTTTTGCGTGGAAGCGCTTCGATGCAATACATCATGCTAAAGCGGCAGATCCAAGGCATCCTCAAATCGCCATAAGCACGGATGGGTTCAATGTGTTTGGTATGATGGCAGCTCAATACAGTTGTTGGCCTGTATTTGTCATTCCACTCAATCTCCCCCCCCCCGGACAGATTATGCAAAGAAAGAACATTTTCCTGACGTTGATAATTCCGGGGCCCAACTATCCGGGGAAGAATATGAATGTGTACATGCAGCCGCTTAAGGATGAACTGCAAGAAGCTTGGGATAATGGGATCAAGACATACGACGCCGCTACAAAAAAAAAACTTCCTAATGCGTGTGTGGTACATGTACTCGATGCATGACTTGCCGGCGTATGCGCTATTCGTTGGCTGGTGTGTGCATGGAAGGTTCCCGTGCCCCACATGCAAGGCAACTCTTGAGTTTCGTCGGCTGCAGGCGGGTGGCAAGTTTTCTTGCTTCGACATGCATAGACAGTTCCTGGATCCTCGCCATAAGTTCAGAAAAGACAAGAAGAACTTCATCAAAGGTAGAGTTGTCAAAAACTCTGCACCACCTGCGTTGACAGGCCAACAGACCCTGGATCAGTTCAACTCTCTCGAGCCGGATCCGGAGCGTCCAGGGTATTTCAAGGGGTATAATTCCGAACACGCCTGGACTCACAAGACATGCTTGTGTGATCTGCCTTACTTCAAAGACCTCCTTTGCCCACACAACATCGACGTGATGCACACTGAAAAGAATGTCGGCGAGGCCCTCTTTGGTACATTGTTCGGCATAGAGGGGAAAACAAAGGATAATCCTAAGGCTAGAGTTGATCAGGAGGCTCTATGTGATAGACCGCTACAAAATATGCGACAACTGAAAGGAAAGCAGAACTGGACGAAGCCAAAGGCATGGTTCAATCTTGGAAGGCCAGCTATGAGGGAAATTATCCTGTGGGTGAAAAAGGAGTTGATGTTCCCCGATGGGTATGCAGCGAATCTAAAGAGGGGAGCGAGCCTTGAAAAATTGAAAATATTTGGTCTCAAGAGTCATGATTGGCACATATGGCTTGAGCGGGTAATGCCGGTGATGTTGCGTGGCTTTATCCCTGAGGATGAATGGCTAGTACTGGCAGAGCCGAGCTATTTCTTCCGTGTTCTTTGTGCGAAAGAACTATCGCCTGGCTTGCTAGAAGAACTGGAAGAGTTGGCGCCGGAGTTGATCTGCAAGTTAGAGAAGATCTTTCCACCGGGCTTCTTTAATCCAATGCAGCATTTGATTTTGCATCTCCCGACCGAGGCACGATTGGGGGGGGCCCGTGCAGAATCGTTGGTGCTACGCAACTGAGAGGATGCAGAAGACGCTTCGAGAAAAATGTAAAAATAAACGTCGAATTGAAGCATCGATGGCCGAGGCATTCATTACTGAGGAGGCGGCAAACTTCGTGACAGCACACTACGAAGCCAAAAATCGTCATTTGCATAATCCGAAGCCTCGGTACAATGCTGGCGACCCTAAAAAGGGTGGATCCAACCTCAGCCTATTCAAAGGGAAGCTCGCACCAGCCGGTGCTTATACTTCCTTATCGCTGGATGTCGACGAATGGCGGACCATTACGTTGTATATCTTGAACAACCTAACAGAAGTGCGGCCGTACATCGAGTAAGTTCTCGGTACATTGTTTCGCAACCTCTAATTCCTTTGAACTGCTCTTATACCCGGATATTTGATACAGTCGATACGTCGCCAAATTCTCGTATGGAGCGGTGATCCAAAAGGATTCCGTCGAAGAGTATGAGCTTCTGGCAATGCATGGAGGCAGCTATCCCGGTTTCATCTCTTGGTTCAAACAAACGGTAATTTCCATTAGACCATTTCATTTCTTCGTCTAATTTCCGGCTAATGCAACAATCCTTTCGTATTAAACTTGTAGGCTAGATCAGAATCTATGGACGCCGAATTGAGACAAGTCGCTAATGGTTTTGACTATAAGGTCCGTTCATTTGACAAATACGACATCAACGGGTATCGCTTTCGTACCTATGGCAAAGAGCTATCTATGGCCGACCGAAAGTCTACAAATTGTTGTGTCTCTGCTATCGGCGAAGGAGGTACCAAGTATTATGGAAGAGTTGAAGCAATTTATGAACTTCTATTCTATGGTGCAAACCCACCGAAAGTCGTAGTCTTCAAATGTTATTGGTTCCAGCCGAAGGAGACTAGAAGGACTCATGAACATCTAGGGCTAGTCGAAATCAAACAAAGCACCCATTTGGATGTTCCCGATGTCTATATTACGGCTCAACAGGCAACCCAAGTTTTCTATCTACCGTGGGCCTGCCAAAGTGATCCAAATCTCAAAGGTTGGGATGTCGTTTATGAAGTGCCGCCACATGTTAGACCACCTCCCCCCAATGAAGAGGATTATGAACCTCACATTAACCCAGACACATATGAAGGAGAATTCTTCCAAGAAACACGTCTTTACAAAAAACGTTTCAAGAACCGCTCTACTTCACCTCAGAACATTGAAGTAGACAGCGGCAGTGAATCCGAGCCTGAACCGGAACAAGAAGAGCCGGAACAAGAAGAGGTTACTGCTGCGGATGACCTATCAATGCTTGACCGATTACGTACAGGAGGCCTTCCACATGTTGATGCATTTATTGATGATGACGATGAGCACGTCATTACTGATAGTGATGATGATGATGCATTTATTGACCACGAAGCATATATACACGATGATGATGCATTTATTAATGATGATGATGAAGATTAATATTATAGTTCATGTCAGGTATTCAATTATTATTATGTACATATATATTATTAATTGGTTCATGTTAGGTATTCAATTTTTTATTATGTTCATGATGATGATACACTTAAATTATATTCATGTCAGGTATTCATTTTTTTAATGTTGTACTAACTTCGTTTACTCTTTGTCATTGCAGGTGTTGACAGATGGTGGGCGCGGGTCGAGAGCGCTCTGAGGCTCCTTCCTCGGCGCGTGGTGGAAGGGGTACTTCCATCCCACCCCACCACCTCCGGAGAGCGCTGGATCTCAGTATGCAGACACCGGCGGGCGCTTCTTCTTCGACCGGGAGAGGTTGGGGGGGAAGAAGGTTGGTAGAGGTGGACGTGGCGGCGGGAGAGGTAGGAAGGCTGCTACTACGCCTTCCTCGCCGCCACCCCCAGCTGATTCACCCGACCACAGGAGTGCTCCGTCTGAGATGGAGCAGCCTAAGGTGCAGCCGTCTCGGACTCCGGTCCACGAGCCTCAGGCCGACGAGCCTACGACAGACGAGGCTACGACAGACGCGCCTACGGCCGACGAGCCTGGGGCCGACGAGCGTCGGGCCGCCGAGCCTTCGTCCCACGAGACTGGGGATCACGCTGAGTCGCAGCAGAACCCAGGTGCGGGCTCGTCGAGTGGTCGTGCTGAGGGTGGCTATAGTTCTGATAGCTATAGCGAGAGTGAGTGGGTTGAGGGGCGCAAAGTCTACCAGCGTGGTGGTACAAAGCTCCCGCCCACCCCGGTGACCCCCGACCAGAGGTGGTTGATTGCGCCGCAGGAGGAGAAGTAAGTTTCTTCTGCATATTAGCCAAATCATGCACGTAATGTTCCTTTCATTACTAACTAATATGACTGACTCGAGAAAACCAAATGTGCAGAGCATGTGCGAAAAGAATGGCACGACCCCTCCGCCGATGCCAGTCATTGCTCCGGCGGGCACGGTGAGTTTCATTTGAATGGTCATTAGTTACTAGTCTTCACATTTGAGTTGCATCAAGCTAACGATACACTGCAAATGATCTTTGGTGCAGCATAACTCCCGACAAGCATCGACCGATGCTTCTCCGTCTGCCACTGGCGCGACCGGTCCTTCACCTACATCTAAGTGATGACGGTAAGTTTTCCCAAGTGTTTAGCTTAACAAAATGACTCAATATGCTTAGCTAGCTAAAAAATGACATAACAACATTAATTAGCTCCAAAATGACCTATTTAACCTAGGATAGCTCTAAAATGATGTATACTTAGCATTTATTTCTCCAAAAATGGATTTATATGCTTAGCTAGCTCAAAAATGACATAATAACCTTAA